>CM051000.1:17919647-18019647 GCA_027704905.1 Muraenolepis orangiensis | reverse complement strand
GCAGACACCATGGGACACTGGATGGACATTTCCTAGGATGTTAATCTGATATCACATGTCTGGGATGTGTCCTGAAGATGTGGGGGAAGACTCTCACACACACACACACACACACACACACACACACACACACACACCACTCACACACTGATTATTTTTACACTTAAATGATTCCCTGGTACGTCACAAGACAATTTCTTGGTGCTGTAATTATGAAATGCGTAAAACATTACCTCATCGTTCCATTTAGTGATCGGGACGATCTGTCGGAATATTGTAATTATTACACCACACACACACAGCACATCAAGGCTTACTGTACTAGTAAACAGATACACACACATTGGTCAGTCTGCTCCTTCCCTCCTGTTCTCGTCTCCTCTCACTTTGTGTCCTCTCCTCTGTTCTCCCCTCCTCCTTTCTCTTATCTCACTCATTTGCTTCCTCTCCTTTCCTTGTTTCCTCTCCTCTCCCTCCTCTCTCCTCCTATTCTCAACCAGTCGGAAGTCATTCACCTAGCCTCTGTGTGTTAGCCACGTAATAGCTATGTCAACACACTGGCTAAGAGTTCCATAACATTACATTAAATTACATTACATTACATTAGATGCTGCATTATTTTCACTGTACACTGTACTGTACAATGACAATACATTTTAATCTAATCTAATCTAATCTATTTAATTACAGGCATTTAGCAGACGCTTTTGTCCTTTTGTCACCAGAAGTCACAAGTGCATTTCCTTCCTAACAAGCCAGAATAATATTATATATACATACATATACACATATATAATAACATAATGTATAATACATTACATTTTCTTCCCAACAAGCCTTAAAGAGCAGCACCAGTGCTCAGGTAAAGGTACAATAAGTTGGATGCCTGGATTTGACACAATAGGTAGATCAAACAGGGGCTACAATGACCAACAGTGAAGCCAACAGACACGAGTTAAGAACAGTCTGGAAACAATCACATAACATGGTCTCGTGGTCTTGCTCATAAACGTGTCATGTTAACATGTATAAGTGGCGATCCGACCCACAACCCTTCAGCCGGGAGGCCCAGACACTACCTCACTGCCACCCCTTTAAAAAGTAGGACATCCGCTACAGTACAGTAAGTACAATCACACTCGTTGCGTCCTAGCAAGAGCACAGGTCAGCATGCGGCTAGCGGTGGAGCGCGCGGAGCTACTTAGCAATACTTAGCATGGCAATCTGTATCGCGGAGCTGCTTAAGGGCGGCTCAGTCCTTCAAACAAGCTAGCGAGTGCCGTTGCTAAGCCCCCCTGCTAAACCAATCTGTCTCTATCCGCCATCCATAAGTCCCCTAAGTCCATTCCTCCACTCCTTTGCTTTTCTTTCCTTATACCTTAACCTAAATCCTCAGCCAATAGGGGTAATCTCTGCTGTCCATATGCCGCCATACAGTCACCCCTCTCTCTCTCTCTCTCTCTCTCTCTCTCTCTCTCTCTCTCTCTCTCTCTCTCTCTTTTTCTGTTATTGACACACTTTATCCTGTTTCTGTCATTTGCTAGCACAGCACTCCGCTACATCACTCCCTCTTGTGCTGCTAATGGTAGCACATACTAGTGACTTTAACATGTGTGTGTGTGTTTCTATATAGCACAACTCTGTAGTATTATATATCACAACTCTGTAATACTATATCACCACTCTGTAGTACTATATATCAGGGGCGGCTGGTGGTTGTAAAAGTAGGGGAGGAAGGATGGTGCCTGACTATACATTTTGACAGTAGATTAGTGGGTTTGAGTCTATGATCTATTGAGTCTATGTCTATGATCAGGAAGAAGTTTTGTTTTGATGAAAATTAGCTATTTAGCGATTACTACATGAATGATGAAAATCAGAAACATCTTAGTAGAAGTTCTATGCACAGTGGAGAGTTCTACCAAACAAACCAAACATAATAGAAATTGAGTGAGATTTGAGGGAGAAGCGTTTTTTGTGTAAAGTATATTTAGCTGTATTTAATTAAAATGAGACATAATATCATATAGTTAAACCAGTTATGCACGCAAATCACGTACATGTTCTAATTGCGAGCCAAAGAAACACCACTTTGTCACGGTCAGCCATGCTTTCTGTTTACATTTGGCGTCATGCACCTGGAACGCTTTAAGTTCTAACTTCAAAGTTTCAATCTGAAATATATATAATATATTTATTTTTACAGTTTTATAATGGACTTCTATATATTCTATATATATATATATAAGGGAGCTTTGGGAGGATCATACTCCGTACAGTAATGTTCAATTGCGGTAGGGGGTGCTGTTGGTATTTTGACACGGGGACATGCTTGTTGTGCTTTCAAAGTGTTGTAAAATGATCAGTATTTCCACAGATTAATCTGTTAAATGTATGTGTATTATTGTATTTATTATTATATTAAGTTTAAGTGAGTTTATTTGACTGAGTTTGGACGAGCCTCCACTGCTATATCTCACCACCCTGAAGTACTATATATCAGGGGTTATCAAACTGAGTCCGCGAAATAATATATATTTCTATTTTCTATTTTTATTTTTAAATATTCCAAAATTATCCTTTAAATTTGTTTTATTAAAAATAATGGATTTTAACGTTTCGTTAAAAAAATCTACATACAGGGACCATTTGGGCCAATCAAACATACTTGGGTTCTTACTCACGGCCATGTTAGCTTTGGGCCAATAGAAACTCTGATGTGATTGTGACACACGTCAATCATGACTCATTCACTTCACTCGCAGTACTCTCGACGACAATTATATTGAGTTCATTTTTTTGGATAACAGCGACGGGAGACCGAAGTGCGTCATGTGTCTTCAGGTGCGAACGAAGCCATGAAGCCAGCCAAGCTAAAGTGACATCTGATTACAAAGCACCCGGAATATAATTATATTTAATATAAGGACAAAACGAAAGAATGTTTCTGTCTAAAGAGCAAGGAATAAAAAAATCTGCCAAAAAACACAGGCATGGGCTTCATTACTATGATGTGTTCTGTAACACTGTTATGATAACTTCTGTTATGATAACTTCTGTTATGATTTGTTAAGAGCTTTCTACCAATGATTTGAATAAGAAGCAATACGTTCATTATTTGAAAGTTGAAGCACTTAATGAAAGTCAGCCTTAGACAAGTCGTTTTAAATGTCTGTGTTTCAAGGACTATGCCACATATTTTTACTGTTCATAGTCATAGGACTGTCTTGTTACTGTTCATCTTGTTACTGTTCATAGTCATAGGAATATGTCTTGTTACTGTTGTTACTGCTTTTACTGTTAACTTTTCTGAAAGCTTTGAGGATAAATTACTTGAAAAGTATAAATGCTGTCAAGTTGACTCAAATTGCAATAAGATAAATGACCCTATTTTAAAGTATATAAGTAGTATTAACATGATTCAAATTGAAATGTGTTTCTGTTTATTACTATAAAACAGGTCTGAAGTATTTAGGTTGAAAAGTTTTAGAATACAAATAGTTTCAATGAAAGTCAGCCTTAGACTTCTCATTTTAAATGTCTAGGTTTATTGGGACTATGCCACATCTGTTCATAGTCATAGGACTTGGTCTTGTTACTGTTGTTACAGTTAATCTGGTTACTGTTCATAGTCATAGGACTATGTCTTGTTACTGTTGTTAATGTTCATCTTGTTACAGTTTATAGTCATAGGACTATGTCTTGTTACTGTTGTTAATGTTAATCTTGTTACAGTTTATAGTCATAGGACTATGTCTTGTTACTGTTGTTAATGTTCATCTTGTTACAGTTTATAGTCATAGGACTATGTCTTGTTACTGTTATGTATATAATATACACATAAATATACAAAGTATATAAGTGGTATTAACGTGATTGAAATGTAAATGTGTTTCTGTTTATTACTATGAAATGGGTCTGAAGTATTTAGGTTGAACATTTTTATAATACAAATCATTCCATAGGCATCTAAGAGTACAAATGTTGTTTAGAGTAAGAGTACAAGCGTTTGTTTAATTGGTGTAGCGATTTTGACGGGGTTCCTGTAAGAGAACCCCTGCTATATATTCAATTCAAGATTCAAGATTCAAGAGACTTTATTTATCCCGAGGGAAATTAAGATGCAACAGTTTAAACAAGGGGAATAAATGCACACAAAATATACTAATACCTAAAAACTAAATAACAACAAACTAAACTAAACTAAACTAGTATAAACTAAATATAACTAAATGAAATCTGAATGAAATCTAAATGTATAGACAGATGAATTGTACAATTTACAGTATTATTACAGTAATACGTAGGTATATACAATATACAACAATGCGTATAGTGCAAATTGGCAGTAATAAATAATTCAGATGAGTACTGAAAAAGTGACATGTGAAAAGTGAAATTGAATTTACAGTGCAAAATTACAGTGAAAGGATTTGCAGTGTGTTGACTTCAGGTCACTGAGTCTCCACTGTCCCTCTCACGACCCGAGGTAGATGAATTAAAGAGTCTGATGGCCACAGGAAGAAAGGACTTCCTGTGGCGTTCTGTGGTACACCTGGGTGGAATGAGTCTGTTGCTGAAGGTGCTTCTGTATGAGGTCAGCACCTGATGGAGAGGGTGAGAGTTGTTGTCAAGGATACTACGCAGCAACCTCCTCTCAGACTCCATATATCACCACTCTGTAGTACTATATATCACCACTCTGTAGTACTATATATCACCACTCTGTAGTACTATATATCACCACTCTGTAGTACTATATATCATCTCTCTGTTGTACTATATATCACCACTCTGTAGCTGTAGTACTATATATCACCACTCTGTAGTACTATATATCACCACACTGTAGTACTATATATCACCACTCTGTAGTACTATATATCACCACTCTGTAGTACTATATATCACCACTCTGTAGTACTATATATCACCACTCTGTATCTGTAGTACTATATATCACCACTCTGTAGTACTATATATCACCACTCTGTAGTACTATATATCACCACTCTGTATCTGTAGTACTATATATCACCACTCTGTAGTACTATATATCACCACTCTGTAGTATTATATATCACAACTCTGTAATACTATATCACAACACGGTGGTACTATATATCACCACTGTGTAGCTGTAGTACTACATATTGCAACTCATTTATTGCTATACATACCAACTCTGTAGTAATATACTGTATATCCTAACTTTGTAGTAATATATCACAACTCTGTAGTACTTTATCTCACCACTCTGTCGTACTATATATCACAAATCTGAAGTACTATATATCAACACTCTGTAGTACTATATATCAACACTCTTAGTACTATATATCAACACTCTTAGTACTATATATCAACACTCTGTAGTACTATATATCAACACTCTGTAGTACTATATATCAACACTCTGTAGTACTATATATCAACACTCTTAGTACTATATATCAACACTCTCAGTACTATATATCAACACTCTGTAGTACTATATATCAACACTCTGTAGTACTATATACCACGGGTCTATCACAGGAACTCAGCTTCTTACACACTTACAGAGAAGAGACAACACATTGAGGACAACATATCCTTTGAGACTGGTAACTGTGATTACATCCAAATAAAACAGACCTTTATGACTATTATGACCTCTTCTATCATAACATATATATCATGATCTCTAGAATATATCTATTACAATCTGTAAAATATATCAATTTTGATCTCTACTATCATAACACATTTATTGTAATCTCTATAGTAGTTATATTATGATATGTTCTATCATAACAGATATATTTTTGATTTATATAATAGATATATGATGTTAGGATGACATCCCTATTTGGGTTAGTTGGTCATCTATTTAAGTTCACACACACACAAACGCACAATTGTAAATACACTTTGCTCACCCGTCCCCACTTTTTCTCTCTCTCTCTCTCTCTCTCTCTCTCTCTCTCTCTCTCTCTCTCTCTCTCTCTCTCTCTCTCTCTGCCTTTCAATGTCTCTCTCTCTTTCTTTCTCTCTCTCTCCGTCTCTCTCTCAGCCTCCATGAGAGGCTTTGATGCCTACAGGGAATTCCAGAGAGAGAGAGAGAGAGAGAGAGAGAGAGAGAGAGAGAGAGAGAGAGAGAGAGAGAGAGAGAGAGAGAGAGAGAGAGGGGGGGGGGGGGGGAGAGAGAGAGAGAGAGAGAGAGAGAGAGAGAGAGAGAGAGAGAGAGAGAGAGAGAGAGAGAGAGTGTGTGTGTGTGTGGGGGGGGGGGGGGGTTCCTCTTGGCACCACTACACTACATTCATTCAAATTCACAGTATTTCACACATATCCACAGTATTGTTTACAGTGTGTGTCCTGCTTGCGATCTGCTGCTTTCTGTAATGTAATGGATGAGGAAACAATAAATGAATGGAAAATGGACCCTAAATATGACACACATATTTGTGTGTCATATTTAGTACTTATTGTACTTTTACCTGAGCACTGGTTCTGCTCTTGGAAGGCTTGTTAGGAAGGACGTGTAATGTATTATATATTATGTTATTATATATGTGTTTGTATATATTTTATGGCTTGTTAGGAAGGAAATGCACTTGTGATTTCTGTTGAATGACCTTAGTGTAAGCTTAAATTAATGTAATGTAATGTAATGTGTCACTACTGTCACTGGGAGCCATTCGGTGTAATGGGTGTGGTTTGTAGGGTGAGGGTGAGGGTGAGGGTGAGGGTGAGGGTGAGGACTGAATGGCCAGGTATTAAGGATTACATAATAGTCAGCTAGACGGGTAAAGATTGTGGATGATTTATTTACTATTATACATTTTTGTTGTGGGCCTACATGTTTTTTCGTGCTATCAGTAGTCTCAAGAGTCAGTACAGATCACTACCACACACACTGAAACACACACACACACACACACACACACACACACACACACACACACACACACACACACACACACACACACACACACACACACACACACACACATTATATACAAATGCACACATCTATGCACACACACACAGGCAGGTGCTGAACAGGTGAGGTGCTAACTACACGTTTCATTCATCACTAGGTGCTAGGTCACGAGGTGCTAGGACACTAGGTGCTAGGTCACTAGGTTCTAGGTCACTAGGTGCTAGGTCAGTAGGTTCTAGGTCCCTAGGTGCTATGTCACTAAGTGCAAGGTCCTAGGTCACGGGGTGTGAGGTGCTAGGTCACTAGTTGCTAGGTTACTAGGTGCTTCAGGAAGGTTGCATGGAAGCAGAATATCCCATCCCTTACGTCTGCAAAATGATGAAGGGGTCCTCCGATGTTTTAGTTAGTTGCTGGCTGTTATTAGTCTTATCTTGTATTTTCTCCTTCCTCTGATCCAACATCTCACCTCCTCTCCTCCCTTCTCTCCTCCCTTCTCTCCTCCCCTGTTCATAGTCTTACTTTCCTTTCCTCCCCTCCGGCCTCTCCTCCCATCCTCTCTCCCCACCCCCCTTCTCCCCTCTCCCCTCTCCTCTCTCTTCTCTTTATCCCCTCCCATCCTCTCCTCTCTCCTCCTCTCCTCCCCCCCCCTGTCCTCTACTCCTCCCTCCCCTACTGTCCTCTGCTCCTGTATCCTCTGCTGATCTCTGCTGTCCTCGCCCCTCTGGCCTGCAAGTGTCTGGGTGTAAAATCAGAGTGCATTAAACATTAAATCTGCTGTCAGGAGGCACGGCACTGCCATGACAGAGGAAGTAGGGCAGTGGGGAGAGAGTCAGAGAGACATGGAGAGAGAGAGAGAGAGAGAGAGAGAGAGAGAGAGAGAGAGAGAGAGAGAGAGAGAGAGAGAGAGAGAGAGAGAGAGAGAGAGAGAGAGAGAGACTGGAGAAAGAGAGAGAGATAGAGCGGGAGTGGGTTATTGGGGAAGACACAGAGGGGGATGGGGAGAGGGTGAGAGACAGGGAGAAAGCAAGAGAGCAAGAGGGGGGAGAGAGAAAGATGGGGGAAGGGGGAGATAAAGGGCTAAGAGACAGTGGGGGGAAAGATGAGGAAAACACATTCATATAGAGGCAAATACATGCGATAGAGAGGGATAGAGATATGACAGCCCACGAGGAAGAGAGAGTGAGGGACAGAGTCCAATAGATGCTAAACATGAACTCAACATAATCACTGTGTGTTAGTGAGAGAGAGACTGACGGACAGAGAGACAGACAGAGAAACAGACAGACAGACAGACAGGCAGACTGACAGAGTGACTGACAGAAAGACAGAAAGACAGACAGAGAGAGACAGGCAGACACAGAGAGACAGACAGACAGTCACAGAGAATGGATACAGGTCTACTACTACCGAGGCTGGTTTATTGTTAGCTCAGCTGAAAAGGTTAGAGTAGGCATCCCTCTTTGTTACTATGCAGACTAAGTACGCAAAGCTGTCCTCTAATGCTATAGGCAGTCTCTCTCTCTCTCTCTCTCTACGCTCCTCTCTCTTTCTCTCCTACGCTCCTCTCTCCCTCTCTCCGTCTCTCTCTCTATACTCCTCCTCTCCCTCTCTCTCTACGCTCCTCTCTCTCTCTCTCCCTTGCTCCTCTCCTCCTCTCCCTCTCTCTCTATGCTCCTCTCCTCTCTCTCTCTCTCCCTTGCTCCTCTCCCTCTCTCCCTATGCTCCTCTCCTCTCTCTCTCTCTGCTTCTCCCACTCTCTCCTCTTCTCCTTGTCTGTTTCTCCTTTCCTCTCCTCGTTTCTCTCACTCACTCACTCACTCTCTCTCTCTCTCTCTCTCTCTCTCTCTCTCTCTCTCTCTCTCTCTCTCTCTCTCTCTCTCTCTCTCTCTCTCTCTCTCTCTCTCTCTCTCTCTCTCTCTCTCCGTCTCTCGTGAAATACCAAACACAACTGGGGCTTCTGATTGCCGTCCAATTATGTCATTGGACGTCAGCTGCCAGTAATTTGAACCAATCAGAGAAAGAGAAATGTGTGTTCTCCCCAGTTGTGATGGTATCGGTACCTTGTGGTTGGCTAGTAGTTGGTAAGGGGTTAGCATATTTCTTCCAGATATATATAGAAAACTCTGTAAAGTTCTTGCCTCAAGTCTTAGTCGTAATATTTATATGATTGTAGTAGGGCAGGAGCAGGTTGTCTGGCAACCGGAGGGTTGCTGGTTCGATCCCCCGGCTCCTCCTCCTCCAAGCCAAGTGTGGAGATGTCCCTGAGCAAGACACCCTGACCCTAACCCTGACCCTAACCCTAACCCTAACCCTAACCCTAACCCTGACCAGCTGGCAGTCTCCTTCCGTGGCTGACACCGCCAGAGGTGTGTCAATGGGAAATGTGAGGCATAACTTGTAAAGCGCTATGGATAAAAAAACGCTGTATAAATGCAGTTAATTTACCATTGGGTTCCAATCAATATAATGTAGATGAATACAGAATTCCATGGATTCTGTTCTCCTAACTGATGATGTTGTATGAAGTCTCTCAACTTTAATGTAGTAACTGTTTCTACAGGTAAATAGAAGAATCAAATTGTGCCCATATGTTAGCGGTTAGCCCTGCAGCAGGATAGCTCAGTCTGTTGGGACTTGGTTTGGGAACCGGAAGGTCGCCGTTTCAAGTCCTCGGAACACCTTGGCAGTGCTGAGGTGCCCTTTAGCAAGGCACCAGACCCCTACACCGCTGCCCACTGCTCCTAATACTAGGATGGGTTAAAAGCAGAGTAACAAATTTCACTGTGTCCACATGTATGTGACGATTAAAGAGGATTCAATCCTGCAGATTAAGATATAGACTTAGATTTAGATATAGCATATTTCTTCCAGGCTCTCTGTTAAGACAACAAATATGCTTGAATAAAAGGTGTGTAGACTATCTATCGTAACATCACAGAGATGACAACACAGCGGGGTGACATGTTGGGTTCATCTGTGTTTTCTGGACAACAATGAAAGCACTGATGATGGTCCAAAATGCAAAAAGGAAACACAAATGTATTTTATTGGGATGGACTGAACCATTGTGTTTTTACCTCCACAACAGAAGATGGACCGGGAAGTTATGTTTGTCTCCTTGTCTGTTAGTAAGATAACTCAACAGGTCATGTATGGAATTGGGCAGAACCTGGTGGTTAGATTACTTATGGGCCAAGGAACAGTTGCTTAGATTAGATTAGATTTTGGCGCAGATCCGGATCTGAATCCAGATCCAGGGGACTTTTTGGTGTGGCGGAGGTATGCTCTTTACTGAGGGCCCTCTAGTTCTAATAGTGTTGTTCTGACCACAGCAGAACACAACAATGGGTTGGACATTTTGCAGGTCTCCCATTTAGGCTGAACATCAAACTTTACACCCGTAAAGTCTTTACAGACACATCCAACCTCGCCAGTCACACGTGGAGGACATTGCCGACAACGCGAGATACACATCACACATGCCAAGCGGCCAGGCAGAAGCCGTAAGCCGACTGGGCATCGAACCTGTGACCCTGCAGTCAGCCATACAGCCGGCTAGCTATAGGTTATTGTAGCCCGCACTGTGAGAAATTAAGCTACTCCTTAATATCCTGGTGGATCGTGTAAGTGGTATCTAGACAGTTTTATCAAAAGCTATGTACACGTGGTCTAAAACCATCAAAGTGTTTTACTATTTTACTATCTACTCATTTGGGAGACACTTTCAACCAAAGCTACTTACAGTGAATTTGTTAGGAAGGAAATGCACTTATGACTTCTTGCTACTAGTAGTTATCTTGCCTACCTGTCGAATGATCTTATTGTAATGTATTATATATGAGGTTATTATAAATGTGTATATGTATGTACATATTATATTATTATAGCTTGTTAAGAAGGAAATGCATTTATGACTTCTTGTGACTAGAAGTTCTCTTGCCTACCTGTTGAATGACCTTATTGTAATGTAATGAATTCATATAGGCCTACATGTCACAGAGGAGCAGGGAGGGGGTTGAGGATGCGTCTCCCTCCATACCTACCGGCGGACAATGGACATTGAGGTACAAAGAACCACAACCGTTCACCCTACGCCCCCGTAGAACATCCATAGGACTAATATGTGGTTCATAACCACATATATAAGAGCAGCACAGCTGTAGTCTCAAATTGAACGACCGGTGAACACAAAGCTTGTGAAACACGACGAAGAGGAACACAGCCACCAAGAAGAGACAACAGGTACACAACACCGGAAGTAAAACAACGACATTCGAGTAAACGTTAGCATGTTCAGCTAATTGTCTCGTCTCATCATTGAGTTCACTGTGTGTGTGTGTGTGTGTGTGTGTGTGTGTGTGTGTGTGTGTGTGTGTGTGTGTGTGTGTGTGTGTGTGTGTGTGTGTGTGTGTGTGTAAATGTCTGTTTTTTGGTCCAAATGGCAGGACTGAGTCAGACATAATCGTGTAGGGCTGTGAGATGAGTTGGTCCTCTATTGGACCACAGATACTCTTTCATCAAGAGGCCGATTGGGACTGAGAGATCTACATTACATCTAATGGCGTTTCATAAGAACCACCTTTTATAATTCAAGGAGGGACGAACGATATGGAACGATGTATCGTTCACAATGTATCACGATAATTATGGGGATTTTTACACCATATATACATACATATTTAAAGTATGCAGACTATTTTTCCTTTCTCACCGATGTTTCAAACCTAATATTTGATCCTTTTAAGGGCATATCTTCTCATCCTAATAAATGTACACACTATACAACAGGGCATCACCATAAGTCAATATATCTTCATTTCACGACGAATACAATACCATTCAAAGATGATAAACGACACAATTGAATTCTTGCCTAGCCCTAAATTCAGGATATTGAATTCAGGGTCATTTGTAATTGTCATGTGTTCGATTATTGATTAGTGATTATGTCCCGTGTTGTTGGTTTGCTGTGTTTGTATTAATAGTGACCTGGTGTTCGGCGTGCTTTTCCCCAATTAACTATCTATATATCTATATCTTTATTTATTTATATACATATGTATATGTATATATATGTATATATATATATATATATAGAGAAAGTAAACTCTTGGTAAAGTTCTGTTTACCTGCTTCAAGTAATAATATCTCTGTGATTGCAGTAGCGCAGGAGAAGGTTGTTTCCCAACCGGAGGGTTGCTGGTTCGATCCCCCGGCTCCTCCTCCTCCTCCTAGCCAAGTGTGGAGGTGTCTCTGAGCAAGACACCCTGACCCTAACCGCTCCTGACCAGCCGGCCGTCTCCTTGCATGGCTGACACCGCCGGAGGTGGTGAACGTGTGGCATAACTTTGCGCTAAATTGCTATATAAATGCAGTCCATTTACCATTGGGTTCCAATCAATAAACTGTAGCTAAATATAGAATTCCATGGATTCTGTTCTCCTAACGGATGTTGTTGTATGAAGTCTATCAACTTGAATGTATTAACAGTTGTTTACAGGTTAATAGAAGAATCCAAATCTGCACAAATGTTTTGGTTTTATTTTCAATCTTGTCCAATGTTAAGTCTGTCCACACTGTTAAGTTAAGCTTTAAGAATGAAAGATGTTAGTGATTAAGTGCGTTATCTCACTGCTTTAAATCTATGGGATCTTCAGGAGATGTGACAATCAGCCACCACAGCTGTGGCATAACACATTAAATCAACTGTTTTTTGATAACAATCAGTGAAAGAAAACTGTATTTTATTCCAAATGTGTGTTTGGCAGTTGGTCAACCATTGACAGAATCCAGGTGCTCATTAAGAGAGTCAGGATCCTAACACTGTCTTAATACACTAAAAATATCACTTGACATTTACTGTGCATTGCATTGACCAATGATTAATCTCTCTCTCTCTCTCTCTCTCTCTCTCTCTCTCTCTCTCTCTCTCTCTCTCTCTCTCTCTCTCTCTCTCTCTCTCTCTCTCTCTCTCTCTCTCTCTCTCTCTCTCTCTCTCTCTCTCTCTCTCTCTCTCTCTCTCTGTCTCTCTATGTCTCCCTCTATTGGAGCATCACTTTGACCCTTGACCCTGGCCAAACAGAGTAGACAGAGATTGTAGTTAAGGTGATTGTGGTGGTGGTGGTGGTGATGATGAATGTGGTGGAATATCTCCTATAGCCTAGATCCTATATCCTTCATAACCCCTAGCCCTATATCCTGGCTCCTCCATCCTAGGTCCTATCTTCTAGGCCCTATATCGTAGATCCTAGCACCTATAACTCCTAGATCCTAGCTCCTATATGCTAGTGCCTATATGTTATATTGTGGCTGCTATATCCTAGCTCCTAAATATATATCCTAGTTCCTATATCCAAGCTCCTAGCCCATAGCTCCTATATCCTAGCTCCTAGCTCCTGGAGCCTCCATCCTAGGATCCTAGATATGAACAGAAGGCAGTGTGTTGTCTGGGCCGACCCTCGGCCGCCGGGTCAGACAACCTCGCTGGGCCACCGGAGGATGGAGCACAAACATGACCGCCGTCGTGACACACATACACGACGCTGGGGGGTGAAATACGCAGACAACTGGAGATAAAGTGTGTGTGTGTGTGTGTGTGTGTGTGTGTGTGTGTGTGTGTGTGTGTGTGTGTGTGTGTGTGTGTGTGTGTGTGTGTGTGTGTGTGTGTGTGTGTGTGTGTGTTAAGCCTACTGTATATTGAGGGGCCTACAGCTATCATCAAACTCGACTATTACACTAGAACTAGATTTGGTCAGGGCTAAAAGAGCACAACAACATCCATAGTGATGGGGCCCACATCTCAGAGGAGGACGTCCGTTTACAGCGGATTGCATGTGAGGATTTCTTTTTTCCATCATTATTTATTTAATGCCTTTTTTCATATAGAGGCCAGTCGGTGTGTGTGTGTGTTTTTTTTTTTCTCAGATACTACTCCGATCAATCGAAGCCCATCGCCTCTATTTACTTCAAACGGCTGGATTAATATAACATTCCCGCTGCAAAAGGGAAGGGAAGGTTGGGCTTGGCGCACGGCTTCGGCCGCCCGTCGGAGCACCAGACACCCGGAGCTTCCCTCCGAACTCACTCGACATCTTCTTCTAGTCTCGTACACACGCACACACGCACGCGCACGCGAACACACACACACACACCGACACTGCACACCACACACACACACACACAACACACACACCACACGCGCACACACGCACGCACGCACGCACGCACACTACTGAGTTAGGCCTACGTGTGTGCGTTATGTTGTAACCCCGTGCTTCAGGTGTGCGGCAGTGAAGACTCGACGCAGCGACAACACGCCCCTCCGCCGCGCTCGTTGTCGCCGACTAACCGGTTTAACGTTTTCATGAATCAAATATGTATTTTTTTCGCTGTGACCGGGACCCCGTGTGTACGAATGAATGAAGGGGAGGGGGGGGGGTGTCGACGGACCGACGACAACAACAACAACGACGACAGGGGGGACGTGAACGGATCACACGCGCTAATTGGCATGTGACACACGAGAGCGCTTTAATTCGAGGGGGGGGGGAAGCGCGTGAGGGGGGGGGGGAAGCGCGTCCGCGGCACGCGACACGCGTGCGTGTGAACGAGTGGGCATCCAGGGTGAAAGACACGTACGTACGGCGTCCTTGTGGACTTACACGCCCTGCCGTCCCCCCAAATTAAATGATTTAGAAAACAATACTAAAATAAAATAAATCAGCGTTACAAGCCGAGCGGTCCTAGGCGGTCGGCGGGCGGGCGGGCGGGGGGGGGGGAGAGATGTACTTACGCACTGCTTCCTTCTTGGGGTCCAGTTCGCCGGCGCTCTGCTGGATCTGGCCTATCTTGTTCTGCAGGACCCACACCCGCTGGTTGATGGTGACGATGTCGTTCTCCAGCTCCTGGAACAGGGAGCAGGCGTGCCGCGCCAGGTCGGACAGCTGGCGCAGCGTCCGCGACAGCGCCACGCCGCTGACGGCGCGCAGGTCCCCGAACAGCAGACCCTCGTCCCGGGGCACCTCGTGGCGGCAAAGCATCGGCGGCTCCACCGTCCGCTTGGCGAACGGCATTTTATTTATTTTTTAATTAAAAACAAAATTTAAAAACACGCGAAGAAGCAGAAGAAGAAGAAGAAGAATAAGAAGGGGAAGGAGATGGAGAGGAAGACGCGGGGCGGGGGAAAAAAAATCAACCAAATGTGTAAATTCCCCCGTAAAGCGCACCGTATATCCAGGACGACATATCCACGGTGGTGATGGGAGACTAAGTTCCCCGTCTCCCCTTGACGGGATCCTCCATCCTCGCTGGCGACCACTCACTCATTCATTCACTCACACACACGCATTACAGACACGCACGCACACGCACACGCACACACACACACACACACACACACACACACACACACACACACACACACACACACACACACACACACACACACACACACACACACACAGACACACAGACACACACACACGCGCGGGTAAGACTCCCCGCTGCCGACGACGAGGCCCGGGGTCGGTGGCGTGAGGGTGCGTGTTGGTTGTCTGTGGTGGTCGTGGGTTGGCTCCGTGGCCTCCTCCTCCTCCTTCTCCTCCTTCTCCTCCACCTCCTCTTCTTCCTCCCCGCTCTAGTCGCGCCGCGCGGAGCGGAGTACAGGTGGAGAGGCTGGAGGGGACGCGTGGGAAACCCGGAGCAAGGG
Source organism: Muraenolepis orangiensis (assembly GCA_027704905.1). Classification (NCBI taxonomy): domain Eukaryota; kingdom Metazoa; phylum Chordata; class Actinopteri; order Gadiformes; family Muraenolepididae; genus Muraenolepis; species Muraenolepis orangiensis. Next base: position 18,004,015 of record CM051000.1, on the reverse strand, counting down.
AATCCAGTGATGGATCGGGAGTGAATAGGAGTCAGGCAGACCAGGGGGGCGATGCTGTACGTGTGTGTGTGTGTGTGTGTGTGTGTGTGTGTGTGTGTGTGTGTGTGTGTGTGTGTGTGTGTGTGTGTGTGTGTGTGTGTGTGTGTGTGTGTGTGTGTGTGTGTGTGTGTGTGTGTGTGTGTGTGTGTGTGTGTGTGTGTGTGTGTGTGACAGACAGAATTTATTTATTGTATTATTTTGTGACAGTCAACCACTCTGTTACACATATAATATAAGAGGGACATGCCATAAGAACAGGGGCCATTGTGAGCCAAAAATACAAAAATGAAGAAATAATAAAGGCTCTGAGAGTCTGATTGATTTCCCATCTGGAAATAATAAATCGAATCTATAATTAATATTAATTAAAGGACCCCCTTAAAATCGTAACACCAATTAAACATGCTTACTACTATACTCTGAGATGCCATTGGAACATTTGTATTCTGAAAATGTTCAACTTATATATATTTATATATACAGAATATACAGTATATGATATCCTAATATAACAGTTACAATAGTCCTATGACTATGAACAGTAAAAAGACATAGTCCTATGAGTATGAACTGTAACCAGATGAACAGTAACAGGACATAGTCCTATAACTATAAACTGTAACAAGATGAACAGTAAGAAGACATAATGTGAACAGAAAAAATAAGATGTGGCGTAGTCCTAATAAACCCAGACATTTACACATTTTTTATGATGCAACTTTTCAACCTGAATACTTCAGACCTGTTTTATAGTAATAAACAGAAACACATTTAAATTTGAATCATGTTAATACCACTTATATACTTTTAAACAGAGGGTCATTTTTTATTGCAAAACCTATTGCATTTTGACTCAACTTGATGGATACTTGAGCATTTATACTTTTCAAGAAAATCTTTCAGAACAGTAAACAGAAAAATATGAACAGCAACAAGACATAGGCCTATGACTATGAACAGTAACACGATGAACAGTAACAGTAACAAGACATAGGCCTATGACCCAGCTCTTCACGGCTCTGGCTCCACAGTGGTGGAATGAACTCCCGTCTCATGTCAGGACGGCAGAGTCCCTCGCCAGCTTCCGCAAGAGACTCAAGACCCACCTGTTCAGAGTCCACCTGGACTCTCCTTGAACCCTCCTTCTCCTTTGTGAACCCCTAACTTACTTAAGTCCTGACATTAATAGCTCTTAGCATGTTGTATATTCTAGCTAAGTGTATATCCTTAATGTTGATAACACGCTTTTATCACAAATTGTGTTATTCATCTTGTTAATATGAATGCTTGTGAACTGCTCTATTTTTATGTTTGCGTACCTCAGTGTTATGCTATTGTCTACTTCAACAAATGTACTCCTTGTAAGTCGCTTTGGATAAAAGCATCTGCCAAATGTCCTAAATGTAAATGTAAAATGAGTAACAGCAACAAGACAGTCCTATGACTATGAACAGTAACAAGACAGAGTCCTATGACTATGAACTGTAACAAGATGAGCAGTAACAAGACAGAGTCCTATGACTATGAACTGTAAGAAGATGAGCAGTAACAAGACAGAGTCCTATGACTATGAACAGTAACAAGACAGAGTCCTATGACTATGAACTGTAACAAGATGAGCAGTAACAAGACAGAGTCCTATGACTATGAACTGTAACAAGATGAGCAGTAACAAGACAGAGTCCTATGACTATGAACAGTAACAAGATGAACAGTAAAATTACAGTCCTATGACTATAAACTGTTACTGTTCATCTTGTTACTGTTCATAGTCATAGGACTATGTATTGTTGCTGTTTTACTGTTGCTGTTGTTACTGATCAACTGTTACTGTTCATCTTGTTACAGTTCATAGTCCTAGGACTGAACAGTAACAAGACATAGTCCTATGACTATGCACAGTAACATGATGAACAGTAACAACAGTAACAAGACATAGTCCGAAGCAGACCCGGTGGCAGACATCCATCTCTGGGCGGGCATTTGATTTACCAGGGCGGGCGCACCCCCCGACCCCCAGGCCCCACCCCATTTTAACGTAACATATGTGCATATAGTTGCCGAAAGATTTAGGCGTTATTTTTGTGCACGCAATGAAACATTTTGAGCATAGGAAATTATATAAAACATTTTTTTATATAATAATTTTTTTTAATCCCTGATTTCTCATGGGCGGGCCCAAATCCTGGATGGGCGGGCCTGGCCCCATGGGGCCCACCCATGACGCCGGGCCTGGTCCTAAGTATCCCAGTTTGCACTCCTGCCTCCTCGCTTCCACAGCACTCGCCCGTATAGCCACGCCCCCTTATCGCATTCCACATTCCAGTCTCCTCGCTCCCACTACGCACTACCGGATAGCCACGCCCCCTTGTTAGTTCTCACCCACAGCTGCAGCACATCACATTTAACCATGCTATTTAAGCCTACCCCGCACACTCACACGGGGCCAGATTGTTCCGGACCATGCAGGCATTCCAGCGTTCTGATTCCTGTCCCTGATCCACTGCCTGTCCCCGATTATGTTTCTGCCTGGTTCGTCTGCCCTGCCTGGTTCCCGATCTGCTGCCTGTCCCTGACTACGTCTCTGCCTGTCCCTGCCTGGTGCGTCTAAATGGACTGACCGGACTGACTGAAAAATTGAAACTTATTTAGCTCGCCAGCTAGCCGGATGCTAATAAGCTACACAGCAGCAGAAATGATTCCGGTTGTGAGTGAAGTGAAGTAGTTGTTATGCCACACACAGATTGTTGCTTGTGGAACCCCGGGGTAGTACAGACAGTCGGAGGCAAAAGGAGTTCAATAACCTGTAGGCGTCTTTATTGGATATTGCTCCAATGAAAAAACTGATATGAGATGTGAACAATCAACTATGTGTGTGTAAATTACGGAAGTAATAATACAATGTGTAAAGCGACTTACGTGAGTGCAAAATGGAAATCCAAACAGGGGGGGTTGTAATAATGTGCTGCGGGGAGAAGCCAGAATACCAAAACAAACACAAAAATAGGTTAAAAATAAGTTTAAAAGTCCAACGAAAGAAACAAACAAGCAGAATAGTCCAACGGGGTAAAAAAAAAAATCACGAGTACACGGGAGATTGCAAAAGAGGGTCTTCACAGGGAATCGGCTAGAGAGTCTCAGGTTGTAACAACGGGAAAGTTCTGGCCACGAGTGACAGGGGAGAGGAGTCTAAATAGGGAGCTTGATTGGGAATAGGGAACAGGTGCGCTGACGTGACTATGGACTTCTGTGACGGAGTGTTCTTTTGGGTGTGGTAACCCCAGGTGGACAAGAGGGGGAGGCAGAGGCGCGTGGCTGGAAAGGAGAGTGGTGTGATGCTGGAATCACAACTGTACCCCCCTCCCTAGGGGCGACACCAGGCGGCCTTCCAGTGGCATCGGGGTGGGCCCGGTAGAAGTCTGTGAGCAAGGAGTCGGCCAGGTAGGAAGGAGGGACCCAACTGCGATCCTCCGGACCGTAGCCCTCCCAGTCCACCATGTCCTGCCTTGTCGGCGGACCGCCAGGAGCGCCTTAACCTTCCAGACCGGGTCACCATCTGTGAGGACAAGGGGAGGTGCAGGGGCTGGGGCGGGAGTAGACAGGGTGCTGACAGACACAGGTTTCAATAGGGAAATGTGGAACACGGGGGGAAGCGGGAAGGTCGAGACGTACCACAGAGGGGTTGAGGACATGAACAATGGTGTATGGGCCAACATAACGGGGGTTCAGCTTAGCGGAAGAGGTGCGGAGTTGTAGGTCCCGAGCCAACAGCCTACAGCCAAACCCTCTGACCCGGATGGTAGGCAGGGGCTGCCCTCTGTCGCCGGTCTGCTCCCCATTGAGCCCGTTGGGTAGCTCTTAGGAGAGCAGCTCGTGCAGACCTCCAAATCCGGTGACAGTGGCAGAGGTGAGCACTGGTGGAGGGAACATCCGCATCCAACTCTTGCTGGGGAAACATGGGGGGTTGATAACCGAGGGAGCACTCAAAAGGCGACATACCGGTGGCAGCGTTGGTCATGGAGTTGTGAGAGTACTCCACCCAGGGCAGGACCTTGCTCCATGATGCAGGGTTGCTGGTCGTGAGAGTGGCCTCTAGGGACTGGTTGGCTCTCTCCGCCTGCCCGTTGGTCTGGGGATGGTATCCGGAGGAGAGGCTGACCGTGGCCCCAATTCCCCTACAGAAGGCCTGCCACACCTTGGAAGTAAACTGGGGACCACGGTCGACACAATGTCCTGAGGGATACCATGGAGGCGGACAACGTGAGTCACAAGGAGATCTGCGGTCTCAGCAGAGGAGAGGAGCTTGGGAAGTTCGACACAGTGGGCCACCTTGGAAAAAACGATCCACAATGGTGAGTATAACGTAATAACAGTGGGACATAGAAAGACCGGTGACGAAGTCGAGGGAGTCGCAGGTTGTAACAACGGGATAGTTCGGGCAACAAGTGACAGGGGTGTGGAGTCTAAATAGGGAGCCTGATTGGGAATAGGGAACAGGTGTGCTGAGAGAGTGTTCTTCTGGGTGTGGTAACCCCAGGTGGACAAGAGGGGGAGGCAGAGGAGCGTGGCTGGAGAGGAGAGTGGTGTGACGCTGGAATCACAACATCAGTCATGATTGAAGTGATGTGTCACAATCTGCGTACCCCTGTCTACTACCTGGTCAAACTTGTATACTTACCTGTGTATCTATATATACCTATAATTCTGCACATATCTCACACCTACTCTATGAGTTATTTTATACCTTTTTTTAGTAGACAGTTTTTACATCTTATTTAACCACTGTACATAATATATAACTATGCACTTTACTGCAATATGTGCACTTTGGTTAGATGCCAAATTATTTTTGCTGTACTGTGCTTGTGCTGGGCAATAACAATCATTTGAATGTAATCTAATCTAAATCTGTAGATATGCAGTTTTTTTAAAGAAACAGCGCAATTTTATAAATTATTATTATTTTTTTTAATATATATAATCTTTTAATTGTACAAATTATTTAGCGGATCCCCTGGCTATGATTTGCGGCCCCCTGCGGTGCTCTGTGTGTGTCCCTGTATGCACACTAGTGCTCTGTGTGTGTCCCTGTATGTACACTAGTGCTCTGTGTGTGTCCCTGTATGCACACTAGTGCTCTGTGTGTGTCCCTGTATGTGCACTAGTGCTGTGTGTGTGTGTCCCTGTATGCACACTAGTGCTGTGTGTGTGTCCCTGTATGTACACTAGTGCTCTGTGTGTGTCCCTGTATGTGCACTAGTGCTGTGTGTGTGTCCCTGTATGCACACTAGTGCTCTGTGTGTGTCCCTGTATGCACACTAGTGCTCTGTGTGTGTCCCTGTATGTGCACTAGTGCTGTGTGTGTGTGTCCCTGTATGCACACTAGTGCTGTGTGTGTGTCCCTGTATGTACACTAGTGCTCTGTGTGTGTCCCTGTATGTGCACTAGTGCTGTGTGTGTGTCCCTGTATGCACACTAGTGCTCTGTGTGTGTCCCTGTATGCACACTAGTGCTCTGTGTGTGTCCCTGTATGTGCACTAGTGCTGTGTGTGTGTGTCCCTGTATGCACACTAGTGCTGTGTGTGTGTCCCTGTATGCACACTGGTGCTCTGTGTGTGTCCCTGTATGCACACTAGTGCTCTGTGTGTGTCCCTGTATGTGCACTAGTGCTGTGTGTGTGTCCCTGTATGCACACTAGTGCTCTGTGTGTGTCCCTGTATGTGCACTAGTGCTCTGTGTGTGTCCCTGTATCCACACTAGTGCTGTGTGTGTGTGTGTCCCTGTATGCACACTAGTGCTCTGGGTGTGTCCCTGTATGCACACTAGTGCTGTGTGTGTGTGTGTCCCTGTATGCACACTAGTGCTCTGGGTGTGTCCCTGTATGCACACTAGTGCTCTGTGTGTGTCCCTGTATGTACACTAGTGCTGTGTGTGTGTCCCTGTATGCACGCTAGTGCTGTGTGTGTGTCCCTGTTTGTACACTAGTGCTGTGTGTGTGTCCCTGTATGCACACTAGTGCTGTGTGTGTGTCCCTGTATGCACACTAGTGCTCTGGGTGTGTCCCTGTATGTACACTAGTGCTCTGTGTGTGTCCCTGTATGCACACCAGTGCTCTGTGTGTGTCCCTGTATGTGCACTAGTGCTGTGTGTGTGTGTCCCTGTATGCACACTAGTGCTCTGTGTGTGTCCCTGTATGCACACTAGTGCTCTGTGTGTGTCCCTGTATGTGCACTAGTGCTGTGTGTGTGTGTCCCTGTATGCACACTAGTGCTCTGTGTGTGTCCCTGTATGCACACTAGTGCTCTGTGAGTGTCCCTGTATGTGCACTAGTGCTGTGTGTGTGTGTCCCTGTATGCACACTAGTGCTCTGGGTGTGTCCCTGTATGCACACTAGTGCTGTGTGTGTGTCCCTGTATGTGCACTAGTGCTCTGTGTGTGTCCCTGTATCCACACTAGTGCTGTGTGTGTGTGTGTCCCTGTATGCACACTAGTGCTCTGGGTGTGTCCCTGTATGCACACTAGTGCTGTGTGTGTGTGTGTCCCTGTATGCACACTAGTGCTCTGGGTGTGTCCCTGTATGCACACTAGTGCTCTGTGTGTGTCCCTGTATGTACACTAGTGCTGTGTGTGTGTCCCTGTATGCACGCTAGTGCTGTGTGTGTGTCCCTGTTTGTACACTAGTGCTGTGTGTGTGTCCCTGTATGCACACTAGTGCTGTGTGTGTGTGTCCCTGTATGCACACTAGTGCTCTGGGTGTGTCCCTGTATGTACACTAGTGCTCTGTGTGTGTCCCTGTATGCACACCAGTGCTCTGTGTGTGTCCCTGTATGTGCACTAGTGCTGTGTGTGTGTGTCCCTGTATGCACACTAGTGCTCTGTGTGTGTCCCTGTATGTACACTAGTGCTCTGTGTGTGTGTCCCTGTATGCACACTAGTGCTCTGTGTGTGTCCCTGTATGTGCACTAGTGCTGTGTGTGTGTCCCTGTATGCACACTAGTGCTGTGTGTGTGTCCCTGTATGCACACTGGTGCTCTGTGTGTGTCCCTGTATGTGCACTAGTGATGTGTGTGTGTGTCCCTGTATGCACACTAGTGCTTTGTGTGTGTCCCTGTATGTGCACTAGTGCTGTGTGTGTGTTTCCCTGTATGCACACTAGTGCTCTGGGTGTGTCCCTGTATGCACACTAGTGCTCTGTGTGTGTCCCTGTATGTACACTAGTGCTGTGTGTGTGTCCCTGTTTGTACACTAGTGCTGTGTGTGTGTCCCTGTATGCACGCTAGTGCTGTGTGTGTGTGTCCCTGTTTGTACACTAATGCTGTGTGTGTGTGTCCCTGTATGCACACTAGTGCTCTGGGTGTGTCCCTGTATGCACACTAGTGCTCTGTGTGTGTCCCTGTATGCGCACTAGTGCTCTGTGTGTGTCCCTGTATGTACACTAGTGCTGTGTGTGTGTCCCTGTTTGTACACTAGTGCTGTGTGTGTGTCCCTGTATGCACACTAGTGCTGTGTGTGTGTGTCCCTCTTTGTACACTAGTGCTGTGTGTGTGTCCCTGTATGCACAGTGCTGTGTGTGTGTGTGTCCCTGTATGCACAGTAGTGCTGTGTGTGTGTCCCTGTATGCACACTAGTGCTGTGTGTGTGTCCCTGTTTGTACACTAGTGCTCTGTGTGTGTCCCTGTATGCACACTAGTGCTCTGGGTGTGTCCCTGTATGCACACTAGTGCTCTGTGTGTGTCCCTGTAGGTATACTGGTGCACTAGTACACAATGGTTATTAATCATACATGTTGTATTTTTTAAATCATGTTATTGTACACAAATCTTCACAATTAGAATTCATATTTAGGCTAGTTGTGAGAATTTGTAAATATTGAATAACAACACTGTAGTGCCAGTGCTGTCCTCTAGAGGTCACTATGTAACTTAAATTGAGCAGAGCATCGATATGCATTTGCCAGTTCTAGATCTGTTTTTCATCATAATATTATTATTTGGTTTCATTTAAGATTGTATGCTACATAAAGGCCTACTCATTTTATCATTAATAGTTAATTAAATGTATTGTCCGGCTTATTTTGATTAGATCTTACTAAACTACTTTGACTTTAAACAGACACTTTTTACAATAGGCCTATGTCACACTTCCTGCTTCCGGAACGTTAAAAATCGCTGAGCAGTGCACTCCTACTTCCGGTAGTTACCCCAGATACGTGACAAACTATGGCCGCCTCCTCTCATCGCTGTTATTGTAGTGTACAGGGCTGCAAAGACACAAAGACAGCCGTACCTCAGTTTCCACGATTCTCCTCCGCAAGTCTTGGGTGAGGCTGAGGGATGAATTCTATCATTCTACACCGGCACAATCGAGAGTGTTCTTACAGGGTGTATCACCGCCTGGTACGGGAACTGCACCGCACTCGAGCGCAGAGCGCTTCAAAGGGTGCCCAGTATATCATTGGAGGTGAGCTCCCCTCCCGCCTAGATATATACAACCAGCGGTGCGTGGCCAAGGCCAAACACATCATAAAAGACATTGCCCACCCCAGCCACGAACTGTACTCACTGTTACCGTCAGGCAGGCGATACCGCAGTATCAAGTGCCGCACAAATAGACTCAGAGATAGCTTCCACAGTCAGGCCATCAGGCTGCTGAACAAGGGCGTATAGCATATAACAATGTATATTTTATTACATTGATTTATATATATATATATATATAGCTCTTTTTCTGTGCTAATATATTGCATTTTATATATGCATTTTTATATATGTTTTATATTTTTATATATTTAACTTATATTTAAGTTTGTACTTTTTACTCCTTTTTTTCTATTCTGTTTTTTATAACTGCTGTCTGTCGTCGGGTATTGCACATAAGATTTTCACTCATTGCTTATACTTGTATAAACTGTGAAGTGACAATAAACTTGACTTGACTTGAAGGTCCCTCGTTTCATGTTCTCAGGGGTAGCGCGTATGTCTGCAGTTTGCACTTTGACAAGGAGAGCATATACGTCTCGAAAAGTGGGTGGAATAGGCTAATAATGTCGGGTATGTTGTGTGTGATTAAAAGCACTGGTCCTGACCCCCACTCACACTCCATCTCTCATCCGAATAGAGCCACATAATGTTGGGTAAGTGTGTGATTAAAAGCACTGGTCCTGACCCCCACACACACTCCATCTCTCATCCGAATAGAGCCACACAATGTCGGGTAAGTATGATTAAAAGCACTGGTCCTGACCCCCACACACTCCATCTCTCATCCGAATAGAGCCACACAATGTCGGGTAAGTATGATTAAAAGCACTGGTCCAAAGCTCCACACACACTCCATCTCTCATCCGAATAGATCCACACAATATTGGGCAAGTGTATGATTAAAAGCACTGGTGCTGACCCCCTCACACACTTAATCTCTCATCCGAATAGAGCCACACAATGTCTGGTTAGTGTGTGATTAAAAGCACTGGTCCCAAGCTCCACACACATTCCATCTCTCATCCAGATAGAGCCACACAATGTCGGGGAATTGTATGATTCGGATTTAGACTTCTTCACTGTAGAGTGTTCATTCACTAGTTGAACCACATCGTCTTGACCGACTTTTGGGAGGTTACGCAGAGATTTTGTCCAGCGATAACTGTCCGCCATGGTGAATGCCAATGTGAATGCATTAACCGGAACTTGGGACACACTGCTTCCGCGATTCTTAACGGGTACTTCCGGCTTTCAACTGTAACGTGATATAGGCCTATTGTAATTGTATTATTAATAGTACAGAAAAAATACCGCCCACTGTAAACATTCTAATTAGTGATTGGTATGTAACAGCTAGAGGTACGGCCCACTGTACATCCTAATCAGTGATTGGTTGGTAACAGAGATAGAGGTACCGCCCACTGTATTTTCTAATCAATGATTAGTTGATAACAGAGATAGAGGTACCGCCCACTGTATTTTCTAATCAGTGATTAGTTGATAACAGAGATAGAGGTACCGCCCACTGTACATTCTAATCAGTGATTGGATGGTAACAGAGCTAGAGGTACCGCCCACTGTACATTCTAATCAGTGATTGGATGGTAACAGAGCTAGAGGTAGCACATAACTGTAAGTTCGAACCCCAATGGCCTCTGTGGCAGGAGGCCACATGGACGCCTTATCACCCTTCATGACTTGCATTTTCCGTCGGCCTCAGAAGTTCACTGTCGTCCGATAAGAAGCACTGTGTCTTCAAGTGTGATTCCATTTAAATATCGATTAGCCATTCAAACATGTAATATTAGCCATTCAAATATACGATTAGCTATTCAAATATATGATTGGCCATTCCAAAATATCATTAGCCAGTCAAACATGTTATATTATCTATTTAAATATACGATAAGCCATTCAAAAATATCATCAGCTAGTCAAACTTGTGATATTAGCCTTTCAAATATATTATTAGCCATTCAAACATTTGCTGCTTAATGTTTCATAAATCCAAAGAGTTTCATAGATCATTACTAGATGATTAGATCATAAATGATCATAAATTAATCATAAATTAATAGGTAACTCTTTACAATAAGGGACACACATTTTGAGAAAAATCAAAGTAACTCCTAATCAGTATGTCATAATAGATTAGTTAATGATTAGTTCATTAATAAACAAGTTAGGAGAAAGCCAGAAACGACTTGAGAGTACTTCTGAAGAGTACTTCCCTAATAATTCATACAGAGGACTATATAGTAGATCATGATGAGTAACTAGAGAACGGACAGATAGATCCTATATGAACTTATCATTTGTTCATGATTAGTTCATGAATCTCTGTGAATCAAACCGACCACTTTTTTCATGAGTTCTGATCAACTATATATCAGCCAACTTCTCATTCATTACTAGTTACTCCAACATTTACCCATTTCTCCTGGTACTGAGCAGGTTAACAGTTCATCCTCAGGAACAATTCATGGTTAACTAATGGCTCACTGCATTACATTCAGTCATTTAGCAGACGCTTTTGTCCAAAGTGACTTACAATAAGGTAATTCAATTCAGATAGATAAGAGACAAGAGAACTAGTCACCATAAGTGCATTTCTTTCCTAACAAGCCATAATAATATAATATATACATACATATACATATATATAATAATATAATCTCACGCTCCATCCTCCACTCACTCGAGAACAAGACCCTGAGATACTTAAACTCCTTCACTTGGGATAAGGACTCCCTCCCTACTTGGAGTACACAATCCACCGCTTTCCTGCTAAGAACCATGGCCTCAGATTTGGAGGTGCTGATCCTCATCCCAGCTCAAGGTCACACACTGATGACGCAAACAGGACCACATCATCTGCAAACAGCAGCGATTCAATCCTGAGCCCACCATACTGCAACCCCTCCCCTCCATGACTACGCCTTGAAATCCTGTCCATGAAAAACACAAACAGGATGGGTGACAAAGCGCAGCCCTGGCGGAGTCCAACACCCACTGAGAACAGGCCCGACTTACTACCAAGAATCTGGACACAGCTCTTGCTTTGGGAGTAGAGAGATTGGATAGCCCTCAAGAGTGACCCCCGCACCCCATACTCCCGCAGCACCCCCCACAGTATCTTCCGAGGGACCTGATCATATGCCTTCTCCAAATCCACAAAACACATGTAGACCGGATGGGCATACTCCCAAGTCCCCTCCCGGATCCTTGCAAGAGTGAAAAGCTGGTCTGTTGTTCCACGACCAGGGCGGAATCCACATTGTTCCTCTGCAATCTGAGGTTCGACTATCGGCCGAACCCTCTTTTCCAGCACCTTGGAGTAGACTTTCCCAGGGAGGCTGAGTAATGTGATACCCCTGTAATTGGCACACACTCTCTGGTCCCCCTTTTTGAACAGGGGTACAACCACCCCCGTTTGCCACTCCTAAGGCACCGTCCCAGACTTCCACGCAATGTTGAAAAGACATGTCATCCATGACAGCCCCTCAACACCCAGAGCCTTTAGCATTTCTGGACGGATCTCATCAACCCCTGGGGCTTTGCCACTGCGGAGATGTTTGACTACCGCAGTGACTTCCTCAAGGGAGATTGATGTTTGCCGTCCTTCATCCTCCAGCTCTGTCTCTACCGTTGAGGGTGTAGTTGGGTTAAGAAGTTCCTCAAAGTGCTCTTTCCACTGCCCGATCACCTCCTCAGTTGAGATCAGCAATGTCCCACCCTTACTGTACACAGCATGGATGGATCCACGCTTCCCCCTCCTTTGTTTGCCAGAAACGCTTTGGTGCAAATTCCTCCCTCACCCACTGCTTTGCCTCCACTACAGCCGAGGCTGCCGTCCTCTTGGCCTGTCGATACCTTGCAACTGAGTCCGGAGTCTCACAGGCTAACATATCCCGGAAGGCCTCCTTCTTCAGCCGGACGGCTTCCCTGACCACCTGTGTCCACCACGAAGTCCGAGGGTTGCAATAGAAGCTTTGAACAATGACCACTCTTGCTCAATGCCCCCAGCCTCCACAAAGATGCCCGAAACATGCTCCCGGAGAATAGGTGCAGCAGGAGCGGTATAGGGTGCACTTTGGCGTACCGTTGTAACCAAAATAGAGCTGAGCCAGAAGGCAAAGCTCTCGATCTACCGATTAGTCTTCGTTCCTACCCTCACTGACCTGACGAGATCGCGAATAAAAGCGGCCAAAAGAAGTTTCCTCAGGAGGGTGGCTGATATCTCCCTGAGGGACAGGGTGAGAAGCTCAGTCACTCGTGAGAGACTCAGAGTAGAGCCGCTGCTCCTTCACGTAGAAAGGAGGCAGTTGAGGTGGTTCGGGCATCTAGTAAGGATGCTTCCTGGTTGCCTCCCGAGGGAGGTTTTCCAGGCACATCCAACTGGGAAGAGACCACGGGCAGACCAAGGTACAGGTGGGGTGATTACATCTCCACACTGGCCTGGGAACGCCTCGGGATCCCCCAGTCAGAGCTAGTCGATGTTGCCAGAGAGGGAAGAGAGCTACTACCTTCACGACCCGACTACGGATAAGCGGGAGAAGATGGATGGATGGATGGATAATAATATAATTTATAATACATTAAAATAACTAATTCAACAGGTAGTCAAGAACCAGAAGTCACCAGAAGTCATAAGTGCAGTTCCTTAACAAGCCATAATAACATAATATATACATACATATGAACATATATAATAATAAAATATATAATACATTACATTTCCTTGCTAACATGCCATTATAAAATAAATAAATAAATAATTTTGTCAGTGTACAGCACAAGTACTGTACAGCGAAATCATTTCTCTGCATTTAACCCATCCTAGTATAAGGAGCAGCGGTCAGCTATTGACACAGCGCCCGGGGAGCAGTTAGGGTGAGGGTCTTCCTCAAGGACGCCTCGACAGTTTTTTGAGGAGCCGGGGAACCAGGAACCTTTTAGTTGTGAGGCGACCCCTCTACCTCCTGCCGTGCTATACTGCCGCCCAAATATAATATACATATATAATATATATATATATATATAATATAATATATATATAAATATACACATATATCACAACATAATATATATTACATTATATTTCCTTCTTAACGTGCCATAATAATATAATATATACATACATATACACATATATCCTAACATAATAGATATTACATTACATTTCCATATTAAACAAGCCATAATAATATAATATATACATACATATACACATATTTTATAACATAATAAATAATGCATTAAATGTACTTCCTCACAAGCCTCAAAGAGCAGAAGCAGTGCTCAGGTCAAATGACAACATGCTGACCGTGGAGTGAATTTCTCTGGAAGAACATGGGTGGACTCTGGGTCAGGGTGTACTTTGTGTAGAATGTGTTAGTCCTGAGTATTGACACTAATGATGATAATGTGCTTCTTATTGTTTTATGGCTGCCAAGTTTATGTACAGCACAGCATGGGTTCAAGGCCCCTGGCTACCACCGCAAGCACACACACACACACACACACACACACACACACACAATATAAATATGTATATCAATATATATCATGTACATGTTTATCTATCTATCGATCGATCGTATCGATCGATCGATCGTATCTATCTATCTATCTATCTATCTATCTATCTATCTATCTATCTATCTATCTATCTATCTATCTATCTATCTATCTATCTATCTATCTATCTATCTATCTATCTATCTATCTATCTATAGATACACATGCACATGTAAATGCACAAAGGCAGGATTTTAAAAGTGTTGAATGACACAGCTGCTACTACTAACAAACATCAACACAGAGTCACTTACACACGCACGGCTTTAGAAAACACACACACACACACACACATCCTCATCTCACCACCACCAAGCCCTTGTGGGGAAACGGAGACTTAACAGCACTTCCTTAACAGCATCCTAAGTTGCACGTGGTTACGACTCCGGTCAAAGGCCAAGGCAGCGGCTTGAACAATAATAATTCATTAAAAACCTTGACCGTATAACAGACGGCCCCCGGCAGGCCCCGCCCTGCTCATTCTGCACGTGAGCGTGGATGGAGCTCCACCTCTTACTCCACCTCTTACTCTACTATCACCACTTCACTTGTTGTTGTGCTTCTCATCTTCCCTCCTCTGCTCAGTTCAGCAGAGTAGTGAACTTGGTATTACTTGTGGAGTTGTGTCTCTTCTGGTTAGTTGGTAGCCACCTCGTTTAGGTTATTTCTTCTGGTTAATTAGCAGCTTACTGTTACTCTCACTGTTAGGATATCTTCCTGAGGTTTTGGTGGGACACCAGAAGCCCATTTGGCACTTTTGTCTTGTTTTTGTTTTTTCTTCCAGTTCCTGAGCGTCTCCTCTGAAGATGTTGACGTTGGGAGGGACTGTGATGCTGCTGATGTCGGTGTTGGCCCCCGGTCTGAGGGCCCAGGATACCACGGAGGACAGAGCCAAAGAGTTTCTCCTGAAGTTTGACGTAAATGCGTCTGCCCTCATGTACGACTACTCCCTGGCGTCCTGGGACTACAACACCAACATCACAGAGGCCAACTCCAAGAAAATGGTATGTTTGCTACATATTTGATTGTGTGTTATTGTATGCTGCTGCTGCTGCCGCCGCCGCTGCTGCTGTTGTCTTGGAGACAAAAGAGATCTTTAGTCTCCCTGATCAATGAAGCTTCAATTAAATAAATGCTTGGTTGTTTTCCAGTGGCTCGTCCGTTGTTCCAATCTCGGATTGTATGATTAGATCAGTTCCCAGCCTTGTTTGTGAGTCGCTCTGGATAAAACATTTCTGCTAAAAGACTACATGTGAATGTGAGTGGATGTGACGGGCTGTGATGGTGTTGTGGGCTGTGATGGTGTGAATGAGGGTGGATGTGACGGGCTGTGATGGTGTCGTGGGCTGTGATGGTGTGACTGAGGGTGGATGTGACGGGCTGTGATGTTGTCGTGGGCTGTGGACGGTGTGAATTTCAGTGTATGTGTCTGTGATTGTGTCGTGGGCTGTGGACGGTGGGAACGAGGGTGGATGTGTCTATAGGTTGTGTAAACGTGGGCAGAGGTGGCTGTGACGGTGTTTGCGGCCCGCCCCGTTGTTTAAATGTGGACGGATGTGACGTGTTTGTGGTTGTGTGCAGTCGATTAAATTGGCCGCCTGGGAACGGTTCTACGCAAAGCAGTCGGAGGAGTCCCTGACCTTCCCGCTGCAGGAGGTGACCGACCGACAGATCAGACTGCAGCTCATCTCCCTGCAGGACAAGGGCACCGGGGTCCTGTCCCCGGACAAGGCCGCTCACGTAAGACAGCCTCCGACGACCCTTCAACTCCCTGACGCTGTGTTCATTCACAAAAATTGTGAAATAGGCTGCATGCACATTGAACTTTTCTAACCTGTGACCACCATTTGCCTGACACTCACCCATCCATACACACATACACACATTCCAACACACATTTGTGTTTTTTATGACATGAATGTGATCTTTTTTTTTAATGCTGAACTGTTTGAGGCTGTGCTTGAAAATAAATGCATGATATACAAAATGATATATGTATATGTATTATTATTATATTGTTGTTGTTGTTGTTGTTGTTGTTATTGTAATTATTATTAATAATAGATGTATATTTATATATTAATATTATTATTATGAGTATTATCAGTGTTTTATTCATATATATTCTGATTGATTATTTCTGTTCTATTTTCATGTTAATATATGAACTATGGTCCTTATATGTTGTAACCAGTTGTCTCAGGTGATGGGCGAGATGAGCACTATTTACAGCACGGCGACAGTGTGCCTGAAGGATAAACCTATGGACTGTCAGACTTTGGAACCAGGTGGGACAGCATATAGTTAACACGCTAGAACAACAACCGGCCTGTCACTTCCTGACTGACCAATACTACACATACACATACTACAAATACAAATACAATTACAACAAATACAAATACTACAAATACAAATACTACACATACAAATACCTATACAACTTCAAATAGAATCAATAATAATAATAATAATAATAATAATGCATTTAATTTATATTGCACTTTTCATTATTTTTTTCATGTTGCTACATAAATACTACAAATACAAATACAAATTCTTAAAATAAAAGGTGAAATACTTCAAAGCAATCAGATAGATGAACTCATGATTCTAAGTACATACAGTAACGTATTAATAGTTCATTAGAAAATATTAATAGTAATACAGTGAATGAGATGATTGTATACTGTATATTCATTGTGTATTCATATACTGTAAAAATCATACAAAACATGTAAATATCATCCATCATTTTAATTTCATTCTAAGTAAACTACATACACATGGATGTACATCTTACAAATTATTTAATTATTACAAATCAATGTCTCCCCATCGAACAAACAAGTCAGCTAGAAAGAAACAAACGACACAAATTAACAGATAAAATGAGAGAGAGAGGAATGAAGGGTCGAGAGAAAGAAAGAATAGAGAGAGTGACCAAACGAAGATGAAAGAAACCTTGACGTTGATAAAGTCTCCCCCATCGGACAAACAAGGCAGCTAGCAAGAAACAAATGACACAAAATAACAGATACAATGTGAGAGAGAGAGGGACAGAGAGAGATAAAGACAGAGCAAGAGAGAGAGAGAGAGAGGAGGGGGGGGGGAGAGATTCAAGATGTTTTTATTTGCCATGTGCAACAAGTACAATGGAATGCTTACTCCCCATTCCCTCCCGCATTCTAAATTTCAACAACAATACTATACTATGCTAAGTGGGAGACGGAGGTGGAGAGAGAGAGAGACAAGGAGGGCACTGTGATCCCCGGAGAGGCAACACTTCACTTCTCACCAAGCTTACTGCCCCCCCCCCCCCACAGGTCTGGAGCAGGTGATGTCCGAGAGCCGGGACTACGATGAACGTGCGCACGTGTGGGAAGGCTGGAGAAGGGCGGTGGGCAAGAGGATGAGGCCGCTGTACGAGGACTACGTCGACCTGAAGAACGAGGCGGCCAGGCTCAACGGTAACCTTGCGGGTTTTAACACCTAACACCTTCCACACACGTGGTGGTGGTGGTTGTTTTTATTTACTCCGCCATCGAACATGGACCGTGAGGTTACGGTTCCACCCCTGTCTGTCGGTCTGTTTGTGTTTTCGCAAGATAACTCAAAAGGTTGGGTACGGAATTGGACCAAACTTGGTGGTTAGATGAGTTCTGGGCCAAGGAACAGTCGATTAGATTTTGGCCGAAATCCAGATCCAGGGGACTTTTTGGTGTGGCGGAGGTATGCGCTCTACTGAGGACCCTACTGAGGACAGTCTGTGACTGTCCCGGGAACGAGGCCAGGTCACGGCGCCGTCTGCTATCACAGAGTGTCTCAAAACACCCGATAATAGTGATAATAGTGACGTAGCTCAGGGATTGTGGATGTCGTTGTTTTCCCGTTCTGCAACACAACGTTCTGCAACACAACGTTCTGCAACACAGCGTTCTGCAACACAACGTTCTGCAACACAACGTTCTGCAACACAACGTTCTGCAACACAACGTTCTGCAACACAACGTTCTGCAACACAACGTTCTGCAACACAACGTTGTACACGTGTACTTACTTAACGATGACTTCCCTTAACGGTACGGTGGATGTTGAAAGTCCACAACTTTTATATTTGTCGTATTACCTTTACCTTTTAACATGAGTATTAGAACTACAGGTATACATAATGAATTGTGGTTATGGTTTACGTAGAATATATTCAGAATATCATTCACTCATCAATCTATCTATCCCAAAATGAAAGTGGACCATTTGGTCGATGCTTTTTCATCCAAAGCGTCGGGTTTGGATGAAGTTACGGGTGGAATGGAACCCCAAACCTTGGCAGTGTTAATGCCTTGCTCTACAGCTGAGCTATGCAGTAGTAAAAGCAGCATAGGAAACTGTTTATGGGAAGCCAATCTAAAAAGTTGTAAAGGGGACAGAAGGAAGGCATTTTCCCCCCCGTAATGTATAAAGATTATCAGGGCTGACCTTTGGTCAGGCGTGAGAAGAGAAGAAAGACGACAACATGACATCACATCCTGTCTGACTCAACTGTTGTTGAACTGTTCCTCCTTGCATTTATCCTTTATCTTGGTTAAGTGAACTTGAACAAAGATTTAGATAGATCATAGTCATAGTGTATCTATGTTTGTTTCTGCATTTCCTGGTACATAAAGTTCTTAAAGTATGTTCACAGCATTGTACTTCCTGTAGAGCCAGGGACGATTGCAATAATGTGCTAATGAAATCTCTCTCTCTGTATATCTCACACTACACACACACACACGCACGTACACACCTACACACATACACACACACACACACGTACACACACACACACACACACACACACACACACACACACACACACACATGCACACACACACACACACATGCATGCACACACACATGCACGCTCACACACATACTCACAGGTTTTGATGACCACGGAGCGTACTGGCGGTACAACTATGAGACTGTGGGGGAGGAGCCTCCCTACGACTACACCCGAGCTCAGCTGATGGAGGACGTTCGCTCCATATACAAGCAGGTCAGAGGCCGGCCACCACAGGGCTCTGGGTCGAGGCAGGGACAGGTGTGTCCAGACACACCTGGGATTCAATAGGATCTCCCTGGCATGGAGGGCAGTAAATTAGTGATGGAAACCTTGATAATCATGTGTTCATCTTGACTGGCTGTGATCGTCACACACAGCCAGTGAGAGCCAGTATGTGGTGAGTGCATACACTCCACACACTCATCGAGTGAGTGTGTGGAGTGTATGCACTCACCACATACTGGCTCTCACAGTAGAGAGGTGACGAGTGGCACTATCCAATCAGAGACCAGGGGATGATGAGTTGGATACAGAGCCAGGACACCGGGGTTAGCACCTTACTCTAGGGATGAGTGGTCCAGAGACAGGACACCGGGGTTAGCACCCTACTCTAGTGATGAATGGTCCACAGACAGGACACCGGGGTTAGCACCCTACTCTAGTGATGTGAGTGGAACAGATCTCTCTCTCTCCCTCCCCAGATCCTGCCGCTGTACAAGGAGCTCCACTCCTATGTCAGATCCAGGCTGATAGCGACCTACCCTGGCCACATCCACCCAGAGGGTCCACTGCCTGCCCACCTGCTGGGTATGTAGCCACTAACTCTGTTAGCAAGACACTTTCAATGACGTCTAATGACTGATACTAGTGAAACACTCCCTAATGCTCCCAGTTACACACACACACACACACACACACACACACACACACACACACAATACACACACACAATACACACACACACATAGTGCACACATGCTGTTTAGAATTCTGCTGCTTGGAGACATGTACCTAGCTTCACTTTCAGTCTATTGGAATAAATAATCAGGTCACATGACTAGTTGTAATAAAGAGGACATAGTCCATGGTGTGGATTGGGTCAAGGGTCAGCAAGGGCGACCATGACAGGGTGTCTCCTGTGGTTCTTCCAGGGGACATGTGGGGTCGGTTCTGGACCAACCTGTACCCGCTCTCCGTACCCTACCCCAACAAACCAGACATTGACGTCAGCAAGGCTATGGTGGAACAGGTACATACACACGCACACGCACACACACACACACTCACGCACAGAAACACAGATACACGTGTGTGTGTGCATGAATGCATCTATTTGTGTGTGTGTGTGTGTGTGTGTGCGCGCATGCCTGTGTGTGTGTGTGTGTGTCTGTGTGTGTGTGTATTTATGCGTGTGTGTGTGAGTGTGTATGTGTGCGTGTGTCTGTGTGTGTGTGTATATATGTGTGTGGGTGGGTGTATGTGTGTGTGTATATATGCGTGTGGGTGGGTGTATGTGTGTGTGTATATATGTGTGTGTGTGTGTATATATGTGTGTGGGTGTGTGTGTGTGTGTGTATATATGTGTGTGTGTGTGTGTGTGTGTGTGTGTGTGTGTGTGTGTGTGTGTGATATGTGTGTGTATATATGAGTACTGAGAGAGAGAGAGAGTAAAGACTGTGTGTTCTCCAGGGGTGGAAGGAGGAGCGTCTCTTCCGGGAGGCTGAGAGCTTCTTCATGTCTGTGGGTCTCTACAAGATGGACGACGACTTCTGGACGAAGTCCATGTTCGTGAAGCCCTCCGACGGACGCAAGGTGGTCTGTCACCCCACGGCCTGGGACATGGGGAACGGGAAGGACTACAGGTGAGCACACACACATATATACACTGACATATACAGACACACACACACACATACATAGATGTACACACACATATAGACACACATATAGACAGACATATACACGCAAACAGATACACACACATACACACACATATATGCATACACACACACATATAGACACACACACAGATACACACACACACACACACACACACACACACACACACACACACACACACACACATACAAACACACACACATAAACACATAGATACAAAAAGATACACACACACACATAGATATATGCATAGACCCCCCCCCCCTTCCTAACATCCCATGATACTAAACATTTCAATATCATGTCTTGGGCCATATAGTATCAAAGAGAGAGAGATAGGGGAACCATAAACTCTCTGAACTATCAGAAGGAGACAAATCATTGACAGGACAAACAGTGCTAATCTTTTATCAGAGCTCTTTATTGAGTGGATCTCTTGGTGGGACGTGAATCAGAGCTTTGGATCTTCCCTTCCAGCACCGGGACACCGATAGTGTTTGTCCGAACCTTGAAAAAAAATCAAGATAACAGAACACTGACAGAGAGGATTTGATTCTCCATGTGGAACTGTGCAAGCTGTAGGCAATAGGGTGTGTGTCGGGTGTGTGATGTGTGAAGGATGTGGCTAGCATGTGTGTAGGATGTGTAGAACGTAATACCATGCTTGTTAGCTCTGTGGTTTGCTCTTGTGTTTGCTCGGTAGTTAAAGTGTTAGTCAATTGTTAAGCACTATTGTTCGCCAACTTTATTGTACTCTTACCTGAGCACTGGTTCTGCTCTTGGAGGCTTGTTCGGAGGGAAATGTAATGCATTATATATTATGTAATGATATATGTGTATATGTATGTATATATTATATCAATATGGCTTGTTAGAAAGGAAACGCACTTATAACTTCTGGTGACTAGTAGTTCTGTGTTACCTGTTGAATGACCTTATTGTAAGGGGCTTTGGAGAAAAGTGTCTGCTAAATTACTGTTATGTAATGTAGACATTATCAGTGGATCTGAGTGTCGGTTTAGGTCAGGTGGGTTTGTTTGAAGTCAATCTTCCACATACCTCAACAATATCAACATCTATCTATCTATCACTTGGTCCCTCCCCTCTCAGGATCAAGATGTGCTCCAAGGTGAACATGGACGACTTCCTGACGGCGCACCACGAGATGGGCCACAACCAGTACCAGATGGCCTACAGGAACCTTTCCTACCTGCTCCGTGACGGTGCCAACGAGGGCTTCCACGAGGCCGTGGGCGAGATCATGTCCCTGTCGGCGGCCACGCCCAAACACCTGCTGGCCCTGGGGCTCCTGCCCGCCAACTTCACCTCCGACGGAGGTAGCGACACGCCGCCCCAAACTCCCACTATACGCTGCTTGTTGACGTGTGGGTCTCAAACTGTACCGGAACTCGCTTTGAGCAGAAGGAGCGTTGAAGCTAAATGACTAAATATGTAAATACAATATGTTCTGATTGCCTGTGCAATTGAAGATGGGAGGATGTTTTGATTTAGCTACTGTTTGTTTGTCTGGTTTTTGTTCTGGTCTGTTAGAAAGATAACTCAAAAGGTTATGTACGTAATTGGACAAAACTTGGTGGTAAGATTACTTATGGGTCAAGATTTACAGCCGTCTTGCTGTGTCCTACTGTCCGCGATGACTGCGGTAGATTTCACAGGGAGCTGAGTTCATAAATTGCGTTACTTCAGAGCAGCGCTTCGACAACAAATATGTCGACTGAAACTACAAACCAAACGAAGCCAGACTGAACCACTTCCTGGTGTGCGTTCTGACTGACTGCACCCAGAACGAAGTCTCAGTCGGGATCACGTCGACACAGAGATAAAGTGGGCAGATATCTCGCTTTATATTGGCTCGATTGGACTCTATCACGTCCGCTTGGTGATAAGCCAACGTGCTAGAATCTTGTTTCTAACTTAGTAGTAGTACACTTATAGTACATCGCGGGCCGACATCGAAAGATCAAATAGTAGTAGAAGGGTAGTGTATTAACATGTGGATACAGAGTAGAACTGATCATGTTAACTTTACTTTGAAGCATCTGGGAATATCTCAGACTGAAGTGATTAATGGTCGTCTGAAAATTATACTCGCTACAAGTCTAGAGGTTATATAACTATAACTGTAGTTATAGCTCACGCCACTAGAAGCCGCTGTTGAGAACGTACATTGAAGTGCTGGTTTTACATGTCGTGTATCTAAAACGCCGGCTTGGTTGTGGTCCAGAGACGAAGATAAACTTCCTGATGAAGCAGGCCCTGACCATCGTGGCCACGCTGCCCTTTACCTACATGCTGGAGGAGTGGCGCTGGCAGGTGTTCCAGGACGCCATCCCCAAGGACCAGTGGATGAAGCGCTGGTGGGAGATGAAGTAGGTGGACACTGTGTGTGTGTGTGTGTGTGTGTGTGTGTGTGTGTGTGTGTGTGTGTGTGTGTGTGTGTGTGTGTGTGTGTGTGTGTGTGTGTGTGTGTGTGTGTGTGTGTGTGTGTGTGTGTGTGTGTGTGTGTGTGTGTGTGTGTGTGTGTGTGATCGTTTAGTGTTGTTTTATTTATTTATGCATTATATATGTGTCTAAGTATTTATGTATTATAGTTATATGGCTTGTTTGGAAAGAAATGCAGTAATTGGTTCTGGTTCTGGAATGGTAAGTAAGCATTGTATTGTAGGCAAATAAAAACATAATGAATCTTGCTGACTAGAAGTTATCTTGTCTATCTGTTGAATGACCTTATTGTTAGTCGCTTTGGACAAAATTCAATGTAACGTAATAAACAAAAGCGACAGTGACATTCCCGTGAGCGGCCACCAGGTGTCAGTGTTGACCCGCGACAATATCTCCAATGTTTCAAACCAGGCGCGAGCTGGTGGGCGTGGTGGAGCCGGTACCACGTGACGAGACGTACTGCGACCCCCCGGCTCTCTTCCACGTCTCAGGAGACTACTCGTTCATCAGGTGACCCTGGCCCCCTCCACTCTGATGCTCAGTTTGTGTGTGTGTGTGTGTGTGTGTGTGTGTGTGTGTGTGTGTGTGTGTGTGTGTGTGTGTGTGTGTGTGTGTGTGTGTGTGTGTGTGTGTGTGTGTGTGTGTGTGTGTGTGTGTGTGTGTGTGTGTGTGTGTGTGTGTGTGGTGTGTGTGTGTGTGTGTGTGTGTGTGTGTGTGTGTGTGTGTGTGTGTGTGTGTGTGTGTGTGTGTGTGTGTGTGTGTGTGTGTGTGTGTGTGTGTGTGTGTGTGTGTGTGTGTGTGTGTGTGTGTGTGTGTGTGTGTGTGTGTGTGTGTGTGTGTGTGTGTGTGTGCGTGCGTGCGTGCGTGCGTGTGCGTGTGTGTTTGTATATTCATGCTATATATGTGTTAATATTTGTGTGTGTGTGTGTGTATCTGCATATGTGTGTGTGTGTGTGTGTGTATCTGCATATGTGTGTGTGTGTGTGTGTATCTCTGTGTGTGTGTGTGTGTGTGTGTGTGTGTGTGTGTGTGTGTATGTGTATGTGTGTGTGTAACAGATACTTCACCAGGACTATCTACCAATTCCAGTTCCAGAAGGCTCTGTGTAAAGAAGCAGGACACACAGATGAACTCTTTACCTGTGACATCACCAACTCTACCGCTGCAGGGAACAAACTCAGGTACGACCTGCAGTAGTAGTAGTAGTAGTAGTAGTAGTAGTAGTAGTATTAAAAGTAGTAGTAGTAGTAGTGGTAATAATTATAATAATAATAGTAGTAGTGTATTAGTAGTGCGGCCTGCAGTAACTCAGGAGGTAGAGCGGTCGCCTCACAACCGGGAGGTTGCTGGTTCGATCCCCCCGGCCTCCTAGCAAAATCTGGCAAGGTGTCCTTGAGCAAGACACCCTAACTCTAACTGCTCCTGCCGGCTGGCTGTCTCCTTGCATGGCTGACTCCGTAGTAGTCATAGTAATAGTAGTAATAGTAACAATAATAATAGTAGTAGTAATAATAATAGAAGATCCAGAAGGCACATTTGTGTAAATTGTTATTAGTAGTACTAGTACTTGCAGTATTAACAGTAGTACTAGTAGTAGCATAATAGTATCTTCTCTTGGTAGGAGTATGCTGGAGCCGGGCAGGTCTGTATCGTGGACCAGAGCTCTGGAGATGATCTCTGGTGATGTCAAGATGGATGCCGGCCCCCTACTGGAGTACTTCAAAACCCTCCAAGATTGGCTGGTGAAAGAGAACCGGAAGCACAGCAGAACCGTGGGCTGGAAGACAGAGATTGACCCATGTAAGTTCTGATCACTTAGTTCTACAACAGACTGCTCATGTTTTCTGTTGTGTGGGTTGACATGTGCTTTGTTTTTGGACATTCTTCAGGACACACTTCCCGGATCCTTCCTCGTAGCGCTAAGTCAATTATCTAAGTAGATTACATATTATAGATAGGTAGATATTGTTCTAGATATTGCTGTATATTGTTTGCCAACTTATTTTACTTTTCCCTTACACGTTGCCTGAAATATTGTACTTCTACCCGAGCACTGGTTCAGTTATTGGAGACTTGAAATGAAATGCACTTTTGACTTCTGGTGACGAGTTGTTCTCTTGCCTTCCTTTGTTGAAACACACTATTGTAAGTCGCTTTGGATAAAAGCGTCTGCTAAATGACTGTAATTTAACGTAATGTAACATTGCTCTCATCCAATAAGATTGAAGATACACCTTTAGCGAGTTTAGTGAGTGGTAAGGCATTACTGGATTTAATTAAATATTATTTACCGGTAATCCAATCTTTTGGGAAACATTCAACATTGACCCTCACCTCGTGAACCCGGTCCCTACCCGTATGCACTGAGGTACGTACGGTCTCGTGACCCGGTCCCTACCCGTATGCACTGAGGTACGTACGGTCTCGTGACCCGGTCCCTACCCGTATGCACTGAGGTACGTACGGTCTCGTGACCCGGTCCCTACCCGTATGCACTGAGGTACGTACGGTCTCGTGACCCGGTCCCTACCCGTATGCACTGAGGTACGTACGGTCTCGTGACCCGGTCCCTACCCGTATGTACTGAGGTACGTACGGTCTCGTGACCCGGTCCCTACCCGTATGCACTGAGGTACGTACGGTCTCGTGACCCGGTCCCTACCCGTATGCACTGAGGTACGTACGGTCTCGTGACCCGGTCCCTACCCGTATGCACTGAGGTACGTACGGTCTCGTGACCCGGTCCCTACCCGTATGCACTGAGGTACGTACGGTCTCGTGACCCGGTCCCTACCCGTATGCACTGAGGTACGTACGGTCTCGTGACCCGGTCCCTACCCGTATGCACTGAGGTACGTACGGTCTCGTGACCCGGTCCCTACCCGTATGCACTGAGGTACATACGGTCTCGGTCTCGTGACTCTCATACAGTAGATGTGAGACAGACTCCTGAACTGTTTCTTCCTCAAAGCCATCCTGACTCTCAATAATCATACACTGTGACTCTGCAGGAGTGCAAGGATGCTCCTTGCACATAATATTTTCACTCATTGCTTATACTGTGTCAACTGTGAAGTGACAATAAACCTCATTTGAACTTGAACTTGAACAATAAAGGCATCTTAGATGTGCTAAGTGTGAAGGGTTTTGACGACTTGCCCTCCTTGTGTTGATAGACTCAGAAAATGCCATCAAAGTGCGGATCAGTTTGAAAGCTGCCTTGGGTGAGGGGGCTGTAAGTATCTGTCACTGTATTCACTGTCCAACCCCTACCTGTCTCTGTACTGTCTTACCCCTACCTGCTCCTTAATGACCCGTCTCTGTACCGTCTAACCCCTACCTGCTCCTTAATGACCGGTCTCTGTACTGTCTAACCCCTACCTGCTCCTTAATGACCTGTCTCTGTACTGTCTAACCCCTACCTGCTCCTTAATGACCTGTCTCTGTACTGTCTAACACCTACCTGCTCCTTAATGACCTGTCTCTGTACTGTCTAACCCCTACCTGCTCCTTAATGACCTGTCTCTGTACTGTCTAACCCCTACCTGCTCCTTAATGACCGGTCTCTGTACCGTCTAACCCCTACCTGCTCCTTAATGACCGGTCTCTGTACCGTCTAACCCCTACCTGCTCCTTAATGACCTGTCTCTGTACCGTCTAACCCCTACCTGCTCCTTAATGACCTGTCTCTGTACCGTCTAACCCCTACCTGCTCCTTAATGACCGGTCTCTGTACCGTCTAACCCCTACCTGCTCTTTAATGACCGGTCTCTGTACCGTCTAACCCCTACCTGCTCCTTAATGACCGGTCTCTGTACCGTCTAACCCCTACCTGCTCCTTAATGACCGGTCTCTGTACCGTCTAACCCCTACCTGCTCTTTAATGACCTGTCTCTGTACCGTCTAACCCCTACCTATCTCTCTACTCACCTGTGTGTCTGCAGTACCCGTGGAATGACAACGAGATCTACTTGTTCCAGACCAACATTGCGTACGCCATGAGACAGTATTACACCAGCCTGAAGAACAGCACCCCTCAGTTCACGTTAGTATTTACTATGTTATTATATAACAATATAACAATATAACAATATAACAATATATATATATATACAGTATATACCTGTATGTCTATATATACTGTATATACAATTTACCTAAAGCAACCATCCATTTCATGAAGGAGCACATTAGATTAGATTAGATTAGATTAGATTCAAATGTATTGTCATTGTACAGCACGTACAGTACAGCGGAAATAATTTAGCATCTAACCAGAGTGCACATGTTGCAGTAAAGTGCATGGTTATATAATATACAGTTTAAATTGACAGGTTAAAAGACAGTCTACTAGGTATTAAATGGGATATGAGCAGCATAATAATAGGTATATGTATATGTATATACAGGTAGGTAAGTATAGTGATCAGGGGTATGCAATTATTGAAAGCAGGATAAATATATCTAAATGTAAATGTATATACAAGTGAGCATATATAAATGTATGGCATATATAAATGTATACACAGGAGTAGGAGCAGTTCTGTCAACAGTTGAGATTTAAATACGTATATATGGCAGGTACAGTAACCAGGTATCTTATTAATAAATATGTAAAGTATAGAGAGGTAGGTAGTTGTGATACGGTTTTTTTTAACCTTTTTTTTTTATTTTATTTTCACAGTTAGTCAAAGACATTGGTGGTGATTATTATAGGTGTTGAGCAGAGGTGTGGGGCAGGGGGGGGGGCGGTAGCAGAGGGGGGGCAGCAGAGGCGGGGGCGTAGGTTGTAACCCAGTACAGAAACAGAACGGTACCGAAAGGTCATTAAGGAGCAGGTCGGGGTTAGACAGTACAGAGACGGGTCATTAAGGAGCAGGTAGGGGTTAGACAGTACAGAGACGGGTCATTAAGGAGCAGGTAGGAGTTAGACGGTACAGAGACAGGTCATTAAGGAGCAGGTAGGGGTTAGACAGTACAGAGACAGGTCATTAAGGAGCAGGTAGGGGTTAGACGGTACAGAGGCGGGTCATTAAGGAGCAGGTAGTGGTTAAATAGTACAGAGAAGGGTCATTAATTAGCATAATTAGATCGGAGGTCATAGGTCATTGTTAGAGGTAAGTAAGGAGCTGGTAGATACATACCTTTTTGGTTTAGCCATTTTTTATTATCAAGAAGTGTGTCATGTTTATTGGTTTTAATCTTCATCTCAAATGTGTGCTTCTCAGATACATTTCTTTCTAAATAATATTAATATAGAATAACCTTTCTATTTGTTTATTGTCGTTTCCCCTTTATTAAACAAGTTGTTCTGCAGTTATTTTTTACACGTCTAGCAGCTCATGAATGAATGACGTTAGATAGACTATAGATTCATGGCAGCTGTGGGGTCTGTTTCAGGGCGGAGGACGTTCTGATCTACAATCAAACACTCCGGATCTCATTCTACTTCACGGTGGCGGATCCGTCCAGCCCCTCGCTGTTTGTCCCCCTGGCCGAGGTGGAGGCCGCCGTACGGTGAGGGTCATGTGGTACATGTGGTCCAGACAGACTTAGAGCGGGTTGTCGCTGGTTCGATCCCCCGGCTCCTCCTTCTCCTTCTAACCCAAGTGTGGAGGTGTCCCTGAGCAGGACACCCTGACCCTAACTGCTCCTGACCAGCTGGCCGTCTCCTTGCATGGCTGACACCACCGTCGGTTAATGAATGGGTGAATGAAAGGACTTAAAGGGTAAAAGCTCTGTTTATAAATGCAGTCCATTCCCCATGAAGCATGTTTATTAAACCACACGTCTGGAACAAACCCCCACAACACGCGGGTCTGGAGCGCGCTGTACACTTTGAGGTCAGGGGTCAGAACATTGGAACATGGCCGTTTACAGCAGCTTATGAAATATTAAACATTTCAATGAAATTAAATAATCTTTTAATTTGGCAGCGGAACAACTAGCTCTCGGCTTGTGGAATCAAGGAAGTCAAATAAAATGAACAATAACAGTATTTTTATTGTTAGGTTACGTAATGTATAATCAATTCTAATTATAATTCCTAATTGTTTTCAACATACGTTATTATCCTTGTTACCATCGAGTCAGTCGGGTATTTGACTCTTAATTTGAAAAGAAAGCGTGAAGGCTTAGTTTAGTTTGAATCTTGTCATTTTGACCCCTGACCCCAGGATGTCCCGGGGTCGGATCAACGACGCCTTTCAGCTGAATGACAAGACGCTGGAGTTCGTGGGCATCCCGGCCACACTGGCGCCCCCTGTGGAGCCTCCGGTTACCGTGTGGCTGGTGGTGTACGGGGTGGTCATGGGAATCGTAGTTCTGCTTGGAACCTTCCTCATCATCTCTGGTATCAGGTCGAGGAGGAAGTGAGTCAACACACACACACACGCACACACACTGAGCAAACAAACACACACACACACACACACACACACACACCAAGCATCTAAACACACACACACACACACACACTGAGCATCCAAACAAACACACACACACACCAAGCATCTAAACACACACACACACACACACACACTGAGCATCCAAACAAACACACACACACACAAAGCATCCAAACACACACACACACAAAGCATCCAAAAACACACACACACACACACACACACACTCAACCCCCTTCTAGAAAACAACACACTCTCATAGTCCAAGTGGCAGCAGTAAGGTAATCGTGTGTGTGTGTGTGTGTGTGTGTGTATCATTCTCGTTCTCAGTAAGCCAGCAGAGAGCAAAGTGGAGAACCCCTACGATTCTCAACCCAACGGCCTCATCAACCCGGCCTATCATGTTGGCGAGGAGGCAGAGCAAACGGGTCTCTGAGGTCATCACCCCCCACCACCGCAGCGTAAAGATGACATCATCTCCCGGCGTCCCCTCTCAGAGTGTACATATGTGTACAGACTTCAGTGTGTGTTTGAACGTGATACTCTTTAATCCAAAAATACGTGATTGTGTGTTGAAGTGCTTCTTGTAAAGATTGTGTGTTCCTTGTACACCGTGCTTAATACCCCCATCACACCAAACTAGTTCTCAATACGTTTGTGAAAATGTTGTCGAACGGGCTCCAACTGTGTATGAACGTAGTGGACGTAGTAGCAACTATTTTTACGAGCTTCGGGGACGGGCTCGGACGGGGAGGGTGCTCTAGAACTTTGAGCCTGCTCACAATGTTATCCCGTCCGTCCCGTTCTGCAATTAGACGCATTGACAATGTACTTAAAACGAGATAGACAGCCTACAAACAAACCTGTTTCAGGTTCATCAGTTGCGCTTGAGATTTCGGGCAGTGCACATCAGTTTCCTGACGTGAAGATTTGCAAGATTTGTGCCCAGAACCACGGATAACTTTGCATACATTAACATGTTGAATGTTGGTTTCATCCAATTTATGTTGGAAGCAGAGGAAGAGTACAATGATATGGTAGAGGAAGAAAGAAGGAGACCAGTAAGAAGCTGTTGGGTGAGGAAGTGGCTGAAACCTGAGAGGATAATAGCTGTGGGACATTATTATCGTCAGCTGATGGAGGAGCTCCATCAGCTGATGGAGGAGCTCCATCTGGATGATCAAGAGTCCTTCTACTTCAACTTCTTGAGATTGACCCCACCTCTCGGAGCCCTGAACTTGAATGAGGACTACAACGCACTCGGTATTCATAGCAGTGGGGCCAGGACGCGAGTCCACACGCACCAGGGACCAGATGAGGACGTACTGCCAACAAGTTGGTCGGGTTAACAATTAGTTAGAACTGGCTTGGACGTATTGTGAATAAGGTAGAACGAGGTTGAACTGGATACAAACGGACTGCAGACTGGCTAAGAACGAGATAGACGTATTGAGGACTGCTTATGAACGAACTAGCATCGTATTTTACGCCAAACTACGCATTCTACTGCGATCACAGCCTAGTTCTAGTATTTTTTTTTACAACGGGATAGAACTACATTGGTGTGATGGGGGCATTACTCTTTAATGCTTTGTGTACTTGTAATTGTTATGTATGACAGCAGCCAGTATCAATAAGTAAATATATTTGGTAAACACCAAAGTTAAACACACTTAAAGTGTTATATTTTTTAATGTGATTTAAGATTGGGCTCTCTGAACAGTCATCACATCAACATACTTTGTTTGAACTTTTGATGAAATTTTGATCAATAAAAAAAAGAAAACAATTTGAAAAAATATATAAAACTGAAATATAGTAATTCCCCATCTGTTATTTGAACGCTCATACAGACAAAGAGGAAGTAGATGTGCTACTACTTCCTGTTCCATTAACCCTTTATACTGCACACTACTGTATTTCAGTAGTATAAGTGTGTGTGTGTGTGTGTGGTGTGGGGTGTGGGGTGTGTGGTGTGTGGTGTGTGGTGTGGGGTGTGTGGTGTGGGGTGTGGGGTGTGGGGTGTGTGGTGTGGGGTGTGGGGTGTGTGGTGTGGGGTGTGGGGTGTGCAGGCAGAATCAAACGGAAGGACACACAAATAGCAGTGTAGCTGGTGTTCAGAGATGACTGGTGAAGTTCTGGATGAAGAAGAAGAAGGAGGATTCCTTTTGTCTGTTCTGTGCGTGGGGGTGGGGGGGCTGGTCCACCTGCACCGTCTCCTCGCCCAGCATGTTGATGAACCAGCCCGGGCACAGCACGGACTCGAACGTGCGCTCCCTGCTAGCGTAGCCCCTCATGTAGAAGAGAAAGGCCACAGCCGCCTCGTCCTGCATGTAGAACAGCTTCAGACGCTCTTTGTCACAGGTCTGTGGGGGGGGGGGGGGGGCACACACCACCATGAAGGACTGCAGACAGCACGCACTAGTGTGTGTGTGTGTGTGTGTGTGTTCAAGATTATTTATTGCCCATATGTAACGTAACGTGTAAAGTACAAGGGATTGCTTACACCCACCCATCTCCTCAGTGCGGGGTCCTACCTCCATGCGGTCAGGGTCACACGGCCATGATACACACTCACTCCCTCGGTCTCTCTCTGTCTCTCACTCGCTCACTCTCTCTGTCTCTCTCTCACTCTCTGTCTCTCTGTCACTCGCTCTGTCTCTCTCTATCTCTTTCTCTCTCTCACTCACTCACACTCTCTCTCACTTACTAACGCACTCTCTCTCACTTACATTACATTACATTACAGTCATTTAGCAGACGCTTTTATCCAAAGCGACTTACAATAGTGTGTTTCAACAAAGGAAGGTAAGAGAACAACTCGTCGCCAGAAGGCAAAAGTGCATTTCATTTCTAACAAGTCTCCAATAACTAAATAATAATCGACCTATCTATAATATGTAATCTAGTTTTGACTGACTTACTAACTCACTCTCACTAACTCACTCTCTTACTAACTCTCTCAGTCAGTCAGTCAGTGTCTCTCCTCTCTCTCTCTCTTTCTCTCTCTCTCTCTCTCTCTCTCTCTCTCTCTCTCTCTCTCTCTCTCTCTCTCTCTCTCTCTCTCTCTCTCTCTCTCTCTCTCTCTCTCTCACTCACTCACTCACTCACTCACTCACTCACTCACTCACTCACTCACTCACTCACTCACTCACTCACTCACTCACTCACTCACTCACTCACTCACTCACTCACTCACTCACTCACCCACTCACCCACTCACCCACTCACCCATCTCCTCAGGGCTCTAGGGGTCCTACCTCCACCCGTAGGGTCACGCAGTCCTCCTGCCTGCAGCACTTGAGGTAGCTCTGGGAGTCTGAGAAGTTGAGGACCACCGGAACGCCTCTGAAGGGTTCCGCCGGATGGTCACACATGTAGGAGTAGATGGTCATCCTCTCTTAGTGGACACACATACACACACACACACTGACATTGTCACCCATATTACACTGAGCTCATTACCGTTGAACTGCACTGTTCAGTTAACATAAGCGTCACGCTGAAAGCAACGCGAGACAACAAGGACTCACCTGAATCTGCATCAGCGAAGGGCCGGTTCTCAATGAAGAGGTTCCGCAGGTACTGCTGGGAGGTGACGTTCTCCAGAGAGACGTTGGCCATCTCCTTGTACATCATGAAGCTGCAGGTGTCGCCCGGCACTACCCCACGAGATACACATGGGACATGGCGCTTATATAAAATAATAATATAAAATAAAGTATTATCACATTTTGTCACTGTATGTCAGCTCCTTAAACTGTGAATGTCTGTGAATCTGTTTCTGCATTGCTAGGCTCTTAGCTTTTTTTGGTCTTTTGTTGTGTTTTTATGCAATGCAATGCAATGCTCTTACCCCGTCTTTTATGCAAATTAAATGTATTTTTTACTATTGTGAATTCTTTACTATTTTACTATTGTGAAATTAACTTAATTTGGTTATACAAATAAAGTTCTTATTATTATTAATTATTATTATTATAATTATTAATATTATTATTATTATTATAGTCAGTTATTGACACTCAGCAGACAGGAGCAGTGAGACGTGAGAGACACAGCCGCAAACAACAAACTGGTTGCGGCTGTGTCTCTCACGACAGGATGTGTGTGTGATGGAGGACCCATATTCACCCAGGGTCACCGTGCTGGAGTTGGTCACCATGACCACCTCATTGAAAGTGCACCCCGTGCCCTGGCAGTCGCGAGAGGGGCATCCGTCCTGGCAGCCACGCCCCTTGATCACCGTGATGCTGGTGTTGGTCAGCTTCACGACCAGCAGCCCACCACAGCCCGCCTCCTGCCCCGCCCCGGGCTCCTTCTCCACTGGGCCAGCCCCCTCCTCACCCTGATTGCCCTCGTCTCCCTCCTCAACATTCCCGCCCTCCTCCTCCTCCTCCACGCCTCCCTTTCCCTGCCCCAGGTCCTCCTCTCTCCTCATTTCCATGGAGAAGTAAAGCACAGCGGGCTCCTTCTTGAAGGGTTGAAGGGCATCTTTT
This sequence comes from Muraenolepis orangiensis, assembly GCA_027704905.1. Classification (NCBI taxonomy): domain Eukaryota; kingdom Metazoa; phylum Chordata; class Actinopteri; order Gadiformes; family Muraenolepididae; genus Muraenolepis; species Muraenolepis orangiensis. The sequence continues at coordinate 17,969,820 of CM051000.1, read as the reverse complement.
CCTGGGAGACCGTGGTCGAGATACTTCTTCCTGGCGGCCTGGTGCACCGTCTGGGGAGATGGAGGACGAAGAAAAGACATCATCTCTGTTCACATATCTCAAACCGACCCATCGGACCAGACGGATTGGACAAAAACTTGGTGGTTAGATTACTTTTGGGCTGCGGATCCGAATCTGGATCCAGAATTTTTTTTAAAGGTTTCTTTAGCATTGGGAGATAGGGCACATATTGTGTAATTCACAAAGTTTCACAAAGTCACGATCATATTTGCAAAAAGAAAACTTGTGTGTGCTTTTCCCACAGGTGACCTGTATCGCAAACCTGTGTGGTCTGAAGATAAAGAGCTCACCAACTTGGGGTTCCCTTCGGTCAGCAGGCGGGCCAGTTCCTCAGGGGGAACGTTGTTCAGCTGGGCCCCGTTGATCAGTGTCAGGACGTCTCCCTTCCTGTCGGCACCACGACGGGTGATGATGTCACAACCACCACAACGCTCACACGGACACCCTCGCGAGGTGTGAAAGTGATGTGACCGCGGCTCAATGACTGAACAAATACTAACATCCCCAAACAGGCCGTCGACAGGAAGTTGCTGGCCTACCTGGCGAACAGCGGTTCTCCTCTTCTGCGACGGCCGATGCAGACGCCGGTCACCTGGTAGTGGTGTTCTCCCTCCAGGAAAGCGTGGTTGATCTTAACCCCACCCTCCATGAAGGGCCCCTGAACACACGGGGACCACAGCAAACACATATGTACGAAATACTTTACAACACAAAGATATGTACAACATACAATCACAACACAAAAATATACATACAACACACGTACAACATACGTACAACGCAAAGATATGTACAGCATACAATCACAACACAAAAATATACATACAACACACGTACAACATACGTACAACGCAAAGATATGCACAACATACAATACAACACAAAAATATACTTACAACATGCATACAACACAAAGATATAAATACAACACACTGTACATTCAACACAAAAGATATCTTTGACATACATATATTGTACTTTGACTCAAGTGTATACTTTCAGTAGCCTACATCAAACAGGGCGCTACGATGAGAAACAGTGAAGCCGCATGGGGACCCCCGAACCTGGAGGTAGGTGGGAGCTTTTTCCTTCACTGGATTCACTTCCACCTCCATCAACGGGAACTACAACGTGAAGCAGGACCAGAACCCACACAACGCACGATGCTTATCTGACAGACACATATTGTATTGTCTCTGTACAAAGGTGAATGTATTACTTTAGCTCAGGGATCGGCAACCTTAGGCACGTGTGCCACAGTTGACACGCTGCAGCTTAACCATTGGCACACTAGCATTTAGGTAATCAGTTAATAAGTGTGCAAAAGATAAACTCTTGGGGGGAAATGGTGAAGTGCTTTCTCATCCGCATGCGAAATTTCCTCTTTCACAGACAAGATCTCACAAAAATATGTGAAATGACCACGACCCCTTAACACCGTGGTGGAGACACGGAAACAATCCCCGTGTAAAGTGTAATGTCATGGTAATACCATGGTAATACATATACATGCTTCTTCAACTGAAGTATCACTCCGTGCCACATCAGGAACGTCAGTGCGCACTATATACTACAATAATGACCCGTGGTTAACGTGATATTTGCTTTATTGTGAATTTGCATATAATTCAGTTCGATGTGATTTTAATGCTTAATTTTAAGCCCGATTGCCCCCGCCGGCGGAGACAGACGCAGCAACTTGTAAGAAACAGCGTCTCAGGGCACGTTAACATTTAACAACCTATTAATGTGTCATATGAGGCTATGGCAATGGCAGGTCCGCTACCCAAGAAATGTAAAGTAAATGTTCGGACATTCCAGCCCTCGTGGACGGAAGAGCGAGGTTTTGTGTTTCAGAAGGACCGTGCTGTGTGTACTTTTTGTCTTGAAAATGTTGTTTGCCGGACGTCGAGTGTTAAACGCCATTTTGAGACCAAAAACAAGAAAACTTTCAAGGATGAGGCAGACAAGGCTGAATGTCAGGATTGGCAGTTCTGCCTCCCCGCGTTCACAGCCCTCGCCCAGATAGCCACGCCCCCTATCACGTCCCGCAGTCATGTCACCTTGGTTTCCACAGTACTCGCCCGGATAGCCACGCCCCCTTGTTAGTTCTCCCCGCAGCTGCAGCCCATCACGATCTTCCCCCTCATGTTTTCCTGCCCGTCTGATTGGCTGCCTGGGACCTCATTGTTTCACCTGTTCTTACCTTGTGTTTAAATAGGCAGCGTCTTCTTTTTTTCGGCGCCAGTTTGTTAAATACCACTTTGTTGCTAAATACTGTTCCGTTTGTCAGACTTGTTTCACGTTTTGAGACTTGCTACTTCTTTCATGTTACAGTTCTTACTTGTTCATGTTTCCACGTCATGCCACCGTCAGGTTTTTGTAATTAGGTATTTTGCTTTTGAGGATTTTTGTGTTACTGCATTTTTCAGTAAAGACTCTTTATTTTGATACGTGTCATCGAGTCGTGCATTTGGGTTCATCTCCGAAGTCCCCGTTCCTCGTTCCTGTGACACTGAATCCATCAAACGTGCCGTGTCCGGTTATGGGAAGCAGGCAAACACCCTCAAAGCCTTTGCCACTGCTAAAAATGATGCTCCCGAAGCAAGCTATCGCATTGCTCATTGCATCACGAAACATGGAAAGCCATTCACCGACGGCGAATATATTAAAGAGGCTTTCCTCTGTAGCTAAGAGGTTTTGTTTGATTCCTTACCAAACAAAGAGAAGAATAAATCAAGAATAAAAGACATTCCAGTGTCAGCCAGAACTGTTGAACGAGGCATTGAAGAACTGGCAGAAAATGTTTGTGTGCAGCAGAGGGCTGGTTTGAAAGATGCCACGGGCGTTGCACTTGATGAGAGCGTGGACGTGAATGACATACCACATTTGGCAGTCATGGCAAGATATCTGTGATTTGACTAAGATTTGACTGCTCCCCGCCTATAGGCAGAGACTGAAGCAGCAACCGATCGCTGTGAGGGAGGTCCAATGCTGGTCGGACCAATCGGACTCTAGGATGCAGGATTGTTTTGATCGCGCTGACTGGCACATGTTCCGCGTTGCCTCGGACAATAACATCAACGAGTACGCGTCGTCGGTCACCGGGTTCATCAACATGTGCATAGATGACGTTGTTCCGACCAAGTCGGTTCGGATATATACCAACCAGAAACCGTGGATTAACGGCGATGTTCGCGCTGCCCTACACGCGTGTAACGCCGCCTTTGGCTCCGGGAATATGGAGAAATATACGGGAGCCCGTTACGACTCTACGAGAGTATAAGGACAGAGTGGAAGATAAATTCAAGAGCCACGATGCGAGGGGTATGTGGCCGGGGCTGCAGACGATAACGAACTTCAGAGGGAGAACCAGTTGTGTAGAGAACTCCTCTACCTCCCTCCCAGGAGAGCTAAATACTTTTTTTGCTCGGTTCGACGTAAACGGCAGCCCGCCGAAGCCAGCGCCGCCTGAGGAGACCAGCCTGCTGAGCATCTCGGAGGCGGATGTACGCCGCACCTTCAAGCGGCTGAACATCCGTAAGGCGGCAGGCCCCGACGACATCCCGGGCCGTGTCCTCAGAGCATGCGCAGACCAGTTGGCAGGAGTCTTTGCAGACATCTTCAACCTCTCCCTGTCCCAGGCTGTTGTCCCCGCGGTCTTCAAGATGTCCACCATTGTGCCTGTCCCTAAACAACCCAAGGTAACATGCCTGAATGACTATAGACCTGTAGCCCTCACCTCGATTGTCAGCAAATGCTTCGAGAGGTTGGTCAAGGACTTTATTTGCTCCGTGTTACCTGCCACACTGGACCCATGGCAATTTGCATATCGTCAAAATAGATCCACGGACGACGCAATTGCCATGGCCCTCCACACTGCCCTTTCCCATCTGGAGGGAAAGAACTGTTATGTGCGAATGCTGTTTGTGGACTACAGCTCAGCGTTCAACACAATAGTTCCTGCCAAGCTCGACACCAAGCTTAGAGGTCTAGGCGTGCCCCCATCCACGTGCAGCTGGATACTGGACCTCCTGTCGGACCGCCGCCAGGATGGGCAGCACCACATCAGAGCCACTGACCCTCAACACGGGAGCGTCCCAGGGATGCGTGCTGAGCCCTCTCCTCTACTCCCTCTACACCCACGACTGCATGGCTATGCACAGCTCCAACGTCATCGTCAAGTTTGCTGACAACACGACAGTGATGGGCCTGATCGCCGGCGACGACAAGACAGCCTACAGGGAGGTCGGATCGCTGGAGCAGTGGTGCCAGGAGAACAGCCTCGCCCTCAACGTCAAGAAGACCAAGGAGCTGATCGTGGACTTCAGAAAGCAGAGAGGAGAGCACAGCCCTATCTCCATCGACGGTGTTGCAGTAGAGAGGGTCAGCAGCTTCAAGTTCCTCGGCGTGCACATCTCCGAGGACCTCACATGGTCCACGCACACCACACACGTGGTGAAAAGGGCCCAACAACGCCTGTATTTCCTCAGGCGTCTGAAGAAATTCAGCATGGGCCTCCGCATCCTGAGAACATTCTATAACGGCACCATCGAGAGTGTTCTTACAGGGTGTATCACCGCCTGGTACGGGAACTGCACCGCACTCTAGCGCAGAGTGCTTCAAAGGGTGGTGCGGACGGCCCAGTATATCATTGGAGGTGAGCTCCCCTCCCTCCTGGATATATACAATCAGCGGTGCGTGGCCAAGGCCAAACGCATCATTAAAGACAATGCCCACCCCAGCCACGAACTGTACTCACTTCTACCGTCAGGCAGGCGATACCGCAGTATCAAGTGCCGTACAAATAGGCTTAGAGATAGCTTCCACAGTCAGGCCATCAGGCTGCTGAACAAGGGCGTATAGCATATAACAATGTATATTTTATTACATTGATTTATATATACATATTGCTCTTTTCTTTGCCAATATTTTGCATTTTATAAATTGCATTTTAATTTTAATTTTTATTATTATTATTTATTATTAACTTTATTCTATTTTTATTCTATTTTTATCTATTTTTATCTTATTTTTATAACTGCTGTCTGTCGTCGGGTATTGCACATAAGATTTTCACATCACTGCTTTATACTTGTGTAAACTGTGAAGTGACAATAAACTTGACTTGACATGATAATGCAGCTGATTGAGCTGAAGAGTTCGACACTGTGGGTGACGAAGTTTGCGGAGCTGCGGAAACAGCTGGAAACCACAGCAGGACATGATCACGGCACTTGCATCTTCACCTGCTGGATATCTCTACCGGAGAAGTTCAGCTGTCTCAGGAAAATTGCCTTGGCTATGCTGACAGTCTTTGGCTCAACATATCTCTGTGAGCAGATCTTCTCACACAGGAAGAGCGTGCTCAACCCCTCCCGCAGTCCTTTGACAACTGACCACTCCGAAGCTTGTGTGCAACTGAAAGTGACAAAGTACGATCCGCAGACAATGGAGCTCAGCAAAGGAAAGCAGGGCCAGGGATCCGTTGACTGATCTGTTTATTTGTAGCACACATGGCTTTGCCTAATGGAGCTCTTTGTCCCGGTCTTTTTTTTCTTATTAGACGTGAATATTTTCATAAGCATAGCAGCATTGTTGTATAGTGCTCATATATTATTTCAATGTTCTGATTATGGGAGACATTTTTTTTATTAAAAAAATATGTGGTGTCATAATTAAACTTAATGTTAACTTGAATGTTGTTATGATTAACACTGATTAACAAGACAATTTTAAAATGGCACTTCATTTCAAAAAGGTTGCCGACCCCTGCAGATACACCTCGATAACCCTAACCTCACCGACATCATCACCAAGTATCACAAACCGATCACACATAGCAGACAGCGTCTTAATGAGGCCAACGCAAACTACAACACAAAACAAATGAAATAGAAAGATTCTAAATAACACAAACCCTAAATATGAATATAGTGCATTTTGTAACAAAGTGAGCTCTCTCTGTATTCACTTCTCTCTGACCGGCATCACTGCCTCGATGCTCAACCATCATCTTACCTGCCTTCCCCCCATTTGCAGACGGCACGTAATTATAAAGCGTAAAGGAAAGTATATTCAACGTTTCCCTTTGCAAGGTGACTGTCACGGTTACGGTGTTGACAGGCGGCGTGGCCAAGGCGCGGGCTTTGGCGCGCGCACACACACACACCTGTCGGCAATTGACAAAAAAAACACACAAACAAACTACTGACGCCCCCACAAGCTGAGCCACAGGAGACCTCCCGCCACCTACCTCAGCGTCCATGGCTGTGGTGCAGTGATGTGAGATGGTGAGTCGTGGGTGAGATGGTGAGTCGTGGGTGAGATGGTGAGTCGTGGGTGAGTCTCTGAGTTCACTGTCTCTTTATGTACCTACGGCCGGCCTTGCTCACAATGAGGAAGCAGAAGAAATGTTTGGAGAACAATTGATTGCTTGTAAGGGAAAGGATTACAAAAGGGGAAGGGCATTGAATAGTTAATATAAGGTACGTTACAGAACAACAGAGCAGTATGTGTTCGGTGTAAGACGACCGGGCCAGGAGCAGCATCAGGATCCAGGGGTTGAGGGAACATTTCCTCTCAATTCAGGCAATTCACCCAATTACAAACACACAAATTCAAATATAAATACTGCGGAAACACACACACGTACACACACACACACTCCCCATGTGTGTGTGTGTGTGTGTATACACACACACACACCAGTAGCGTGGCGTGGGGAAAATTTTAGGGGAAGCCAGTTTTTTTGGGTCAATAACGTAACCAGATGAGTGATTACAGCGCCCGGTATCATTTTACACAGTTGTATCATACAGATGCAGGACTTGCACACGCCTGTTATCTAACCGACAGGTCCGCACGCACTCTCCAGCCAAAACTCTCTCGTCTTATTAATTTAAGCATCCCCCCCCCCCCCCCCAAATGCATAACCAGCCGCTCAATGCGCAGTGCAGATTCGGTAATGAATAAAAAAGCTTCAATTTAACAGCACAATCTATGTGATTTTTTGATTTACCGTGCCTCTCAATTGCCCGTGACAGGTTGGCAAGGTCGATGAATCCTGAAGTTGCCCAAGGATTGTTCAGGGAGCACGAATCCTTGTCAAAAAGAAGACATGGCCAGCAAAATAGACGCTGAAGTTCAGCGCTTCCAGTTAGCCACTCCGTGCGGACATAATTGTCCTCATTGAACGTCCGATTCGCTCCCTTTTTCCTCTGTGCACACAGCTCGAGTGTGGGCATGGGCCTGTCATCAGATTAAATTTTTAGTTGCTGCTGTAGCGGAAGTTTAGTAAAGTTGTTTTTTTATTAAGTACGCCAAATCTCCACCCTCCATAATGCTTAATACTATCAAACGGCGAGGATGACAGTTACAGTACTACGTACTGATGTTGATTGGATTTGTGAGTCAAGGGATTCCCTTCAAATCGATCCAATGGGATCAAGGGATCCCATTCCCTTGAGGGGGGATGCCAGCCGTCTCTGGCCTCCCTTGGCATGGGCCCTGACCAATCACAGGTTGGCAGGGGGACATGACGTGGGCCTCATCTGATTGGTCAATCCGGGACAATCCCTCCATTTTTTTTTTCACCAAGGGAAGCTCATTCGGCTGGCCTCCTCAATTTCACCATAATATCTAGGGGGCGCTGTTGTTTCACTCTTTGTAAAATACTCAATGAGAATGGGGGAGAGACGGTCCGGCAGCAACACACAGGCTGTGTGTTGCTGTCGGACCGTCTCTCCTACATTTTTTAAATTAAAATAAAAAAAAATCGGTAATTCTCCTTTGCTGTGTGACACAGCAAAGGAGAATTACCGAATTTTTTTTATTTTAATTTAAAAAATGTATTAAAATTCAGTAGCGTGGCGTGGTGAAAATTTTAGGGGAAGCCAGTTTTTTTGGGTCAATAACGTAACCAGTTGAGTGATTACAGCGCCCGGTATCATTTTACACAGTTGTATCATACAGATGCAGGACTTGCACACGCCTGTTATCTAACCGACAGGTCCGCACGCACTCTCCAGCCAAAACTCTCTCGTCTTATTAATTTAAGCATCCCCCCCCCCCCCCCAAATGCATAACCAGCCGCTCAATGCGCAGTGCAGATTCGGTAATGAATAAAAAAGCTTCAATTTCACAGCACAATCTATGTGATTTTTTGATTTACCGTGCCTCTCAATTGCCCGTGACAGGTTGGCAAGGTCGATGAATCCTGAAGTTGCCCAAGGATTGTTCAGGGAGCACGAATCCTTGTCAAAAAGAAGACATGGCCAGCAAAATAGACGCTGAAGTTCAGCGCTTCCAGTTAGCCACTCCGTGCGGACATAATTGTCCTCATTGAACGTCCGATTCGCTCCCTTTTTCCTCTGTGCACACAGCTCGAGTGTGGGCATGGGCCTGTCATCTGATTTAATTTTTAGTTGCTGCTGTAGCGGAAGTTTAGTAAAGTTGTTTTTTATTAAGTACGCCAAATCTCCACCCTCCATAATGCTTAATACTATCAAACGGCGAGGATGACAGTTACAGTACTACGTACTGATGTTGATGTGATTTGATTGGATTTGTGAGTCAAGGGATTCCCTTCAAATCGATCCAATGGGATCAAGGGATCCCATTCCCTTGAAGGGAGGCCAGCCGTCTCTGGCCTCCCTTGGCATGGCCCTGACCAATCACAGGTTGGCAGGGGGACATGACGTGCCTCATCTGATTGGTCAATCCGGGACAATCCCCCATTTTTTTTTTCACCAAGGGAAGCTCATTCGGCTGGCCTCCTCTATTTCACCATAATATCTAGGGGGCGCTGTTGTTTCACTCTTTGTAAAATACTCAATGAGAATGGGGGAGAGACGGTCCGGCAGCAACACACAGGCTGTGTGTTGCTGCCGGACCGTCTCTCCTACATTTTTTAATTAAAATAAAAAAATTCGGTAATTCTCCTTTGCTGTGTGACACAGCAAAGGAGAATTACCGAATTTTTTAAAAAAATTATAATTTTAAAATGTATTAAAATTATAACTACAATCCGAAAAAACAGGGGAAGCCTGGCTTCCCTTGGCCTCCGGGAGAAAACGCCACTGACACACACAGATACACACAACTTGTGAGTGTGTGTGTGTGTGCACACACACACATACACACACGTAAACTCCCCGTGTGTGTAGACATACACATACAGATATACAAAAACCACAAAAGGGTCAATATCATTATAAAGTGCCTTTGGTGTCCCCATCAGAATTCCTCAGTTATCATGAACATATTGCAAAATATTAACATTTTTCGATTTTACTATAAAAGACTAAATATTTACACAAATATTAGTATGATCATCGTCTATTAAAATGTTAATGTTTTATCTCATTTTATTCCACTTTCTCTGATTGCTTACATATGATTTTAGCATGTCCCCCATGCTGCTCAGCTGACTTTAATGATTGCAATAAGTGTTTAAATGACACAACATTTTTATATTTGTTATATTTTGTTATTGTCCCCAACAAGTTATTTAATAAAACAAGTAAATTTGATAATGTATATTCCTTTTTCATAAAAATATTATACATTTTGTACGTGTCCCTGACATCGCCGTCCACCCTGTCATAATTGGGTTAATGGCCCTTTAAAAAACTGCAATCAGTCACATCATCACCAGCATTTAGACTTTCTTCAGAGGAGGCTGAAACAACTGCTGCTGGTAAGTTAAATGATTATACTATATTTTCTTTATTTTTGTCATATTGTGTCGGTCTTTCGATGTTGTCAAGCTTAACATGTCCACCCTGTCATAAATATAAATATAAATGAATGAATAAATGAAATATAAATGAATACAAAAAATTATCAGAAATTCAAAATTTACTTCAGAAACAGTAAAGAGTCAACTTCAAAATGGAGTTCTTTTGCTAACTGAAGGTCCACCTTTAATAGCCTTAAATGCTAACTTTAGCCAAAAATGTCCACCCTGTCAGTGTCCACCCTGTCATGAATCCTGCGGGTGGACATGGGACCTGACAGGGTGGACATTGACATAGTTTTGCCACATCCTTATAATGTTATGCATATAAAACAGTTATTATAATAGTATATAATAGTATATAATAGTATATAATAGTAAGTGTTTTACTGTGCTGCAGTAAAAATGGGCAATATTGACTTTTTGTGGTGATTTTCAAAGGAATGAGTCTAAGTGGAGCTGAGATAGCCAGGCGATATCGTGAACGTTGTGATGCTGACCCAGAAAGAAGAAGAAAATACCTTGAGACAGAGAGGGCCAAGTGGCAAAAAGACAGAGAGATTGGAAAGAAGAAGGCTGTCAGTGAGCTGAGTGAGAAAGAGAAGAGGGGAAAAAGAGATAAATGGAAGGAGGCAAAAAGGCAAGCCAGAGCAAATGCCATGCAGGGCCATTGCTTGGATACAAGCAGAGACACCCCCCAGCACACCTGAAACTCAGCCTGAGCCAGGGCCCTCCAGGTTGGAACATGAACATTTAGTTACTAATAAAGTGCAGTTACATCACATACGTTGGGGGCCATCTTTACAGGTGTATGCTCTGTTTTACCAGTACCTACCACCCGAATACCTTGGGCCCTGATTTTAATCTTTAGTGTAATGTTTCAAAGGCTTGTTGCGACACATCTTTAATGAAGGAATGAAGAGAGATTTGAAGGATAGAATTTGAAGGATAATTATCAACTGTTAATTCCCCTATAAAATGTCATGTTGATAACTTACGTCTTAGAATACTATTTAAAAACATCACAAATATGTTGTGTTTCAGGCAACAGCGGCAAGGACAAAGCATCAGAAGAAGTGCAGAAGAAGTGCATCCTGAAGTGATAGAAGCCAGGCACATTAGAGAGTGGTGTGTTGTTAAATATGACAACGATGTCTACCCAGGTGTCATTTTGGAAGTGGAGGGGCACAGTGTTAAAGTAAAGTGCATGCACTGCAATGGTACCAACAAATGATATTGGCCAAGTCCCCGGGAGGACATAAGCTGGTACCGTGATGGCCAGATACTTTGCCTAATGCCAGAACCACAAGCTCTTAACAGGCGCTCACTACAGATTGATCTATACTAATCTCTATACTAATGTTGATTAATGCAGATTCTTCTACACCAACGTTCTGAACACACACACACACACACACACACACACTATACCACACACAAATAAATATATACCACACAAACCCAGTACAGTACTCGGCCTTTGTCTACCCTGTCATCTTGTAATTTTTTTTAAATAAATCAATTTAATTTACAAGTTTGAAAAATGTTTTCTGTGGTTTCGCTTAAAACAAATGAGGACCAAACAGTATCCTGGAAAGTTTGACTCAATATATTTTTTATTAGATTCTATTCAGAAAAGAAAGTGAAACTATCGCAGATATTGGAGAGAAACAAGTGTTTTGCCGTAATTTCAATATTGTCAAGAGAACTTTCCCATTAATTAAAAAAGATTACTGAGAAAGGGACACAATATCTTTCTAAAAAACTACATATTTGAATTACTATGCAATAGAAATGTATTTATTCTACTTTGAATTTGTCCATGACAGGGTGGACATTTTTTGCGATTTTCTCATACTGTGTGCTTATTGTTAATTTATAAAAAAAATGCTGGAGCTTGACATGCATTTCTAACAGCCTAAGGTCTACTTATTTAAATCAATATTACCGGTAAGTTAAATGGAAAATCTCGTGTGCACACACGTACACCCCCCATGTGTGGGGGACACAGTTGCATATTCTATTTCCAGCTTCCCCTGGTGTGTGTGTGTGTGTGTGTGTGTGTGTGTGTGTGTGTGTGCGTGTGTGTTTGTGTGTGTCTGTAATATCTATAATGTCGAAGTGTCTTAAATTACACCCACCTCCAGTTGCATGTTTGTGACTCTGCAGCCCAACAGAATGCAAACACCTTTACTAGTGTTGCAGTAAGCTGACCAATCAGGTACTGTTATGTGTTAGTAACTTATAATGTACTGTTATGTGTTAGTAACTTATAATGTACTGTTATGTGTTAGTAACTTATAATGTACTGTTATGTGTTAGTAACTTATAATGTACTGTTATGTTCTAACTTATAATGTACTGTTATGTGTTAGTAACTTATAATGTACTGTTATGTTCTAACTTATAATGTACTGTTATGTGTTAGTAACTTATAATGTACTGTTATGTTCTAACTTATAATGTACTGTTATGCGTTAGTAACTTATAATGTACTGTTATGTTCTAACTTATAATGTACTGTTATGTGTTAGTAACTTATAATGTACTGTTATGTGTTAGTAACTTATAATGTACTGTTATGTTCTAACTTATAATGTACTGTTATGTTCTAACTTATAATGTACTGTTATGTTGTAACTTATAATGTACTGTTATGTTGTAACTTATAATGTACTGTTATGTCTTTTAGTAACTTATAGTGTACTGTTATGTCTTGTAGTAACTTGCAGTGTACTGTTATGTGTTAACTTCTAACGTACTGTTATGTGTTAGTAACTTATAGTGTATTGTTATGTCTTGTAGTAACTTGCAGTGTACTGTTATGTGTTAACTTCTAACGTACTGTTATGTGTTAGTAACTTATAGTGTATTGTTATGTCTTGTAGTAACTTATAGTGTACTGTTATGTTTTAACTTATAGTGTACTGTTATGTGTTAACGTATATTGCAGTTATGTGTTAGTAACTTATAATGTACTGTTATGTCTTGTAATAACTTATAGTGTACTGTTATGTCTTTTAGTAACTTATAGTGTACTGTTATGTGTTAACTTATAGTGTACTGTTATGTGTTAACTTGTATTGTACTGTTATGTGTTCGTAACTTATAATGTACTGTTATGTCTTGTAGTAACAAAAAATGTACTGTTATGTCTTGTAGTAACTTGTGTGTAAAATGTGTGTGTGTGTGTGTGTGTGAACATGTCAAGACAAGACGGGATGTTTTATTGGCCATTTGCAACAAAAATAATGTATGTAGGTATATTATGTATGTGTGTGTGTGTCTATGTGTGTGTGTGTGTGTTCCAGGTGAGGATGTTAGACGTCTTAATAATAGGGGGCGGCCCCCACTCCTTGACCTTGGCCAGTCTGCTCTCGGCTCCGCCCCCCGCTGACCCCCATCCCGCCGATGGCTCCGCCCCCACCCAGCAGGACGCGGGGCTCCTTGGCCTCGGCCCCTGGGGGCGCCGACCCGGGACACAGAACCAGTCCAGAGGCCGAAGAGACAAGAGCAGAGCCCCTGCTGGTACGGCTACAGTTGTCTGTGACTCAGAATTAAAAATATCATGCATGATCAGAGGATAGGTTCTATAGGGTCTGGGGATCACTTCTTGAATATTTGCAAAGGCCTTACATTGTGGTGGAGCCTTAGCTGGATGGTACTCTTGCCCTTGACTTCCAACATTTAATTAAGTATAGCAAGGCACTCTTGAGCATACACATATATGGTGTTTTAATAGAAACCACTAGAGAATAAGACAAGACAAACAAACGGGCAAAAACATAACCTCCTCCCATCCTCGATGGTGGAGGTAATTACGCCATGGCTAACATGTTGGGTTCAAACCTACAAAGACCACGTAAACAACCTTTTAAGGAGCGGTGAAAAAAACCTGAAACATTTTGCTGATGTTGTTGTTTTAAACTGTTTAAGGAAGATAAAATGCTAATTCGAGTCTTTTTCAGCTGTGAAAAACAATCTACAGGGTTATTGTAAAGGGACTGCATTTATATAGCACTTTTCTAAACAGTGCAGGCCCTTTAAGCGCTTTACAAGTCAAGCCGCACATTCACCCATTCATATACCTACGACAGTCAGCCATGCAAGGCTGGGTTAGGGTTACGGTGTCTTGCTCAGGGACACCTGGGACACTTGGCCAGGAGGAGCCGGGAAATCGAACCAGCAACCTCCCAGTTGTCAGACGACCGCTCTACCTCCTGAGCTACTGCCGCCCCCTAGTGTCCCACGGCCGTTAATATATAAGTTGAGCACACTGAACGCAATTTTTCAGTATTTTGGTATTATATATTCTGTGTTTGGAGTTCATTCTTAAGACCGGCGAGACAGCCTGTTAGCTGTATTTACTCATATATCATGTCATCATGCGCTATCCTGAACTGTGATTGGTTTTCTTGCAGAGCAGAGAGTCAAAGAGCGGACCGTACCACTAGAGGAGCCGGACGGGGATGCCACCTCTGCACCGGACCTCAGGGTGGTAGACTCCTACGGGGCGTGGGCGTGTCTGTGGGAGAGTCAGTTCTCTGCCTTGAACATCCCTCACCTGCGCTCACACACCCTGGTCCACACCGACCCCTTCAACAAGGTACACACACACACACACACACACACACACACACACACACACACACACACAGTCACACACATGAGTTTTCTACAACAACCTTGTTTTAGAGGCATGGGCGTGTTGAGGAGAGACCAGATATGTCTATAGTACAAGTCCTTTGGAGACCAGGTGAATTGATTAACAGTTTTAAACCAGGGGGGCCCATACCTCCGGCACACCATACAGTGACCCAATTATCTCTGAGGCTAAACAATCCCTCTAAAGCAACTGGTGTTCACCGTTTCATCCGGTCCATGTGATTCATCATTGACCATTATTTTGCATGCACATTGTCCTTGACCCCGATCCGGGTCCGGATCTGCGGGGGGGGTCAGGATTTGTATCCCCATATATCCCTGAATGATCTTACATAGTCAATTTTCAATTCGATTTTTCTCCCAATGCTAAATAATCATTCAAATTCAATCTATTTGTGTGTGTAGTGGGTTGGCGGGTGTATAGTGTGTATAGTGTAAAGTGTGTGTGTGTGTCGGCGGGTGTATAGTGTGTATAGTGTATAGTGTGTGTGTGTGTGTGTGTGTTGGCGGGTGTATAGTGTGTATAGTGTATAGTGTGTGTGTGTGTGTGTGTTGGCGGGTGTATAGTGTGTATAGTGTATAGTGTGTGTGTGTGTGTGTGTCGGCGGGTGTATAGTGTGTATAGTGTAAAGTGTGTAAAGTGTCAATGGGGCCTTCTGTGTGTTCCCAGAAGGCTCTGCTGGACTTTGTGATGCGTGAGGGCCGGTCAGCAGAGCTCCAGAGCCTCCCTGACCAGGGCTTCATCCACGACGACCACGCCTTCTTCAGTGACACTCGGCTGGGCAGGAGGGAGCAGCGCCGCCTCCACATGACCAGCAGCCTGAAGAACAACATGGCTGTCAGTCTGCCAGGGACCCAGCTCAGCCTGGACTTCTTTAAGGAGCAGGTCGGAGCGCATGTGCGTGCGGGCGTGTATGTGATGACAATGATTGCTTGAGTGACACACGCAGGCACGGGCGCACACACACTATTCAGAAGATGTGCCCTAGCTACTAACTACTAAACTAACTCAATTAAAACATGAAAAAATCCAACAATTACCACAAACAACTGAAATATATATATATAACTGAAATATATATACTGTATTTTTAATATATATATATATATATATATATATATATATATATATATATATATATATAGAACCACAAGCTCTTCTCCACCCACAGGTTGAGAGATACCAGCTGGACAGAGTTCTGCTGCAGGGGACCGTGGACTCCATCACCCCTGTGATGATGGAGGAGGAGGAGGAGGCGGAGCAGGAGGAGGAAGATCACAGTTCACCAGAGAAGAAGGAGGAGGCAGGGAGGGTTGGGGTGAGTGAACATGGGGAGGGCTTCAGGAGCAGGAAGAGGAGGGTAAAGTACTTCCGGGTTCTCCTCCGAGGTGGGGTCACGATGGAGGCCCGGCAGGTGGTGTTGGCGACGGGGCCGACCCGTGCCCAGATGGCCAACATCCCCGGCTGGGTGGAGCGCATCGCGGAAGACTACCCGGAGGAGCGTCTCCGACACACCGTCAGCCTCATGCACCACCTGGCCTCCGCCCGGCACACAGGTAAGGGGCTTCTGGAAGGGCATGAATTTCTCTTCGGTAGATCATCTCCGTAACAAAACAGGGAACAAGGTGTAACCCTGCCCCTTGTTTCCTGTTCTACTCTAACACAGTAGGAATGCCGTACCAGAAGTTCTACTCTAACACAGTAGGACTGCCGGACCAGAAGTTCAACTATAACGCAGTTGGACTGCTGGATCAAAAGTTCTGCTATAGTTCAGAAGGACCGCTGGATACCAGACTATGTACAAACCAACCAAAACACTTGCCGTATTTTGACTTGATTAACACAGTGTGTATCTGTGTCCCCAGGGTCCAGCCTGGGGGAGGGGCAGGTGTGTGAGGCGGGCCAGAGGTTGATGGTGATTGGAGGAGGTCTGACCAGTGCCCACATCGTGTCCATCGCCCTGCAGCAAGGAGCCAGTCATGTGACCTGGGTGATGAGAAAGTACCTTCAGGTGTGCTCTGAGGAGAACCCAACAAAACACAAGTGTTGACACATGTTCTGCCTCATGATAACCCTTAATTACACCTTGATAACCCTTAAAATCACCTTGATACCCCTTAATAACACCTTAATAACCTTAATAACACCTTGATACTTTTTAATAACACCTTGATAACCGTTAATAACACATTGATATCCCTTAATAACTTGATACCCCTTAATAACACATCGATTACCCTTAATACCACCTTGATAACATTAATAACACCTTCATTACCCATAATAACACCTTCATAACCCTTAATAACCCTTGAAACCCCTTAATAACCCTTGATAACTCTTAATAACACCTTGATAACTTTAATCATACCTTCATAACCCTTTATAACACCTTCATAACCCTTAATAACACCTTAAGTCCCCTTAATAACCCTTGATAACCCTTGATAACATAAATTGCTCTGCGACGTTAGAGAAGGACCACATGATTCTGCTAAGATAATGCCAACATGATACTGCTCCACTAGACCTAGTGGTTCTCCTGCTCCAGTTGAAGCAGTTTGACGTGGGGGACGTGGAGGGCCTGGTAGGGCGCTACGCCCACGTGGAGCACGGCGTCAAGCTGGACGGCCGGGCCTACCTGGGACAGTTCTATGGCCAGAAGAGCCTCCTCCGGCGGCTGGCCATGATCCGCCAGGCCCGTAAGGGCGGAGCGGTCACCCCCGAGGCCTACGTCCAGCTGAAGCCCTTCATACACAGTGGACAAGTGGAGCTCAAGACCTACTGCCAGGTAGGAGTCTAAAGATCACCATTCATATACGGTAGAGTTAGTCACAGTGGTGGGAGATAAGAGTCAGTCACAGTGGTAGGAGATAAGAGTGTGTCACAGTGGTAGGAGACAAGAGTCAGTCACAGAGGTAGGAGATTAGAGTTAGTCACAATGGTAGGAGTAGAGTCTAAAGATTAGAGTTAGAGGAGAGTTTTAAGATTACAGTTAGTCACAATGACTAACTCTAGACTGGCTCAGTGAAAAACACATTAGATTGTGTACCACGTGTTGTGGACACGTGGTGTCCCCAGGTGAGCCAGGCCAGGTGGTGCTACAGGAGACAGGTGTGGAGCGTGACTCTCTGCTCCGGAGTCGGCTGGACCGGGGACCGGATCTGGCTGGCCACCGGCTGCAAGCTGGACGCCAGACAAGACCCACTGCTCTCCGGGGTCATGAAGGAGTACCCGGTACAAGTAGGTTCTACATAGACAGAGGAGAGATGGGTGGAGGATGGCCGAGTGAATGAATGATGGGTGGAGGACGGGTTGGTGATGTTAATGGATGATGGATGGTTGTATGGATGGAGGCAGGCCTGGAAAATATATGGATATTATATTGATATTGTTATGTGAGGTATCGTCTTAGATGTTGGATATCGTAATATTGTGTGTTAGTCTTTTCCTGGTTTTACAGGCTGCATTCGAGTAAAGTGATGTCATGTTCTGAACTTACCAGACTGCTTACCCACTTAATCTTCATATCCACATTACCGATGATTACTACAATATTTGCCGCAATATCAATATCGAGGTATTTGGTATATCAAAAATATCAATATTTGGTCCATATCTCCCAGCCCTAATTGTTGCTATACATGAAACTGTTGTTGATGTTTCCATAGTGTAGGCTAGGCCTATATTTTCCTCAATAGTATACTTTTAAACAGTTTTAAGGACTTAATACAATTAGCAAATACTTTTAATTTGTCAAGTATTTAATTCACACAGGAGTATACACAAATAGGCTTTACCATGTGGTCATTTTATATAGACAATTTATGTTTGGAATTACCAGAAAACATGCTACATTGATATATACGCACGTAACGTTATCGAGATAAAAAGATTCTGCCAAAATCGCCCAGCCATAGATGGAGGGATGGATGATGATGAGTGGATGATGGACAGAAGTACAACTGACCAGATGTATCATCCTTCTCGTGTGTTTGTGAGTGTGTTGTTAGTATTCTGCTCATGTGTGTGTGACGTGTCATCTATAAGCATAGAAAACAGTAGATTCAAGATTCAAGATTGAAGAAACTTTATTAATCCCGAGGGAAATTAAGGTGCAACAGTTGACACAGGGGGAATAAATGCACACACAAATATACTAATACCTAAGCTAAAAACGAAATAACAACAACTAACTAAATAAAACTACTATAAACAAAATATAACTAAAATAACTCTAAATTAATCTAAGTGTA
The DNA here is from genome assembly GCA_027704905.1 of Muraenolepis orangiensis. Lineage (NCBI taxonomy): Eukaryota > Metazoa > Chordata > Actinopteri > Gadiformes > Muraenolepididae > Muraenolepis > Muraenolepis orangiensis. The sequence continues at coordinate 17,951,099 of CM051000.1, read as the reverse complement.
TTGATAGATGAGTAGATGAATTGCACAATTTACAGTATTATTACAGTAATACGTAGGTATATACAATACACAACAATACGTATCGTGCAAATTGGCAGTAATAATATATTAATAAATAACTCAGATGAATACTGAAAAAGTGACGTGTGAAAAGTGAAATAGAATTGAGTAAGACGTCATCAAAGCCTTCCTGTTCCTCCTGGCTTGATGGAAGGCTGGCCCTGTGTCACCGAGAGCCTGCAGTGGGCCCCTGGATGCCCGCTGTATGTGATGGGCCAGTACTCGGCTCTCCAGGTGGGTATACGGTTACCTCATGTTTAATATAATTAAATTAAAAGGTCAAGACAATTAGATAATAAGATGCACACTTCTAGATTTTATGTCAAAGGACTATAGAAAGACATTTGACTAGGCTACGTTGTCTGAGATGAGACAGCAGAAGAGATGTTGTTCCTCACCTCTCGTCGCTCCAGGTGGGACCTCATGCCGTGAACCTGGCTGGAGGACAGGCGGCCAGTGCCCGCATCGCAGCAGACATCATGAGGAGGAGAGGCACCAGAGATGCCAGGCGGGAATCGAACACACAACCGCAAAAATACACTCGCCTGCCACAGACGTACGTCGAGCAAATGCACGGCCTGATGTGGCTGTGAGGAGGAAGGAGTAGGAGGAGGAGAAGGACCAGGAGAAGGAGGAGGAGGGAGGGACTACCAGGAGGAGAAGCAGTAGGACCAGGAAGAGAAGGAGGAGGAGAGAGGAGGACCAGGTGGAGGAGGAGCGAGAGTAGGAGGAGGAGGCGGAGAGAGAAGGACCAGGAGGTGTAGGAAGAGGAAGACCGGAAGAAGGACCAGGAGCAGGAAAAGGATGGAGAGGAAGTGGAGGAGCAGGAGGAAAGGGGAGGATAAGAGAAAGGAGGAGGCAGACTTTTACTTTGTTATGACTATTGTATTGTTTTTAAACTGATATTAAAACTGGGTTTTGAGAAAACTGCTCTATAGATAAAATGTATAAATATATTATTGTCATTATCATTGTATTTGTTGGCATTATATAATACATTTAAAGTATATACTACAACGCAATTCAGAAATTCCTCCACTAAAGTGGAGGAAAAGTGTAATTTCATCTTGGTTTAAATCTTGTAGCCATATTTTCTTTGTAAAGTATAGCCCACGAAGGGTAGGATTTAGATTTAGATAGACTAAATTACCTATATTTCTTGTCTGACTAACACACAAGCCACGTCCCTTTACGGGGCGTGCTACTGCTACGTAATCTGGCCACGCCCACTCCCGGGACCGTAAACACACTCAGGTGAACTGCCGACCGCCGTCACAACAACACAACAACCTGCCGTTAAAGGTATGTTTTACATTTTTAATCAAGTCAATGTAATTTAACATTCATTTGTGTGTTCTTCGCTCTGGACAAATACATCAAATATATAGACCATGGTCGGTATCGAAGTATATATATTTAGGCCAAGTCTATTCTACTTCTTCTACTATCCGACTTCCGACCTACTAAATTACCTTGCTACTTACTGTAGGCTATACAGTCTTGATTATTACAAGCCTGCTCTCATTGACAACGTAAACCTAAACACATTGCGTTCAAAATAATGAACATGCATATACCGTACATGCATATAAAAATAGACCTGTCACAGGTAGGTCCGTCAGGCACACACACACACACACACACACACACACACACACACACACACACACACACACACACACACACACACTCACACACTAGCCCGCCCCGCCCACATCCTCTTGATTGACAGGTTAAACCAATAAACTCTGCTTTGCGCTGTACATTTTCTGCCTAGTCATCATGACTTATAAAGAATAGATTCCCATCACCCTATTTTTGCAGTACCACAACAAACAGTAACAAACATTAACTACAAAAAGGTTTACAAACTCACCAAAACCCTGAACTAAAACATTAAGTCTGCTCTATAAACGACCCAAAATCCTCAAAATGTAGGTCCAATACATAATGACCTCATGCCAGACGTAGGCCTACTGATTAAGTACCATTTTGTTTCCAATGGGAGTATCGAGACGGAACGTGTTGTACTGAAACGATGAAGGTGAAGAAGGTGGAGCGGACGGTGGAGAGTGTGGAGCAGGACGAAGGAGTTGGAGCCCAGGTCAGACGGAGCATCGGCCGAAAGGAGGTGAACATCTTACATTACAACCTCATGTTGACGAGATCTGCATCCAGTGTCTGAAAAGAGGCAAGCTGAACGTAATTTGCTCCGTACATACAAGCAGTTTTAGTGAATGACTAGACAAGAATGCCTTTGTCATTGCACAAGTTGGCCTACAACTAAATGGCGTAGCAATCCTCACGGTGCACTTTCACACAACCGCATTTCAAAATATAACTACAAAGTAAATACAGATTCAAAGTATGCCATAACCTAGAACAGTCAGTGTCAGTTTTTGGCATTGTTCATTTATTGTATGGCTCTGGGGTTTTAACCAGTGGCGGCTGGCCCATAGGGGGCGATGGGGCGCCGCCCCCCCTAAACCACACGCACAAACAAAATATAAAAAAATATATATATAAATTGTCAATATGTGTGTTTAAAATATGGAATGCACCCAGAAATATGTGTAAAATATGATTTTAAAATAATTCGCGCAACATAATATGCTTTTCCTAGTACACATATGCCTAGTACACTGCAGCCTTAAGGGCGCATTTGTATGACGATGCTGCTGGGGCGCTTTTCAAATCGCCCCACGGAGGCGGGTCTCTGTAGCAGTTTAGCCAATTGCAGATATAAACGAGTGACATAAAATGTAGCCAATCAGCGTCCTCAAAACGTCTTCCCATGAAGACGTCATTTGTGTGCGTCACAGTGTACTACTAGGAAAAGCATATTATGCTCTGTCTCTGTGGGCACACACACACACACACACACACACGCACAGACGCACACTCACACACAGACACACACACGCACGCACACACGCACAAACACATACGCAAAAACACACACACACACACACACACACACACAGAGACGCACGCACACAGTGTGATTGATATAGTTTTCGTGAGTGATTTAAACAAGCAGGTATATAGGTATATATATATATATATACCTGCTTGTTTAAATCACTCACCAAACTCACCTGTTCAGAGCTGCTTTGAATGTGTTTTGGTGTTATTGTTAACTCGTTGTTTCCTCTTAAATGTGTTTATGTATCCATGTACCAAATAAAGTCTAAAAGAATAGACTGTGTGAAGTTCTGTGGTGCCTTTGAGCTGGCCTTGCGTGGCCATGATGAAAGTGATGGACAGAAGGGCGACATTTCAATACAAAAAGTAATTGTATATAATGTAATTAACAATATGTAATTGTAAATTAAAAAAATGGTATAGCCCCCCCTGGGGGGCTATACTGGGACCTGAAGCGTCCACCAGAGGGCAGCAGATCAAACGGTGATGTCCCGAGTGGGGCAGGTATATCCGTATGTTGGCTGCACTGCTGAGGCAGCGAAACCTGAAAATGTATTCCATAATAGTAAGCTAGAGATTTTTTAAATAACCATCGCAATCAGGCCTACATTTAACCAATAGCACCGTAAGATAATGACCGGAAACTTATGAAGGTTGAGACGATGCCACACTGTATAGGAAGACTCAGTGTCCAACTTCAATGACTATAGACCGGAAATTTCACCATAAAACCCCCCCAAAACTAAATCAGTTCAATTTAAATGTTTATTTGTCAAGCATACAAAGTGGTCAAGGCTTCAGAGGATATTAGATAACATTTTTTTTTTTAACAAAATAAACTTTAAAACTGGGTTCCCAGCAAGGAGTGCTAGAAGTAGCCTACACAAGAAATTACACTAGACTCAAATTAAAACAATATTCATTCAATATACTACTAGTTAGTTATGGAATATGTTGTAGGGGAGCTCTGTGTGGTTGGAGCCATGGGTGTTCAAGGTGGGTCAGGTAGCCCCACTTGGTCCTTGCCTCATGTTCTATAGCAGACCGAGGCAACAACTTAAAGTGTTTTGGTTCACATAGTAAATTAACTACACCACGACGTAAGTACATATGCATTGAAATCATTTATACAACTACAATTCCCATCTCTGACTATAAAGACGCTTATCCACATCAATGTGGATAAGCCAAATGGCCATTTATATATTGTTACATATTACAACCGTCCACCCTGACCAGTAGTCCTCCAAGAGTCCTCAGTGCTGAACCACCAACTGGAAGGAGAGGACTTTTTCCATTGTCAATACAAGTGACTGACAATATTTGAAGGCCATTCAACTGTAAAAATGCACCGTAGGTGTTGAACTGTCGTCATTACACCGAGTCATTATAGCCTTAGACTGATTTAGTCAAGTCAAGTCAAGTTTATTGTTACTTCACAGTTTACACAAGTATAAAGCAGTGAGTGAAAATCTTATGTGCAATACCCGACAACCACAACCCATTTTAATTTAAGCATTTTGAATTTCCATGAAATAAACACCCGTTTAAAAGAAAATAGCTCACCAGTATGAAGGCCAGCAAGAGCCACATCGGGCAAGACACTTCTGGTAAAGTCAAGGACTTGACTGACCAATGGTGAATACAGTTGGTTGAACAATTAATGCAACTGCAACCACCCTGGGCAGCATCTCTTATCCCCCGTCCGGTCACCGATTACGCAGCATCCGTACAAGGACTACCAGGTTCAAGGATCGTTTTTACCCACAGGCAGTGGGCCTACTGAACTGCTAGGAGTGCTGCCACCATCATAACATTGTCATTAACATTACACTGTCATACTTTGCTGGACTCATATTCATTACTCATGACAGTTACTGCACTGTACTGCACTGCATTCATGATGCTGCTGCACTACTGGCACTTTAAAATGCTTTTAAATGTTTTTTTGCACAATATAAAACATGTACATATCATTCAGCAATCATTTTATTGTTATTTTTATGTTCATTTTTATTTTATTATGTATAGTATTCTTATCGTATTGTGTTCTAGAATGTCATACTACGGGAGGGAATGGGGAGTAAGCATTCCATTGGCCATTCCATTGACACGATGCAAATGGAAAATACAATTCTTGAATGCAGATGTTGGTACAAACATAATTTCTAAATTTGTCAAAAATGTTAATTTCTCATGCTGAAGCAGTCTATGTTAGAGTCATCATGACACACGGTACATCAAGAGCGATGGTTTTTGACCAGGGTACGGGAAGGTCGAGGTGCTGGTGGAGACTCGACCCAGATGGTCTGGATGCATGACATCAAAGTGCCACATTGGACCATCGTACTAGACAGAAGTGTTGGTACCAGCGGAACATTCTGGCACCAAATGTCTCAGTGAACTAGGAGGTTGTGGTCTATGATAGGGTGTCGAATCTTGTTCAAATACAATAATAATATCACACACCTGAAAGCACTGCGGTACTTCAAGCGGAAATAGATTTATTTAAAGTCTTATTTCACTGAGTCTCGTTCTACAGTTTAGCGGTAGACCTAAACATGTTTGTAGGTGTGAAGCCATCACCGTCTCCATCTCTCCATCACAGCCACCATCTGTGCTCCGTCACTAAACCGCTGTCTCGTTTTCAGCTTCGTAACTTGGACCCGTTCCTGATGCTGGACGAGTTTCGGCTCAGCAAGCCGGCAGGCTTCCCTGACCACCCCCACAGAGGGTTTGAGACAGTAAGCCACAATTGATTAATTTGAGTTCAAGTTTTGCTTATTTTTGTTCAAGTCAACGGCCTTATAGGCCTAAAAGTAAGTATGAAACCGTCTTTTAAGATCCTCCAGATATTCAGGGTTGGTCTTCACAGCAATCTTAGTGTTGGCCAGTAGATGGCGCTGATAGGTCGCTGTATATTTCCAGCCTGGTTCCCCTTGGTGTGGCTCATGGTTCATGGAATAATCAATTTATACACACTAACATGACAGCTCGTACCCCCCACCCCCCCTCTTTAACTATAAATCATGAAACAGTTAAATCCAACATCTGCTTTAGTTGTTGTGAAACCGAGTTCTCCCCTCCTTGAATAAAGTCCTGTATAAAGAAACATTCACTACTCCAAATATTCAACCCAGATAACGTTCCTCATTAACCCTGCCTATACTTCCCCACACACACACACACACACACACACACACACACGCTGCATAGATACAGGCACACACTATGGCGTACACACACTGATGCATAGATACACACACTCATGCATAGATACACACACACACATAGATACAGACAGACAGACACACAAACTGTGTCGTCCTCTTGGTCTGTCTAGGAGTCCGTCTGGAACCCGGGTCTGTCTGGGGGTGTCCCTGTCTGGGGGTGTCCCTGTCTGGGGGTGTCCCTGTCTGGAGGTCCCTGTCTGGGGGTCCCTGTCTGGGGGTCCCTGTCTGGGGGTCTGTCTGGGGGTCCTTGTCTGGGGGTCAGTCTGGAGGTCCCTGTCTGGAGGTCTGTCTGGGGGTCCCTGTCTGGAACATGAGTCCGTCTTGGGGGGGGTCTGTCTGGAACACAGGTCCGTCTAGGGGTCCCTGTCTGGAACAGGGGTCCCTGGTTGAACCGCTTACCCCGGGAACAGCCTCCCTCGCAGCGCTTGGTGGCGGCCTGACTCCCAGCATGCCTTTCAGTGCCCGTGTTGACTCACCTGGTCACGTGACCTCTGAAATCACACAGCTGTGTGTGTGGACGCGCCGTGGTTGGCTCGCCTAAGAGCAGATGTTTGACCTCGACCTGGCACTTGTCTCTTCCTGTCCCAACCGAACGCCAGGGAGCCAGCCTGAACCCCACACGCGTGTTCACGTCCACCGACGCTATGGAGGGGCCCCTGAGCGAGGCACACTGACCCCTACCTTCGAGGACCTCTGTTTATTTTCAGTGTGAATCAATAAATCAAAACCTGTGTTCTGCCTTCGAGGAAGGGGTTGTATTGTGTGTGCATTAATAAAACTAGTATGATAATCTCAGTTATTGAAGCCAAGTTAATATTGCAAGGCGTTGCATTGTTTTTCCAATTTACCATATTGACACCATATTGACACCATATTGAGACCATATTGTCACCACCCTCCTCCCTCTTGCTCCGACCAGGTGACCTACGTCTTAGAAGGATGCTCCGCCCACGAGGATTTCTGTGGCCACTCAGGCAGGCTGTCACCGGGCGACCTCCAGGTGACATAACATGACATCACCCCTCACCTGTGGTCATCACCTCTCACCTGGGGACATCACCCGTCACCTGGGGACATTTCCCCTCACCTGCGGTCATCACCCCTCACCTGGGGACATCACCCCTCACCTGTGGACATCACCTCTCACCTGGGGACATCACCCCTCACCTGCGGTCATCACCCCTCACCTGGGGACATCACCCCTCACCTGTGGTCATCACCTCTCACATGGGGTCATCACCTCTCACCTGTGGTCATCACCCCTCACCTGTGGTCATCACCTCTCACCTGGGGACATTACCCCTCACCTGGGGTCATCACCTCTCACATGGGGTCATCACCCCTCACCTGGGGACATTACCCCTCACCTGTGGTCATCACCTCTCACCTGGGGACATTACCCCTCACCTGGGGTCATCACCTCTCACATGGGGTCATCACCTCTCAACTGGGGTCACCCCCCCTCACCTGTGGTCATCACCCCTCACCTGTGGTCATCACCCCTCACCTGTGGTTTTCACCCCTCACCTGGTGAAATCACTCGGTCAGCGTTCCTGCAAAGTCGAACTTGAACTTGCTGCTCATACATTCAAGAAGACAAGCTAGCATCCAGTGTTAGCATTCAGAGTTAGTGCCCAGCCCAGAGTGAGATTGGGGGGTTTCAGAGAAGAGAAACAACACACACACACACACACACACTGTCTGCCAGTGGTTTTATTAGCCTGCTCGCTAGCGAGCAGCCGTGTCTAATTGACTTCCTTGGCAGACAAACAAAGAACTGTCCTCTCAACACAGGCTGGGTTGAATGATACTCACTTAGTGTTATATTGGAAAACATATTGTACATGAAAGTATACATTCTCACTGACAGACAGACGGGTGGAAAAACCTACTGCATATGCATAACTCTCGATGTGTTTACATAAGTTTCCATTTAAAATCTCCAATACATGTATTTTACCGCATTAAATCATAAGTCATCATACAGTGACTTCTGTGATGTATGATGAAAGACCTTGTGATAATGCTGCAAACCAATTTCACCATGGGGACAAATCAATAGAAATAATACTATTTAGATTTGATGTTGATTAATGTGTTGTGATTAATTCATTTAGACAGTAACTGGGTCTCAATTGACTTTTCAATATTTTTTGTTAAATGAAGGATATAATCTGAATCATATTATGAATTAATATATATATCCTCCTCTCCTTCCTCCTCCCCCCCCCTCCTCATCTTCCTGCCCCCTCCTTCTCTTCCTCCCTCACCCCCTCCTCTACCCTCCACTCCTCCGCCTCCCCCTCCATGCTCCTCCTCCTCCCCCCCCCCCCCCCCCCCCCAGTGGATGACCGCGGGCCGGGGGGTGGTCCACGCGGAAATGCCCGTGTCGGAGGAGCCGGTGGTGGGCCTGCAGCTGTGGGTCAACCTGCCGGGTGTCCAGAAGATGATTGAGCCGTCCTACCAGGAGCTGAGGAGCAGAGACGTCCCCAAGCCCAGCAGGGGAGGGGTCAGGGTGGCCGTCATATCAGGGGAGGCCCTGGGGGCCAAGGTACACACACGCACACACGCACATACATACATACATACATACATACATACACACATACATACACACATACACACATACATACACACATACATACACACATACATACAACATCAATTGGTTCCGTGTTGACATGCATGTAATCTATACATTAAAAAACCTCCACCCACACTGGTTGTCTAGTGGTGGTGGTCCAGTGGTGGTCCAGTGGTGGTGGTGGTCCAGTGATGGTGGTCCAGTGGTGGTGGTGGTCCAGTGGTGGTGGTGGTCCAGTAAGGGTGGTCCAGTGGTGGTGGTGGTCCAGTGAGGGTGGTGGTGGTCCAGTGAGGGTGGTCCAGTGGTGGTGGTGGTCCAGTGGTGGTGGTGGTCCAGTGAGGGGGGTGGTGGTGGTGGTCCAGTGAGGGTGGTGGTCCAGTGAGGGTGGTGGTCCAGTGAGGGTGGTGGTGGTGGTGGTCCAGTGAGGGTGGTGGTCCAGTGGTGGTGGTCCAGTGAGGGTGGTGGTGGTTGTGGTGGTCCAGTGAGGGTGGTGGTGATGGTGGTCCAGTGAGGGTGGTGGTCCAGTGATGGTGGTCCAGAGGTGGTGATCCAGTGGTCCCACATGGTGCAGTGAAGACCGCTTGACAGAGGAGGCGTTAGTGACACACTCGTGTGAACCAGCGATAAAAGCTGCAGGGTTTAGAACAGTTCACTGAACTGCTGTAGCCTCTGGTAGCCTCTGGTCTTCATACCCTGGTGATCCAGATCACATCAGGCCTCGGGTACAATGTGTTCCAGCCAGGGTCAGGCTCCAGAGAGATTATTTCCAGAATGTTTTCTTTCAGAATAGTTGTCCTTGTTTCCTCGTAGAATATGTTCCTAATATTTCTCCTCGTAGAACATGTTGATAACATGTCTCCTAGTTGAATATGTTTCTAACATCTCTCCTTGTCTCCTAGTCCAAAGTGTACACCAGGACACCCACTCTGTACCTGGACTTCACACTGCAGCCAGGGGCCACGCATGTCCAGCCTGTACCTGCAGGTAGGGGGCGCCAAACACACTGTGATCTTATGTCGTTAGTTGTATTGGATTTGTTCACCTTTACCATCTATTTTCACCTAGTTAGTGTGTGTGTTACTTCTTGTGATGTGTGTTATGAGATGGTAGCTGCGTATTTAGCGTTCATCATGTTGTAATTAATGACGTACCTGCTGAAAGGGCTACTTTCATCTGTATCAGTTTATTATTTAAAGCGTTTTATCTTAATACAAAAAAACAAAACAAAATGGTGAGGATTGAATCCTCTTTATTGGTCACATACATGAAGACATACAGTGAAACGTGTTCTCTGCATTTAACCCATCCTAGTATTAGGAGCAGTGGGCAGCTATTCATACAGCGCCCGGGGAGCAGTTAGGGTTAGGGTCTTCCTCAAGGACACCTCGACAGTTTTTGCTAGGAGGAGCCGGGGATCGAACCAGCAACCTTCCGGTTGTGAGGCGACCGCTCTACCTCCTGAGCTATACTGCCGCCCAAATGATGTGCAAAGTCACGGTTCACAGCTGGACCACTGTTATCACATGGCTTGATTTTACTTTCGATAAAAGACAATATTGTTCACAGACGCTGCAAACGTGTATTTCAAAATACTTTGTTGTGATGGGAGTCTTTGAAGATGTCTGCAGTTGGTCCTCGTCTGGAAGAGAGGACCTGCTGAATGTCCTTCAAAGCTCAGTAGCGCTTGACATGGATGGGAAAAAACATTCTGAGACGTCGTGTCCCTTAACTTAAGATGAACATAGTTGAACAATAGTTTGATTTGAAGGGATTTCAAACGCAGTCCTTTTTTAATGGGACGCTATACCCCCAACGACAAGCTTGTGTCTTTCCCCCAGGGTGGACAACATTCGTCTACACGCTGTCAGGGTCCCTTAATGCCGGTAAGTGTTGGCTCCTGGATGTGTGATGTCATTTCCTGTTTCACCAGTCCACACCCGCTGGACATTATGTTATGTAATGTTACACACTCCTCTGTCACTAGTGCACACCCACTAGTCATTATGTTATGTAATGTTACACACTCCTCTGTCACTAGTGCACACCCACTGGTCATTATGTCAATGGATTATTATTTCTAATGGAGGGGAAAACCAGTTTGCCAGACTATATATGAATGAAGTAAAACACAGTTTTAAACTAGAGGGCCCTCAGTAGAGACATACTCTTTCAATGCTAAAGCATCCTTCAAAAAATGATGGGATCCGGATTCAGATCCAGTTCTGATTCAGATCCCGATATTTCCTTAATGTTCATAAATCGTAATTAGCATTCCACCTAAACCCGCAACAAGTTGTATGCAAATATGTTAGTAACTTTGGAATATCCAATATTGGATTTTCCCAATGCTAAAGAACCATTCAAAAATTCCTGGATCTGTGCGAAGATTCCATACATAACTTTTTGAGTTATCTTGCTAACAGACAGACAGACAGACAGACAGACAGACAGACAAACAGAGGTGAAAACATAATCTCTGGTCCAGCTTCGATGGTGAAGGTAACAACTGCTATTTCGTAATTAGTGTTAGTGTGTTCACGGTTTGAACACACTAAGCCCCAATGGATAACCAAATTCTTTCAAAACTAAACATAACTAAATATCGTATGGATTTGGCTTTCATCTGTCACTGGAGCAGTGAGTGGAAAGAGAGCTCCTTTGTTCGAGAGCCTTCTTCTGAATAGTTCCTCATTAGGTTAACGTTACAAACTGCCCTAATCACTCTCAGATGTCCAGACAACTAGTATTATAGTATTATATAGTATTATAAATAATCGAATATTAATGTTGTGATTTAAATCATGCCGGGATCTCTAAACAGAGCAAGGAGATCAGACCCAATGCACCTCGGTGTCCACATGTGCTGATTCTCTTGACATCAGGAGACCGACCTGACGGACGCCGGGGTCCGGCAGCGTCCATTTTGTACAATGGACTCAATTCACTGCAAGTCACATTGTACAAAATGGACGCCTTGTGAAACAGTTGACTCTCGAAGACATAAGATGGTACTGTAAGGATGTAACCATCACAGATAGGAAATGAGGGTGTCACAGTAGCAGTACAGTTGCAGAATAAAAACTAGACACAGTTTTAAAACAAGAATAAAACCATTTATATAAATGTGTATATATATATATACATATATATATATGTATATATATATATACAAAAATATGTCTTTACACACAATAAGAGTAGTAGTAATGTTGATACAAAAATAAACAGAAACATGACAGACAAGCGGTATCCAACACGTTAAAGCATTTAAGGATGTGAGTAAAGGATGAAATGAAACTCATGTTGAGAATGTCTCTTCTCCTCCCTTCTCACCTTCTAGGTCCAGAGGACCTCTGTCAGGTGGTGGAGCCCCATCACACTGTGCTTTTTGGGGATGGGGACTGCGTCAGAACAGAGAACAAGGTCAAATATTTGTCCTTAAACTGTTGGAACTCAACACAAATCCACACTAAAGGCTCCAGGCTCAAATACACGTATTCTGAACTGTTTCTAGATCACTGCTAGGGCTACAGGTTCCCCTGAGTCGAGTCGTTACATAAAAGAGACAGACGACACAGTAGGATGCAAAAAGGAACTTACATTTTATTTAAATGATTATATCAAGCCTCCCTCAGGTGTGCCACAGTCTCTTGGTTACACCTGGAGTGCAGGGAACAAGAGAGAGAGAAGAGAGACTGGAGAATGGGGGCAGCTGTAACCATCACACCCAACATCTCATACGTTACGTTACAGGGTTCTGAAGAGGCTCGCTTTGTTCTCATCGCCGGGGAGCCGATCGGCGAGGCTGTGGTTCAGCGCGGTGAGTCCCTGGTTCAGTTCATGTCCCTGGTTCAGTTCATGTCCCTGGTTCAGTTCATGTCCCTGGTTCGGTTCATGTCCCTGGTTTGGTTCATGTCCCTGGTTCGGTTCATGTCCCTGGTTTGGTTCATATCCCTGGTTCGGTTCATGTCCCTGGTTCGGTTCATGTCCCTGGTTTGGTTCATGTCCCTGGTTTGGTTCATATCCCTGGTTCGGTTCATGTCCCTGGTTCGGTTCATGTCCCTGGTTTGGTTTGTGTCCCTGGTTTGGTTCATGTCCCTTGTTTGGTTCATATCCCTGGTTCGGTTCATGTCCCTGGTTTAGTTCATGTCCCTGGTTTGGTTCATGTCCCTTGTTTGGTTCATATCCCTGGTTTGGTTTGTGTCCCTGGTTTGGTTCGTGTCCCTGGTTTGGTTCGTGTCCCTGGTTTGGTTTGTGTCCCTGGTTTGGTTCATGTGCCTGGTTTTGTTAATGTCCCTGGTTTGGTTCGTGTCCCTGGTTTGGTTTGTGTCCCTGGTTTGGTTTGTGTCCCTGGTTTGGTAAAAAAATATACTCCCTGCTTGTTCTTCTTCAGGTCCATTCGTCATGACCACAGAAGAAGAAATCTCCCAGGCCATCAGGGATTACCAGAGCGGGAGAAACGGATTTGAGAGAGCGTTGACCTGGAGGTCCCAGATCAGAGACGGTCTCCCGTAATGAGAACCTCCACCTCTAGGGGGCGGGGTTTCTGTACCGTTATCATGTGGACAATCTTACGGTGACATGGGTTTGGGTGGATAAAGCACTTTGTTCGACACAAAGGGTTAGTGTTTGGGTTATTGTTATTGTTTTATTGAAACTTTATTCGTAAAAGTGTGCGTTATGGTTGGTCTTGTTTCCGAAACCGTGGTGAACTTTAACATGTCTCTATTTGTTAACTTTTTCCAAATTACTTTTTATTCAGGTACTTAGGTTTTGTCAGGTCTGAGGTCCACGGATGAGTGGCGTCTGGTGACCTCCGCTGTGTGGAAGTCACCCAGACTCTCCTCACGTGTGATGCCTCCTTTGCTCCCTTTATACCTAGTTCCCTTGCTTCCTCAATACCTAGCTCCCTAGCTCCCTCAATACCTAGCTCCCTCGCTTCCTCAATACCTAGCTCCCTAACTCCCTCAATACCTAGCTCCCTTGCTTCCTCAATACCTAGCTCCCTAGTTCTCTCAATACCTAGCTCCCTCACTTCCTCAATACCTAGCTCCCTAGCTTCCTCAATACCTAGCTCCCTCAATACCTAGCTCCCTTGCTTCCTCAATACCTCGCTCCCTTGCTTCCTCAATACCTAGCTCCCTCGCTTCCTCAATACCAAGCTCCCTAGCTCCCTCAATGCCTAGCTCCCTAGCTTCCTCAATACCTAGCTCCCTCGCTTCCTCAATACCTAGGTCCCTCGCTTCCTCAATACATAGCTCCCTCGCTTCCTCAATACCTAGCTCCCTCGCTTCGTTAATACCTAGCTCCCTCAATACCTAGCTCCCTAGCTTCCTCAATACCTAGCTCCCTCGCTTCCTTAATACCTAGCTCCCTCAATACCTAGCTCCCTAGCATCCTCAATATCTAGCTCCCTCGCTTACCTAGCTACCTAGCTCCCTCAATACCTAGCGTCCTTGCTTCTTCAATACCTAGCTCCTTAGCTCCCTTAATATTTAGCTCTCTAGCTTCCTCAATACCTCCCCAGCTCCCTTAATAACTTAGCTCCCTCGCTTCCTCAATACCTAGCTCCCTCGCTCCCTCACTGCCTAGCTCCCTATCTCCCTCACTACCTAGCTCCCTAGCTCCCTCGCTACCTAGATCCCTCTCTCCCTCAATACCTAACTCCCTCTCTCCCTCAATACCTAGCTCCCTCCCTCAATACCTCGCCCCCTCCAGTCTGCATAACCCCTCACTCATCTTGCCTCACACATGTGAAGACCCTCTTCCTTCTTCCTGCGAGCATCTCACGCTCATGAAGCTGATTTATGAGGATCTTTGATATTTAACGTGTCATATAAATGTGATGGATGTAGTCTAATACGAAACAGAACCTAGGAACCTTGTTTGTGTGATTCCTATGGTTACTCCCGACTGTCCGGTCCTTGTAAAAGTAGGTTGCTTTGCGGCACTTTCACTTCAGCGACTCAGGTATGAGTCTGATGCTTGAAATGGTGGTGTACGGTTTTAAAAGTACTAAAGTAATAAGTAGTAATGAAGGAAATGTTTTTTTCAAGTGACTCATGGGTTTATTAAAGGGTCAATGTTCACACACTGGGTGCAATTGTTTGTTTATTTATGACACAAAAACAACAACAACAACCCATATGTCTTTATGTCCTTCCAAAAAATACAAAATACACAATTATTGAGTTGTCATTTTCCTCTGTCGCCCTGGAGTCACCTCGTCGCGGTTTCGTCTGTCTCTGTCCGGGAATGAGCCGCTAGCACGCTAACACACGCTAACGTTTCTCTCCACCCCATCCGGCCCTCGGCCGGCCCAGGGTCGCTGGTGTCTGGAGCTGCTTACTGCGTTCTCACATCCCGACCGTCTGGATATATTTAAAACACATGTGGCCGCTTCTAAGAGTGTGTGTGTGTGTGTGTGTGTGTGTGTGTGTGTGTGTGTGTGTGTGTGTGTGTGTGTGTGTGTGTGTGTGTGTGTGTGTGTGTGTGTGTGTGTGTGTGTGTGTGTGTGTGTGTGTGTGTGTGTGTGTGTGTGTGGGTGGTTTGGTCAGCCAAAGTAACTACAATTTTAATGGACAGGTTTATATGAATCGATTGACTGACAAGAAAGAGGGACACACACACACACCACACACTGACGCACTGACTCTTAGAAGCGGCCACATCAAATACTTGTTTGAGATGATACGTCTGTCTGTCTGCCATTCTGTCTGTCTGAGACAGACTGGGGACAAGAGGGACAGACAGACAGACAGACTGGCAGACAGACGGGGAGCAGAGAGGAAATTACAGGAGTACACAAACGGAGTAAACAAGAGGTGTTTTACGGGGGGAGAGAGAGAGAGCGGGAGAGAGAGAGGGAGAGGGACCCTCAATTCAATTCAAAAGAGCTTTATTGACATGGAGGGTAAACATGCACATTGCCAAAGCAGTTTAAAACATAAACTGTGCCGTCTCCCCCCTCTCTCTCTTCCTGTCTCTCTCTCACCCCTCTCTCCTCTCTCTGTCTCTCTCTTCCTGTCTCTCTTTCCATCTCCCCTCTCTCCCGTCTCTCTCTCTCTCTCTCTCTCTCTCTCTCTCTCTCTCTCTCTCTCTCTCTCTCTCTCTCTCTCTCTCTCTCTCTCTCTCTCTCTCTCTCTCTCTCTCTCTCTCTCTCTCCTCCCCTCTTTCTCTCTCTCTTCCTGTCTCTTTCTTCCTCTCTCTCCTCAATCTCTCTATCTAAGCGTGAGTTAAGTGTCCCTCCCAGCCCTGTTTACACGGCCGTGCCCCGGCGGGCTCTGCCAGAGAGGAGTGTCCCGGGTGAGGCAGCGCTCCCCCCAATGCCGAGGGAGGGAGGGGGGGAGGGAGGGAGAGAGAGAGGGAGTGAGGAACCGAGAGCCCTGGACGAGCCTTCGGGCCGAGGAGGTGGGAGTTGATCTCTGAGGAGTGTGTGGGGAAGAGGAGATAAATAGCAGGGTGTGAAGCACAGCGCTGGAGGAGTGACTCGAGCACCGGGCCTAGCCAGCACACAAGACCTGTCAGAGAGACGTGTTAGGACCTGTACTGTCCGTCTGTCGGGTAGAGGATCTAACAGCAAGGCTGTGTGTCTTAAAGGAAACCCCTCTGCTCTCTGCTCTCTGCTCTCTGCTCTCTGCTCTCTGCTCGCCATCCTGGGACCCGGCGCAGTGAACGGAAAACCAAAGAGCTGCTTTTAAAACACTCCATTTGGCTCAAGGCACTTGTGTGTGTGTGTGTGTGTGTGTGCCATATCAATACACCGGGTTGAGTGTGTGGTGTGTGTGTGTGTGTGTGTGTGTGTGTGTGTGTGTGTGGTCCCAGTCTGCTGACAGCCAGCCGATTTGTCCAGGTAAGCCAGTAAACGGACCAAGCCGCAACGTTTGTACAGTTGAATGAAGGAGGAGGCACCGGCTGGCGGGACAAAGCAGCAGAGACCATGAAGATGATGAGGATGATGAGGATGAGGATGACGGTGTCCATCGTGGCGGTGGCGTTGGTGATGAAGACGAGCTGGATGGCCATGGGCCAGAGCACCCCCCCGAGGGCGGCGAGAGGGGTAAGTTGATGGAGGATGTCGTGAGTCACGTCATTCAGAGAGAGAGAGAGGCATGATAGCACATGCTCGTTCGCTCCATTACAGCATCACTCAAAGTATTTGGCAAAGTATTTGATAGTACTGTATCATCACTAAAGGTGTTAGGTAAAGTATTTTATCATCACTAAAAATATTTTTGTAAAGTATTTGATAGTATTGTATCGTTAGTAAAATATTTGATAGTATTGTGTCATCCCTAAAAGTATTTCATGATGTTTCGGATGAGTTTGGTGCGCGTGAGAATGAACGAATGAATGACTGGGATGAATGAATGAATGACTGGGATGAATGAATGAATGACTGGGATGAATGAATGGATGACTGGGATGAATGAATGGATGACTGGGATGAATGAATGGATGACTGGGATGGATGAATGGATGAATGAGAAACTATTTGATTTCAAGGGGAAAATGTGCTGTTCCGTTTCTTTTCAAGTTAACATTATAATCCAGTATAATCTTAGATGAGGGGCACCGGGTTCTGCATTGGATTGGGTGTTTGGCCTTAAGGGGAGCTTATTGCCATCTGTCATTTCAACCTTAAACAATTATTAGAGGTACCATACACACACACACACACACTAGTGTCTGGATAGGCGTGTGTGTGTGTTTGTGTCTGTGTGTGTGTGTGTGTGTGTGTAGGCGAGGGCGGTAGGTAATTATGTGTCTGAGTGTAAATTGGGACTTGAAGACCAGGCTGTGCAACGCTGATGAAATATAAAACACTTGAGTAAATAGCTTTAGTGATGAAACAATACTATCGAATACTTTACTAAATACTTTTACTGATGATGAGATACTATTAAGTCTGTCTGTCAGTCAATCTGTCAGTCTGGTTGTCTGTCTGTTTATATTTCTGCCTGTCTGCCTTCCAGTAAACGTATTTTCTATCCGTCATCAGTCAATCTGTCCTACCTCATTTTGCTTTGTCAACTCTCTCTCTTTATCTCTTTTTTTCTCCCTCTCTCTCTGGTTCTCGTTAGTGGGTCTTTTCCCCAGAGCTTGTGGTCTGTGAGTTATCCTCTAAGTCTCTGCTGTTCCCTGCTGTCTGTGCCTCGCCCTGCTCCTCTCTCTCTCTCTCTCTCTCTCTCTCTCTCTCTCTCTCTCTCTCTCTCTCTCTCTCTCTCTCTCTCTCTCTCTCTCTCTCTCTCTCTCTCTCTCTCTCTCTCTCTCTCTCTCTCTCTCTCTCTCTCTCTCTCTCTCTCTCTCTCTCTCTCTCTCTCTCTCTCTCTTGTCTTCCTTGTTTTCTTTCTCTCTGCTTCCCCCTCTTTGTGCTTCCTCTCTCTCTCTCTCTCTCTCTCTCTCTCTCTCTCTCTCTCTCTCTCTCTCTCTCTCTCTCTCTCTCTCTCTCTCTCTCTCTCTCTCTCTCTCTCCTTTCCCACGTGCTGTCTCTCGGCCACCTCCCTCACCCCAGCTGTGTTGTTGAAGCAGCATCTGGTCTCAACCTTTGGCAACATCATTAATGAGCGTTTTACAAAGTACTGAAGCTTTGTCCTTTAACCCCTTGCTGGCTGGCCCTCGACAAGACGCAGCACACCAGCTGACAAACAGACAGACAGACAGACAGACAGACAGACAGACAGACGGATAGACAGACTGACAGAGACAACAGATAGACAGATAGACACAGACAGACAGTGTCAGGCCAATGTGGAAGATGAATGTAAGTGTGTCATTTTAAGTAAGAATTTATTTCATATAATTGGTTTTCGAGTGAAGAGCGGTTGAACATGTGTTGGTAATAACATCAGTTATTCGCCTTCAGATGACCACAATGGATTACAGTGAGTCAACAAAAGTGCGTTGTTTTGGAGACGTTGGATACACATGGGAGTCACTCTGGATTATCAAAGTCGATTACAGTCGAGCGGGTTGAGTTTAGGTTTCTTAACGATTCATATTGTTCATATCCGATTGGTATTACTATATCACTATACTGTACTAGTATGCTTGTCGCGTATGCTCGCTGTGTGCTGTCCCTGTATCCTCCCTTTGATTGCTGTCACTCTGATGATACTGGTATTGTGAGTTCCGCTCACGGTAGCTTGTTTCATGTGTTCCTGGGTGTCGGCGGAATTGACGGGAAAACTCAAGTCGTTTACGGAGCTCTTTTATCACTGGCCCTCTGGTTTCACTGGTTACTTTAACTGTGTGTTGACGGCCCGTTATGTGGGTGGCGAGCAGGGAGACGGAGCCTCCCACCAGAGTTCAGGGACATCGACGAGACGTCTCTTTGAACGCCGGGTTTAACAGTGATAAGAAAACAGGATGGGTGAAATGTGCGGCAGGTTCCGGAAACATCTGGATTCACTCTGACATCAGACTGTGCTGTGTCTGTGAATCTTGGGCCAACAGCGATAGAGAGACATATGTAGATAGGGCACATATTTATGAAAGAGAGAGAGAGAGAGAGAGAGAGAGAGAGAGAGAGAGAGAGAGAGAGAGAGAGAGAGAGAGAGAGAGAGAGAGAGAGAGAGAGAGAGAGAGAGAGAGAGAGAGAGAGAGAGAGAGAGAGAGAGAGAGAGAGAGAGAGAGAGAGAGAGAGAG
The DNA here is from genome assembly GCA_027704905.1 of Muraenolepis orangiensis. Taxonomy (NCBI): domain Eukaryota; kingdom Metazoa; phylum Chordata; class Actinopteri; order Gadiformes; family Muraenolepididae; genus Muraenolepis; species Muraenolepis orangiensis. The sequence continues at coordinate 17,931,650 of CM051000.1, read as the reverse complement.
AGAGAGAGAGAGAGAGAGAGAGAGAGAGAGAGAGAGAGAGAGAGAGAGAGAGAGAGAGAGAGAGATATGAGTATATACGGTTGTAAAACTGAATCATGAGACACTGGAGTGATCTACTGACATTTTACACACACTAAAACACACATACACAACCACATGCACACACACACACACACACACATACCCACACCTATGTACACAAACATTAAAGCACAATACACTAAAACACACACGCACACAACCACACGCACGCTAACACACACACTAACACACACACACACACTAACACACACATATCTGGCAGACAGCTGTTGCTGGTTGTAGAATGCGTGTTATATCAGGATATGGTCTTAGCGATGCTATGGTTCACATCTGTTCACTAACACACACACACACACACACACACACACACACACACACACACACACACACACACACAGCATCTATACACCACCCATACCACATTAAACCTAATGATATTATATCATATCTTACATACTGTTTGATCGGTAGGATTATGTATTTAAAGGCATTCCGCTTCTTCTGTATGTCGACAAAGGGTCAAAGGTTATAAGGAGGAACAAGCTACTGAGAATCAAATCTTCATTCCTATAAATGATGGAGACGGAGAAAGGTTTTCTCAATCAGGACCTAGGACCCCGATCCGGGTACACTTGACCCCAAAGAAATCCAGTTTGTTTGTTGAGTGTTTGTTTGTTGAGTGTTTTTGTCGAAAGAGCACTTGAAAAGATTCAGATTCAGATTCAGATTACTTTATTAATCCCGAGGGAAATTAAGGTGCAACAGTTGACACAGGGGGAATAAATGCACACACAAAATACTAATACCTAAGCTAAAAAACAAAACAACAACTAACTAAATAAAACTATTATAAACAAAAATATAGTTAAAATAATTCTAAATGAAATCTAAATGTATTGATAAATGAAGATAAATTTACAGTATTATTACAGTAATACGTAGGTATATACAATACACAACAATACGTATAGTGCAAATTGGCAGTAATAATATATTAAGAAATAACTCAACTGAAAAGTGACATGTGAAAAGTGAAAAGTGAATTAGGATTTGAAATAGAATTTACAGTGCAAAGTTACAATGAGATGATTTACAGTGTGTTGACCAAAAAATAATAATAATAAGTACGTTGGCCTCAGGTCACTGAGTCTCCACTGTCCCTCTCACGACCCGAGGTAGAGGTGGTCTGGAATACGGTTCTTGTGTACTGAGGTACGGTTCTCGTGTACTGAGGTACGGTTCTCGTGTACTGAGGTACGGCTCTCGTGTACTGAGGTACGGTTCTCGTGTACTGAGGTACGGTTCTCGTGTACTGAGGTACGGTTCTCATGTACTCGGGTGCGGTTTGTACTGAGTTGTAAACCGACAAGGTGCACACCGCCACCTACTGTACTGGCGGCAGTATAGCTCAGGAGGTAGAGCCTCACAACCGAAAGGTCGCTGGTTCGATCCCCCGGCTCCTCCTAGCAAAAACTGTGTGTTCTTGAGCAAGACACCCTAACCCTAGCTGCTGACTTGTAAAGCGCTTTGGATAAAAGCGCTATATAAAAGCCAGCATTATTATTATTATTATTTCTGTATCGGAGTGAGCAACACCATAAACACATGCTGCAAAGTTGACACAAGTTTCTTCATCTTGGTCTTCTTCTTCTTCTTATCCTTCTTATTTTTATTTTTTTATTATTAACGGTTTGATAACCAACTAGGTGCATACCGCCACCTACTGTATGGGAATGTACTTGTAGGAGGGTACGTTACACAGTACAGTAGTAGATACAATACAGACCAGCGGCGATGGTTCCTGAGACTTTAAAGATCACCACATCAAGTCACTTGAATTCCCATCTCTTGTCCCACGTCCACAAGTATAAATGGTAGTTCCTCCGTCAGCTATGGAAGTGTAACCCGCCCCTCGTGTGTGTGTGTGTGTGTGTGTGTGTGTGTGTGTGTGTGTGTGTGTGTGTGTGTGTGTGTGTGTGTGTGTGTGTGTGTGTGTGTGTGTGTGTGTGTGTGTGTGTGTGTGTGTGTGTGTGTGTGTGTGTGTGTGTGTGTGTGTGTGTGTGTGTGTGTGTGTGTGTGTCTCCCAGCAGGGTAAAGAGAGTAAGGAGCAGTGGGAGAAGGAGGTGCGGTCGGCGGCCAGCCTGGACGAGCTGCTGCGCCTCACAGACTTCCCAGACTGGATGCTGTGGAAGTGCCGGCTCCGGCTGCAGGAGCCAGAGAGCCAGCTCCTCTCCTCTTCCTCCCCACCCCCACCGTCCTCCTCACCATCATCATCATCAGCAGCAGCATCTTCATCGTGGTCGTCACCCTCCTCTCCCTCCTCGGCCGGGTCCCACCGGTCAACACGCTACGCTGCCGTGTCCTACAGCCTGGAAATACTCAAAGGTTGTGTGTGTGTGTGTGTGTGTGTGTGTGTGTGTGTGTGTGTGTGTGTGTGTGTGTGTGTGTGTGTGTGTCAAGTCAAGTCAAGTCAAGTCAAGTTTATTGTCACTTCACAGTTTACACAAGTATAAGCAATGAGTGAAAATCTTATGTGCAATACCCGATGACAGACAGCAAAAACAGAATAGGATAAAAATAAGTAGAAAAGTACAAAACTGTACAAGTTAAATATATAAAAATGCAATATATTAAATGCAATATGTCGGTAAAAGAGCAATATATATATATAAATCAATGTAATAAAATATACATTGTTATATGCTATACGCCCTTGTTCAGCAGCCTGATGGCCTGACTGTGGAAGCTATCTCTAAGCCTATTTGTACGGCACTTGATACTGCGGTATCGCCTGCCTGGCGGTAAAAGTGAATACAGTTGGTGGCTGGATGTCTTTTATGATGCGTTTGGCCTTGGCCACGCACCGCTGGTTGTATATATCCAGGAAGGAGGGGAGCTCACCTCCAACGATATACTGGGCCGTCCGCACCACCCTTTGAAGCGCTCTGCGCTCGAGTGCGGTGCAGTTCCCGTACCAGGCGGTGATACACCCTGTAAGAACACTCTCCATGGTGCCGGTGTAGGATGCGGGGGCCCATGCTGAATTTCTCGTGTGTGTGTGTGTGTGTGTGTGTGTGTGTGTGTGTGTGTGTGTGTGTGTGTGTGTGTGTGTGTGTGTGTGTGTGTGTGTGTGTGTGTGTGTGTGTGTGTGTGTGTGTGTGTGTGTGTGTGTGTGTGTGTGTGTGTGTGTGTGTGTGTGTGTGTGTGTGTGTGCATAGGTCTGTGTGTATGCATGCGTATGTGTGTGGGTGTTTGTGTGTGTATATCAATAAGTCTCTCGTATGGTTCAGCCATAGATGAGGAGTGGCAGAGGACTCAGTGTATGCCCAGGGAGACATGCGTGGACGTGGCTAAAGAACTGGGGACCGACCCCTCCATGTTCTTCAAGCCCCCCTGTGTCTCTGTCTACAGGTACTGTCTAATCCCCACCTGCTCTTTAATGACCCGTCTCTGTACTGTCTAACCCCTACCTACTCCTTAATGACCCGTCTCTGTACCGTCTAACCCCTACCTGCTCCTTAATGACCCGTCTCTGTACTGTCTAACCCCTACCTGCTCCTTAATGACCCGTCTCTATACTGTCTAACCCATACCTGCTCCTTAATGACCTGTCTCTGTACCGTCTAACCCCTACCTGCTCCTTAATGAGCCGTCTCTGTACTGTCTAACCCCTACCTGCTCCTTAATGACCCGTCTCTGTACTGTCTAACCCCTACCTGCTCCTTAATGACCCGTCTCTGTACTGTCTAACCCCTACCTGCTCCTTAATGACCTGTCTCTGTACTGTCTAACACCTACCTGCTCCTTAATGACCTGTCTCTGTACTGTCTAACCCCTACCTGCTCCTTTATGACCCGTCTCTGTACCGTCTAACCCCTACCTGCTCCTTAATGACCCGTCTCTGTACTGTCTTACCCCGACCTGCTCCTTAATGACCCGTCTCTGTACTGTCTAACCCCTACCTGCTCCTTAATGACCTGTCTCTGTACCGTCTAACCCCTACCTGCTCCTTAATGACCCGTCTCTGTACTGTCTAACCCATACCTGCTCCTTAATGACCTGTCTCTGTACTGTCTAACCCCTACCTGCTCCTTAATGACCCGTCTCTGTACTGTCTTACCCCAACCTGCTCCTCAATGACCCGTCTCTACACCGTCTAACCCATACCTGCTCCTTAATGACCCGTCTCTGTACTGTCTTACCCCAACCTGCTCCTCAATGACCCGTCTCTACACCGTCTACACCATGGGTCGGCAACATGCGGCCCGCAGGCCATCGGTGGCCCGCCAGCAATAATATTTGGCCCGGAAGATTATTTTGAGAATAAAAATAAAATATTATTTAGAGATTTTTATTTTTTACAATATCGGACCGACAGTCGCACATATAGGCTGTAATGTTCGAATCGAGAATCTCCCTCCATCTGAAGAACGCTTGTTGTACTTTTTTATCCATGTTGAGAGTGAATGACACACAGGCCCAATCAGGCAGCGGGGTGCACTGACACTGAACCCCCCCCCCCCCCCCCCCGGTCAACGCTCGCCACTGACCACGCAGCCCCAGGAAATACATTTAAACGTTGAGAATCACAACACAAACTCACTAGTCAAGCCAAAATACTGCAGTGCAATGCTTCGGTGAGTAATCCCCACTGCTACCTATAACTAGAACACTAGTAACCCCCACTGCTACCTTGCTAACTAGAACACTACTTTATATTGTTAGCAGGCTACACAAAAAAAAAGCTGTGTTAGTTGACTAACGACGTGTCATTGATTTTCAACAACGCGTAAATGTATTAAAATGTTTCGAAAGAAAAGTCAAAGCATTAGAACGTGTCACATGTTTTAACAATCAATTACTTAAATTTGCCTTTGATCATGTTCTGGCCCGCCATCTAGTGGCTCAGAAAAATATTGGCCCGAGGCCAAACTTACTTGCCGACCCCTGGTCTACTCTAACCTCTACCTGCTCCTGAATGGGAACTCTACAAGGGGAGCTCAGGGGGAGTCACCAACAATGACCCCGTCCTACCAGACGAGCTGAACACTTTATATGTTCGCTTTAAAAGGGGGAACTTTGAGTCGACCAACAAATTGGACAATCATCCAGGACTACGTACTGCAACTGTCCGAGTCAGAGGTCCGTAGAACCTTCAGGAGGGTGAAGGCAGGGAAGACAGCCGGCCCAGACAGAGTTCCATCCCACGTCTTCAAGACCTGCGCCGACCAGCTGGCTCCTGTGTTAAATGGACATCTACAGGGCTCAATGATGATCGTCCAGTGGCTTTAACACCCATAGCCATGAAGTGCCAGGAGAAATTGGTCATGAAGCACATAAACTGTATCATACCGACTCCCTGGACCCACTTCAGTTTGCATACAGACCAAACAGGTCTGTAGACAACGCCATCTTGCTGGCACTACACATGGCCCAGGAGCACCTAGACAGGAGGGACACCTACGTCAGACTGTTGTTTATTGACTACAGCTCGGCGATCAACACCATCGTTCCCTCCAAGCTGGCCCTGAAACTGAGGGATCAAGGTCTGGGCATCTGCTCAACACCGCGCCTCAAGGCAGCTGCATCAGTCCCTGGCTGTACTCTCTGTACACAGCCACACACAACACCTGAATGCTCCTTAATGACCTCTCTGTACTGTCTAACCCCTTCTTGCTCCTAAATTACCCATGGCTGTACTGTCTAACCCCTACCTGCTCCTAAATGACCCGTGGCTGTACTGTCTAACCCCTACCTGCTCCTTAATGACCCGTCGTTGTACTGTCTAACCCCTACCTGCTCCTTAATGACCCGGTGTTGTACTGTCTAACCCCTACCTGCTCCTTAATGACCTGTCTCTGTACTGTCTAACCCCTACCTGCTCCTTAATGACCCGTTGTTGTACTGTCTAACCCCTACCTGCTCCTTAATGACCCGTCTCTGTACTGTCTAACCCCTACCTGCTCCTTAATGACCCGTCGTTGTACTGTCTAACCCCTACCTGCTCCTTCCAGGTGTAACGGTTGTTGTAACACTGAGGGGGCCACCTGCAGAAACACAACGGCAACATACGTGAACAAAACTGTGAGTAAGAAAAAGTCATATCCACCCAGTGATACTAACATGTTGACATGACATATTACATTCATGGGGGCTGAATAGTGTAGTTGCTAGGGTCTTCTGATTCCATGCCGAATGGTTCTGGGTCTGAAACCCAATGTCCATTGTCTACCTGGAAGTAACATCTGATCCAGTAGTGCTACTGTTATTGCAGAAGATCTGATACAGCAGTCCTACTGTGTCATAGCAGAGCATCTGATACAGCAGTCCTACTATGTTATAGCAGAACTTCTGGTCTAGCAGTCCTACTGTGTCATAGCAGAGCATCTGATACAGCAGTCCTACTGTGTCATAGCAGAGCATCTGATACAGCAGTCCTACTATGTCATAGCAGAACTTCAGATCAAGCAGCCCTACTGCGTCATAGCAGTGTGTTATAGAATGAATCATAAGTCGCTTTTGATAAAAGCATCCGCTAAAAATATCTAAATCGTAGTGTGTGTGTGTGTGTGTGTGTGTGTGTGTGTGTGTGTGTGTGTGTGTGTGTGTGTGTGTGTGTGTGTGTGTGTGTGTGTGTGTGTGTGTGTGTGTGTGTGTGTGTGTGTGTGTGTGTGTGTGTGTGTGTGTGTGTGTGTGTGTGTGTGTGTGTTTTCTAGCTTCTCAGTGTCATCCCGTTCAAATTCGGACCTGAGCCCGTCTTAATCAAAGTAGCCAATCACACAGAGTGTAAGTGCATGGACCCGCCCATCATCCGGCGGAACGCCCGCCCCCCCAAGAAGAGAGGGTTTGTTTCCTACTAGACCCCTCAGACCTGTGTGTGTGTGTGTGTGTGTGTGTGTGTGTGTGTGTGTGTGTGTGTGTGTGTGTGTGTGTGTGTGTGTGTGTGTGTGTGTGTGTGTGTGTGTGTGTGTGTGTGTGTGTGTGTGTGTGTGTGTGTGTGTGTGTGTGTTCGTGCGCGTGTGCGTAGTCTGTGTCTAATGTTCGAGGGTGTGTTTGTTTTCTGTGCCAGCTGCTCTCCCATGCACCAGCTGGCAGACAGCGAGAATTTTAGGAGGGTGTGTGCCACCGGGATGCTCTGGGACTGCATGGAGAACCGATGCATCCCCTACCCTGCCTCCACACCTGGTCCGTATGTGTGTGTGTGTGTGTGTGTGTGTGTGTGTGTGTGTGTGTGTGTGTGTGTGTGTGTGTGTGTGTGTGTGTGTGTGTGTGTGTGTGTGTGTGTGTGTGTGTGTGTGTGTGTGTGTGTGTGTGTGTGTGTGTGTGTGTGTGTTGATTGTATTGACTAATGTAGCTTCTCTTAACCTTTTTAGTTCTGAACAATTCATTGCAATCTTATCGAAATATCTAAATTGAAGGAGCAGCACAAGGGTAAAATGTGTAAATGTTTATTCATAATAATTATAACTGAAGTACTGTAGGGCTGCAGAGACATGTAAGAATACATGTTTGTTTGGTGTAAAATCCCCCCAAAAATTGAGCTAGGTAAATATTACACAAAACAGGAAATTTATATAAATTAAATTTTCTTCTGTGGATGTTTTTCTACCATACTGTTCAGTCCTCGTTCCATTGTGCTCTCAGACTCCTCTTGTGTAACAAGTGTATAATTATATTACGGGATGTCGTGCAGAGTTCTCTCTGAACTCCTGGCTGCCGGACTGTGAGCTGGACCCGGAGCGCTGCGCCTGTCTGCCCCGGCCCCCGGGGCCCCCCCCGTCCCGGCCCCCGGGGCCCCCGCCGTACCGGCCCCCGGGTCCCCCGCCGTACCGGCCCCCGGGTCCCCCGTACCGCTGCCAAATCAACGCCACGTTCTGCGCCGGGCTCCAGAAGCCCTTTGAGCGGCGCTCCTGCAGGTCGGTCTCTCAGGTGTTACGAGGGCTCCCCCTACAGGCTGGACTGGCAAACTACCGTTTTTTGTTTCACAAGAGTTTTACCTTATTACTATTTTGAGGGCGAATTGCCCCGCAGTATACTGTATATATATCAGTGTCGAACCGTGTCTATCACAACTGGACCTTCTGTAGACTCACCGGACTTGTTGGCACCGTCACCCGACGATTTGCGAGACCTCCAGGGCTCCAGAGAGGGACCGGGACTTGTCTGAGTCGAGTCCGACACGGGACCCCCTTGTCGGACTGAGCTAGAGCAATGTACCGCTGATTTGCGGGACTTCCAGGGCTCCAGAGAGGGACCGGGACTTTGCTGAGTCGGGTCCGACAAGGGGCCCCCTCGTCGGACTGCACTAGAGCGATGTACCGCTGATTTGCACGAGCTCCAGAGCTCCAGATTGACTGGGACTTTGCCCTGAATGTGTCCAACACGGGTCACCCCCATCGGACTAGCTAGAGCGATGTACCGCTGATTTGCCCGACTTCCATACGCTGACTCTACACTATACTTAGATCGATACACAATATAATTGTAATAAACCATTAAAACTTCAAATGAATTACTAAGCTAGATCCTCTGTCTCGAGCCAGTGAACTAACGGGTCTTCTAGCGTACCCTGGAACCGTGAGGAAATCTGAAAGAATACGCTCATTGGCTACAAATCAATATATGATTGGTTGATCAAATTGTCAATCCAAACGTACGCTCTCATTCAGTTTAAGGGCCAGGGCATTCGCTCTAGGATAAAGACTACCTTGGTTGAAGGATATTCTTCCCAGCAACCCAGAAAAATATCTGATTGGTTGCAAAACTACTCAAATGCATGGACAAGACAAATAAAAAAATATTATGCACTATATTACGATGTATAATGTTTAACTATAAAGTATTATACATTTATTTTACAATTAATTGTATTAGCTGTGTTACTGTGTCCCAGTATACAATAAGAATAACAGATTAAAGCGAGTGGTACGGGCAGTCCCCAACAATCCTGTCCGAGGAGACTCTGAACGTCACATACCTGTTCTCTATTCACTCGTTCACATACCTGTTCTCTATTCACTCGTTCACATACCTGTTCTCTATTCACTCGTTCACATACCTGTTCTCTATTCACTTGTTCACAGGTGCAAGTGACCCACATTCACATCCAGCGGGGAGACGACCTGTTCACCGGGAAACACCCGGAGAGAGCAGAGAGAAAAGAACAATAATTTATTTACAACCCTATTTATGTTCAAACACATTACTAACACACATGGAAAGACATAGTTTATATTAACTAACGGTGACCATGTTGACGTATGGATTACAATATGCCTCCACTGTGTTCCAATCAATGTATAACGTTTATGATTCTTAGGCCTACAATTGATTTGTCTTTATTTTGCACTGAACAAAAAATATAAATGTGTCCATTAAAATGTTGATATATATTTTTATAATTTGACCATGCACTGCTAAGACGTCTTAATTGTGTCGTATATGTGTACAAATGTTAACATTCACAGTACTCTTGTGTTTGAACGGGCCAAGTGTGTGAAGTTAATATGTTCCTCTAGAGGGCGCTAGTTATACTTATTTAAAACATCAATCAGTTACATGAATGTTTCAAAATAAACAACATAGCAGAGTTATAAATAAATTACAATTTGTTGTCTTGAATACAGAGTGGAAAGTTGTTTCGTAGTAGATTTATACATCTATATGTGTGTGTGTGTGTGTGTGTGTGTGTGTGTGTGTGTGTGTGTGTGTGTGTGTGTGTGCGTGTGCGTGTGTACGTGTGTGCGTGTGTTGCATCGATCTATCTGTCTATCTTGTATTCAGTTTTAGGACAGCTGTTTAAGGACGCAATAAAATCAGTTGATGATAAATCTGCTCAGTGCTTTACTGCTGCTACCAAAAAAGACTACAATGTGGCCGCCATATTGTAGTCTTTCGGTTGAAATGGGAATCAGCTGCTTAGCCGTAAATGCGTCGACGATGTGATTCGTGCCTATTTGTTTGATATGTGCGACTGTTGGCCAGATGTTTGGTCATCATCATCACCCGGTTTCACTCTTAAGTGTAAATGTGTTTTAATTAAAATACAGGATGTCAACGCCTATACAATATAGGAAGTGATTGACAGATCAATATTAATTCAAATTGAAAAATAAGGATACATGTGTTCTTCGGTGGTTAATGTGAAGTATGTGTCGCTTGCTGCGGTATGTGTGTGTGTGTATTCATCGTAACATCATCTTTGAGAAAACCTGGACCATTTCACATGATGTTGGTCGTCTCGTACCGAAAGGGAAATGACAGTACTGTAACGTAAGTAAGGAAATACATTGTGTAATAATGTAACTTCTCACGCCAAGAATATGTTGTTGTTGGATGACCGACCACTTCGAAAAGATAACACTCTGAGCACTTGCGTCTTGTTAGCTATCTTGTTAGCCAGTGCTTGTTTATTTCAGCTTTTCGTTATTCTGTGTGTTGCCCTGTGTGTCTATTGGCTTCACCATGTGTCATTGTAGCTAGCCCCTGCTGCTCAAATCTAGGCAGCCAACTTATTGTACTTTTACTTTACTTTTACCTGAACACTGGTTCTGCTCTTGGTGGCTTATAGGGAGGAAATGCACGTATATGTACTTCTAGTAGTTATCTTGCCTACCTGTTTAATGACCTAATTATATATATATATATATATATCAGTGGCGGCTCGTCCATAGGGGCGCAGGGGCGCCGCCCCACCTGGTTGAGAGAGGAAAAAAAAAAAAAAATAAAAATTGTGTTTTTTTATTTTTTATTTTTTTGACCCCTAAAAATAAACTAAACATGTTTAAAATGAATAATAATTACTAATTTTATGTATGTTTGTGTTTAAAATGCACAATAACGTTAATATAGCAAATATAAATCATTGTTGTGCGTGCTATTCTCCCCCCTCGTTTGTCATTGACGTCACTCTCATAGAAATTTGGTACCTACCTCCAAACCTGGGCGCACGGCAGTGCGCCCAGGTTTGGAGGTAGGTACCAAATTTGATAGGCAATGTAGCCTATCAAGGGTCAAGGTTTTGAGGTAGGTACCAAATTTGATAGGCAATGTAGCCTATCAAGGGTCCTGAATACGATCTCTGGGAGCGCATTTCATTGCGCCCGAACAAGGAAACCAGTCACGCATGCGCCACTCAAATTGAGTGGCGCATGCGTGAGCAAATTGAGTGGCGCATGCGTGAATGCGTGAGCAAAGAAAACCAGTCACGCATGCGCAATAGGCCTTTATCACACTTCCTGCTTCCGGAGCCGTGAGCAGTGTACTCTTTCTTCCGGTAGTTACCCCAGATACGGGACAAACTGTGGCCGCCTCCTCTCCTCTCTGTTATTGTAATGTACCGGCTGCTCAACGCCTAAACAAAGACAGCCCTACCTCCGTTTACACCATTACCCAAAGACAAACTCCTCCGCAAGTCTTGTGTAAGGCTGATAAGGAGGATGAAGGTCCCTCGTTTCATGTTCTCAGGGGTAGCGCGTATGTCTGCAGTTTGCACTTTGACAAGGAGAGCATATACGTCTCGAAAGGTGGGCGGAATAGGCTAATAATGTCGGGTATGTGTGTGATTAAAAGCACTGGTCCTGACCCCCACACACACTCCATCTCTCATCCGAATAGAGCCACATATTGTCGGGTATGTGTGTAATTTAAAGCACTGGTCCCAAAAGTAGGACTGGGCGATACGGACCAAAACCCGGTATTTTTTGGCTGCGTCGCGATATACGATATATATAGATATATACATATCTCCATCTATATATATCTATATCTATATAGATATATAGATATCTATATATATATCTATATACATATCTCTATCTATAGGTATTTTATACAAATTCGGTTTTAACTCAATGCCACAAGTATGTCACAAGCACTTTTATTTTAAGACAACTCATATTCACAAGAATAACAGGCATTCCCTTTTAGAAAATATACAGCTGCACACTACATATTAACACG
>CM051000.1:17809647-17914647 GCA_027704905.1 Muraenolepis orangiensis | reverse complement strand
TGTGGCAGCTTAGTTTGCTGCAGTGGTTTTCATTTATTCATCATTCTCACTCTGTGGACACCGTTGGGTTGACCTCTAGAACATTCCCTTGCTACCAGAGTGATGTGTTGAGTACTCGGTTGACATCACACAGGACACGCCGCTGGCACGCTACCCCGACACTAATTAAACAAACACCGTTCACTGGTGAATTATCACATCAGGCCGCCAGCTACTGCTCCTCTCGCGCCGTCCAACGCCAAATTCGGATTTGGCAACGTAGTATGGGGGCTTTAGCCTTTAAAACAGAATGTAAACATGACAAGTGACCCGCTGCCTGTTAGCCACACCAGTACAACTCAAAACAGGTGACGTTGACTTGGTAATACAGTCTGCGTTCAGTCTGCGTTCATCTTCCAGAAAAACGCAATAACATACAGATTATTTATGATGAGGATGGCGGATGTCACTGTGATCAAACGTAGGCCTATTCCCTTTTGAAACGCAGCTGCACGTGTATCTTCGGGAAAATCGGTGGCTAAAAAAAACATTTGAGAGCCATTAGTCCTCTAAGTACTTTATTTACCAACCATCATCATAATCAATTATAGACATTACTAGGTTACTAGGGTAAGATCTGCATTACAGTTACACTACACTAGGTAAGCATATGGCCATTGGCCTACAGTGGAAGTTTAGCATACAGCTATTGAAATATACAGTGGCAGTTTAGCATACAGCTAGTGACTATATTCTGTGTTAGGGTAGCAAATAGCTATTGAAATATACAGTGACAGTTTAGCATATAGCTGCTGACTACATACAGTGGCAGTAGGCTGATAGGATATTCTGTAAACACATTCCTGAAACTTCCATTCTCTCTTTAGCATCTCTCAAGGCCATGAATATTGGTTGTGTTTGGCAGTGAGTCTTGAAAATACATTAAAAAGTACATTTAATGAATTGTTATGTTACAAACGTTGTTCCTTTGTACTACTTAACATAATAGACATGCAATTAAAACCAAAGAACACATACTACACTCACTCTCTCTCACAAACACATATACACACACTATCTCTCTCTCACACGCACTCACTCTCTCTCTCTCTCTCACACACACACTCTCTGTATCTCTCTCTCACAGACACACACACACACTCTCTCTCACACACACTCTCTCTGTATCTCTCTCTCACAGACACACACACACACACTCTCTCACACACACTCTCTCTGTATCTCTCTCTCACAGACACACACACACTCTCTCTCACACACACTCTCTCTCTGTATCTCACACACTCTCGCCATCTCTCTCACATGCAAACACACATACACAGTCTCTCTCTCTGTATCTCTCTCTCACAGACACACACACATTCTCTAGATCTCGCTCTGTCTCTCTCACACACACCCTATCTCTGTCTCTCTCACACACAAACACACACCCTCACTCTTGGTAGACGTGTCGTCCGGTGTGGCTGGCCAGTGACTGCTGGTGGGTGCTGCGGACCGAGGTCATGTGGCCTCCTCCGTGCTGCAGGGTGTGTGAGGAGGTCCTCCGGGCCACTGGGGGGCGGCGGCAGCAGCAGAAGAAGCCCCGCAGCTGGTGGTTGAAGTGCTGCTGGAAGGCCTTGCTCAGTAGGTACGGGGCCAGGGGGTTCAGGCAGGAGTTGGTGAAGGCCAGCAGACGGGCTGCCACGCTGCTCAGGAAGTGAACCATCGACGTATCCACCTGGGGGTGGGAGGGGGAGAGACGGTGTGTGTGTGTGTGTGTGTGTGTGTGTGTGTGTGTGTGTGTGTGTGTGTGTGTGTGTGAAATAGATCAACCAATAGAGGGAGAGAGTATGAATATATATGAATATACCTGGGAGTAGTGATACGACCGGTACAGGTACACCACGTGACTCGGCAGCCAACACACCGCAAACAGGCCCACAAACACCAGGACCGTCTTGGCTAAACGCCTCCTCGACTCAACCTTTTGGGACAACGTATTCCACCAGGTTTTTATCACATTTGATCATATATATATATATATATATATATATATATTTATTTATTTAATTTAGAATTTAGAATTTTTTTTAATCGATTTTCTGTCTTTGCCACTCACTTGTCGTCTGCCGTTGACGTTTCCTTCGACCGGTAAATTCGAGGCGCTCCTGATGAGGCTTTGCGCGATGAAGGCGTAGTACACTGATATGACCAGCAGGGGGCCTGCGTAGAATACAAGGAAGGACACCGTGGAGTGGATCTTCGGGTGCAGTTCCCCTGCGTTGGGGTAGGGTGCGCAGGTGACCAGCGTCTGGTTGGTGGCGGTTATGTTGAAGGCGTGCAGGTCCGAGAAGACGGCCTCGGGCACGGCCAGGAGCAGCGAGAGCAGCCAGATGAGCGCCGCCTGCTGGACGATGCCGGCGGTGGTGCTGGACGTCCGGATGTCCAGGGGCTTCACGATGGCTCGGTATCTGACACGTTTCACGGCATGACACAATAGAAGAAAATACACAGATGGAGTGAAGACAGCGTCCAGCCAGAGGCAGTAAAACATAACTCAAGTATAACCATCAGTGGTGAACCGTCAGGGCCTTCAAGGTATACAGAGAAGACCCTGGAACCCTCAGATGAAACAAAAACATATTAATTAAATGAATACAATTTAATACAATTTAAATAAAATTAAGAAATGAGAATCGTATCTGTGTTGTTGATCTGTAATATTACAGTGTTACGTTGATTTGTTTGTCTTTTTCGTTCCATGCACTACGCATTTGAGTGGTTTTGTGTTACAAAAAAAATGCAACCAATCAGATATTTTTCTGGGTTGCTGGGAAGAATATCCTTCAACCAAGGTACTCTTTATCCTAGAGCGAATGCCCTGGCCCTTAAACTGAATGAGAGCATATTATATATTATATTATATTGGTTGATCAAATTTTCAAAAGAAAATTTGATCAACCAATCATATACTGGTTTGTAGCCAATGGGCGTATTCTTTCCATTCTTTCTGGAAGTCCCGCAAATCAGCGGTACATCACTCTAGCTCAGTCCGACGAGGGGGCCCCGTGTCGGACTTGACTCAGACAAGTCCTGGTCCCTCTCTGGAGGCCTGGAAGTCCCGAGAATCGGCAGGTGATGGTGCCAACGAGTCCGACGAGGGGGCCCTGTGTCAGACTCGACTCAGCAACGTCTCGGGGCCTCTCTGGAGCCCTGGAGGTCCCACAACAATAAACCTGATTGGTTTATTGGTTTATTGGCCTCTTTAAGAGAACATCATGTAATCATTTGACTAATTTGTCTTTGCTGGTTTTGCCGCAGTGTTGCATCTCATTGAGCTGGATGCATTTTGTTTTCACACACTTGTTGAATGATTGAGAGTTTTGACTTGATCTTTCTTTGCATTGGTAATTGTTACGAAGGTGTGGTTGTGTACAGTACAGGACCAGGACAGTCATTCATCCATAGCCTGTGTGTGGTGGTGCTGTGTTGTGCTGTTACTTCACTACATGGACAGTGCTTTGCCAACTATGGTCAACTTGGAAATTGGCTGCGACAATCTTATCTGCCTAAATGAGATAACGCATAAAGTGATGTGACGTCCATCTGATTAGAACAACCACATTTTCGAATTCGGAGTGGGGGGGGGGGGGGGGGGTGGGGTGGTCTACAGTTGTGTCCAGTTGTGATAGACACGGTTCGCCACTCCATTGATATAAAACCATGCCGTTCAGTGGACACCGCAATCCGTGTAGCATGCAGGGTCCCTGGTACGAGTATCGCCGCATGGCTAGGTTTTCAGATGTATCCACAACACAAGTATTCCCGTCATCGAGATGTAAATGCTGTGATTATGGATTTCTGTGATGATGGGTAGGCTTTATGGGTTCCTTTACCTGTCCATCAAGAAACCAGGCCCCTTTTATCTAAGCCCCACCTCCTGCTCCTAATTGCGTAATTTGGCTAAGCGTCGTGATTGTCTGGAACTACTTCTACATTATTGTTATTATTCTGTGATTGAATCAGTGAAAGAGAAAAAATACAGAATTATGCCTTCATATAGATTATATATATATTATAGATTATATATATATATATATATATATATATATAATATATATATATATATATATTAAATATAGATTGTGTTATCATGGATGATGCTGATGCTGATTGGTTGGTTTTGTTATGATTGTTATGATTGTGTTCCAATGTTACTGCGAAGGTATGGCTTAAGGTCCTTACACGTTTGGAAGAAAACTAAATCATTTAGAAATACAGGCAGGTCTATTAGGCACATTAGGTAAATGCAAAGTTTGGCAATGGACAGCGACATATTTACTGTATATGATGTATAGTACAATCTAGTGCACTGAAATTGCTCAGGGGTGTATTGCCATTTCATAAAAGTGTATATATTTTAATGTGAGGCGGCTACGTCTATTTAGACTTGATCTTCTCACATTATAAACTTAACTGTCCTAGGGCGACCCAGAGACAAGACACCTACCTATCGGCGGACAGCGCCGTGAGCGTGAACACGGACACGCCGACCGACGTGAGCTGAATGACCGGGATGACCTTACAGCCGCTCCTACCGAACAGCCATTCCTCCGACACGTAACGGCTGGCGTCCACCGGCGCGCACGTCACGAGCAGCAAGACGTCACCGAGCGCCAGGCTGGACATGAAGAGGTTGGGCACGTTGTTGCGGACGGACCTGGTGGAGCAGAATGTCTTAATGAGCGTTATGTTGCCGATTAATCCCAGGATAATGAAAATGGCGTAAATCACAGCGATGGCGACGCCGACGGACCACATGGTGTCCACGGTGGTGGTGGTGCTGTTGCGCGCGGGATTTCATCCGCTGTATTGCGCGCTGCTTGGACACGTTTATATGGACGCGCAGCTGGCGCGCGCAAATGGGCAGTCGCCATGCAGGCGACTGCTTGTATTCATCCCTTACTAATAAATGATAAATTAATGGTAAATGATTACATTTTTCGGTCAATTGTACATTTTTAAATCCCCTTTTCTGTCAATCTTTTTTTGGCGGAAGTGTGGTGTACTACATTGTACTATACATGTTATATACAGTAAATATAAACAGTTAATATAATATATACAGTAAATATAACAGTTAAGTTAATAATGTGAGAAGATCAAGTCTAATAGACGGTAGCCGCCTCACATTAAATGTAGAGATACACTTTTATAAAATGGCAATACACCCCTAATCAATTTCAGTGCTCTAGATTGTACTATACATGTTATATACAGTAAATATGTCGCTGTCCATTGCCAAACTTTGCATTTACCTAATGTGCCTAATATAATCTGCCTGCATTTTAAAAGTATTTAGTTTTCTTCCAAACGTGTAAGGAGGTGTTGTTTGTTAGTTCTCATCTCGTCATGTCGGAGTGTTGTTGTATATTTGGTTGCCATGCACGTGTCTGGCTGCTGGGTGACACACGCACTTGGCCCCAATAAATCACCCGTTATATTATGGTGACCCACTTGGGACACAGATATTCACTGGACCCTATGAGATGGAGTTACGGGAAGATCTCTGGGTAACGTTTCGGTCGCGGGGGTAGCAGCTTCAGCAGGGGACTCCAAACTTCCCTCTCCCTGGCAACATCGACTAGCTCTGACTGGGGGATCCCGAGGCGTTCCCAAGCCAGTGTGGAGATGTAATCACCCCACCTGTACCTTGGTCTGCCCCGTGGTCTCTTCCCAGTTGGATGTGCGTGGAAAACCTCCCTCCAGGAAGCATCCTTACTAGATGCTCGATCCACCTCAACTGGCTCCTTTCTACGCGAAGGAGCAGCGGCTCTACTCCGAGTCTCTCACAAATGAGATACCAGCTACCCTCCTGAGGAAACTCATTTCGGCCGCATGTATTCGCGATCTCGTCCTTTCGGTCATTATTCATTGTTCATTGTGGATTCCCATTGTGGATTCGTTCACATGTCACATGTATTACTGTTCATGTTGGGGAGTAAACGTTTCGACTCGACAACCTGTCTCCGTCTCCTCGTTCTACGCACTCCCACAATATCATGATGAAATGTATTATATTATAAAAGATTGTTTTCTTCTGTACTGGGTTCAATACCCAATGTCAGCAGGCTACCTGCAGGCCTCCTTGAGCAAGATGCCCTCTACCTAACCCCTACCTGCTCCTATAACTTGTATTCATTAGATTAAAGTTTGGTAACCCTTTCTTTTTACAGTCCCCTAATTACCAAGTATTTACTCGGCAAATACATAACAGTATATTATGGGTAATTACCACAGGTAACAAGCAGGTAAATACAGAGAAACTAAAGCTGAAATACTAAGAAACACCTCCACTATTACCCATCAATTCAAGTACCATGTAGTTGTGACCGGTTTAGCTTGGTAATAATTCAGAAGTTATCGCGTATGCTACTTCCTAGGTCCTAGTATACCAATTCTTAGAAGCACCTCCCCTATTCAAGTCGCAATTGTAGTTATCCAAGGTTAATGTTGGCAACTTGTAAGCTGCTTCCGTTTCTTTAGGCTACAGATTTCCGATGACCTGGCTTGGACTCGCAACACAGAGCGCCTCTCTGCTCTGCGGTGCCTCAGAAAAAGCGGAATAGGCCAGAGGTGGCTAGTGAACTTCTACCGTGGCACCGTAGAGAGCGTCCTGATGAGTGGCGTCACTGTGTGGTACGGCAACACCACTACACAGGACAAGAAAGCCATCCAGAGGGTCGTGAGGACGGCAGAGAAGATCATCGGGTGTGCACTTCCATGCATTGAGGAGATCTGTAGGACCAGATGTCGGAAGAAGGCCATGTCCATCATAAAGGACTGCAACCACCCTGGGCACCATCTCTTCTCCCCCCTACCGTCTGGTCGCCGGTTGCGCAGCATCCGTACAAGTACTACCAGGTTTAAGGGTCGTTTTTATCCACAGGCAGTGTGCCTACTGAACTGCTAGGAGTGTAATGTAAATGTAAATGAGTGCTGCCACTTTCACTTTCATAAAATTGTCATTAACATTCCACTTATATACTTTGCTGGACTTTCTGGACTCATTACAGCTACTGCACTGTACTGCATTGTATTCATGATGCTGCTGCCCTACTGCACTTTAAATGCTTTTAAATATTTGAGCACATTCAACAGATGTTCATACCATCTATCAGTCACTTTAATGTCCTCATTTTTATTGTATATATTATTTGTATTACCAGGTTCTTACCATATCCTATGTGACTGGTTATTCCTTTTTCCATGCACCAAACACAATTTGTACCATATGTATTCCACAACGTTACTTAGTAAAACATTTTTACAATTTACTCAGTAAGATGAAAGTGTTCTGTAAAAGGAACCCTTGTCGGTTTCCATGGTATTACCAGGGCCTTACCGTGTCCTTTTGGACCGCTTATTTATTTTTACATGCAACAAACACTTGCGCACACCCACTGAATGGAACGAGATGTGTATCATTTAGATGTCATATTTTGGGGTCTTGATAGTAAAAAAAGGAAATCCTTTTATATTATTTTTTTTAAACAATATGTTTGTCATTCTCTTATTTTGTAACACCAAAGATACATACAGTAACAAAGACCAGAACACACAGACACACATACAACTTATACAACTTTTTCTCTGACAAATCCTATATTCCCTGCCTTCATATATGGTTCCCAGAGCTGATCAAAGTCATTTTGCTTGCCTTTAGCAATATAAGTTAGTCTTTCCAGACCTATAGATCAATATAGAGTCAATAGCTCCCTCTTCCACATTCCCAGCATGTGGAATAATCCATGACATTCCAGCATAGTGCAATAGCTCTCCTCGTCTGAAGGAGACCAAAGTCCAGAAGTCTGCCTAGATGTTTGCATGACGTCTTCAGGATGAATTCCAAGCACACAGAGTTTGCCATTTAAAGGGACCTCAGTCTCAAACATCCCGTATCCCAGTACATTTTTCGTCTAGACACTTCGTCTAGACACTCTAGGCACAAAGATCTGGAATATTAGCAGACATATGATGGAGCTTGACAGGAGTTATGTACATTCTCATCAACCATTTATACTGAAGTAATTTAAATCTTGTTTGTGTGCAGCGTGCCAAACTGAATTGAATTGTATTTTTAAGAAGGGGATTCTTTGTACGTTTCTTCAGTGTCTTCATATAGTATATAGCAGGGGTACTTATGTGTGCGGTATGTGTTTTCACAATGTTCATCGTGGAAAATTCACTCACAGCAATATGTGGAACCAAACATGATAAGCTAATTAATGACCACCTTTTGAAGGTGGGGGAAATTTGCTGCAGTAGCCATCGTTGTCCAGAATGTCACAGGGTCACAGTCCACATCCTTCAGAGAAACATTTTCCTGGAGATCTATTAGCTTGGTTTGCAGAGATTAAACATTTGCCCACGGGAAGATGCTCTGTGCCTCTCTTGAGAATTCTTGAACATTCTTCACCATAAATGGAGATCCAATACAGAGCAAGACTTGCTTACACAGACTGAAATCATCAAAACGGTTTTGAAAAATTGTTGTGACTCTGTTATGTCACTCCTGAGGATCTCCAACTTTCTTTGTAAGGAAGGTATTGCTGACATAAGGTCACACACTGTTGCCTTGGCCTTGGAGTTGAGCTCATTTAGACGAGATGTCACATCCATCAAAAAGGCCACACACATATTTTCAGAATGTCATCATATGCTGCACGACTCACACTGACCTGGTGTGAGTGAGTGAGTGAGAGAGAATGACACACACTTTTCTTTACTATGAACTCAAAATAATTTAGCCAAACGTTAACTACTCACACACAGCAAAATAAGAGTAGATACAACACAACCTGTTATGGTTACGGTGGTTGGCAGGGGGCGTGGCCAAGCCACGTTTGCTGGCGGCACACACACACACCTGTCAGCAATTGCCGTGTCTAATAGGCCTATATCACGTTAGATTAGAAAGCCGGAAGTACCCGTTAAAAATCGCTGAAGCAGTGTATCCCAAGTTCCGGTTAATGCATTCACATTGGCATTCACCATGGCGGACAGTTATCGCTGGACAACATCGCTGCATAACCTTCCAAAAGTCGGTCCAGACGATGTGGTTCAACTAGTGAATGAACACTCTACAGTGAAGAAGTCTAAATCCGAATCATACAATTCCCCGACATTGTGTCTTGTGGCTCTATCTGGATATATCGCCATAGAACGAAGGCGATTTTGTGTAGGAGCAGAGGTATGCCTATGTATTTAATATAGGCTATTTATTTGATGGATTTTGATTATTTCAATGTACCTTTTCATTTACGTGTTAATATGTAGTGTGCAGCTGTATATTTTCTAAAAGGGAATGCCTGTTATTCTTGTGAATATGAGTTGTCTTAAAATAAAAGTGCTTGTGACATACTTGTGGCATTGAGTTAAAACCGAATTTGTATAAAATACCGATATATATCGTATACCGCGATGCAGCCTAAATATCAGGTTTTGGTCCGTATCGCCCAGCCCTACTTGGGACCAGTGCTTTTAATCACACACATACCCGATATTATGTGGCTCTATTCGGATGAGAGATGGCGTGTGGGTGGGAGTCAGGACCAGTGCTTTTAATCACACACATACCCGACATTATTAGCCTATTCCGCCCACTTTTTGAGACGTATATGCTCTCCTTGTCAAAGTGCAAACTGCAGACATACGCGCTACCCCTGAGAACATGAAACCAGGGACCTTCATCCTTTTTATCAGCCGCACACAAGACTTGCGGAGGAGTTTGTCTTTCGGGAAATGGTGTAAACTGAGGTAGGGCTGTCTGTGTTTGGACGTTGAGCAGCCGGTACACCACAATAACAGAGAGGAGGGGAGGCGGCAACAGTTTGTCACGGATCTGGGGTAACAACCGGAAGTAAGAGTACACTGCTCTGCGATTTTTAAGGCTCCGGAAGCAGGAAGTGTGATATAGATTCAAGATTCAAGATAACTTTATTTATCCCGAGGGAAATTAATGTGCAACAGTTGAAACAGGGGGAATAAATGCACACAAAATATACTAATACCTAAAACTAAAAACTAAATAACAACCAAACTAAACTAAGCTAAACTAGTATAAACAAAATATAACTAATTAACTCTAAATGAAATCTAAATGTATTGATAGATGAATTGCACAATTTACAGTATTATTACAGTAATACGTAGGTATATACAATACACACCAATACGTATAGTGCAAATTGGCAGTATTAGAATAATAATAAATAACTCAGATGAATACTGAAAAAGTGACATAAAAGTGAATTTACAGTGCAAAAACCTTGACCGTTGACCTCAGGTCACTGAGTCTCCACTGTCCCTCTCATGACCCGAGGGAGATGAATTATAGAGTCTGATGGCCACAGGAAGAAAGGACTTCCTGTGGCGTTCTGTAGTGCACCTGGGTGGAATGAGTCTGTTGCTGAAGGTGCTTCTGTATGAGGTCAGCACCTGATGGAGAGGGTGAGAGTTGTTGTCAAGGATACTACGCAGCTTGCGCAGCATCCTCCTCTCAGACACCACCAACAAAGAGTCCAGCTGGACCCCCAGGACAGCGCCAGCCTTCCTGACGATCCTGCTGATCTTGTTGGCGTCTGCTGACCTCAACCTGCTTCCCCAGCACACAACACCGGAGAAGATGGCACTGGCTAGCACCGACTGGTAGAACATCTTCAGCATCGTGTTACAAACGTTGAAGGACCGGAGCCTCCGCAGGAAGTAGAGACGGCTCTGGCCCTTCTTGTACACGGCCTCAGAGTTCTTGGCCCAGACCAGTTTATTGTCCAGGTGAACTCCCAGGTATTTATATTCCTGAACAACTTCTGCGGACACACCCTTGATGGAAATGGGTGTGGGGGTAGATTTCCCACCATCTCCTTCGTCTTGTCTGTGTTGAGCTGCATGTGGTTCAGCTCACACCACTCAACAAAGGAGTCCACGACGCCCCTGTACTCCTCATCGTTTCCCTCGCTGACACAACCAACAACTGCAGAGTCGTCCGAGAACTTCTGGAGATGGCAGGACTCTGAGTTGAACTGGAAGTCTGAGGTGTATAGGGTGAACAGGAATGGGGAAAGAACCGTTCCCTGTGGAGCACCAGTGCTGCTGACCACAGTGTCAGACACACAGTCCTGCAGTCTGACAAACTGTGGACGACCCGTCAAATAGTCTATAATCCAGGAAACCAGGGAAGAGTCCACCTTCATCGCCGTCAGCTTACTCCCCAGCAGGGCAGGCCGGATGGTGTTGAACGCACTGGAGAAGTCAAAAAACATGATTCTCACAGTGCTCCCGGGTCTGTCCAAGTGGGCGTAGGCACGATGAAACAGGAAGATGATGGCGTCCTCCACTCCCAGTTTCGGCTGGTAGGCAAACTGAAGAGGGTCCAGCGAGGATCTGACCAGGGGCCGAAGAAGCGACAGGACCAGCCTCTCAAAGGACTTCGACACATGGGACGTCAGCGCCACCAGTCTGTAGTCGTTAGAGGTGCTGGGACGTGCCTTCTTCGGAACCGGCACCAGGCAGGATGTCTTCCACAGCACAGGGACCCTCTCCAGTCTCATGCTCAGGTTGAAGATGTACTGCAGGACTCCACTCAGCTGGGCAGCACAAGTTTTGAGGACCCTCGGGCTGACGCCGTCAGGACCTGCAGCCGTCCCGGACTACTTGCCGGTCTACTACCTGCCGGTACTCCGCGGATCGACCTCCCGGTATCCAGACCCCTTGCCTGTCCCTGATTACTCTCTGTTGTCTCTATTATTGCTGGCTCTCAATGACACAAGATGCCTCTTGGACCTAGCCCCGATGGACCCTGGAGATCTGGCTCGGGTGACGCAACTGACACTGGAGCTGAGGGATCACCGGTTAGCCGACCTGGGTCCCAGCAATCTCGAACGGGTGAGGCACCTGATCGATTCCCTGAGGAGTCGTGACGAATCACGGGTTCAAGCGATGCGGGAGCAGGAGAAGGCGTGGAAGGTCCTGTTAGCCCAGATGGCTCCCGGCGACCAAGACCAGTGGAAGCCCGTGGCTGATGCCCAGTACGGACGGTGGGGTCAAGGGTTGCAGGCCATGAGGTATGGGGTTCCATTAGTGCCAAAAATACATGTTAAATCCATGTTAATGTGTCCTAATTTGTCGTCTGACGATGTCGATGTATATATGACGTGCTGATGTGTCGTTACTCTTGTCGTCTTCCCTGTTGTTGGTCGTGTTTTTACTCCTGTCGTCCTGATGCCCCTAGTGGTCCGTGAAGGCATTGCAAGTGGGCCGCTGTTGGCCGTGTTGTTAGGCACGTCGTCTTCCCGGTCGTTACTCTTGTCGTCCTCCCCGTCGTTGGTCTTCCTGATGCCCCTAGTGGTCCGTAAAGGCATCGCAAGTGGGCCGCTGTTGGCCGTGTTGTTAGGCACGTCGTCTTCCCGGTCGTTGGTCTTGTCGTTACTCTTGTCGTCTTCCCCGTCGTTGATCTTCCTGATGCCCCTAGTGGTCCGTGAAGGCATTGCAAGTGGTCTTGTCGTTGGTCTTGTCGTTGGTCTGGTCGTCGGTCTTCTGAATGAAATCGTTATTAATTCAAATCAGTCAATCGAGTTTCAGGGGCATGAAGTGAGCAAATGTGTTCAACACCAACTTATGGTTTAAAATTTATATTTTGCCCAAATTGATGACAAATTATATCACGTCTTCACAGCTACAGGGGGCTAGAATTGCGCTATTATATACAACGTGAATTCATTCGGTGCGTCATAATATATATAATATATATAATAATAATTAATCTGCATATTAATTACTATCGACCTTTATACTGAGATAATCCTCCTATAGATTCAATCTGAGCACATAAGGGCTGAAACGAATAGGCCTATATCACGGTAGATTAGAACGCCGGAAGTACCCGCCGAAGCAGTGTATCCCAAGTTCCGGTTAATGCATTCACCTTGGCATTCACCATGGCTGACAGTTATCGCTGGACAACATCGCTGCATAACCTTCCAAAAGTCGGTCAAGACGATGTGGTTCGACTAGTGAATGAACACTCTACAGCGAGGTCTAAACTGGAAAAAAAAAAGTTATTTTACGAGAAGTTCATCTTCAATTATAGAGGTAAGTGCTTAGATTCTGTTGTGTCACCGCTAGCTTGCTAGCTTGTAAGGTTTAATGAAAATGACCAGTGTGTCCAATAAGTTCAACTACAGACAGAACGGTATCCATTCGGTGTATAATGGTATATATATATATATATATACACACACCGAATAATGGATACCGTTCTCTCTATATATATATATACAGAGTGCTTAGATTCTGTTGTGTCACCGCTACCTTGCTAGCTTGTAAGGTTTAATGAAAATGACCAGTGTGTCAGATAAGTTCAACTACAGACAGAGAACGGTATCTATTCGCTGTATAATGGTATATATATATATATATTATGGTGTATAAGTGGTTCATAAACCTTTACCTGACGACCCAAGAGCTATGGCGAAGCTCTTGGCTCTCTAGCTAGCGTGCATGAAAATATTCGGTGGAAAAGTGTGTTTGCAATGTTGAAAATCGTTTCTGAAAGTGACTTTACTAACTAGCTAGTGTTCTGAAATGCCGTTGCGGCAATTTAAGAACCACATGATAAGGTTAAGTTATATGTGGTTAAACCAAAAAGTCTCAGACATAATGCTGTATGATGTGATAATCTTTACCCCCCCCCCCCCCCTTACTGCAGTGTCAGATTTAGTGAGTGAGGAAGTGGTAGTGCAGGCGAGCTGCTACCGTTCTATGCGGAAAAATGACGAGCCTCACACCCTACAGGTTACAATGTTAAGAATGAGTCCAAAATCATGCTCTAGCCCCTACACATCAACATGCTTAACTCGCTTTCCGCAGTCTTTTGTGTATCAATAGGACATCATGTATACATCAATCTCTCTGGTCACTTTTGGATTTACACATCAGATTTACATTTAGGACCCAGACAATACCTCAAATGTGTGTAGTGGAGAGAATGGTTTCAGACCTGCACATGTTCAGGTGCATGTTCAGTATTTTGTTTCTTGTTGCTGTTGCAAATACTCTTTCCTGCTCCATAACTGCTGTTGCAGTTTCTGTTTTTTGTTCCATGTCTGCTGTTGCAGATTCTCTCATTTTTTGTTCAAATTATTTTTTTTTGTTCTCCATTTCTAGATTGTGCTGCGTGCAGTTACACCCGTGCAGTTAAATGGATGCTCCTGTTTGTGTGCTGCTGGAAAGGTGTTGTGTAATCACGTGGTCGCACTCCTATTCCAGACGGCTCACTACAGCACCATGGGGGTGAAAAGTGTGCAAACACCACTGGCCTGCACCAGTGAGATTCAGTCATGGCACCGACCAAGGACACAGGTATGTTTTGTCTGGATCCCTCAGATATAGCTATACATACTGTATAGACTACTCAAAGATGTTTAAGATTCTAGCATTTAAGACTCGCAAGACCAACACATCACTTAAAGTGTATACATTTGCATGGAGTTTCCCTCTATTTCTCAAAGCAGCAGTTCCCTGAAGAGGATGTACAATATGACTTGCGTGTTGAATTATCCCGATATTCTCTGAAACTTGCAACAGCATCCATTTTCTTTTTGTGTCATTCCAGGGGATACGTCCGGAACCCACGGATGAACTTGTGGTCCGGAAGCCTAAGGCTCCTGGACGCAGCAGTGTCAAATCTACGCTGTATCGAGCCTATGCAGGTATGTTTATAATTTTTATTAATTTCATCACTTATTGTGTAGTTGTTGTTTTTTTTAGAACATGGGCATAATATTAAAACCTGGTTAGATGGTGCTTTACTGATTTAATTGACTGATGAATGGTTCCTGTTACTTGTGTTTGTAGGACCCCTTCCTGACCCTGCAGTGCTGTCCTTAGGAGCCAACCTACGACACCTTCAACCACAACCTGGAATATGCAAGATCTTGTGTGGCCTGTTAGGCCTATATCACGTTAGATTAGAACGCCGGAAGTACCCGTTAAAAATCGCTGAAGCAGTGTATCCCAAGTTCTGGTTAATGCATTCACCATGGTGGACAGTTATCGCTGGACAACATCGCTGCATAACCTTCCAAAAGTGGGTCCAGATGATGTGGTTCAACTAGTGAATGAACACTCTACAGTGAAGAAGTCTAAATCCGAATCATACAATTCCCCGACATTGTGTCTTGTGGCTCTATCTGGATATATCGCCATATAACACATACATTTAGATTTCATTTAGTTATATTTTGTTTATACTAGTTTCGTTTATTTTGTTGTAATTTAGTTTTTAGGTATTAGTATACTTTGTGTGCATTTATTCCCCCTGTCTCAACTGTTGCACCTTAATTTCCCTCGGGATAAATACAGTCATCTTGAATCTTGAATCTTGAATAACGAAGGTGATTTTGTGTAGAAGCAGAGGTATGCCTATGTATATAATATAGGCGATTTATTTGATGGATTTTGATTATTTCAATGTACCTTTTCATTTACGTGTTAATATTGTAGTATATGTAGTATAGTCTGACGGCTTTATGATTTGGATGAACTCATAAGCGCCATCCATGCGTGGAGACATGGTTGTCAAACATATTAATGAGATAGCACACGCTGGCGCATTCTGGCTGCCGCTCTGTCTCTGTCTCTGATCCTAGTCTACTCTTGATCAACTCCATCGACGCTAATGCTTGGCCGGCACTGTTATCCTGCTGTCTGCCTCCAAACAATCCAGACATACAACAACCAGCATTAGCAGCTGCAACTGCCTCGCCACTGGTTAGCCTCTGGGCTAGCTTTGCCGACACAAGGCTCACCTGCACGGGACTCCTGGGACTCCTCTCCGCACTCTGTGGCCGGATAGCCTGCTCCGACTGGCCCGCTGCCACCTTGCCAGCTCTCCTGGACGCTTACCTGCGCCCACGGATTGCCGTCAACACGGAGGACGCTGCTAGCCTGCTGCTAATCCCCGGTGTCGCTCAGCTGTTCCCCCGTCTCCAGCGAAGCTACAACTTGCACGCTCCATTCCTCTGCTTGGTACCGTGGCTTCATCACCTGGACCATCTACCGCTGGACTACGTCGCTGACCATCTTACATCATGTAGATTTTTAACCTGTTCCTCTGGATTGCGCTGTGTCTTGTTCTGACGAGTGCAGCTCTGCCGCTCCGTTACTCGGTGGCGGAGATGTTGCGTCTCCGGACCTTCTCCACGACCCCTCCACCACAGCATGCTCACCACCACTACATTCTCAAACGACCGAGATACATCCACAGCTCTGGACGGAACTTTCAGTGCAGTCAACGCAGCAGCAACGCGAGCATCCGCTCCTTCTGGTCCACTGAGCCCCGCCCCCCCCCCGCACTGCCCGTCCTGTCAATCACAATGTATTGTCCCCCCTGCTCAAAGCAACCACATACACACCACTCACCTGTCTGAATCTCTGTCTGCTGAACATCAGATCCCTCAGTAACAAGGCTCTGCTGATCGCTGACTTTATTGCTGACCGTAAGCTGGACATTTTATGCCTCACTGAGACTTGGCAACAGCCTAACGACTTTTCCCAGCTAAATGAGACTGCTCCACCGGGTTTTTATTTTATTAGTAAACCCCATGCTACAGGGAGGGGGTGCGGTCTCGCTCTCCTTCTCCTCGCTCTCCACCGTGATAACATCAAAGTCACTGCTGTCACTGTCCCCCATCACTCCTCTTTTGAATGTTTAGCTGTAAAACTCACCGGCCCAAAACACACCATCATTGTTATCATCTACAGGCCTCCAAAACCCTCCGCTGTTTTCCTCAATGAATTCTCATCACTATTAACAACTGTATGTGCAATGTCCCCCACTGTTATCCTCCTCGGCGATTTTAACATCCACATTGACAACCCTTCCAGTATCCCTGCGAAGGACTTCACATCACTCCTGGACTGTCTCTCTATCACACAATATGTCAACCTCCCAACCCATAACAAAGGCCACATACTGGACTTAATCTGCTGCACTGACATTACTCCCACCAACCATTTCCCCATTTCTGACCACAAAGCTGTACTGTTTGACATTCGCATCCCACACAAAATCAAGGAACAACGGATCATCTCCTTCAGAAACATCAATCGCATCAACACCACAGATCTCTCCACCCTGATCAGCTCCTACCCCAGCCCTCCCTCAGCATCCTCCCCTGCTGACCTGGTCACTCACTATAATAACTGTCTCTCCTCTGCCCTCAAGACCCTGGCTCCCCTGAAAACCCGCTCAGTCTCATTCACTCACACTGCTCCCTGGTTCACCCTTCACCTACGCCAGCTTAAAGCTACAGGCCGTCGAAAAACCCGATGCTGACCCAACTGACCTTAACCTTTACCGACCCATCTCCAACCTCCCCTTCATCTCCAAAACACTTGAAAGGGTGGTTGCCACACAATTACAGTCCCACCTCGACACAAACAACCTTCATGAACCTTTCCAATCCGGTTTCCGTCCAAAACATAGCACTGAAACAGCCCTGGTTAAAATCACTAACGACCTCCTCTGACTCCGGACTTCTTACCATTCTCATCCTCCTCGACCTCAGCGCAGCATTCGACACTATCTCCCACACACTACTCCTGGACCGCCTGGCTGGCATTGGGATCACTGGTGCTGCACTCTGCTGGTTTACATCATACCTCACCGACCGCCAACAATTTGTGCAACTAAGGGACCACAGGTCTGGGTGTTCGGGTGTCTCACTGGGTGTCCCCCAGGGGTCAGTCTTGGGTCCACTCCTCTTCATCATCTACCTCCTCCCCCTGGGCACAATCCTCCGTCTTCATGGGATCCACTTTCACTGCTATGCCGATGACACACAGGTCTACATCTTCTCCAAACCCACCGCCACCATGGAAGACATCCGGAGCTGGATGAGCAGGAACTTCCTGAAGCTTAATAGCAATAAAACCGAGGCCCTGCTCATCGGCTCCAAATCCAACCTCACCAAATCACAACACACCCCAGCCCCACCCATCATCATCGACGGTTTCCCTGTACCCTTCTCCCCCCAAGTCAAGAACCTCGGCGTCATTCTGGACAGCACCCTCTCATTTGCACCTCACATTCGAAACATCACCCGGACTGCCTTCTTCCATCTCCGAAACATCTCCAGACTCCGCCCATCACTATTCAGCACCGAAATCCTAGTTCACTCATTTGTCACTTCCCGCCTCGACTACTGCAATGCCCTCCTCACCGGACTCCCCGCCAAACTCATCAACAGACTGCAAATTATTCAGAACTCGGCCGCCCGGATCACCACCCGCACCAAATCGTCTGACCACATCACTCCTATTCTCATCCAACTTCACTGGCTCCCGGTACAATACCGCATCCACTACAAAAACCTCCTCCTCACATACAAAGCTCTCCACCATCTAGCCCCTACTTACCTCTGCGACCTCCTCCAAGAATACAGCCCCCCCGCTCAACCTCTGCTGGACTACTCACCATCCCCACACCACGCCTTAGTACCATGGGTGCCCGAGCTTTCAGCTGCTCGGCACCCAGACTATGGAACTCCCTCCCCCCACACATAAGACAGTCAGATTCCATCGAAACATTCAAATCCAAACTCAAAACCCACCTGTTCAAACTGGCATACTCACTCTGACTGGTCACTGTACACTACACTTGTTTTTTTTAGGTCGATGTTTTGGTTTTATCTTTATAATGTTTGATGTTTTATAATTATTATTATTTGTTATTTTATGCTTTTACTCTATGTAAGGTGACCTTGGGTGTCTTGAAAGGCGCC
This sequence comes from Muraenolepis orangiensis, assembly GCA_027704905.1. Lineage (NCBI taxonomy): Eukaryota > Metazoa > Chordata > Actinopteri > Gadiformes > Muraenolepididae > Muraenolepis > Muraenolepis orangiensis. The sequence goes on along the minus strand of CM051000.1, from coordinate 17,895,823 downwards.
ATCAAATAAAATGTATTATTATTATTATTATTAATATGTAGTGTGCAGCTGTATATTTTCTAAAAGGGAATGCCTGTTATTCTTGTGAATATGAGTTGTCTTAAAATAAATGTGCTTGTGACATACTTGTGGCATTGAGTTAAAACCGAATTTGTATAAAAAAACGATATATATCGTATATCGCGATGCAGCCTAAAAATTCCGGGGTTTGGTCCGTATCGCCCAGCCCTACTTGGGACCAGTGCTTTAAATCACACACATACCCGACAATATGTGGCTCTATTCGGATGAGAGATGGAGTGTGTGTGGGGGTCAGGACCAGTGCTTTTAATCACACACATACCCGACATTATGTGGCTCTATTCGGATGAGAGATGGAGTGTGTGTGGGGGTCAGGACCAGTGCTTTTAATCATGCACATACCCGACATTATTAGCCTATTCCGCCCACTTTTCGAGACGCATATGCTCTCCTTGTCAAAGTGCAAACTGCAGACATACGCGCTACTCCTGAGAACATGAAACGAGGGACCTTCATCCTCCTTATCAGCCTCACACAAGACTTGCGGAGGAGTTTGTCTTTGGGTAAATGGTGTAAACTGAGGTACGGCTGTCTTTGTTTAGACGTTGAGCAGCCGGTACATTACAATAACAGAGAGGAGGGGAGGCGGCCACAGTTTGTCACGTATCTGGGGTAACTACCGGAAGAAAGAGTACACTGCTCACGGCTCCGGAAGCAGGAAGTGTGATATAGGCCTATTATTCCCACTATCTATTTATCTGATTTGTTGTGGCAATTCAATAATTATTAATGAATAATTATTATCATTAATTATTAATTAGACTATTTCCACAGAGCACTGATATTCTGCAGTTAGTGTTTAAAGTGCATTGGGATGGTCACAAGTGAGCCGCCACTCGCAAATTCTTGGGCAAATCAGCCGCTCCTCAATTTTGAATGCGCGCGTATTCTCACCTTTACGGTAAATCCATGCAACCGGACCGGTTGCTTATTCTACATCCACGGAGCTGATGGGGGGGGGGGGGGTTTGCGACTTGCAGCCCCTCACTTTTTAGTTTTGCCTGTCTGTTTGTTACTGATGACCAGCTCCTTTTCTAATTCCAATGTGTGTTCTGAATGAAATGGTTATTAATTGCAGACAGCCTCTCACTTTTTACTTTATTTTGTTTGTTACTGATGGCCAGCTCCTTTTCTAATTAACATAAAAAGAGAACTTTATTTAGCCTCCCTATTGTTGGTTGAATGTGGGCCACGAACATTTTTTGATTCTTAAGTGGGCCCTATTGAACCATATTGTTAAAGTCATTTTCAAAGCACATGGACTATTATTGTCCATGGTAAAAGATTGTTTGACTTGAGTCCAGTTTTAAAGTCAGGACACCATAGCTGCAGCAGTGGTAATAGGCCTACCCTAGACAGTCCTCATCTTATGTCGGCCCGAGAGACTACACATGATAGGTCAAGAGTGACAGAAATGGGAACACAAATGAAATATAGGATGGGTGAAGCGCAGGCCTTAAGACAGGAGGGGGTAATTCCGTCTGGGCCAGGTGCTTTCCTGTTGTGTGTGTGTGTGTGCGTAGGGGCGGGGGGCAGCAGCAGTGGGGTTGCCAGAGGTGTGATGGGGGCTGTAAATAATGATTTGATCAGTAAGTCATGGTACCTTCTTCTCTCAGGTCAAGAGCTTTCCAAACTGTTGATCCCATGTCTGTAGCATGTAGTTATCTGGCTTCCCTGTGAGCCTTCAAAGGTAACCCAGGTTCCAGCTTCAAAGGGCAGCCCTGAGCAGCAGGAATCCCCCACACCTTTCACACTGACATATGTTACTCTCCAGATCAAAACCTTTCCAACAACATCTTCATCGTTGTCCTATGACCCATTTTAATTGTCATCTCCCTCCAGTCCAAGGCTACTTGTGGGTGTAGTGTCTGAGTCCCTGTTTGAGCCAAAGTGGAGACGAATCAGTCAATGGAGTCTCAAGGGGTATGAAGTGAGCAAGTGTGTTCAAGATATTGACCCTCTTGTTATGCACAGTCATACATTTAAATTTGGACCGTTTCAGACACCAACTTATGGTTTAAATTAATTAAACAAAAAAAAAATTATTTTGCCCAAATTGATGACAAATTATGTCACGTCTTCACAGCTAGAGGGGGCTAGAATCGCGCTTTTATATACAACGTGAATTAATTTGGTGCATGATTAGTGAGTCTAATGTACTTTATTGATCGATTTTGATAACACTACAGTAGGTCATGATACTGCTCCATGGTTGCAATTCACCATTAAAAGATGTTAACATCAGATGGCAGACTAAACTAAGCGGCGGATGAATACGTTCTGGCAGTGAGATGGCGGTGAACGTGACCTGGACCCACGTGACCAAGCGGCGGATGAATACTGTAGCGATCCGGTAATGGGTTGCTGTGTGGGTCAGTCAGCCGTGACGAGTCTCTCTGACCAATCAGCGGTCCGTGGGGCGTCCAGCTCGTGTTCGAGCTCGCTTGGAACCCCGAACTCAATACGAGAGGTCACTAGCTTAGCATGCTATTACTTCGACCGGACGTCCAAACGACTTGACTCGAAATAACATCATTTGTAGGCCCGTAAAACCCTAAGATTGGAAGTATAGGTAAGGTAAGTAGGATAGGTAAGTATTTATGCTTATGTTAAATGTTGTGGCTGAAAGATGATTTTTTTAATTGTTAAGGGCTACCTTAATTGTAAGTGCAGCTTTTAGTGCAGCTGACATATGTTACTCTCCAGATCAAAACCTTTCCAACAACATCTTCATCGTTGTCCTATGACCCATTTTAATTGTCATCTCCCTCCAGTCCAAGGCTACTTGTGGGTGTAGTGTCTGAGTCCCTGTTTGAGCCAAAGTGGAGACGAATCAGTCAATGGAGTCTCAAGGGGTATGAAGTGAGCAAGTGTGTTCAAGATATTGACCCTCTTGTTATGCACAGTCATACATTTAAATTTGGACCGTTTCAGACACCAACTTATGGTTTAAATTAATTAAACAAAAAAAAAAATATTTTGCCCAAATTGATGACAAATTATGTCACGTCTTCACAGCTAGAGGGGGCTAGAATCGCGCTTTTATATACAACGTGAATTAATTTGGTGCATGATTAGTGAGAGTCTAATGTACTTTATTGATCGATTTTGATAACACTACAGTAGGTCATGATACTGCTCCATGGTTGCAATTCACCATTAAAAGATGTTAACATCAGATGGCAGACTAAACTAAGCGGCGGATGAATACGTTCTGGCAGTGAGATGGCGGTGAACGTGACCTGGACCCACGTGACCAAGCGGTGGATGAATATTGTAGCGATACGGTAATGGGTTGCTGTGTGGGTCAGTCAGCCGTGACGAGTCTTGTGACGAGTCTCTCTGACCAATCAGCGGTCCGTGGGGCGTCCAGCTCATGTTCTAGCTCGCTTGGAACCCCGAACTCAATACGAGAGGTCACTAGCTTAGCATGGTATTACTTCGACCGGACGTCCAAACGACTTGACTCGAAATAACATCGGCTGTAGGCCCGTAAAACGGAAATTCTAAGATTGGAAGAAAAGGTAAGGTAAGTAGGATAGGTAAGTATTTATGCTTATGTTAAATGTTGTGGCTGAAAGATGATTTTTTTAATTGTTAAGGGCTACCTTAATTGTAAGTGCAGCTTTTACATGTTCATAGTAGAGAGAGAGAGAGAGAGAGAGAGAGAGAGAGAGAGAGAGAGAGAGAGAGAGAGAGAGAGAGAGAGAGAGAGAGAGAGAGAGAGAGAGAGAGAGAGAGAGAGAGAGAGAGAGAGAGAGAGAGAGAGAGAGAGAGAGAGAGAGAGAGAGAGAGAGAGAGAGAGAGAGAGAGAGAGATGCAGATACTTTTACAGCTCCGTTATTTTAAGTATTTTCTGATAAAGTTGTAAGGTTTTCAGAGCATGCAGCCAACAAGGTATGTTGTTGTGTTTGTATTTATTTTACGTTTATTACTTTGCTAAAGTCATCTCACATGCTGTGAATGTTATTGTTTGTCTAACATGATACTATGTTTGTCATTTATACCATTTGTTTATGCTACACATAAACAAACGGTATAAAATGACAAACATAGTATCATGTTAGACAAAAATTTTCACGGTGGATTCGAAGAGGAATAACCCCGTTATGAGAAAGCCACTTGTGTCTGCCTGTGCTTCGAGGGAATTACATTAATGGCTATTTGATTTACGCAGCATGCTAGCTATTATCTTTTCAGGATCCTAATAAAGTCGTATTTTGTATTTGTGTATAGTCCTCAGGATGACCAGCAAAGCTTGTCTACGATCGACTACGGCAACTATTACATCAGTATGAAACGCAACCATCACAAATGGATTTGGATTCCCTTCACTGTAGCTTTGAGGAACTCCATGATGTTCTTCAGAGATGTGTACACCGCGGCATTTTTACAGACATGGAGTGTATTGGAAAGCATGCAAGCAGTGTTGCGGTTGTTAGAAGCGAAAATCGACCGTGCTATGGATTCCAGCCTTCAATTACAACCTTGTGAAGAAATTATAACATTGATAATATCATATAAGAAGATTTTTGTCAATCTTATAATTTTTTTCACAAGGTTGTAAAGTAGCTTTAGTTAACATGACTACATTTGAATCAGATAACTTTTCTGTGGCCAATACTTCACCTTTTTCCAGTGTAATTGTTGCTTTCAAAGCGGCTTCATCCACTATGTGGATAGGCCCCTCAGCTAATGCAACCGGGCTACCTTTAGGGCATTTAGGGCATAGCCCGGGCATTAATGCCCGACTCCATGTATTCCACAAACGAGGAGTAGTTAGTGTGCAGGGGCAGGCGCAGAATAACCTCACACGTGTTGGCCTCAGGGAAACTTCTAATGTTCCCTTCATCGGCATGGAGGAACTCAATGATGGGCTGGCGGTTGAAGCCAAGGGGCGGGATGCTGTCAGCCCCTGAAGCGAACACAAGAACCTGCTCCAGGGACATACGTCGAGTTCCACCTAAAGGAGAAGAAAAACAGAAACAAACAATAACAATTACATTTACTCATTTAGCAGACGCTTTTATCCAAAGCGACTTACAAGTGAGGAAAAACATTCAAGTTACAGTGCAAAGGAGGCATAGCAAAACCATAAGCAAACATAGGCAAAAAACTTCAAGTTACAGTGCAAAGGAGGCATAGCAGTATAGTACTAGAGAATTCTACCAAGATAAGTGCAAGAAGGATTAATAACATGTAAAGACATAGTAGTTAGGGTGTAGGAGGTGGGGTCGGAAAAGGTAAGTCTTCAGGAGACCCGTGAAGGTACAGAGGGACGCCCCATCTCTTTTTGGTATTTGGTTTTCCATTGAGGAGCGTCGTGGCCGTGATGGAGTATTAGCCTGTATGATTCAGCTCAGATAGATAGGTGCCCAGTGACACTAATATTATAGCAACATTCATAGTATCCAAAATTGAAAGTGATGAAATAAAAATACAATGGTATTACCTCAAATAAATCATTGCACTGAGCATAAATATCTGTATTGAATAGAGAAAAAGTATGACATACCCTCCAGATCAACCAACCAGTCTCTCCAAAACGCAGTTGTTTGGTTCTCCACTTGACGCCTGTTGGTCCCTTGTTCAGAATACTGAACCTTAAAAAGTCCCACCAGGTCGTCCGCATGTAGGCCACCCACAAATAATGGTTTTAAGACCTCTGGGTAGGCCTTGACCGCCTCCGCCACACCCAGTGTTTGTAAACCATCCATCAACCTGACAAAGCAGAAGTGTTAAAGTTAAGTGTAAACAAAAGTGTTTCTTTTCAGAGTCAACAGTCAACAGACAAGCAAGATTCCCTCCACCTGCACACATTCTGTCTTGATTTACACACAGGATTGACAGGGATGCTATTGTCGTCAAGTGCCTTCCTCCTGTAGATTTGATGAGCTGTATATTACGGGGGCGGTATTATCCCTATTATTGAGCTTTGAACAGTCAGATATTAGACTTTTGTTACATTACATTCTATTCAATAGATTTACGTAGTACCTTTAACAGCTGTCTCCATGGCTAAAACATCCTACAGCAAGCAGGTACGTGACAGGAGCAAGGACACATTCCCTTTTAACCATAAGAAACCTTCTGCACAAAAAGTAAAGAACAAAACCTGTAAAAACATTATTCTGAGGTAATTTGTTACTTACTGTTCTAAGGCCTTTTGTGTGCGGACCTCCACGTAGGCCCTTGAGGCCTCCTCTACGAAGGCATGCCTGTCCTCATGCCTGTACCTGGCAATGAAGCCATGACACCCCAGCAGGCCCAGGAAGCCTGAGACTTCATTGAGGGCATCCTGGGCCTCACCTACTGTGTCTGCCCCCTTTATCTATGTGACAAAGGGAGGTCAGCAATGTATTTTTTGTTACAGCAAGAACTACACCTTATGCTAATATGACATGCTTCATTCTAAGATTGACTTGATGATGTGATGATGGACTTGCTGAAAAGAAGGTGATTGTTCTCCCAACATTTGAGTAAATATTTACCTTTTGCAGGTTTGCGCGGAGGTCACAGTTGTCCACATCCTCCAGACATACTGTTGCCGTTGGACGACCGGACACTCTGCAAAACAGCCTCTCGCTAAAAAACCCCGGCTTTATGCCCCCGTGGACGACAGCGACGGCCAGCATCACCCCGATGAGCCGATACTTCCCACCATCTAGAGCTGAAACATAGAAATTGTAACACACACAGACAAATGTTTAGGAAGAGATACCAATGGACTTCAGGGGTGCCAAAAACTCTGTCCTTGTGTGTACACAGCATGTGTTGCTTTGTTGAAACACAAATAGATGATATATTAGTAGATCGAACATAGTACATTTATGTGAGTGTTGCATACCACAGGACACCAGGGCCAGGTCTCTTCCTTCTTCACGGCCGCTGAAGTGGTTGCTGTCGCGAATGGCGATGCAAAGCAGGCGAAGGAATTCCCTCGTGGGCCCGCCGTCACCAACTGCCCCCCTGGTCTGGGTGTCGTCGTCAACAAAATTGACGTCCAGTCTATGTCTTGGGGAGAACCTCGGCCTGCTAAAGGCCCTAAAGGCACTCTCCAGGACAGAGTCTCTCGTGACGTTGACCACGTTGGACGAGGGACATGTCCCAGGGTCCAACGCACCAGACAGTCTCGTGAGGAGAGTCACGAGATGTGGTGGCCTGAAAAAACAAAATGTACTTCTGGCATTCGCACATTTTCAATCATGCTATTACACAACCTCACATATAGAGGTAACTCATTGAATGGACCCAATTGGCTAAAGCATCCCTCTGAATTGCTACTTGTTTGCCGTATATATATTTTTTGGTGGGGGTATACAACAATAGATTTACATGCTTGAATGTTCCAAAAATACATAATTATTCTCATACTGTACATCTCCATTCGCCCTCTGCCTGAAACACTCTTTAAGAGCTCTTAAAGCTGTCTGTAAGCCACACTCCAGATGGGAAGTGTGCTCTGATTGGTCAGATATCCCAAATAACAATCCAAGTAAGGAACGTGTCACATGATGACATCACCGGCAAAATGGCATTTCAAAGAGACATTTACTCCCTCTGACGTGTACTTTGGGCTTTGTAACTTCGTGGACAGTTTCCATGCAAAACATATGTTAAATCGATTCACTTTCTTCATTGACTAGCAGGTAACTGCTATCTTTGTTCTTGCTGAAATTTAGTTTTTTACTTACTTGCTCAATATCTCCTCCTCCTCCTCTTCCCCTTCATTGGATATGATGGGGATCGGGGATCTGCAAAAAATATATACATTTGTTGACAGTAGCCAAATGAGGTCATGACATGGGTATGGGTGACTGGCCGATATTTTCTTTCCATATGAAAATTGTACTTACTCCTCAATGACCTCAATGGCCCTCGCTTCCATTGGCTGAGGATGAGAGTAATTGTAGCGGCGTTAAAACATGTTTTCCTCCATCCTAACATCTATAAAAATGTTTTCACCTAGCTCTACATATGGAGATGTCTGCAACTTTCATTCCACCAGATTGACTTTAAGAAATTAACCTGTCAAGGACCTTTCAGAGCAGTCAAGAACAACAACTAAATACTAAATATACTGGGCATCCTGGAATAAATATTGCTTTAAAACATTGCAAATGACTCAGATGGCCCATTAATATTTCTTTCTTTTCATGTGGTAAGACAACAACCTGAAGGGATTCCTGGAGGGATAATTCCACGGCCAGAGCCAGGTCCTCGTCATCACTACTGAAACACAAAATGCATATTAGTTTAAGCTATGTGAGGTGTACTTGCACAGGAGTGCATCATTTCATAATTTCTTTCCTGAAATGGAACATACTTCTCCTCCAAGTCATGCGGTGACTCGTCGTCCCTGTTGTTGCTGAGTAAGCATAATCATTTTCATGCCAATATTTCAAATAACAGTGTTGAAAGGTAGTATATTCAACCAGTTCATATGTTACATATTCTTATTTTTTCTGTTGGAAATATTCCAGTCCAATATGTAGATTTTTTATGAAGGTGCAGGTCCACAATTGTAATCCTTTTCCATATTTGTCAAATTTGTGTTTTGACCATCTATGTACACCGTGAAGCAATGGTATACGGTATTTTACCATGTTCCGCAATGCTTCTCCAGGTCGCACAGCGGATAGTCCTCCCCGCACCTCAGGCATTTCTCCATGATTGTAGTTCCCTGAAATTCAAGATGTGAGTTCAAATGAGTCACAGCTACTAAAATGATTAAAATTATAAATAAAAAAGATAAAAGGATATTGTCTACCTCCATTTCTGTTACAGTCATGGGAAGTGGGCACTGTATCGGGAGGACATAAAATGGAGACCTCTTCCCCTCAGCGCACTGCTTGAGGTACGGGATGGAGTACCCTGATAGCGGTATCGGGAGTTTTGACAGCTTTTTGGTGCAGTCACTCCTGGCCAGGGAGTAGCCACCAGCATTGATGAGTATGGGATACGCCTTCAGCAACTGCTCCGTGACATATTGGTGGTCTCCCGTGTTGTTGGCGAAGGTCAGCTCTTTCTTCCCAATCCCACAATTGATGTAGAACTGTGCCTCCCCTTTGTTAGGGACAGAGCAGCAGTCTGGCTTGGGGAGACAGGAAAATGTGTGGGTCCAGGGCATCTCTTTATGCTTGTTCTTTGCCATGGCCCTCCACCCTCTAGGCGGGTTCGAATTGTGACGGAACATGGTTGATTGCGCATTTACCCTTTCCTGTGTTGAGCACGATGGAAGTGGGGGGGAGGGGAAGGCTGATACAGACGAGGATGGCGGCACATACAAGGGTGGAGGCAGAGTGGAGGACCGGGGTGAATTCAACACCGGCAATGGGTATGGGAGCGGGCGGGATGCTGCTTGGACTCGGGGTGCAGGGGAGGGATTTACACTGTCGGCCAAAATGCGTGTGAGTGTGAGTTGAATTTGATGCAGCCTCCTGGCATCAGAGCTGTAAAGACCAATGTGTTATGAACACTTAAAACTTCAGACTTTCATTAATACCAATTCCATTGTATTAGTTACCAATGCCAGATAGCTCATTGGAGAATTGTGTAGGTCCATTACATATATATTGTGCAATTACATTAACCTTACATTAGGTAGGTCTGCACAACAAAATATAAAATTTCCCTAATCTCTGAAATTTGAAAGTAACAGAATTATAATTAGCTTGTCATGGTTTTATTTGCATAATGTCCACATTGACAACACATATCCCTCTTCAAATTATATCCGAAGCAACATAAACTAAAAAAGTCATTAAGTAGGCCTAGTCTATACAGTATGCACTCAATGTGATCCTCTTGAAATATGCAAGATATGTTTAAGTATTTTCCTTTTGTTTAGCTTATGGTATTGACTCAGACAGTGCGAATGTAGCGGAATCATTGTAATGTTATTGACATTACAATGAATTTATTGAAGTGCACAGTTTGTTTAGGAAGAGTCGTTTCTTTGTACAGTAGTAGTTGCAGAAGCAGAGACACGTAGTGGTCAGTAGTTGACAGTGGAGGATTAGGAATCTCGAGGTGTGTGTTGTTCACGAAAATCTCGAAATAACTCTTAAGCGAAACGTTGTAAAAATACACACAACGCCTCTCTGCAACCGTAGAAAGGTAGTTAACGAGCTACAACCTCATTTTTATCAAAACGAGCCGTCTTCCGAGGTGGACAAATAACATTGTGTCGAGGGCGTCTTCTCATTAGGAACGGGTGCTCCGCTCCGTCCTCGCTCCGTCCTCGGGAGCGAACCCCCCCCCTCTGGTCTGTGTACACACTACAGTCTTGGTTCGCTCCCAGGCACAATTGAGGAGAGCAACACTCCGACAGAGCAGGTGGCGTATGCACCTAGTTGGTTTTTGCGATCGCCAATCAGCCAATCAGCAAGTAGATACAGCAAGCCTCTTCCGTGTTTTGGTACAGTAAGCTTGCACACCACGCCCCGCTCCGTCGTCGGGGACGCTGGCGCGCACCCGAAACCACCGTTTCAAGCGGTCCCGGCTTGGAGCGAATCAGCGTCCCCGGTGACGGGGGGGAGCGTTCTCATCACACTTATTTTGGTGCGATCGAGGGGGCTTTCTCACTAGCCATTCGGGGTCGAATCCGAACCAACTAGGTGCATACGCCACCTGCTCTATCGGAGTGTTGCTCTCCTCAATTGTGCCTGGGAGCGAACCAAGACTGTAGTGTGTACACAGACCAGAGGGGGGAGAGGGAGGGAGGGAGGGAGGGGGTTCGCTCCCGAGGACGGAGCGAGGACGGAGCGGAGCACCCGTTCCTAATGAGAAGACGCCCTGAGAAAGCCCTATGTCGAGGCGAGTTCGCAGGGACCGTCTATAAAGTGCAACACCCGAAAATAGATACAAATCAAAATATTCATTATCTTCATTCTTATACAATGTAGTGTCCCCTCACACATCAATGGTCTGATGTTGGTCTTACTACAACTCTTATTTTAGAAAAATGGTATTTTGCAAAATGTTGGTGGATATATGTATTTTTCAAATTTCAATAACTTCATTTTTATGAATAGTAGCGTCACTAAAATCACCTCACACATCAAGGGTCTGATGTTGGTCTTACTACAACTCTTATTTAACCCATTACCGTTCATGTTGGGAAGTAAACGTTTCGACAACCTGTCTACCGTCTCCTCCGCCATTAAAACCAGTTCTCATTCAATTTGACAAGAAACGCTATCTACATATATTGCTATTTTGTTGCCTTTAGACATTAATTGAGACTTATTATAAAGTGTTGCCGTCTGTATGTTGACAAATGACGGAGTTAGGCCTAAATGACGGAGTTAGGCCTAAATGACGGAGTTAGGCCTAAATATCTAACATAAAAACTATCAAACACACCAATGGGTCGACGTCCTAAAACATTAAAAAATATATTTTACACATCCCTATACATGACCACATTATATGTTTGAAATGTTAATATAATAGCAGACACGTAAAATAAAATAAATACTCACGAATCATTTGTGCTTCTGTTGTCTGCCATCCTGAAATCTAAGAATATAAAGATTTATATTCTTAGATTAAGGCGGAAAGCCAGCACTCTAAACTCTTTATTATAATAGATATTAGTATAATACTACTTTGTTTATTAGAATTGTATAGTATAACTCTAGATTTGTCTTATATAGTCTATCTATCTATATATCTACAAACAGGGATACACGAGCCGTTATTGATGTTGTTACGGGTGCTCCGCGTACATGCAGTGACTGAATGTCACGCGCATGCTGTGCATCACGTGAGGATAGACAAGGAGGAGGGGCGGCGCGTGCTCAGTGCTGGTCGCTAACAGAGCGAGAGGAGAACACACGGTGAAGTGTCAGTTTGCGTCGCGCTAATAAGATGAGTGAAAGTAGGAAAAGAAGCCGCATTTGGCTGCATTTTAACAATTGTGCAAACACAAAGGCAGAATGCAGAATTTGCAACATGAAGCTCTCATATAGAGCAGGGTCCACAAAACACCTCCACAGGCATTTGAGAACTGGGCATCAAACAGTTCAGTTGGAAGAAAAAAGGCAGACTGCCTGCTTCTGCCAGTGGTCTACTGCTCCACTGTTGCTGCTGCAGCTACAGGATCTACCCCCCATGCATCAGGTACCCAAAAACCAACAGCTACACAGACCTCAATAAGCCAATTTATATCAAAGGCAATGAATGACCCCAGCTAGACAGAACATAGTGGATGAAGAATTGGCTAAAATGATTGCAAGTGATTTCCAACCATTTTCCATTGTGGGGGACAAGGGATTCCTTCACACAGGCTCTCAATCCAATGTATGTTCTAAAACAGGGCAGATAATAACAGAGAGAAGAAACTGGATCAACCCCTCTAAGCTGAGGCACTTGGTCTTCCTCAATGCCAATCTGCCCTGAAAAGAAGAAGAAAAGGTTACAGTTTGATAGTTGACGGTGGTAAGTTCATTAGAGACTGTTTTATACTGCTGTTTTGCACATTGCAATACATTTATTTTTATTATGTTTTTTTTTATGATAGAGACTGTTATTTGCTGCTGTTTTTAGCATTGCAATATATTTATTTTCATTATGTTTGTTTTTACTTATGATTATTTATATTTTTTAAGATTTTATGTCAGCTGTTTGTTGTGCCTCCCCCACGCTCTAATCGATCCCAGGTGTTGCCCATCATAATCAGGCCTACTGAGACTAATTAACACCTGGGATCTACCCTTCTTTAGGCTGCCGAGGACCGACGTCGGGCGCTTGGTTATTGAGAACCACTGTCACGAGAGACTGCGTGTTCCAGCTCCTACCTCGCCAAGTATCCAGTCGAACCCTGCCTAGTTTATGTTTTTGATGTTGGAGATTTACAGTAAAGACATTTTTTCCTTTGTTTTGAGTGTCCGTGTCTCGCTACTTCTGGGTTCTTTGGCACATTTGGTTCTTCGGTCTCGTTGGGGTCTAACACTGTTGCTGTCTTTTGTTCTATATATCTATATTTATTATTTTATACTGAAATAGAGCCCTGCTGTTTTGTTAGGGCTTTTTGTTTAAATAAAAATGTAAAATATACAAATACAGTAGCTGTCCTTATTTTAAATGTCTATGCTTAAGTTGTTATAGGTGTTGCTATCTGCTGTGTGTAGCGTGGTTCTACAAGCAAGTCAGTGCATTCATTGGGTGGTATCAGAGTTACAAGGGTCTGTAAATGCAATGAAAACAATTGGCCACAGCAAATAATTTTAATTTTTCTTCAAAAAAAAAATCTTCAGTACAAGGGATTATTGAATAATGTAGTATAATTTCTACTCGGGTGGAATAAGAATCTTTCTCAGAGGTCCGGATACTAAGTTCAATATGTTTATTGAACAAAGCATCAAATGAAAGCATCTACTGCAGTGAGATGGAGCCTGCCGTGCCAATTCGCAGACTGGCGACGCGCTCCTTTACCAAACATTATATAGATAATAGCATCATAAAACATCGACTACTCCTATTGGTCAAAGTAAACAAACATCAACTAATACTATTGGTCTGAGAGGTACAATCAGTATCCACTACTCTGGTTGGTCACGGTGTCTTCATCGTCACGTCACAAGTTTATGGCTCAATCCCCCGGGGGGGGGGTCGTATTCCTGGCCATATCTGCTGGTCGCATCTCCGGCAACCCCAGGGGGTCGCATGTCTGGCAACTTTTGGTCACCTCAGCATGCATGGCCCTTACAACGCATACAGTATCACAGATAGTGTTTTAGTTTTATACTTGGTGTATAAAAATACACTACAATAATTTAAGTGATATATGTGTACACATATAAATAATTAGTCAAAATAGGGCTACATTTGATTGAATTATAAAAGGTATATGTGGTAAAATAGGTGAGCCAAGCCAAATGAGCCGGCTCACTCAAAAGAGCCGGAATTCCCATCACTAGAAAGAACGATTTCTGGGTTGGGGGAAATTTATAGCTGTCGGTGACAATGCTTCTCATTGGTCCCTCCAGATGGGCATGCTCCAAATACATGAACACTGCTGATATTTAACTTCTTAAGTTTATATTGGCTGATACCAATGTCATACCAATGCAAACAAGCAAGCATTATTTTATTTGAATGGGAAGTTGAGGAAATAAAATGTTGAAATGAAATTAGGCAAGGCAAGGCATCATCATTTTCGCACTGGCACTTTACACTGACCTATAGCAATGCAATTCAATCTAACATCTCTTGTGAGTGAGCCACTCCGTCAAGGTTAATTGACTCACAGTGGCATGATACGTGCAAATGAGCAATTGGAAACGTAAAAAAAAATTGTAAAGGTAGCCCGGTTGCATTAGCTGAGGGGCCTATCCACAATGTGGATGAAGCCGCTTTGAAAGCTACAATTACACTGGAAAAGGGTGAAGTATTGGCCACAGCAAAGTTATCTGATTCAAATGTAGTCATGTTAACTAAAGTTACTTGTGGTTAAAACAACCTTGTGAAAAAAATGATAAGATTGACAAAAATCTTATATGATATTATCAATGTTATCATTTTTTCACAAGGTTGTAATTGTGGCTTTCAACGCAGCTTCATCCACTGTTGAAAGGCCCTTCAGCTGCCTCCCCCCCTCCCACAGCCACTCAGACCCCCCCCCAGTCTTTCCCTCCCAGGTAATCAGGACCAAGGGTTTTCAAAAGCTGTTTATTTACATTATGCAAAGGTCGTTACATGAACACATTCTACAGCGGCTATATTTTAAGGGTCATTAAACATCTGCCTTTCCATGTTTAAAGCCTCCATGAGAATGTCCATCCCAAAGGACATGCTGTGGCCGAGGGGGTCAACTCTTCCCTGGAGATGTTGGCATCCGTGGGTTTGTATGGTGACAGGTGCCTCTGGAACATCCACTATCCCTTCTGGATCCACTGGTGTTGGTTCCTCCCAGTCAATGCCATAGTCTCTCAGATCACCCTATATGACATATAGTAAGATAATGACATGATTCAATTTGTTCTTGAAAGTGAAGACAATTCTTACGCATACCTGCTCATTCATGGGGTCAGAGATTGGATTGTTGCCCATTAAATGCCCCGCAATCCAAAGTTGGTTGGGTGACCTTCCTCGCTCTGTTGAAAGGGAGTGGCGATCCCATGCTTGTTCCCAAAGCTGCAAATGTCTGTTAATTCAGGGCAGCATCACATAATGCAGACAAATCAGGTCAAGCTCATTGTCAGGGTTAAAATCAGTAGTATCAGAAAGATGCTGGAATGCTGTATGGTAGTTCACGGTCACAGCACACCAAACATCTCTCCACAGCCTCTCAATCCTCTGATTATGGACGCTGCGTCCTGTTATGAAACTTTCTGAGATAGAAAAAAAACAAATGACAAAAGAAATACACATTATGTTATTTAGAAATAAGACAACAATTAGCGTATGCATGTGTCCTGGGAAAAATGTGCATCACTGACTACAGAAAAAAAAACGGACTAAAAATTGCATTCATACATGATCCTCGTTGGGGATGCTGGATCATGAAGCGGGCCACGTCGACATTCTCCCCACCTTTATCACTACGGACCCTTATTGGAAGCCCATACTCATGGACAGCTCCAAGAAAGGCTGTATATAGTGGAGGCTCTATTGTTGTCACTTGCAGTGAGGAACATAATTGTTCTGCTGTATCCATCAATTCCTCCATGAATAACAATTCTCCAACTATAAAAAACAACAACAGTTCAATGACAGTTCAACGGTTAAATGTCTGTATTATTCCAAATGAACTACTTATAATATACACAGACACATACAGTATATAAACTAGTTATGATATATGTAATATATTTTGCAAAGCCCCTGACCGAATTAACTTATGATTTCCATCAATGTGCCATAGAGCCATGGGTCCTGGCACTGAGTAGCTCCTTCTTGGGATAGTGCTTATTCCAATCCCACCACAAAGTGTGCCGACAGGATCGACAACTCTCAAAGTATCCATCACTCGAGATCTTTGAACCCTTGACAAAAGGAATAAGAAACGCGGTTTATATTGAAATTACGGCAATGACATACAGTCATGACATAATAATGTGTTTAGTTGTTTGTTTAAAAGCTTACCTCAGTCCAACACGGTTGAGATATCCACTGACAGTTCTTATTCCTGATTCAGACAACTGTTGTATAAAGTCAGTGATGACTTTTCTGAGATCCACATCTGAAATGTCACTGTAGTACATTCTGACAGACAAACCATTGTCAGTCATTCTTCTTCTTATTGTTCTGTAACTGATGCCAAATAAACGTGCTATTTCGACAACAGTGAAATTGAACTCCAAGAGGTACTGAATCTGTGCACCAGAAATATCCCAAGACGGGCGTCCTCACCCCGCAGTCCTCAGCATGGAAGGCTGGAATCCATAGCACGGTCGATTTTGCATGCTTTCCAATACACTCTCCATGTCTGTAAGCATGCCGCGGTGTACACATCTCTGAAGAACATCATGGAGTTCCTCATAGCGACAGTGAAGGGAATCCAAATCCATTTGTGATGGTTGCGTTTCATACTGATGTAATAGTTGCCGTAGTCGATCGTAGATGTACTCCAAGAGATTGCGGCTTTGCTGGTCATCCTGAGGACTATACACAAATACAAAATACGACTTTATTAGGATCCTGAAAAGATAATAGCTAGCATGCTGCGTAAATCAAATAGCCATTAATGTAATTCCCTCGAAGCACAGGCAGACACAAGTGGCTTTCTCATAACGGGGTTATTCCTCTTCGAATCCACCGTGAAAAGTGTTTGTCTAACATGATTTTTTTGATGATAACATGATTTATAACATGATACTATGTTTGTCATTTATACCGTTTGTTTATGTGTAGCATCAGCAACATGAATTCACGTTGTATATAAAAGCGCGATTCTAGCCCCCTGTAGCTGTGAAGACGTGACATAATTTGTCATCAATTTGCGCAAAATCTTAATTTGAAACCATAAATTGGTGTTGAACACATTTGCTCACTTCATACCCCTTGAAACTCGATTGACTGATTTTAATTAATAACGATTTCATTCAGAAGACCAACGACCAGACCAACGACCAGACCAACGACAAGACCAACGACAAGACCAACGACAAGTGCCGCTTCTCCCCCGTCTGACAGCGCCGCGCTGCCCGACGCTGCGCTGCCCGACGCTGCGCTGCCCGACGCTGCGCTGCCCGACGCTGCGCTTCCCGACGCTGCGCTTCACTTGCCTGACGACGTCACGCTTCCCCCGTCTGCCGACGCTACCGACGTCGCGCCGTACCCGACTGATGACGTCGCTATTCCCCCGTCTGACAGCGCCGCGCTGCCCGACGCTGCGCTGCCCGACGTTGCGCTCCCCCCGTCTGCCGACGCTGCCGACGTCGCGCCGTACCCACCCGACGACGTTGCTGAGAGCAGACTCCAGAGGAGGTCCCGGAGGAGACCCCCGGAGGAGACTCCCAGAAGAGGCCCCAGAGGAGTGCCCCAGAGGAGTGCCCCAGAGGAGTGCCCCGAGGAGTGCCCCAGAGGAGGTTCCAGAGAAGACTCCTACTGACCTGGGCAGAAGGGGTGGCTCTCTTCCCGGGCCTAAGGCCAAACGGGTATTGCACGTCGGGTATTGCACATAAGATTTTCACACCACTGCTTTATACTTTATACAATTTGCTTATATTGATAATGTTTGTGTACATAAGATTTACAGAATGTTTAACCAAATTATCTGCAACTGGAAAAAACAAAATTCACTAAATGAAATTACAAAAACCTGGTGTTGAACCAATGCTTTACTTAATCCATGCCTTAACTAATGCCTTGTTTTGGTAGTTTGAGGCATGCCACTGTAAACGTTTGCCAATACGCCCTTTCATGGTGCAGTGAGATTTGTAGGTGGAGTACATCTCACTTTGCAGGAGTGGTGAGGATGGTGTCTGACACTTGAGCTCAGTGCAGTCCAAGATGACCCGGGTGTCTGGGAAATCTCTGAATTCCTCAGGGAGGTAAGCTTGCACTTCTGCAGGTGTGAGCCAGATGCATTGAGACCCCAGTGCAGTGGCTATAAAATGTGTCCATGTTGCAATAATGCGGCTCACTGTGGACTGGTGTATGTTGAATCTATGTGCCAGGTCCCTCTCCTTCAAACCAACCGACAGGAAGACGAGGAAAATAAAGAACTCGTAGATTGGCTAAAGCAGCTGTCTCTGGAAGGTTAAAAAGAGGTTACTGCTTTAAGTTATAAACTAGTAAGGCTGTGCTCTTGTTTGGCTAAATGTTTTATAATGGTTATGTGTACCATACCATGGGGAAAACTGAGTTGCTGTAGTGCACTGGTGTATTTAAAGGGGACTGAGTCCTTTAGTGTAGCCTTCTGTAAAGGCAATGGCATCCCACCCTCTGTTACTACAAAGCAGCTCAGACCATAACCTACCGTCGCTGGACGTGCTCTGGAGGCTCTTGGCTCTGGAGACCCGAACCATTTAGTCAATTGAAGGCTCAATCAAACCCAAAAACGCCATCAGGTGGTCATAGCTTGGAAATCTATTTACAAAAAGACACATCATGTCAGTCATTAATTAACAAAGTAAATACAATCATACACGGTCACCAAAATAATGTTAACTGTAACAACTAAGCCAATGTCTCATCTTGTATGCATGACAAGCTGCAGCGGTAACGCAGTAGGCACATTCACTTTTTATTAAGACTTATGATAGGATTCTTTATAGTTTAACTGATGTTTGCTTTGGTCGCTGTCAAACAGTTAGCTGAATAGCACAACTTCGGTCCAACGTTACCTGGTATAGAATCGGATGTCCGCGTCGGGTTCTTCTCAGGTCGGGATGGGTTGGAAAGCCATGGAAACTCTAAATACCGTTACATTTCGATGATGCCGAACAAAGTGGAACACAACAATGTTCGGAGTATTTCTTCTCCTGTTTTTGAAAACGCATTTTCTTATGGGAATTATTCTTAATCTTATTCTCATGGTAAAATATTACCTCAGGAGCAGTAGCTAGCTAGTTGGAAGTAAACAAATACACCGGAACAGGCTGAACCGCATTATTTGAAGCCGGAAGTACTTCACACAGCTTAGTGCATGTAGCCCATTCATACTGCGGCAGGGAATGGGGAGTAAGCATTCCATTGTACTTGGACATTTTTCCAATTCCTCATCATTTCACAAGAGTGTTATGTGTGAATGTGAAGCCACATCTCCAACAGTATGAGAAGGTTTCACAAAATGTTATCTTGTCTGCTTATGAACGGGTGTTGCTTCGTGACCGATTGAAATTGAAGTGCTTCATCAATACAGCGAAATACCAGGAACACGTGTGGTAGATGTTGTTAGTCAGACAGAAAGGCCATCCAAATACCAAGCGGGTATTTAAGGAGATAAGGAGAGAGCTGTGTGCTACCGCTACCGCCTTCACGTCAATATCGACATAATCGTTCTCTCCCTCAAATAAATACAATTTAATCTTTTTATTTTATTTTAATCCTCTCTATTGGTCACACACATGGACTCAGCAAAGCACACACACAGTGAAATTTGTTTCTCTGCCTTCAACCCATTCTAGTATTAGGAGCAGTGGACAGCTGTTGTATATACAGCACCTAGGGAGCAGTGTAGGGGTCTGGTGCCTTGCTCAAGGGCACCTCGGCAGTGCCCAGATGGCGAACCTAGCACCAGTTCTCACTTCGGGGACTTGAACCGGCGACCCTCCGGTTCCCATGCCAAGTCCCAACAGACTGAGCTACTGCCCCCCTAAACACAATTAAGATCCGGGCCATGGTGAAAATAGAAAATACACTGAAAATACACTCCTATGACGATAGATAGATCAACATATAGGAGCCGTCTTCAACCCACTCAGACACATCGCGGGACACGCAAGCAACCAATGAAATGCTAATGAAATTAGCTACCTTCCCTGATGCGTGTGTTAGTGTGTGTTAGTTTTTTAAGCTAGCTGCCATAAGTATTCTAGACTGAAGGCCATTCATGTCAAGCTTTTTGTGTTTGTAAGCTAGAAGCGGGTGTGTTGGAAATGTTTGGATGTGTGCGGCTGTCTTTTCACTTTTAACATTTATGTTTAGTCCCGCCCCCTTCCCTTAAGAGGCATCCGTTTGCCAGGTCGCCGTTGTAAATAAGATTTGTTCTTAACGACATGCCTGGATAAATAAAACACAAACGCTAATAATCAATAATCAAGCACATGAACACAATAAACACAATGCCATGGAATCATCTGGTAAAATCAGTATTCTCCTTAGTTTGCATATCATGCTTCACAACAAATCACTAGTTTGTTTGTTGCTCTGTTTCATTTCATATGCACTAGTCAGAAATGAGTCTGTCATCTCTGACAAAATAGGTGCTCAACCTCAACGAGGGGAACCTGAATAAATATAGGTTCAATCAAAATAGGTTAAATAGGTTAAAAAAACATATAATAATAATAATTTAAAAAAAAAATACATGTACATATCACTTTGTATGGTGAGTTTTATACTGTAAATCTTTGTATGAGATTTATACTGCGGGAGGGAATGGCGAGTAAGCATTCCTATGTACTAAAAATATTGTATCTTGTATCGTGCGAAATAAACCAAATAGAGAACAGAAACCCATCCACAGATGCCACTTAAAAATAATACCAGCAGCTGAAGGCTATCTTCAAGCTGTGGTTTTAAGCACACAATGTTGTGGTGAACAGTGTAGCAGTGGCCTGTGGAGGTAGACCGTTTGTAATGTCTAACCCTGGTGATAATGGATCTGTACCGTCTGAGACTGTCCTGCTAAACATCTAACCCCATCCCCCACATCTTGGTTAGAGCCGCCTTTTCTGTTATTACATGAACTATGTGTTTTAAACCATTAGATTCCAAATCTAAAATTACAATAAACAATCCTTTACACATGCATAAGATGTCCATCCATCCATCCATCTTCTCCCGCTTATCCGTAATCGGGTCGGGGAGGTAGCAGCTTCAACAGGGGACTCCAAACTTCCCTCTCCCTGGCAACATCGACTAGCTCTGACTGGGGGATCCCGAGGCGTTCCCAGGCCGGTGTGGAGATGTAATCACCCCACCTGTACCTCGGTCTGCCCCGTGGTCTCCTCCCAGTTGGATGTGCCTGGAAAACCTCCCTTTGGAGGCGACCAGGAAGCATCCTTACTAGATGCCCGAACCACCTCAACTGGCTCCTTTCGAAGGAGCAGCGGCTCTACTCCGAGTCTCTCACGAGTGACTGAGCTTCTCACCCTATCCCTCAGGGAGATACCAGCCACCCTCCTGAGGAAACTCATTTTGGCCGCTGGTATTCGCGATCTCGTCCTTTCGGTCATTATCCATTGTTCATGGCCATAGGTGAGGGTAGGAATGAAGACTGATCGGTAGATCGAGAGCTTTGCCTTCTGGCTCAGCTCTCTTTAGGTTACAACAGAGCGCCAAAGAGCACCCAATACCGCTCCCGCTGCACCTATTCTCCTGTCAATCTCACACTCCATCCTCCCCTCACTGGAGAACAAGACCCCGAGATACTTGAACTCCTTCACTTGGGATAAGCAATCCACCGGTTTCCTGCTAAGAACCATGGCCTCAGATTTGGAGGTGCTGATCCTCATCCCAGCCGCTTCACACTCCGCTGCAAACCGATCCAGTGAGTGCTGAAGGTCACATGCTGATGACGCAAACAGGACCACATCATCTGCAAACAGCAGCGATTCAATCCTGAGCCCACCATACTGAAACCCCTCCCCTCCATGACTATGCCTTGAAATCCTGTCCATGAAAATCACAAAAAAGATGGGTGACAAAGCGCAGCCCTGGTGGAGGCCAACACCCATTAAGAACAGGCCTGACTTACTACCGAGAATCCGGACACAGCTCTTGCTTTGGGAGTACAGAGATTGGATGGCCCTCAACAGTGACCCCCGCACCCCATACTCCCGCAGCACCCCCCACAGTATTTCCCGAGGGACCCGATCATATGCCTTTTCCAAATCCACAAAACACATGTAGACCGGATGGGCATACTCCCAAGCGCCCTCCAGGATCCTTGCAAGAGTGAAAAGCTGGTCTGTTCCACGACCAGGGCGGAATCCGCATTGTTCCTCTTCAATCTGAGATTCGACTATCGGCCAAACCCTCCTTTCCAGCACCTTGGAGTAGACTTTCCCAGGGAGGCTGAGTAATGTGATACCCCTGAAATTGGCACACACCCTCTGGTCACCCTTTTTGAACAGGGGTACCACCACCCCAGTTTGCCACTCCTCAGGCACTGTCCCAGACTTCCACGCAATGTTGAAAAGACGTGTCATCCATGACAGCCCCTCAACACCCAGAGCCTTTAGCATTTCTGGACGGATCTCATCAACCCCTTGTGCTTTGCCACTGCGGAGATGTTTGACTACCACAGTGACTTCCTCCAGGGAGATTGATGTTTGCCGTCCTTCCTCCTCCAGCTCTGTCTCTACCATTGAGGGTGTAGTTGGGTTAAGAAGTTCCTCAAAGTCTTCTTTCCACCGCCCGATCACCTCCTCAGTTGAGGTCAGCAATGTCCCACCCTTACTGTACACAGCTTGGATGGATCCACGCTTCCCCCTCCTGAGGCGCCGGATTGTTTGCCAGAAACGATTTGGTGCAGACTGAAAGTCCTTCTCCATGGCTTCTCCGAATTCCTCCCACACCCGCTGCTTTGCCTCCGCTACAGCCGAGGCTGCCATCCTCTTGGCCTGTCGATACCTCGCAACTGAGTCCGGAGTTTCATAGGCTAACATAGCCCGGAAGGCCTCCTTCTTCAGCCGGACGGCTTCCCTGACCACCTGTGTCCACCACGAAGGTTGCCGCCCCTTGAGGCACCAATGACCTTGAGGCCACAGCTCAATGCCCCCAGCCTCCACAGAGATGCCCGAAAAATTCTGCCGGAGTCTGGAGTCTCTGTGTGTGTCTTGTCCTGTTTTGGAGACTTTGACAATGAAAAGAAACACATGTATTCGGTGTGACCATTTAATACCAGGGTTCACAAAGTCCTTGTGGGCGGCTATCCGACTGTAGATGTACGTTTGGTGTGGAAACACACGACAAAGAAAAATAAGATGGAGCATTCTATTAAAAAAAACACCACACCAGAGGTCTTCTGTGGTCTCCAACGTCACCTGGACGGAGGCGCGGGAGGATCATGTGTAAAGGAAGGAGAGGCCGGTCAGGTTGCAACACGACCGCGGAGGAGGAGGTCGGACTAATGAGGAATGCTCAGGAGAACACGCCCTGTGATAGGCTGAGGAGTAAGATGACAGTGTGCTTCACAGTAGAAAAAACGCGTCTAGCACAGCAGGGAGGGTTGGTCTCCAATGCAAATGACAGTTTAGTTTAGCAGAGAGAGAGAGACACACACAAACCAACAAACACAACAAAAATAAAACCATAGTTCTTTGTGGTCGGGTTGAAGAAACGTCAACTGAGGCCAAGATGGTCGGGGTGTTTGAGTTGTCTCTGGGTTTCCTGGGTAAGTAGACCTGTTTACCTGCGCGTACCTTGCTTGGATATCTTTACCTTTTTTTTTGGGGGGGGGGGGGGAACCACACCTTTTTTCCGCAAAGTTCGCCATTCGCAAACGGTTCGGCCTGTTCCCGCTTTGTTGAGTCGCTTTGGAAAACGTGATGCATTTTGAGTGCTAATAATTGTTGTGTTGGTAGACTAGATGTAATTAATTATATTAATATACTGCGTGTATGTATGAACGCAACTGAGCCTTTTTACGATGAAACTTCAAAACAAGCACATCGACTTTAGGAGCCGTTTTAGCTGAGGCCAAGTCGAGAATATGATTACTTTTGAGAATAATTGCAGTTCATTAAGTATGACTTGTTTAAATTAATAAAACAAATTATGCCGAGATTAGACATGCGGCTCAGTTTTTATTGGGGAAAAAAAGCTGTGTGTGTGTGTGAGATAAAGAAAATAGTCCATATAGAAGAGCAGATCCATTAATTGTTATATTGTATTGTCTTCCTTTGTAGTCTGGTGTTTTTATTGGTTGAAAAAAAAGAAGCTTTGTGTGTGTGTGTGTGTGTGTGAGATAAAGAAAATGGTCCATATCGAAGAGCAGATCCATTAATTGTTTTCTTCTACTGTATTTTGTCTTCCTTTGTAGCCTAGTGGGTCAAATCCCTTGTCTCACATGTATGTCCATATAGAAATGTACACACATGTGGCTGGTGTAAGCAGCCTTACCAGCCACAGGAGGAGTGAGGCTGCTTCAACCAGACACCAACCACACACACCCCACTGTATGCTTGATATTAATATGCACATAGAAATATATGTTTATATATAAATATGGATGTTTGTCTATATACTACTAGTACTGTATGTCTACATGCATGTCTGTATATAAATATACATGTGTATATATATATATGTCTATATATGAATATATAATTTATAAATATATATAAATATATAAAGGTGCATGTCTATCTTTACATTTACATGCATTTCTGTATATAAATAAATATGTATGTCTCTCTTGACAGTGGTGTCCCTGGCCAGGGCCCTGAATGTCGACATACCCCAGGACATGTATGAGTTTGCCAGCGGGGACAACATCACGCTCCCCTGCGTCTTCACCCTCAATCCCGCTCTCCCAAAGCCCAAATTCGTGATTGTCAGCTGGACGGTGGACGGGGGGAACCCCAACATCCCAGAGGTAAGGAAGGAGGAGATGCTAGGCAGGGGTCACGTCAGAGGACTCGAAACGTTGATCTTGTTCTCATGAACATGTGAACATAAGTATAGTAGTGTAGTATGAGTGGAAGTATTGTTGTTTGTATAATGGTGTATAGTTTTGTAGTATTGTATTGTGGTAGGAAATTCATACTGCGGTAGTGAATGAGGTAAGTACGCGTTCCATTGTACTGAAAGATTCTGCTGAACTACATGCTTTCATGTAGTTTAGCATTCTGCACATCGAGTAGTGGGCAATCTATTTCAATATTTTTTAAATCTTTGCTCTCAAATGTATTAGTGCTCAGGTAAAAGTACAATACGTTGGCTCCCTAGATTTGACACAACATCATACAGGGGCTACAATGTCAAATAGTGAAGCCAATAGACACAGAGTATAAGAATAAGCTAAGCTAATTAACAAGTCAGAGCATCACAATCAGAAGGCCTTAATGGTTACTGTACAAGTACGAACAAAATTGTCTGGCAATCCTCGTGACACAAATGACCATTTCATTTGAAAAATCTAGATAGTAGAAATGTAGAATATAGAAAGTGCCGGTGAACAGGAAACGGGGGTCCTCGACAAGGTTTCTTCGTTGATCAGTGAAGGAGTGCTTCCTTGCTCTTTGATCAAATGTATTTCTTTTTTTCTTTTATCGTTGGCCAATTCTACCGCCCCCCCCCCCCCGCTGTGCAGAAAATGGTGCTGACCCACTACTCCACTGGCCCTACGGACATCTCGCCGCTGTACGAGGGCCGCGCCACCCTGGACCACGACCTCATCAACGGGAAGGCGGACCTGAAGCTGCGCCGCATCACCATGCAGGACAACAAGGTGTTCGAGTGCCGGGTGCAGATCCCCCATGAGGACGAGGGCAAGTTGGCGGACACGACCCGTGTGGTGGTCCTGGGTAAGGCTCCTCCGGGCCCTCTCCTACATGTACAACATGTAAATAAGATCGAAAGGGAGATCCTATTTACATACTGTACATATATATATATATGTCATTTTGGAGGGATAATTACACATGATTGATAATTGCTTTGTTATGTTCTTTCCAGTTTAAACCGATGCAAAATGATCGCATTCAACAGGAAGAGGAAAATCCATTTGCCTTGCATCTACATATCGCCATCTAGATGTTTTTTATCCAACGTATCGGTTTTAGATGACAACAGACAATATGTAAATACAAAGTGATTCTCAATTCTCCACTTTGTTCCAGGTGTGTGTGTGTGTGTGTGTGTGTGTGTGTGTGTGTGTGTGTGTGTGTGTGTGTGTTATTAAAATAATCACAAGAAGATTAGAGCAGGTCATTGAATTGAGTCCAGATCCCTTGACCCATGTAACACAGTAGCTGTTCCTAACAACTAATCCTGAAGGCCAGAGCCACTTAACCCCAAACCGTTTATCAGCTTCCATGGAGGCCTCTGCCTCTGTCCCGCTGCCTCCACAACCCGGAAACAGGTGGTGCAGAGTACAAAATCTGACGGAGGTGGATGTGGATGTGAGAATAGGCCCAATTAAATCAGTTATGAATGTTGACGCCTATCGTAGAGATGATAAAACTGTCTGTTAAATTATATTATTATAAATTATAAATCAATTATAGAAATCAATTATAAAGTATTTGGCCTACGGATGGATGTCTGTATTTTGTATTTTCTGTAACAGCCAAAGTCCAAAAATAAATGGCAAGAGGCCTAAATCTCCCCCTAGTGGAATACACTATGAAATAAAAAAAGACAATGATGCAATTTGTATTCGTGTATCTCTCTCTCATTTTGTCTCTCTCTCGCTTTCTCCCACAGACACATGCACATGCACAGACACACACACACACACACACACACACACACTCAGGGTGGATGTTTGCGTCTTTCAGTATTATCTGTAGTCTCTATCTCTCTCGCTCTGTCTTTAGCTCTCTCCCTCCCTCCCCCCTCTTTCTCTCCCACAGATACACACACAAACACACTCACCGGGCGGATGTTTGCGTCTTTCAGTATCATCTGTAGTCTCTTGCTCTCTCTCACACACACACACACACACACACACACACACACACACACACACACACACACACACACACACACACACACACACACACACACACACACACACAATGTGGATGTTTGCATCTTTTAGTATCACCTGTATTATCTCACTCTTTGTCTTTCTCTCACACACACACACACACACACACACACACACACACAGGGATGTTTGCGTGACAGAGCATCGTTCTTTGGTTTCCCGTCAAACCAGTTTAACTGAAACAAAGGCCAATCCCGCTTGTTGTTTCACAAAGTCAGTTCACTCAAACTATTAAGTCTGGGTGGAGTGGGAACTAGTAGGCCTCCCGCACTGTGCTTCTGGAGTCTCTGTGTGTGTCTGTGTCCTGTTTTGGAGACTTTGACAATGAAAAGAAACGCATGTATTCGGTGTGACCATTTAATACCGGGGTTCACAAAGTCCTCGTGGGCGGCTATCCGACTGTAGATTGTACGTTTGGTGTGGAAACACACGACAAAGAAAAATAAGATGGAGCATTCTATATTAAAAATATAAAAAAAAACACCACACCAGAGGTCTTCTGTGGTCTCCAACGTCACCTGGACGGAGGCGCGGGAGGATCATGTGTAAAGGAAGGAGAGGCCGGTCAGGTTGCAACACGACCGCGGAGGAGGAGGTCGGACGAATGAGGAATGCTCAGGAGAACACGCCCTGTGATTGGCTGAGGAGTGAGATGACAGTGTGCTTCACAGTAGAACAAAAACCGCGTCTGGCACAGCAGGGAGGGTTGGTCTCCAACGCAAATGACAGTTTAGTTTAGCAGAGGGAGAGAGAGAGACACACACACACAAACCAACACAAAAAAATAAAACCATAGTTCTTTGATCCGTGGTCGGGTTGAAGAAACGTCAACCGAGGCCAAGATGGTCGGGGTGTTTGAGTTGTCTTTGGGTTTCCTGGGTAAGTAGACCTGTTTACCTGCGCGTACCTTGCTTGGATATCTTTACCTTTTTTCGGGGGAGGGGGGGAGATGCCACACCTGTTTTCCGCAATGTTCGCCATTCCCAAACGGTTCGGCCTGTTCCCGCTTTGTTGAGTCGCTTGACGTGATGCATTTTGAGTGCTAATAATGTGTTGTTGTGTTGGTAGACTAGACGTAATTAATTATATTAATATACTGCGTGTATGTATGAACGCAACTGAGCCTTTTTACGATGAAACTTCAAAACAAGCACATCGACTTTAGGAGCCGTTTTAGCTGACGTCAAGTCGAGAATATGATTACTTTTGAGAATAATTGCAGTTCATTAAGTGTGACTTGTTTAAATTAATAAAACGAATTATGCCGAGATTAGACATGCGGCTCAGTTTTTATTGGGGAAAAAAAAGCTGTGTGTGTGAGATAAAGAAAATGGTCCATAACGAAGAGCAGATCCATTAATTGTTCTCTTCTACTGTATTTTGTCTTCCTTTGTAGCCTAGTGGGTCAAATCCCTTGTCTCACATGTATGTCCATATAGAAATGGACACACATGTGGCTGGTGTAAGCAGCCTTACCAGCCACAGGAGGAGTGAGGCTGCTTCAACCAGACACCAACCACACACACCCCACTGTATGCTTGATATTAATATGCACATAGAAATATATGTTTATATATAAATATGGATGTTTGTCTATATACTACTAGTACTGTATGTCTACATGCATGTCTGCATATAAATATACATGTGTGTATATATATATATGTCTATCTATGAATATATCCTTTATAAATATATATAACAATACATGTCTATCTTTACATTTACATGCATTTCTGTATATAAATAAATATGTATGTCTCTCTTGATAGTGGTGTCCCTGGCCGGGGCCCTGAATGTCAACATACCCAAGGATGAGTATGAGTTCGCCAGGGGGGACAACATCACGCTCCCCTGCGTCTTCACCCCCAATCCCGCTCGCCCAAAGCCCACCCTCGTGGTTATCACCTGGACGGTGGACGGGGGGGACCCCGACATCCCAGATGTAAGGAAGGAGGAGATGCTAGGCAGGGGTCACGTCAGAGGACTCGAAACGTTGATCTTGTTCTCATGAACATGTGAACATAAGTATAGTAGTGTAGTATGAGTGGAAGTATTGTTGTTTGTATAATGGTGTATAGTTTTGTAGTGTTGTATTGTGGTAGGAAATTCATACTGCATACAGGGGCTACAATGTAAAATAGTGAAGCCAATAGACACAGAGTATAAGAATAAGCTAAGCTAATTAACAAGTCAGAGCATCACAATCAGAAGGCCTTAATGGTTACTGTACAAGTACGAACAAAATTGTCTGTCAATCCTCATGACACAAACGACCATTTGAAAAATCTAGATAGTAGAAATGTAGAATATAGAAAGTGCCGGTGAACAGGAAACGGGGGTCCTCGACAAGGTTTCTTCGTTGATCAGTGAGTGCTTCCTTGCTCTTTGATCAAATGTATTTCTTTTTTTTTTCATTTTCTTTTATTGTTGACCAATTCTACCCCCCCCCCCCCCCCCCCCCCCCCGCTGTGCAGAAATTGGTGCTGACCCACTACACCGGTCGCCCTACGGACATCGTGCCGCTGTACGAGGGCCGCACCACCCTGGACCACGACATCCCCAAGGGGAAGGCAGACCTGAAGCTGCGCGGCATCACCATGCAGGACAACAAGGTGTTCAAGTGCCGGGTGCTGATCCCGGGGGACGACGAGGGCAAGTTGGCGGACTTGACCAATGTGGTGGTCCTGGGTAAGGCTCCTCCGGGCCCTCTCCGTCCCTCTGGGCACCCGACTGGTTCCTTTTTTGGTTTTAACGTCTCAGGGTTTACTGTTATATTCCCCTTATGGATGAACAGGAACAGCTGGATACGTCGTACATCAACATAAACGGGTATTCTAATGAATCAATGTGCACCGTGGATCCCATTGTGAACCTTAACGCAAACAACGTTGAATAATAGTGGAAGGCTTGTGGTGTTTAGGAGGTTAAAAATGATTCATAGTGTAGGGCAGATCATTTGTAAGATAATTAATAGGGTAGGAGATTCCCGCTCCGCCAGAACCTTCTGTTGGCTCATACACACAAGCAGGTGTTGTGCGTCAGAAGCTGAACCTGGAGTGGTCCGTATGGGACACATTCGCCTGGAGGTTTAGAACGTTAAGGAGAAATAAGGAAGCTCCGAGTTATATTTTTCTTTAGAACCAAAGGCTCGGCCTCGGAACAAACCACACACGCACATAAAACGGGAAGTAGTTTCTTTGTTTGTCTTAAAACAACTTGGTTTTACCGTTGCTCGTTCCTACTATATACAGTATAATCCATCCTCAACGTAAAATGATTTAATTTATAAAATGCATTCTGGGACAACTGAACCCTCAAGATGAGGCAAACAAAAATCGTGGATCAGGATCAGAATACCTTTTTTAGTTAAGTTTAAGTACAACAAAATTGTATAGCAATTCTCAAGACACTCTTGAAATCACAATTGAAAGATGTAAATAAAATAAAACAAACACACGTGTAATGCATTGAGGAGATGCTTGAGTAGGAAACGGAGTGTTGTGTTAATGCCCTGGAGTGTCTGTGTGCCAGTGGCTCCGTCGACGCCGGTCTGTAAGATCGAGGGGAAGGCGGAGTATGGCCAGAACATCAACCTGACCTGCCGGTCGGAGGAAGGTTCCCCCACCCCCGTCTACTCCTGGGCGCAGCAAGATGTCCGGCAGACGCCCCGCATAGCGGCGCCCCGCACCACCGACAGTCTGTATCCCCAACCGGCACGCGCGCGCGTGTGTGTGCGTGCGCCCGTGTGTGTGTGTGTGTACGCACTATACTTTACTATACTATACTACACTTTACTATAAACTACTAGATATGATCTACTATGAACAACACACTATACTATATACCTTAAACAACACTTAATGCTATCTATTATATACTTTCTTATATAACCAACACTTAATACTATATACTATGTACTATAAACAACAGTATATACAATCTAATATCTACTAAAAACTCTATACACTATAACAATATAACCACACACACACACACACACACACACACACACACACACACACACACACACACACACACACACACACACACACACACACACACACACACACACACACACACACAATGTGTTGGCCCCACCCATTCACTGAGCTGCTGTTCCCGTGTCTCCCCAGAGGGGGGTGTCCTGTCTCTCTTCAACGTCTCCATGGAGACCTCGGGCTACTACACCTGTACCTCCAAGAACAAGATCCGCTCTGCCTCCTGCAACATCACCCTCACCGTGTCGCCCCGTAAGAACAGAACATAGAACCCTCTAGACCCCATCCTGTTTATAACCTCTTCTGGTTAGAACAGGACTATATCAATGTAATGTGAATGTAACTTTGTAATATCTACCCATCTCTCCTTTACGTTCTCACTTCCCTCTTTCTCTTCTCTCCTCCACTTCCCTCTCCTCTGTATCGTCTCTCCTCTCCCCTACCCTTGCCCCCCCCCCCCCCCCTCTCAGCCTCTATGAACATGGGTGCGACCGCGGGGTTAATCGGAGGAGGCGTGGCCGCCCTGCTGGTCCTGGGCATCGTCATCTACTGCTGCTGCTGCCGCAAGAAGAAGGAGGAGAAGGAGAAGGAGGAGTACGCCATGGGGTAAGCGCTCCCTCCCACTCACTTCCTCCCTCCCTCTCTTCTTCTTCCTCCTCTCTCACCCTAGGTCTTTCTTGTTGTAGCAGGCTCCAAGATTTAAGGTGTTTTTAATTGAACAAGTGCAATGGAACGCTAACTCCTCATTCCCTCCCGCAGTATTAATAACAATACTAATAACAATACTATACGACACTATGCTATACTACACTATACAATACTATACTATAAACAATACTACATGATATATACTATATACTATAAACAACACTATGCTTTAACAATATTATACACAATAAAAAGAACAATGACGACAATAAGAGTGTGGCTAATTGGTATATATATATATATATATATATATATATATATATATATATATATATATATATATATATATATATATATATATATATACACACACACACATTGCGGATGGTGCCAAAGGCATTTAAAGTGATTGCAGCACAGTAGTGAGTACAGTGCAGTACGATAATGAGTCCAGTAACAATGGTGACTATGTTATGGTAGTGACGGCACCAAAGCAGTTCATTAGGCACACTGCCTGTGGTTAAAAAACGGTCCTTGAACCTGCTAGTCCTCGTACGGATCTGGCAACCGGGCCGCAGGGGGGAGAAGAGATTGTGTCCCAGGTGGGTACGGTCCTTTGTGATGAAGATGGCGTTATGTGTTGCTGTACCACTCGTCAGGACGCTCTCTGCGGTGCCAAGGTAGAGGTTCACAAGCCAATGTTTTCCTACGCCGCTTCTCGTGAGGCACCGCAGGGCATAGAGGCACCGGTGTGCCTTCTTCATGAATTTCATGTTGTTGGTCTACGCCAGGTCGTTGGAGATCTGTAGTCCCAGGAAACGGGAAGCAAGTGACGATTTCCAGCGGCGTTCCGTCCAGGCTAATGGTGGAGTGGGTGCCTTGCTGGTCCTGAAGTCCACGATG
This sequence comes from Muraenolepis orangiensis, assembly GCA_027704905.1. Classification (NCBI taxonomy): domain Eukaryota; kingdom Metazoa; phylum Chordata; class Actinopteri; order Gadiformes; family Muraenolepididae; genus Muraenolepis; species Muraenolepis orangiensis. The sequence continues at coordinate 17,863,354 of CM051000.1, read as the reverse complement.
AGCTCCTTAGTCTTGCTGAGATTCAGTGCAAGGCTCTTGTCCTCACATCATCACGTCGGCCAGACTACCTCGTCTGCTTTACATCTCTGTCGCCGCTTATTAGGCCGATGACTGTGGTTCGTCTGCAAACTTGATAATCCGATCTGTTGCCGTGTGTGGCTGTACAGTCGTGTGTACGGAGAGTGCAGCCGGGGGCTGAGGCAGCAGCCTTGGGGTGCTCCCGTGTTCAGGACGAGCGGGATGAGCTGTTGTTTGTGGGGTCAAGACAACTGATGTTTCCCTGTACTCTGGAGACGATAGAATCTCCCAGGAGCCCTTGGTTGTAATCCAGTGTCGGGGGGAAACGAGCTGTGGCCCAACCCATCCAGGAGTCTGTCGACCCGGGACATTGGATAAGCATCGACCTATGTGCCCAAGCCACGCCCCCCCTCCCTCCTCACGCCACACTCATCTTTCTCTTTCCTTTCTCTTGAAACACTAAAACACCTGACACACACACACACACGTAAACACAGGTGTGTGTGCAAAGCCTCACACCTGGTCTCTGCCCCCTTGCAGGACCCCCGGCGAGGGAGAGTTCCAGAAGGAGCCTGAGGTGAACGGGGAGCGCCGTGATGACCGAGCGGAGGACGACAGGAGCGAAGCTGGCACCGCCCGGCGTGACTACGACGACCGCCGCAATGACCGTGATGCCCCCCGCAGTGACTACGACGCCCCCCGCAGTGACTACGACGCCCCCCGCAGTGACTACGATGACCGACGCAGCGAATTTTCCGACCGCCGCAGTGACTACGACGACCGCCGCGACCGCAATGACCCGCGCAACGACGACCGGGCTGACCGTCGCCGTGACGACTACCGCGACGAGGACAACCGGGAGGACCGTCGCCGTGACGACTACCGCGATGAGGACGATCGGGAGGACAGCCGCCGCCGCGACGACTACGAGGACAGCGAGCGCGGCGGCCGTCCTGAACCCCCCAGAGTGCCTGGCAACAAGCCGCCGTCGAGGGGCAATTACGACGTCTAGCGGTCGGGTCGGTTTGTGCGGCAGGCCGTGGCCATGAGTCTCGGTTGGTTTCTCAGTTAAAGGCACAGGATTCAGGATTCATAACCATTGTTTATTAGATGAGGAGAAGGCAGTACTCACTTCCGTTTCCCCACAGACAAGTCTGTCTCCACACTTGGTTCAGACTTCACTAAATTAATTCCCTTTAGCCTCTTTCTGCTATTGTCTGGCAGATGAAGATTTTTATTTTTTTTGGAGGGAGAAGCAGATAAAAAAAAAATTGACCAGAAACCCAAAACCAATACTGGAGGGGTTCTACAATAATATTGGACACTATTTTGAGAAAAAATTAACAATGCAACCAAGCAAAACATTATGAAGTAGAGGCCGATTGTGGAGATGGTCTACTTAGACATGAATAGGAAGGTACACAGTTCAGTTAAGTATGAATGTTTTTTTAATTTTCTTACATATGTTTAATTTGGCCTGACAGGTTAGTAGTTTAATGTCAGTTTGTAAAAGTCTGTTTAAACCCAGCCAATCGCTGACAGTGATGACTATTCTAAAATGGCTTGACCATCGGGGTCCAAGCAGATGTTCCACTCAATTGGTCTCGTTGGCGGGGCTCGTAGATTCACATTTAAGAACTTTTTTAGGATAGTAGATATCATTTCTTGAATAGCTCTCAGGATGATGTGTGTTCACTGATTCAGGGTGTGACCATACTGGTGGTGGTTTTAGTACTTGTTACTAATCTTAAATATCTTTACTGTAAGTTCTTTAATATTTTTTATGTTATATGATTGTATAGTGTTAGTGTGTATATAATGTAACTTCTGTTTGTGTGTGTCGAGGTTATGTGGTTGAGAATGGGAGTGATTTGAGAGATGTTTCAAGGACGCTTTGGAGACGGATTCACATCTCTACTTCAACTCATACTTGGCCACCAGTACCGGCAGAACATCTCAATTAAGCAACAGGGAAACAAGGTCCAATAACGGTAGTAAGAACCGTTTTTGTGAGGTGAAAAGCTTTAATGTAATCACAGTGGTTTGTATAGTCTTATAGATTTTTTTTTTAAACTTTTATTAATGTTTTTATTTGACATAATTGATCATTGTTCTACTCTAATCTGCTGTTGAGTGCTACATTAGACTTCATGGATTAAATGTATATTTTGATTTTGGTATTTTATCCTGGGAATAGCATTTAATGAATTGGATTGGATTAAAAACAAGTTTTAAACGTGGAGTCCTTTGTGAGATTATTTAAATCAACTCTAGATGGCAACATAAGTCCTACATCATGCAACTAGTGAACAAACACAAGCCCGTAACAGAAGGAGGCTGGTCTTTCTTTTCAAGATTCAAGAGACTTTATTTATCCCGAGGGAAATTAAGGTGCAACAGTTGAAACGGGGGGGAATAAATGCACACAAAATATACTAATAAAACAGGTTTTATTAATGTAGCTAGTATTACTTATATTAATAACCTGTAGTCCTAGGAGTGTTCATCGCCATCATCTGTATTAGTCTAGTGAGTGTACTCTCTTGCATGTTCCACACATAGGTGCAGAAAAGCACTATATCGTTTTTGTTAATTTATTATCTGATATGATTAATCTCTTTTTTTGTTGTTGATATGTTATATTGTGTTATTTATTGATGGCTTATTCATCAAAGGGTGATACTTAAGTTTGTCGCGGCCTACTCAAGATATAACCGTTACAACTAATGCACCGTTCCTCCCGGTTCTTCCCCCAAACTCCCCCCCCCCCCCCCCCCCCCCCACCCACACATTGTTTCACCAGGCGTTCCTCGTCGCACGACGGAGCGCCTGGGACGGGATCCCCCGAATGAGCGTTACTGACGAGAGACAGAGGGGGCGGGACTTCCTATAGCGTAGTAAACATGTAACGTTTCCGTTACATGTTACTACGGTATTGTTTTTCGAAAATGTTTTTTAAATACACACCGTATGTATTCTCCTTGTCGTCGTGGTGGTTGTTGTCATGTTCGTATTTCTCTCTCTACTTAACTGGCTGTTAATGTTAATCTCATAGGAAGTACGAGATCGGAAGTCTCGGTCTCCGGTAGACCGAGATAACGCCACATACCCATGACACCTAGCTCGTGTTCTACGAGGGCCCGCCCTCCTCCCGTAGGCCCCTCCCACTCGGTGGTGGTGCTTGTCCCGTTATGTTTCGAGACACTCACAGTTAGTTAGAATAACGAGTGTTTTTTGTTGTACGTGGACGACAAGAAAACGCAGCGGACGATGTGAGTCTGCGACACCCCCCCCCCCCCCCCCCCTGTGTGCGGAGCGCTTTTTCTCTCTTCGGTGTCCGACATGTCGTTGCCGTGGCCCCGGGGGCCCCTGCTGCTGCTGTGGCTGGCAGGTAAGAAGAACCGAGGAACATGTCTTTAATGTGTGAGCAGGTTGCACAGTTTGGGACGCTTGGGAACTTGGTCCATATAGGACCATAAAGTGAAAAGTTCACTTTATGGTCCACTGAGATGTAATGGAATCGGTGGCCCGCTCTCTGTTGACACTGATTGTGTGTTATATTGTTTTACTAGCAGAAGGTTTATTATTGTTATTCTCGCCTGTTGTTGTTGTTGTTCTAATGCGGGTTAACGTGAGTCTGACTAATGACTGATCGCATCTGGTGTAGATTATAATTCTTATATTATATAGATTTATATTATATTTTAATAATTAATGTTATTCTATTTTATTATTATTTTGATTATATTCGATTTATATGATTATGATAATGCTTTTATTAAACGGTAAGACATTACAGTTTAATATAGATCAAGTGTAAATCAAACCCAAGAATCCTGTCCACCGTAATGTGTTTTAGTTTAGTTTTCAACAACAACTGCCTCACCCTGCTGTCTGTGGTTCCCTCTCTCCTGAACACATCCTCCTCCCCGTATCATGTTGTTCATCTCCTCTGGGGTCGGACCCCCGCCAGGAACACTCATAACTTCTGGATTCACCACGCTCTTTATCTGAAACAGCCCCCTCTCATCTTGTTTCTCCTGCTCCCTGAGAAATTAATATTATATCCTCGTCTTCCTGTGTGTGTCAGCCACATTTTAGTCTTTATTTGAATGATAGAAGTCGTTTGGTTTTGGGTGTCTGTAACGCAAGTCACGCATTATATTGACTTACTTACTACCTTCTGGTCGTGGTCAGCCGACGCTTTATTCCAAAGAGACTTACAGTGAATTGTTCCAAGTCACCAATGTGCAGGTACAGGCGTCTTGCTCAGGGACGGGCAGGTAGACAGAGGACACTAGGGTTCTCTCTCTCTCTCTCTCTCTCTCTCTCTCTCTCTCTCTCTCTCTCTCTCTCTCTCTCTCTCTCTCTCTCTCTCTCTCTCTCTCTCTCTCTCTCTCTCTCTCTCTCTCTCTCTCTCTCTCTCTCTCTCTCCCTCCCTCCCTGAAAACACTAAACAGTCTCTGTTCTGTGAAGCGCGTCCTTTGCAATTGAAAGAAAACATTTATTTTGCTGCTTGCCTGATCTGGTTTAAATGAAGCTTGCTCCCACACACATCCATTCTGATGCCCGCTTCATCACACACACACACACACACACACACACACACACACACACACACACACACACACACACACACACACACACACACACACACACACACACACACACACAAAGGCATGCACAAACACACAGGCATGCACACACAAACACACACAGCTGGCTGTGGGAGTGGTCGGGTCTCCCCGGGTCAGCCCACACTGTTCTGGACCAGCAGAGATCCAGCTTCTGCTCATCTCGGACTCAAAACACAACCGCCTCCCGTTGAGCCAAGACCAGAACTCTGACTCAAATCACAACAAGTCCCATCCACCAGTGAAGACCAAGACTTTAAACCCCGTCCCTACTTACAGAGTAACTCCTGCTTTGAACGCCTCCCCCGACACCACCTCATCATCATCATCATCATCATCTCCACCCTATGACTCAAAACAACGAGGCCTTAACTCACGTCCACCGTTAAGACCTGACCTTTGACGATAGACTCTCACCCAAAAAAACAACATTTAGCCAGACTCAAATCCTGTCCAATCACGTAATTTCCCCGCTCTGTTCTCTGCACCCGGCCGGCCCTTGTTTTTCTGGACCAAACAATATTCACCTCCGCCATCGAAGATGGAGTGAGGTTACGTTCCTGCCCCAGTTAGATAACTCTCAAAGTTATGTCAGGAATTGGACAAAACTCGGTGGTTAGATTACTTATGAGCCAAGGAACAGTTGACTTTGGCGCAGATCCAGAATCCGGATCCAGGGGACTTTTTGGTGTGTGGCGGAGGTAGGCGGTCTGCTGAGGGCCCTCTAGTAGTACATGGTTTGTTTTTACTACACGGTAAAAGTTGTGTAGTAACTAGTGGTCCTAGAATGAGTATACTGGGGCTTCGGTTAAACTGACATCAGGCTTGACATACACAATCAAGCTACTATGAAGTGTTGTGAGGAGAGTGACACAATGGAGCGTGACTGTGTCCTTACTGGGGGGTCAGGCATGTCTCCAGAGAGGATAAAGACGTATTTAGTAGCCACGTCCTAGAGAGAGAGAGAGAGAGAGAGAGAGAGAGAGAGAGAGAGAGAGAGAGAGAGAGAGAGAGAGAGAGAGAGAGAGAGAGAGAGAGAGAGAGAGAGAGAGAGAGAGAGAGAGAGAAAGGAGGGAGGGAAACTAGCTTGGCATCATTCGGCTATGGGAATGCACGTGGCTGACTGTCTTTACTGGTGTAGTTACCTCCACCATCGAAGATGGACCGGAGATTTAGTTTCCACCCCTGTTTGTCTGTTTGTCTCTTAACAAGATAACTCGAAACATGATCTACGGAATTGGACAACACTTGGTGGTTAGATTACTTATTGGCCAAGGAGGATTTTGGCGCAGATCCGGATATGGAGGTATGCGCCCTCTAGTTTGAAACAAACGCTGAGCACAGAAGTGTTGCCTACATGTACAGCCTAGGGTGCTCCAGCCCCCAGCTAGAGGTTACTAGGATGGATCCCCAATGTCTGCAACCTCTAACAAGACGCCCCCTTACCCTACCTGGTCCTCATTGTCCGGTCTCTCTGAGTCGCTTTGGATAAAACGTGAATGTGAACGTGTTCATCTGCCGTAAGGTGATAACCAGTGTCCTTCTGTTCCTCCAGACCTTGCCTCAGCAGTCGGTTTGCTCCCCTAAAGCCCTCTGATTACACACTGCTTCTCATTACTAACACTGGGGCTGGCCCTGCCCTGACAAAAACACCCAGCATTTAAGAGTCACACAAATACTTCAATCCCACGGGAGGGTATCTGTGATGTGTTGAAAAGGTCAAAGAGTTACGCAATCCATGTGAGAAATTTCTTTCTGTTAAATGCTTTGCCTTTCTATGTTTCAAGTTCTCCAAATACATGATAGAATGTCAGTAAACCTAGCATGTTAGCTTGGGTAACTAGAAAAGACTTTGATCATTTGTTTTTAAAGTTTCACATTTAAGGGGCTTCACAGGTCCTCAATGCACGATTCAACATAACATCTCAAACAAACAGACAAGAACCGCTTCCCCTCAAACCCAGTGGGCATAATCCATGATAACAACTACATTACATGACATACCGTAACATAACATCAGTGGTGGAATGAACTCCCCGCTGACGTCAGGACAGCAGAGTCGCTGCTCATCTTCCGCCCCTGGCTGAAAGCCTCCAACCTCTCCAGGGAGCACTACCCTGAGCCTTCCTCCTAGCACTTGGGTCTTGTCAATTCTGTTTGCCAGTGCTTGTTGTTATTAGCTTTTGTTTGATTTACTTATTTTGTCAATTCTAGGAAGCTAACTTATTGTACTTTTACCTCAGCACTGGTTCTGCCCTTGGAGACTTGTCCGGACGGAAATGTAATGCATTATTTATTATGTTATTATATATGTTGTTATGTATGTATATTTTATTATATTATGGCTTGTAAGGCAGGAAATGCACTTATGACTTCTGGTGACTAATCTTGTCTACCTGTTGAATGACCTTATTTTAATGTAATGTATTATATATTATGCAATTAAATCAGTGTATATGTATGTATATATTACATTATTATTGGTTGTTAGGAAGGAAATGCACTCATGTCTTCTGGTGACTAGTAGTTATCTTGTCTACCTGTTGAATGACCTGATTGTCGCTTTGGACAAAAGTGTCTGCTAAATGAATTTAATGTCATGTAACACACATCAATATGTGCCACATATTCTAATGTGATACCTTATATGTGATAGAACCTTGTGTCCACCTAGTCTTAAACTCCGCCCCCCCTCCACCCCTCCCCCCTCTCCAGGTGTGTGCTGCGGCATCCAGGTGTTTGTGCGTGATGAGAAGCGCTACACTGTGCTTTTCCAGGCGGTGGTGCTGCCCTGCCACTACACCAGCATCTCCACCCAGACCCCCGTGGTGCAGTGGGTGTACAAGTCCTACTGCCGGGACCGCACACGGGACACCTTCGGCTTCTCCGACAGCCGCCCGGGCGCCGGCGGGGGTGTGGCCGTGCGAGGCGGGGGAGGAACTCTAGGAGTAGGTGGAGGTGGTGGTGGTGGGGGCGGAGGGAGGTCGGGGTACGACGGGGGAGCCACCACGGCGGTGGATTATCTGGACTGCGCTGACAGCAGCCGGACAGTTCGCACCGTGGCCTCCATCGCCGGTTCCTCCGTGACGCTGTCGGAGTACTACAAGAACCGAGATATCTCCATCAGTAACAGTGAGTACCTTCAGAATCAACCGTCGGGTTCAGATGGGTTCTGATTGATCCAGATTGGTTGAAGATGGTTCTGATTGGTTGAAGATGGTTCTGTTTGGTTCTGATTGGTTCAGCATGGTTCCAACTGGTTCAGTGTAGTTCAGGATGGGGGAATCCTGCAGTCCGGTGCTCAGTAGAGTGATTTTCTGCTACTGACGTCATGCCTCACTGGAGATCAGTTAGTTGTTGTTGTAACGCGGTCACAAAGTGCTCCATTGCTCCAGGCCCTGACTTCTAAATGGTTCTGGGGATTGGGTGGGTTGTCTGACATATATGTTTTTCCATTCTGGAAAACCTACAAGGTGAACAAAAATAATAACAACCGTGTGTCTGCCTTGCAACCACACTAGTATAAATATAGTTGGTTGTTGTTTGTATGTATTTTATATAATATTGAGGGTTGTCTCTGGGACACTACTGTGTGGCCCTGTAGGTTGGTTCTGTGTGCACATGTGTGTGTATGTTGACGAGCTGCAGATTTATGAAGCTGTAACTCCTGCTGAAGAATCAGCCTTGTCTTCACTCTCCGGACCCACGGACAAAAGCAACTGCTCTTTCATCCCACCCTCTCTCTCTCTCTCTCTCTCTCTCTCTCTCTCTTTCTCTCTCTCTCTCTCTCTCTCTCTCTCTCTCTCTCTCTCTCTCTCTCTCTCTCTCTCTCTCTCTCTCTCTCTCTCTCTCTCTCTCTCTCTCTCTCTCTCTCTCTCTTTTATGTACTTCAGTACAATCTGTTCTCTTATTTTCTGTTTTTCATCTTCTGCCCACATTCCTGTGATCATTCCATCTTTTTTCCTTTTGATGTGCTTTGGCTTAAAATCTCCTCCACCACCTTCTGTTTCCATCTCTCTCTCTCTCTCTCTCTCTCTCTCTCTCTCTCTCTCTCTCTCTCTCTCTCTCTCTCTCTCTCTCTCTCTCTCTCTCTCTCGCTCTCTCTCTCTCTCTCTCGCTCTCTTGCTCTCATTCTCTCTCCCCCCTCCTCTCTCTCTCTCTCTCTCTTTCTTCTTCTCTGTCCTTTCTCCCTTGAAACATGATGTTTTCGAGGTGTTTCCAGGTCCAGATGGCTGTGTTTTGCAGCCCACATCTACAGCTCATGAGATCTTCTGTTAGACATCACTTAAGTGTTTAGTGTTATACGAAGGCTCAGAGCAACTAGAAGCAGAGTGATTGTTTACCAATGTCTCTGATTTGCTGGCAGGATGCAGGCCGTCGTTCATGAACGTGGTCCTACAGCACCTCAGCCCTGAGGTCCTCCCCCTGCTCCCATTTCCTGCCCACTTCTCTCCTGGACAGGAACAGGAAGGGATCAAACAGCCTGTTCCTGTTCGCTGAGGAGGCAGATTTACATGTCTGACCACGCGACACAATGGTCTCCGTTCTCCGAGTTGTAAAACACTGTAGGCTGTAGTGAAGTTCTCTTCTCTGTTTCATACTCCAATCGTCCTCAAACCGCTCATCACAACCGATCCTTGGGGACTATTTTACTGCTTGATTATTTTGCAGACGCTGTCTTCCAATGTGTCTTATTCATATTTACTTGATATTTATGAGCAAAGTTGCAAGCAACATTGTTCTGGAATGAGGAGTAAATTAAGATTTGGTCATTTCTGTCCTTATGAACATGCATGTTAAATATCCTCTCTCCCTACTTCTCTCCCCTCTCCCTACCTCTCCTTTCTCCCCTCCCTCTCTTTCTCCTCCCTCCCTACTTCTCTCCCCTCTCCCTTACCTCACCTTTCTCCTCTCTCTCTCTCTCTCTCTCTCTCTCTCTCTCTCTCTCTCTCTCTCCTCTCTCTCTCTCTCTCTCTCTCTCTCTCTCTCTCTCTCTCTCTCTCTCTCTCTCTCTCCCCTCCTCCTCCCCCTCCCCCTCCCCTTCCCCCCCATGCAGAGGCGGACCTGCGTATCGGGGAGGTGCAGTGGGGAGACAGCGGGGTGTACACTTGCAAGGTGGTGATCTCAGACGACCTGGAGGGACAGAGTGAGGGCAACGTGGAGCTCCTGGTCCTCGGTGAGTCCTCCTGCTTCATGTGTAATCACCAAAAACCTCCTTCATCCAGCGACTGATCAACACCAGTTGGAAACAAGCAAGTCTTGTTTGGAAGTTTTCAGGTTTTGAAGTTTTGAGACAGGAGTTATAAATCGGTTACCTGATACAAGCAATAATAATAAACACACATTCTCTATGTCTCGCTCTCTCTGTCTCTTTGTCTCTCTGTCTCTCTGTCTCTCTGTCCCTCTGTCTTTCTCTCTGTCTCTCTGTCTTTCTCTCTGTCTCTCTGTCTTTCTCTCTGTCCCTCTGTCTTTCGCTCTCTCTCTCTCTCTCTCTCTCTCTCTCTCTCTCTCTCTCTCTCTCTCTCTCTCTCTCTCTCTCTCTCTCTCTCTCTCTCTCTCTCTCTCACACACGCACACACACTCACCATGGCCATACTGTACATACAGTATGTGGACATTTGGGTTCCTGGAGCTTTATGTAAGTGACCTTCTCAAGGTAGAGCATTGTTTTGTTCCCCGGAGAACAGGAGAGGAGATTTATTCAAACCAACGAAGACTGGCGGGAATTCTCCTCCGAGCATACGCTGTAGCCATGGCAGCTAGGACACGTTGTGTAAATACAGTAGATACTGTACATGGATGGATGGAAAGATGGAGAGAGAGAGAGAGAGAGAGAGAGAGAGAGAGAGAGAGAGAGAGAGAGAGAGAGAGAGAGAGGAGAGAGAGAGAGAGAGAGAGAGAGAGAGAGAGAGAGAGAGAGAGAGAGATCTATAGATTGATGGATAGATATATCTATAGTTAGATGGATAGATAAACAGAGAAGAGAGAGAGGGAGAGAGAAGATAGATAGTGTGTGTGGGGGGTGGTATAATCCCATCTACTCCATATTGTAATAGTATTTGTAGTTTTTTGTGTATTCACAATGACACTCTACGTGTCCGTGAGTTGTTACAAGCATTACCGTAGCAACGGCCGAGAGTCCACGGGACTCTTGGCTAAACTTTCTGTGCTTTGGCTGAAGCACACACACACACACACACACACACACACACACACACACACACACACACACACACACAAACACACACAAACTATGAACACACACATACACACACACACACACACACACACACACACACACACACACACACACACACACACACACACACACACACACACACACACACACACACTACAACACACTTTCATCATTGGCTTCCAGAGTAACTTTCTCCTGCAGGCCAACTGTCTCCATTAAGAGGATTACAAGAGTCTTAGCATGGGCCTACAGCACAGAGCTTCTAGCTAACATAGCATGTGCGCTACTTGAGGTTCCATGGCAACGGTTAGGGCCGGGGTGACGACGGGGGAGGTCCTTTGTGTCAGGCTGACAGCCCCCCATAGAGGAGGGGGGGAGTTTATGACCCGGGGGTGACACACTGAGAGGGGGAGAGAGTAAGAGACCCGGGTGACACACTGGGAGAGAGAGAGAGATACAGAGAGACAGAGAGAGAGAGAGAGAGAGAGAGAGAGAGAGAGAGAGAGAGAGAGGAGAGAGAGAGAGAGAGAGAGAGAGAGAGAGAGAGAGAGAGACCAGGGTGACACACTAGGAGACACTAGAGAGAGACGGGTAGAGAAGGACCATACAATAGAGTAAAACTGTGTGTATGTGTGTGTGTGTGTATGTGTGTGTGTGTCTGCATGGCCTTATGTTATAGTCCTCTGACCATTGTCTGCCTGCCTGTCTCTCTGTCTGTCTGAATGCATGTCTCTCTGTCTGTCTGTCTATCTATAATGTCAACAATATTTTTTGAACCTTGTACGTTATGATATGAGCTCAGTTGCAGCATATTGAGGTGTGCGTTGCTGCCCGTGGATCATGATAATAAAGAATACATCAGAAGAAGAATAAAGTTTAGTCTGCAGATCTGCTTGATTCATAGACAGTTCTCAAAGTCTTGTTCAACCACAACAACCATGGCAAATACTTTACGAAAGCATGCTGCTGTTTGCTTGCTACCTATAAATCTCTCTCTCTCTCTCTGCCTGTCTCTCTCTATCTCTTTCTCTCTTTCTCTCTTTCTCTCTCTCTGTCATTATAATGCATGCTGCACCAGTAACTTTCTATAAATCATTCAACATTTTTCCAGCTTTAGCTTAATCACCTCTTTTGCTCTCCTCTTCCTCTCCTTCTCTGCTCTCATCTTCACTTTTGCCATCCAACTCTACTATTCTCTTTTTGGCTTCCTCTCCTTTTTTCTCTCTCTCTCTCTCTCTCTCTCTCTCTCTCTCTCTCTCTCTCTCTCTCTCTCTCTCTCTCTCTCTCTCTCTCTCTCTCTCTCTCTCTCTCTCTCTCTCTCTCTCTCTCTAGGTTTCTCAGGTGATCCTGAAGACCTTCTACCTGGCGTTGACATAAAGTTAATACCAGGTAAGGCCACCTCACCTGTCTTCTAACCTGCTTCTTCACCTGTCTGGCTTCCGATCAAACTAACCTTCTCAGCCCAACAAACAAAACGCTGCCTGTCTGCTCTGGAGCCAAGGCTGTCACTTAAACTACACCCACACCCACCCACACCCACCCACACCCACCTACACCCACACACCACCATGTTTGAGAACACACAGAGAGTTGTTGTGAACCATGGCTATATGTTGGAGATGTATTGGACCATGGCTATATGTTGGAGATGTATTGGACCATGGCTATATGTTGGAGATGTATTGGACCATGGCTATATGTTGGAGATGTATTGGACCTTGGCTATATGTTGGAGATGTATTGGACCTTGGCTATATGTTCGAGATGAATTGGACCATGGCTATATGTTTGAGATGTATTGGACCATGGCTATATGTTGGAGATGTATTGGACCATGGCTATATGTTGGAGATGTATTGGACCATGGCTATATGTTGGAGATGTATTGGACCATGGCTATATGTTGGAGATGTAGTGGACCTTGGCTATATGTTCGAGATGAATTGGACCATGGCTATATGTTTGAGATGTATTGCACCATAGTGCGAGACATTGTGGACCATGGGTAGGTAGCGCAATCCTCAAGATACAAACAATTTTAAAAAAGTCCATAAAAAAGCAAATTGCCATAAAAAAGATTGAATATATACATTTTTGGTTTTGGTTGCCCTATACACATCATGAGAGTTGTTGAGGGACCACAGGTGAGATGTTCTAGACCAGAGGCGGACGTTGTGGACCATGCTGGGGAAGATGTTGAAGATGTATTATATCAACGCTTTAGACAGAGGTGTAGGCTCCTTAATACGATTTTTTTTTTTTACCGCCCAGCTAGCTAAAAAACGGAGTAAAACAGCCCAGCTAGCTCTCCGGCTAGCATGTGTTATTTAAAGACTTCCAGGAAGCAGGGGGGGGTCCGATGATGTCACTGTCCTGTCGTCCTATCACGGTAGCCTCGCCCGGAGTGTTTTCTAAAAGTGTGTGTGTATGATTCATGTGTGTGTATGTGTGTGTGTATGATTATTGTGTGTGTGTGTGTGTGTGTGTGCGTGTGTGTGACTCATGGAGCCTGGAGTGTATCTCTAGGCTTAGAGTCTTAGTTAGTGTTAGACCCTGTTATTGTGTGTGTGTGTGTGTGTGTGTGTGTGTGTGTGTGTGTGTGTGTGTGTTTGGGGGGGGTGTGATTTGTCAGTGTCATCACATAGTGATCTAACTTGCCGGCATTTTTGTTTCTCTCTTTCCTGTTCCGCAAGTCACACTTCCTGTGTGTGTGTGTGTGTGTGTGTGTGTGTGTGTGTGTGTGTGTGTGTGTGTGTGTGTGTGTGTGTGTGTGTGTGTGTGTGTGTGTGAGGGAAAGAGAGGGAGGACACATCTGTCTGTTCCTTCCTTCCTTTGTGCCTACCTGTCTGTCTGTCTGTCTGTATGTCCCGTTGTCTATCTGTCTGGCTGTCTGTCTGTCCCTCTGTATGTCTGTATATCCGTATGTCCCTCTGTCTATCTGTCTGGTTGGCTGTCCCTCTGTCTGGCTGGCTGTCTGTTTGTCTGTCTGTCTGTTTGTATTTGTATCTTCCAGAGTGGGGGTTTGTGAGTGCCGTAGTGCTAGGCAGTGTAATAGTATAGAATGTGTATCAGACAGACAGACAGACAGACAGACAGACACACACACACATAACATGTGTGTGTCTGTCCTTCCAGAGTGGGTGTTTGTGGGAGCTGTGGCTCTGGGTGGTGTGCTGGTCCTCCTGCTCCTGGGGGTGTGTTGGTGTCAGTGCTGCCCCCACTCCTGCTGCTGCTACGTCCGCTGCAGCTGCTGCCCCGAAACCTGCTGCTGCCCCAGACACCGTGAGTACCCCGGGTTGCCCCCCTGGTACTAGAACCTGCTACTGGAGTACCTAATACTACTATAGTACCCTGGTACTAGTACCCCGGGTACTATCCTGGTACTAGTACCCCGGGTACCATCCTGGTACTAGTACCCCGGGTACTATCCTGGTACTAGTACCCTGGGTAGTACACTGGTCCTAGTACCACGGGTACTACCCTGGTAATTGTATCTGCTACTAGAGTACTACTAGAGTACCTCATACTACTAGAGTATGAGTAGAGTATTAGAGTACCCTGGGTAGTACCCTGGTACTCGTACCTGCTACTAGAGTACTACTAGAGTACCTAATACTGCTAGAGTACCCTGGGTAGTACCACCAGGGAGAAGTACATTACATTATATTACAGTCATTTAGCAGACGTTTTTGTCCAAAGCGACTTACAATAGTGCGTTCAACAAAGGTAGGTAAGAGAACCACTCGTCACCAGCAGTCAAAAGTGCATAGTACTCTAGTAAAACTAGTACTAGTACCTGCTACTAGAGTACCTTCCATACAATAGGATAATATTAGAGTTTATGACCGACTATCTGATTGGTGTATGTGATCTTTTGTGTGTGTGTGTGTGTGTGTGTGTGTGTGTGTGTGTGTGTGCCAGTATATGAGGCGGGTAAGGGCATCAAGGTGGCCACCCCCACCCCCCAGGTGGTGTCCTACCCCCCCTACTTCGTGTCCGGCATGCCCACTATGGTGCCTATCGCCCCGCCCTCGCTGGTGGACCACGCCTCCCCGGCCCCGCCCTCCGACAGCAGCCTGCTGGCTTCAGGTGAGGCACTGGCTTCATTTACCTGTGGTAGATGGTCAGTTACCGTTACCGTCGCCATCGACGATGGACCGGAGGCTATGTCTGTCTGTCTGTTTGTTTGTCTGTCAGCCAGATAACTTAAAAAGTTATGTAGAGAATTGGTGGTTAGATAACTTATGGGCCAAGGCACAGTTTATTGGATTTTGGCACAGATCCGGATCTAAATGTTATTTACTATTTAAATGACTATTTAAATGAGTCGTTATTTTATACTTAAAAGGGGTTATGATCTACATGGCGTTCAAAAATGTATAAAGTGTTATGTATTATATTTATAGATATGATCTATATGTTATATACATAGATCTATATATTATATTATTCATATAATATATTATGGTTATAGTGCTTTTTATCCGGAAAAACAGCATCTCCCCCGTTAACTTGCGTTCACTGGCCAGTCTTGCCTCTGGCCTCTCCAACGATCCGAAGGCCAATGTCTTATGTTTATATACAGTATACTGTGTATGTGTATATAAACTGTACTTTAACTGCAAATTTGAGTTTATGAATCAAACTTGAGGTTATGAATTATACTTGAGGTTACAAATTATACTTCATTTTATGAATCAGATTTGAGCTTATGAATCAGACTTCAGGTTGTGAATCACACTTGAGGTTATGAATCACTGGCAAACAAACAAAAACCTAAAGTGTGTTCAAACCTAAGGTTTCAAATCAACACTGTGTAGCCTGGCCATTGTAGAAATACACTCATTAAAATCCAACATAGTCGGACCTCTGGACCCCAGAGCAGGGGACCGCTCCTGCCTGAGGAGAAGTGGAACAGAGAGGAACTGCATGGGGAGTCCAAGCAGAGGATGAGCTAAACGAGGGGCAGGTGACGTCCCACAGAGACGGCTAGGAGCTCGACCGCCGCTCCCACGGCGAGGGAGTGGCCGTGGACACGACATCATCTCCTCACGTCATCTTCATCCTCATCATCATCATCATTCTCACTGCCGGCGTGTCGAGACTCATTCAGATGGCGGCAGTATACTTAAAACAAAATGGCTGTTGGAAGACGAGATGGAGACTGGCTGTCTGACGGAACCGAAGCACCACATCAGGCTTTTGAACGCCGGTGTGTGTCAAGTGCTCCGCCCCCTAAACTAGGCTGACTGGCTGTGTGTGTGTGTGTGTGTGTGTGTGTGTGTGTGTGTGTGTGTGTGTGTGTGTGTGTGTGTGTGTGTGTGTGTGTGTGTGTGTGTGTGTGTGTGTGTGTGTGTGTGTGTGTGTGTGTGTGTGTGTGTCCAGTGGCGTTTCATGGCGTAGGGCACCTGCCCTACCGGATCCCTTCCATCCACCCGTCCTCCACCCTCCCCTCCACCCAGGACCAGACCTCCCTCAGGGTGCTGCAGTACGTAGAGAAGCAGCTGGCCCAGTTCAGTCCCACACGCTCCCGTGGACCCCAGTGTAAGAGGAACCGTACGCCTCTCTCTGTCTCTCTGGAGGCCTGGAGGCTCTGTGCATGCTGTCCTCCTCTTCTGCGCCTTCTGCGCCTACTGCTCCTCCTGCTCCTCCTCCTTCTGCTCCTCCTGCTCCCCCTCCTCCTTCTGCTCCTCCTCCTCCTGTAGCATGCTGTACACTCTGTACCCGTGTTTTCAACCTACCCATGCGTCAGAGTGTGTAGGGGATCCCTGTGTCCGGCTACGCTACAACCTGACATGATGTTCACACTTTTTCAACCAGTGGCAAGACGGCCGTGTGTTTGACAAACTTGAGTCATCTCAAGCAGTTTTGTGGTTAAAATACCAAATGACTCAGTGTACCAGTGAATCAGTGGACCATTTTATCGTGTATACCTGCATCAGCCCACAGCCATTTGTGTATGGTGACAGGTTTAGAGTAGTGGGACAAGTGTTTCCCACTCTGACGTTTCACTGGGTTGGTAGGTTAGATGTGGAAAGAGTAGAAAATCTGTCCACTTAAAGTGCAACCAAACGATCAACTCAAACAGCAGGAACAGCACCGCCTCTGGTGAACGTGTGTTACTACAACCTGCTGTCTCTGGTCCGTTGGCTCTCGCGCTGTTCCGTTTCAGCCAATCAGGGGACAGCGGATTGCGATACCTTGTATTTCACCACGGATGGGCTGTATGTGGGCTGGTTTCCTACTGCGGTTTGTTGTTGTGTTTGTTTAGGCTGCAACACGTCTGTTCTCCAGCTGAGCTTCTAGTCCGGTCCCGGCACGCCGCTTTGCATTCCTTCCTGTTCTCTTGAATGAATGCCTGAAACGCAGTCTCCTGTCTTCTCTCTAGTTCATGTGTTCATGCCTTCTCTCTAGTTCATATGTTCATGTATCTTGTCTTATCTCTAGTTTGTGTGTTCATGTCTCCTGTGTTCATGTCTCCTCCTCTGTGGTTCATGTTGTTCATGTTGCGTTTTCTCATCTTCATTCAACCTCATTCCTTCACATGTGACCTCGTGGGCGTGTCCTCCCGCAGCCTCCAGCCTATCAGAGCTGAGCTCCCTCCACGAGGGCGAGGCGGGGTTCCGCCAGACGTACCGGGACATCCAGAAAAACGCCCTCCCCGCCATCCCGGACCGGGACCCCTCTGCCCTCCATCGCCAGCGTAGCCGTGACGACAACCGCAGCCCGGAGCCGCGGCGGTACCCCGGGAGCCCGCCCGCCCCTCGCCGTTACCGCGACGACCGCGACGACCGTGATGGCGATGGCGACGGCAACGGGCCCTTCCCCCCGCGGCGCTACAGCGACGACCCCCAATCCTCCTCACACACGGGGCGGTCGCCGCGGAAACCACCTGGAGAAGGGAGGGAGGAGAGGGAGGAGAGGTAGCACACACACAAACAGACACACACACACATATATATACACAAATACACATACACACACGAGTCGATTGGACCCTCATGCAGCTGGAGGTTTATGTTGATCTGTTCAATCATTTTTATATTGTAATAATAGTAACATAAATAATTCATAATTAACGTTTATAATAATAATTGATTAAAGGTTTGTAAACCGACTCAGAAGGTTGACACTCAGAACCACAGGATCGCCTGCTGAATGTTAAGATTTAACCAAAGTCAAACACCCCCCATCGCTCTCTCTCCTCTCTCCCCCCCACCTCTCCTCTCTCTCTCTTTCCTCTCTCTCTCTTTCCTCTCTCTCTCTTTCCTCTCCCCCTCCCCCCTCCCTCTCTCTCTCCTCCTCCCAGGTGGAACCCGCGGTCGGAGGTCCTCCAACGGAAGGCTTTCCGTCCGTCCGGTCCGACCGGCTCGCTGGACCAGCTGGAGCTGGACTCCCGCCGGCCGCGAGGGGAGGGGAGAGGGCCCGGGGACGGTCGCCGTGGCGACCAGGACAAGGAGGAGGGCCGCCCCTCCTCCTCGTCCCGCCGGGACGGTAACCGCGACGACCGCCAGGAGGAGGAGGAAGAGCGTTCCAGGCGAGAGAGGAAGAGGACCGACGGGCGGATCAGCCCCCTGGCATCTCCCCCCAGGAGGCGGGGGGGCAGTTGGGACCCCCCTCCCCCCCCACACTCCTCGAGGGGAGGAGACAACTACGACGGGACCTTCCTGAGCAGCCTGCTGGAGCGCAAGGCCAGGCTGAGGGGGGCGGGGCTAGCGGGCCGGGGAGACCAGGCCTCTGACCCGCCCTCCAAGGGCAGCGGCGAATCAGGACGCTACCGTAGCCGCTCGCCCAACAGCAGGCCTGCGATGGACTCTGTTCCCGCCCACTCAGAGAGAGAGAGAGGAGTGGGAGAGAGAGAAGGGGGAGAGAGAGCCTCGCCTCGACCCGCCTCTAGCCAGGCCTCCAAATCCTCCGCCCCGTCCAATCGCAGAGAGGAACCACGCGACAGGCCCCGCAAGACGGTGAGTGTCCTCCCCTGAGACGTGATGAACAGATGCATGCTGGGTAAATAAACCATAGTGTGTGGGGGTAATGGTAGCATGGCTGGCACAGCCTTAAGACTAGCGGCTACTACTATACCCAACATATTGTGCATAGATTATTCATAATTAAATAGAGAGAAATGTTAGTTTATCCAACTATAGAAAAACTGTACTCTTACACTACAGTCACAGAATGATTACAGTTACTCACGGCTACTGCGATCAAACGTAAATCAAAATGGAGAAGGAGAAGTGTCTCCAAGACTGGCGGCCATAGCCCGCTAGCTCTGGCATAGCAGCTTAGCTTTAGCATCCTATGATGATATTCTCTATTGTACTCTTAACAGGTGAGGTTCACACGCTACCAGAGTGAGCGCTAGCTAGGTAGAACACCTCGCTGTGTACTTACCTCACCATATTAACACCACACACCCCTACTTGTTGTCTGCCCCCCCCCCCCCCTCCTTCTCTGCCAAACCTGGGTCATGGAAAAGTGCGCCATTAAAGAATAAAGATTCTCTCCACTGAAGATGATTATCTTACTTAAGGCTAAACTGTGTGGGACATGTCATTTAGGAGTAGTTCAGCTTCAAATACAATACAACACATGGATGGCCCTCAGTAGAGCGCATACGGCCACCACACCAAAAAGTCCTTTCCACACCAAAATCGAATCAACCGTTGGTTCTTGGTCCATGAGTAATCGAACCACCAAGTTTTGTCCAATTCCGTACATAACTTTTTGAGTTATCGTGATAACAAACAGGGATGAAACATAACCTCCGGTCCATCTTGGATGGCGGAGGTAAGTAAGCTATGACAGGCACCACCACACGACCCAGGTCGACCCCTAACCCCAGCTAAAGGTCTGGATCAGCTGTGTCTCCCCCAACTCACTCCGACTAAAACACCGCCTTAGTCTCATGTCTCATGTCTCATGTGGGTCGTCTGTGCTCGTGTGTCTCTGTCTGTCTTCTAAACACGCTTTCTGGCCCCCAGAACACACTGCTCAGCCGTGACTCCCTCATCGTGTGACGAGGAGGTGAAAGATGGAGGACCAGAAGGAGGAAGAGGAGGAGAGAGGAGAGGCCCGGTGCTCAGACATGTCCAGAGTGTCAGACGAGGACCCTTGACTGGAGAATATCAAACCACTGGAGAACAGTTTGAAACAACCAGCTGATGTACAGTTGTACACACATACACACACACACACACACACACACACACACACACACACACACACACACACACACACACACACACACACTTATCGCTATTCACACACAACTTGCTATACACAAACACTCTTCATTTGAAAACACAGACACACATTGTCCCAGAGAGCCACTTGTTTGCCGTCCGGGCAGAAGCAGTGACGTCCCTGGATGATGATGTCATCGCTGGCCAGTAGCAGTAGTAGCCGTAGTAGCAGTAGTAGTGGTGATGTTGTCGCTCAGCTTCGCTACGTGACGTCATGGCAACAGTGGACTCATGCCCTTCTAGGGAAACCCCCCACCATACAGCGTGAGTTGTACCGGGAGAGCCTGAGTCTCCCGGTACAACGGAGCCATTCAGTGTGACTTAATGACATGGGGGTGGTGTGTGACACCACCCCCATGTCATCAACTGGACTAACCGCTTCAGATATAACATTCTGGATTCTACACACACACACACACACACACACACACACACACACACACACCACACCTGTGTTGTTCTTATATCGTTTGTTGTAATCGATAGTCGATCCAAAGGGGTTAGTACAGTACAGAGACAGGTCATTAAAGAGCAGGTAGGGGTGAGACAGTACAGAGACAGGTCATTAAGGAGGAGGTAAGGGTTAAACAGTACACAGAAGGGTAATCAAGAAGCAGATAGGGGTTGGATGGTAAACAGACGGGTCATTAAGGAGCAGGTTGCTCTAGGAGGCCTAAACCTGAGAGTCCAACTTTGTGGCCACGCACATATCCTGTTATTCTTTTGTTACTTTGTTGTTTTGTTACTTTGTTCTGATGTCTTTAGTGCCATGGAGACTTTGTAGCCTGTTTCTGGATGCCGGTGTGTATTCTAAGTGTACAAATCTAGGGAGCCAACTTATTGTACTTTTACCTGAGCACTGGTTCTGTTCTTGGAGGCTTGTTAGGAAGGAACTGCACTTATGACCTCTGGTGACTAGTAGTTCTCTTGCCTACCTGTTGAATGACCTCATTGTAAGTCGCTTTGGACAACAGTGTCTGCCTAATGACTGTAAGGTAATGGTATGTAAAGTAATACTGTGTGTAATACTACACAGTCATCACCTCAGACTCCACCTCCACCACAGGAAACATCTCAACACTTTGTCTTGACTGAGGTTGAACCAGAGGTAATAGCCACGCATGCATGTATGGATGGGGACACATACGACCACCTCACTATGTGGTGGTAATTTCTCATCCTCAACCACATGACCTGTCTCTATGACCGTGGTGGTGGTGGTGGTGGTGAACCGATGTGTCCTTTCTACCTTTTGTCGTGACATCGTTGTACACCATCCATCCAGTTTGGACCTGACTCACACTCTGGTCCTGCGTTATCTACAGAACGTGTTGTCATGTACATCACAGAAGCGGTCGTCAGTACTTCTCTGAATAGGTCCACCTCATCACCGTGTGTCTTGACACGTCACGGTGATGAGTCAATAATGATGTGTGTCCTTCCACTCCAAACCAATCTTAACTGTGTGTTTAGCGTGTTATGATTTGATTCAACTGCCCTTTTATTTTTGCTTATCGTAGGACTGCTGTGTCGACTACTAAACAAACAGTGTTATCGCTAATCCGACCCACACACACACACACACACACACTATCTCTTGCACATACAAACATGCACACACACACACACACACCACACACATAGACACACTTTGTCAAAGTGAGGTTAGTTGAGCTGCAGAGGGAGTGTGTCAGAGAGAGAGAGAGAGAGAGACAGAGGAAGACAGAGAGATGACTCTTTCGTTTTCTATAAAAGGCACAATGTATCCATTGTAGGACGGTACAACCTGTCACTGTTTACAATACAACTAGTTCAATATGATTTCTAAACACATACACACACACACTCTGTGGGCTGAGCTAAACACTAGCCCCGCTAGTCCTGAGTGGACAGTAAACAACACAAGATGATCCGCTACTTAACCGTCCTGGAGCTATTTATTAACGCCATGTTTGTTTGTTGTCTTCGTTTATTGTTCGTTTACCTCCCACATCTTGTTTGTAAATAAAGTGTTGAAATTCAACTTTGAAATAAACCTGAGAATAAATCATGAGGATATGATGTCATGTCATCCGTGTTCAAACACACACACACACACATACACACACACACAGAATCCAGTTGAGTCATCATGTGTTTATGTGTGTAAGTGTGTAAGTGTGTGCGCGCCGTGTGTGTGTGTGTGTGTGTGTGTGTGTGTGTGTGTGTGTGTGTGTGTGGTGTGTGTGTGTGTGTGTGTCCATACGAAATGGGAGGAGGATTTCACTATATTTCAGACTATTCTAGGAATGCAGCAAAAAAAACAACCCAAGAAGAGCTCTGAGACACGGACCATGACATCACCGGGACGAGGATGGTCATTCATTCATTCTCTCTCTCTCTCTCTCTCTCTCTCTCTCTCTCTCTCTCTCTCTAAAAACTACGATATTCATATAAGCGCACATCCATGGTAAACAGCGCAACCCATGCAAAATAACTACACAGACGCGCGCGCATGCATTCCAATACAAATACACCGAATGTCTGATTTGATTTAGAAGTATTCGTTCATCATGTATGGTATCAATGGTTTTAAAAGTCACGTGAAACATGAAAATGGATTAGAGAGCAACACGGCATGTAAAATACACATGATTACGTTATTATCAGTGGCGGCTGGCCCATAGGGGGCGATGGGGCGCCGCCCCCCCCCCCTAAACCACACGCACAAACAAAAGTTTTTTTAATTATGTTGTTGCGCAACATAATATGCTTTTCCTAGTACATATATGCCTAGTACACTGCAGCCGTGTAGCTGCTGGGGCGCTTTTCAAATCGCCCCACGGAGGCGGGTCTCTGTAGCAGTTTAGCCAATTGCTGATTCAAGATATAAACGAGTGACATAAAATGTAGCCAATCAGCGTCCTCAAAACGTCTTCCCGTGGTGCGCTTTTCAAATCGCCCCACGGAAGACGTCATTTGTGTGCGTCACAGTGTACTACAAAAAAAAAAAAAGCATATTTTGCTCTGTCTCTGCGCACACACACACGCACGCACACTCACAGACGCACACTCACACACAGACACACGCACGCACACACGCACAAACATACGCAAAAACACACACACACACACACACACACACTTACAAATATATGTCAGTGTTTTTTGTCAGTGTGTGCCGATATATATATATTTTTGTTGAGTGATTGATATCGTTTTCGTGAGTGATTGAGCTCTGAACAGGTGAGTTTGGTGAGTGATTTAAACAATCAGGTATATATAATATATATATAAATATATAATATATATATATATATATATATATATATAAATATATATATATATATATATATATACCTGGTTGTTTAAATCACTCACCAAACTCACCTGTTCAGAGCTGCTTTGAATGTGTTTTGGTGTTATTGTTAACTCGTTGTTTCCTCTTAAATGTGTTTATGTATCCATGTACCAAATAAAGTCTAAAAGAATAGACTGTGTGAAGTTCTGTGGTGCCTTTGAGTTGGCCTTGCGTGGCCATGATGAAAGTGATGGACAGAAGGGCGACATTTCAATACAAAAAGTAATTGTATATAATGTAATTAACAATATGTAATTGTAAATAAAAAAAAATGGTATAGCCCCCCCTGGTGAAAAATGCACCAGCCGCCACTGGTTATTATGTATATATATGATTTAGTCTGTACGTGGCCACTGTGATAATAGTATTATAAACACCTCATATGTCTAGAACCTTAGGTTCTAGACATAAAGGTAAATACATCGGCGAACCACGAGTATACGTTGAAAAATGCACCAGCCGCCACTGGTTATTATGTATATATATGATTTAGTCTGTACGTGGCCACTGTGATAATAGTATTATAAACACCTCATATCTAGAACCTTAGGTTCTAGACATAAAGGTAAATACATCGGCGAACCACGAGTATACGTTGAAATAAATATGTCCCAGCTAAATATAAAACGTGAGCGACACCTAGTGGTCATTAATGGCAATAGCAATCTCTGGACGCAAAAAAAGTACTCAATAATGATATTTGTTTCTGGTGGCTTTTATGTTTCAAAACAAGGTCAAAATAAGGCCATATTGATTGGTATGTGTATTTTACGTTTTACAGCTTGTATGATTATATGTTTGTGTTTGTATTAGGCTAAATAAAGAATACATGGTGAACATTTACCTGCTGTAATATATGTAATGTCAGAACGAATGTAAAGACAAGAAGAGCCGCTGTTGAAATGTGTTAAGGTAACGAATGATAACTACTATCTAGGGTCGTTGGGCCTACCTGATATATAAGCTAATGCACAAACTGTATATATAAGCTAATGCACAAAAAAAAAACAAAAAAAAAAAACAATGGCTTTAACACTTGACTTGACTTGACACCGGAACGGGGAAACGGGACACCGACTGAAGGAACACTGACTGCGCTGCTACGTCATCGCCGTCAGTACCTGGAGGTGCTCACCTGTTTCGGGGCGTGGCCAACAGACGGACGACTGCAGACCTACAGGCCATCGTCACATACACACACGAGCAAGACAAGATCGCCTGCTAAACCCCAGACGGCAAGTCGAGACAAGAAGAAGGAGAAGGAGCGGGGATCTCATCAAGTCTCCATCCGAACCTCCATCACTATCATCAGCATCATCATCATCATCAGCAGGTGGCTGGTTCGAGTCCGCCACCATGCGGGGACTGCTGCTCGCGTGTCTTCTGCTTCTGCTTTCTTCAGGTAATCATATTGATCACTTTATCGAAGAAATTCACAGTAGTGCGTGTTGTCTCTCTTCGACATTTCTCGGTATTTTACTCTTTCCCTTTGCGAGCCTTCGGTCAACTAAGAAACAAACTAGGTATCGGTCACGTGACGCCGTTGTGTTGATCTTCCACTGTACTGTAGATGTTTACTGCATGTATTTATTGTTAACAAAAAGAGGATCAAACATCACTAGGAGAGGCCTCTGTTTGCGAAACTGATGTTGCTTCGTGTGTTGTTTTTTTCAGTTGATTTTTTTTTTTAAGTCTGCTGAATGTATTTACAACATAGGGCCGATACATTTTTATTTTTAAATAATTGACTGTTAATCCAAATGTTTATCCAAATGTTTGAAGTCTACTTTGCACTGTAACACTAAAAGATAAAGATGTGTGGTCTGTAAACATGTTACTGATAGGAGGTTTCGGTGTGTGTGGCTGGGGCCATTTCCTGCATTTGTCTTGTCACTGGTTTTTCTGGTTTAACCACATCTAACACACACACACACACACACGCGCACACAAAGAAGCGTCTACTGTCATTGATTCCTTCATCTGGCTGTAAATTCCTGATCCTCTGGTCACGTTAATTTACTACAAAACGTATAAACTAGCAACAACACAAACGTGATGTTGTCTCATGATGACAACAATAATACTAATACGAATACTAACTAATAATTACACTTTATATTTTTAACATTTCAAAATGCCTCGACAAGGCGGTCGAGGCAAAACATTCTCATTCAACAAATTACCAAATACACCAAACTGCCAAATTACAACATACCAAAATGGATGCCCGGACACCTCACCTGAAGGATACCAACTTGCCCTCCAGCCAGCACAATAGACAACATTTATCTCCCATTTTCTTATTGTAATGTTGTTGTAATGTTTTTGTGTAAATACTATATATGTCAGTGATGGCACCCTAAACCCTCCCTGGAAGGATCCACCACTCTGCGTTCTTCCTCCATCATTAAGGGAGTTCTTTCTTGCCCTTTGGGGGGGCTAGGGTTGGGGGGGGGTGTAGTTTATATGTAGCCTGTGAAGCCCATTCAGACTGTAACTGGGATTAAGGGATACTAATAAAATGGACTTGGGGGAGAAAAACTTGCTTTAAAACGAACAACTGTACAACCAACTGTATGGTGTGTGTGTGTCTGACTCTGTGTCTGTCTGTCCGTCCTCCAGGCGTGGCCTCCGTCGAGGTGACTGTCTCACAGACGGATCGCAGCACCATGCTGTTCGCCTCTGTCACCCTGCGCTGCGACTACTCCACCTCGGCTAACCTGCAGGACGTCTTGGTCACCTGGACGTTCAAGAGCTTCTGCAAGGACCCTGTCCTGGAGTTCTACTCCACAGGTAAACGAAGGCAAAGCCGTAGCGGCAGGAGCTCAGCGGGTTGTCCGGGTTGCCGGTTCGATCCCCCGGCTCTTCCTCCCTTCGAGCCAAGTGTGGAGGTCTCCCTGAGCAAAGACCCCCTTACCCTCACCGCTCCTGACAAGCAGGCTCTCTCCTTGTATGGCTGACACCGCCGTCGGTGTGTGTGAATGGGTGAACGTGAGTCATAACTTGTGGCGCGTGTAAAGCTGTTTTATATATGCTGTCCACAACCAGCACACAGACACCATCACCAGCAGTTGATGTCTGTCCCTCGAAAGGAGGAAAGTCCATTAATTCATCAATGTGATGAATTATTTTTTTCCCCGTGATTTTAATAAGAACGAAAGAGACCGGCGTCTCTGAGGTGGCTTCCGTTGCCGTCTTTCCACGTTGGATTTAACCGTGTGTTGGCTAGCAGAGTGATTAGTGTGTTAAGCTTAAAAAAAATATTCACTATTTTACTCACAGACATTATTCAAGAAGCTTTTATCCAAAGTGACGTGGAAGCAGTTCAGAGGGTCTTAGGAGCAGGGAGAGGTTGATGGGGTTAGGGTGTCCTCCTCCTAAAGGAGAAGTGAGGACTCTGTGTCAAGAGACAAGACACCCCTCTCATTAATGTGAAACAGAACAAAATCTCTATTTAAATTGGGGGGTTTGAATCGTCTTTAGCGATCACATACGTGTACACACACACTCACACGTACCAGTTCTCACTCTGTACTCGGTCCGTTTCGGGGACTTGAACCGGTGACCCTCCGGTTCCCAAGCCGAGTCCCAACAGACTGAGCTACTGCCACTCAAACTAAAGAGAAAGCCGCCCAACCTGTTCTTAGTTGCGTGTGTTTCCATAGCGTTGTTGTGACTCACCGTCTGTGTGTCTGTGTGTGTGTGTGTGTGTGTGTGTGTGTGTGTGTGTGTGTGTGTGTGTGTGTGTGTGTGTGTGTGTGTGTGTGTGTGTGTGTGTGTGTGTGTGTGTGTGTGTGTGTGTGTGTGTGTGTGTGTGTGTGTGTGTGTGTGTGTGTGTGTGTGTGTGTGTGTGTGTGTGTGTGTGTGTGTTCTTTTCGCCCCCTGTTTGTCTGTCTGTATGGAATTGGACAACACTTGGTGGTTAGATTACTTATGGGCCAAGGAACAGTTGATTTCGATTTTGGCGCAGATCTTGATCCGAATCCGGATCCAGGAATTTTTTGAAGGATTCTTTAGTGTTGGGAGATTTAGTTAAAAAACTCAAGAGACTCAAAAATAATCTTTTTATTTATTTGTCACAGTCAACAGTCACATGAACAGTGAAATTGAAAGCACAGATGTCTCATGTTCTTTACTCTGGTTATTAAGTTTAGTGTGTGTGTGTGTTGAGGTTTTAACATCCCCTTCCTCTGTGGCTGTCCCTCAGCCTACCAGTCGGCCCTCTCGCTGAACCAGGACCCGTCCAACGACTGCCCGGACCGCCAGAGGACGGTGCGAATCGTGGTGCAGAAGAAGGCCTCCAGCGTGGCCATCCTGGGGCCCGAATACCAGGGGAGAAGGATCTCCGTCGAGAACAGTGAGCTCCTCATGCCTTTTAGAACCAATAATAAGGTCACATGTCAGCAGCTGCTTCACCCCTAACCGTCCCCAGGAGGAGGGACCCCTCTGGGCTCCTTCTCAACGTTTCTTCCCTAGTTTTTTTTTTTCACTTTTTGTATTGCATTTCCACAAAGATATAGACAGAACGGCACATCTAAAGCAAGACATTAAAACAGAAAAGTTAAAGGAAATGAAATCAATAGTAACGATAACCAATAGTAGTCTGGTAATATTTAAAAATTCACACAAATATATTCTGATTAGGCATTCATTTATTTTCTTATTTTCTCTTTGACTCTCAAAATGTATGGCAAACCTTGCCTACACAAAAATATCTTTGCTAATTTCCAGGCACAGTTGTTGTTGTTTTGGAGTGTTAATTTCTGGTAATGAAACTTGAAAAATAAAAATAAAAAAGCGGGTCGTTCTGGCTGAAAGGTTGGGTCCTGTGGGTCCTATGAAGCCCTTTGACCCTAACTGATCTACGTATAGTGGAGGGGTTCATGAAAGGTAAAAGGACCAAGGCCATCACAGAACATCTGCTCGGTATCCACGTTGTGCTGCAATCTCAGCAGAACGCGTTGGGCGTTTTGGACCGGGTAGACAGATTTAAAACAGGTTAGTCTGTCAGTCTGCATATCTGCCTTGACTACCTACCTGGACTAGTTTAGAAACAGGTTGTGCTTCAGGGACCGGCGGTCTTCACAGTATAGTAAACAATATCACGCTGAACGTTGCTTCAGAGTCTCATTTTGACATGGATCCAGAGACGGGAAAAGTATTGTAAATGGGTCAAATGTGTCAAACTATGTGAAGGCCGGAGCGTGTGTGTGTGTGTGTGTGTGTGTGTGTGTAGAAGCGGACCTGGTGATGAACGAGATCATGTGGTGGGACAACGGTGTGTATATCTGCAGAGTTGATGCGGCTGGAGACACTTCAGGAGACGCGGACAAAGAAGTGAAACTCATCGTCTACCGTAAGAATGGACACTAATTTATCCTAATATATCCTAAATATACTATATACTCTCCTTTTTTTATATATCAATATATATGTAGATATATACATACACTTCTAAATGTCTCTTTGAATGGAAGACTACAACTAACTGAATAGTTACAAGCTACTCCTCCTACCTTCTCTCCTCCTTCCCTTCTCCCCTCTCCTCATCCTTCTACCTTCTCTCCTCCTCCTCCCCCTACTACCTTCTTCTACCCTCTCCTCTTCCTGCTCCTCCTCCAGACTGGCTGACGGTGCTCCTCATTGTGCTGGGAGGTGTCCTCCTCATCATCCTCTTCGGCGTCTGCTGCTGTCAGTGTTGTCCTCAGAAGTGCTGCTGCTACATCCGCTGTCCCTGCTGCCCGGAGCAGTGTTGCTGCCCGGAGAAAGGTACACACGCACACGCACTCACACACACACCCCTCTACCTACCTGCTAAGGTAGGTAAACACAAAACCACCGAACATTTCCTAGTCAAATTTTGAATTGTGTGTGTAGCGGTGATGCAGCATCGTATGATCAAGGACGCCCAGAAGGCCATGGCCCCCTGGATGGGAGGTCAGCCCCTCTACGCTCCCATGAGCCAAAACTCCCAGATGAACCCCCTGCTCTACTCTGGTAAGTCTGCCTGTCCGTCTGTCTGTCCGTCTGTCTCTCTCACACGCGTGAACTAAACGGTGGTCTCCGATTGGCTCCCCTGCCCAGGCTCCGCCTCCGGGAAGAGCATCCCCATGCAGTCAATGCCCCTTCCCCACCCCATGGCCTACGGCATGCCCCCCCCGCCTAGTATCTACGGCATGCCCCCTCCGCCTAGTATCTACGGCAACCACACACCGGCAGGCAACAGCCAGATGCTGGACCAACTGGAGAACCAGATGAGGGGGATGGACATGACCAGCCCCCTGCTGCAGGTGAGCACCCGACGACCGGCCTCCCATTGGCCCAAATTAGTTTTCCTCCCCACCACAGGCTTAAAACACACCTGTTCAGGAAGCACTCCCCTGGCCCTTCCTCTTAGCACTTTGGTCTTGTTAGCTCTATTGTAGCTATTTAACTTATTATCTCTGTGTGTCTATTATCTTCACTGTTTGTCATTGTAGTCCCTGTTTGATTTACTATTTGTGTCAAATCTCGGGAGCCAACCTATTGTACTTTTACCTGAGCACTGGTTCTGCTCTTAATATTATGTCATGATATATGTGGATATGTATGTATATATTATATTATTATCGCTTGTTAGGAAGGAAATGCCGTTATGATTCTGGTGACTAGTAGTTCTCTTGTCTACATGTTGAATGATATTATAGTCACTTTGGACAAACGCGTCTGACTGTAATGTAAAATGGTCCGTTAACGGTTCTCTCTCTGTTTTCCCCCCTAGCCGATGGTCCCCCCTCACCACCCCCAGATGATGGGGCCCCCCCTCTCTGTCCCCTTCTCCCCGGGGCCTCCCAGCATGCTCTCAGCCCTTAACGACGACGGCCCCAACGAACGTCGTGTCATCACGCTGCCGCCAATCAGGGAGCAGCCCGGCGCCAGGGGCCCCCCCAGGGCCAGGGGCCCCCCTCCCGCCCCCAAGACACGCCCCCCCAGCTCCAGCGAGAGCAGCCGCTCCGGCTACGCCTATCGCCGTGACGACCGTGGAGCAGCAGGAGGAGGGGGAAGGGGGCGTCGGCCCTCTCCCACCCGGTCCAGGGCCATGTCGCGCAGCTACAGCCAGGACTCCCTGGATGGGGGTAGCCGCAGGGGGCCCAGCCGGGACCTGGGGCAGCAGCGGTCACGGTCCCGGGACGACATTCACTCCCGGGGGAACTACTCTCCCCCGGCCTCGCACCGCTCCAGACAGGACTCCTGGAGCTCCGACGACGAGGCCAGCAGCCGGAGAGGAGGTGGCAGGGGAGGAGGAGGAGGAGGAAGAGGAAGAGGAGGAGGAAAAGGAAGAGGCTGGGTTGATAATCCTCCCAGCTACACAGAGTACGAGCCAGGTTCCAAGCCCGGCACACGGAGGAATTACTCTGTAAGACAATCGCTGCTTTAGTGCCACACACACTCACAATACACACACATCAATACACACACACACGCACACGCACACCACACACACACATAGTCATGTTGTTGGTGCTGCTGGTGGAATGAGTCTCAAGTGAGTCTAAATGTAGTCTTAAGTGAGTCTCTAAAGTGAGTGTGTTTCTCCAGGATAAGAGTTCTCGCAGTGGGACCAGCGTGGTCATCTGAGGCCCTGACGGCCACCACCTCACTAAAGATGGAAATCTGATTTGAATTATTTTATGGAAACGTTTTTTTGATATGATGTTCTTGCAATGTATGTGACAGCCAGTCTTGATTTAAATGTAAATACCTCAGCGTCTGTATTGTGCTCTAGGATTGAAGTGCTTTTAACTCGGTTTCTTATCTTGATTTGTTTGTGGCGCCTCCCGGTGGTTCTGTAGTATTGTGCAGGTTTTTGTCATGATATAAAACGAAATGAGCCATGGAATGTGCTTTTTCTTTCATGTTAGTCTGTTTTTATAGTGTAACATGTCGTTGGTTCTAACTGTGCCATGCAGGATTCAGCCATTGAGATTCTTGATCTTATTTTTGTACAATATATATTGTTTATATATATTTTTTTTTACTCCTGATTGTCTTGACTGTGGGAGAAATGAAAAATGAAGTAAAACATGTGTGCTACTCAATTGTTTATCCGGTGTTTATATTCATAAACTGTTTATCCGGTGTTTATATTTATACACTATATATACTGTACACCCAAAAGTTGTGTTGGCATATTGACTGTGCTAAATGGTATCGTTAATCATTTGGGGTTGTAACAAATAAAGCAATATAAAATCTTGGGATATACTTTTGACATATTGTGTCGGAGTTGTAGTTGTGGTAAGGGTGTTGGAATCCACTGGGTTCTGTCCCTAACCCACTGGTTTCCTCCCAAATCCACTGGGTTCTGTCCCTAACCCACTGGGTTCTTTCCCTAACCCACTGGGTTCTGTCCCTAACCCACTGGTTTCCTCCCAAATCCACTGGGTTCTGTCCCTAACCCACTGGGTTCTGTCCCTAACCCACTGGGTTCTTTCCCTAACCCACTGGGTTCTGTCCCTAACCCACTGGGTTTCCTCTCCAACCCACTGGGTTTCCTCTCCAACCCACTGGGTTCTGTCCCTAACCCACTGGGTTCCGTCCCCAATCCACTGGGTTCTGTCCCTAACCCTCTGGGTTCCGTCCCCAATCCACCGGGTTCCATCCCCAACCCACCGGGTTCCATCCCTAATGAGATGCATGGTGCTCAGGATCCCTACCTGCTCCTTAATGTCATGTAAATTATCTTGAATTCACTGTAGGTCACTTTGGATCCAAGTGTGCTAAATCAGTGGTTCTCACTTGGTCCCCAGAACCCACAAGTCATAAAGCCACCACCCAAAAAGTGTTTATATTGCAATAATCAACTCCATCATGTACTGGTGAAAGAATGGAACGAATAAAAAGCTGCAAGAACTGGGGCTAAACTCAATAAAATTGAAACATGAATTAAATGACTTAACATTGAAACATTAGTTAATTCATGGGTTCTTTATTAAAGATTATGGTTTGGCGTATGCTCTGAGACCCCACTCAGAATGGATGAACAACCGCGCAAAATGATGAATGGTAATAGTTAATGTCCTGGTCTGCACAGAAGCATACAGTAGGCCTACACCTCAGCAACCAGAAACAAGACTGTTGCGCTGCTATACTGTATCTCACCTGCTGTTATTACAGTTACCTTATACCTACTGTATATATTGTGTCCAAAGTATATTTACCTTATTCATATCATGAATAAGGTAACCCCGGCTCTGCTACCCACCGTACGAACTCCGAACTCTGCTCAATATATCCTATAATACATAATAATAAACATAATACATCACCATCAATGTCTTCGACTGCCTTGCACTGTAATCATAACTCTCTACCTCTACCTATAGTTTACATATGTATTGATAACATACCTTATAGCCATGTACATTTTTATTGTACCTACCGTATATATTTTAATCTTCAACTGTTAATATAACTGCATATCCCTGCTCACTAGATGCTGTATATACATTTATATATATGTATCTTGTTTTTACTAATTGCATACCCCTTCTCACTACCTGTTGAATACTTACCTGTATATATTTATACCTATAATTATGCACATATCTCATACATACTCTAGTGGTTATTTTATACCTGTTTTTATACCTAGTAGACTGTATTTACATTTAATTTAACCACTGTAAGTGACATATTACCATGCACTTTACTGCAACATTTGCACTCTGGTTAGATGCCGAATTATTTTCGCTGTACTGTATTTGTGCTGTGCAATGACAATACATTTGAATCTAATCTAATCTAATCATCATACACCTGCAGCACATTCCACTATATGTACATACTCTGCACGTTAATGCTTTTTTTGCACTTCTGGTTGGACGCCTACTTCCAGTTGGATGCTAAACAGCATTGTGTTGACTCAGTACTTAGTTTTATTATGTTTATTATGATGAATATGACTGTAACAGTCAACCCTGCTACTTGCCAGTGAAGCGGCTTTTCTGTGAACGTCAGACCACAAGACAGTTTGTGATATAATCCGGTTTATTGCAGGGTTTGAGAACCGTTTTACAGACAGGAGAAGGTGGTGGCGTTATGCAATGTTCATCATGTCCTATGATATGTAATTACGGTGCAATTGCATAACATAACATGCCTGCAAAAGGGAAACAATAGTATATGACCATAAACATTAAAAAATGTAACATTAAAGTACAACAAATAAATAAAAGTACACAATGAGACCTGGCACTGAACATTAGTAAGTATTTGTTTCACACACACACACACACACACACACACACACACACACACACACACACACACACACACACACACTAGGCTCCATGGACAGAGAGGCTCCTACAGAGATGACAGGGGACAGATTTACACACACATTCAAATTAATACATTTTAAAAAAGAGACGTTGTTATCAAATGTTTTGGAGTCACTATCCAGTCGGACTGGCACCCCCATTACACCCACCCACCCATGGCACCACCACCCACCTGAAAAGAAAAAACTACGACTGTGGGGGGGGGCACCATGGATGTGGGGGGCACACGCGCGGACGTCGCGCCTCTGATGACGTCCAACAGCGGGGAGGCGCAGCGTCGCGCACCTGATGACGCGCGGCCAGAGGAGGTGCAGGTTTGCCACGTCGGTCTCCCTGTTGCAGTGCAACACTGTTGCTCACTCTCTTGGCACAAGTTTAACAGTTTAACGCCGTCAAACTCCCCCGTAGTCGGGATACACGCGGGGCCTCGTCGTGAACCCCCCCTCGACGCGCGATTGCGATTTTTTTGGAGACCATTTAAGAAGCGAAAGGCAGCAGCAGCAGCCGACATGTTCGTGGCCGTGTTGAGGCGCACGGCTGGGGCTGCCTCCAGTGACTGATGCATCCTCCGCCAGGACACCATCCGCATGTTGTTGAAACGGTGTAAGTTACACGCATAATTGCACTTTTAACATGCCATCCTCTAAAAAACACACCTTTAAGTAGTGGTGGCCTGATTAGGTGCTTCACTAGGTGCCGCTGCTTGCTCACCACACTTAGAGCAAAGTGTGGTGTGTGTGTGTCCCTACAAGTTCCTCCAGATGTGTGTATCACAACCCTGCATGCTGCCGCGGTCCATAAATGGTAAGTTGACGCATGCCGCTGCACGCCTCCTGTGGAGGAGACACAACAACAACAACACTGGAGCCCCAGAGTGGTTCTGGACGGGCCACTTGGTTGTATGTGGGGGAACTCTGCACACTTGTCCCAAGCAGGGGAAACGCCTTCTGCGTCTCACGCTATCAGTTCCTAGTTTAGCTTTATTGCACTTTAAACTTTGGGTTCACTTGATGTGAAATGGGGCACAGTGAGGGCAGCACCTCCACACAGTTCTAACTTGGACTGGGCCGACATCGTTCTGCTCCTACGAGTGGAGCTGTTTCATAGGACATATATCACATATATATCTCTATCTTTATCTCCCTCTATCTCTATTATCATTTGTCCAGTGATGATTTAAGTGAAATGCTATCTAATGGCAAAACACTGTGTGTGTGTGTGTGTGTGTGTGTGTGTGTGTGTGTGTGTGTGTGTGTGTGTGTGTGTGTGTGTGTGTGTGTGTGTGTGTGTGTGTGTGTGTGTTCAGAGCTGTTTCTCACTCCACCATCGGTTCTACTAAAAACTAAACCGGAACAGAAGCCATGATGGTGTTTCTCAGCCCCTGTTAACATCTGCACATTTTTGTTTCCTGTTTTCTCTCCCCCTCAGGGACCCGTGTGTGTACGGTCGACCATTGAGGAGGAGGAGGAGGGAGGAGGAGAGGAGGAGGGGGAGGGTGGGGGGGGGACTGTTGGCTGGTGGTTGCCGCGGTAACCGGGTACCATGCCGGGGGGCCGCAGGGGCCCCAGCAGACAGCAGCTGAGTCGTTCTGCGCTTCCGTCCCTTCAGACCCTGGTGGGGGCCAACCTCAGTAATGGAACGGGCCTCAGGAACAGGTAGGGGGGGGGGCACCTACACACACACATTACACACACACATTACACACACACACACGTACATATAAATGTCACACACACACACACACATACTGTTTATAATAAGGGTCTAAATGTGCAGTTTAACATAGAAAAAACGATTGTGAACTTTATTGACAGACTTATTTTTATCACTCAATCACACTTAATCACAGGCTACATCCTCTTCTACCCCCTACATGCTCTGACTTGCTGTACGACCCCACCTTAACCACACACACAAACAGATGTTAGCCACACGCACACACAAACAGCTGTCATCCACACACAGAGACTCCAACTGCCTGGCTGTGGGTAAAGCTGGCATGTAATATGCATGCGTTTAAAAAATTATTTTATCCATGAAATGTGCAGCAGTAGTCATCCTGGCCAATGAGATGCTGGAGACAAGGGTCATGTGATTAACGTGTGAAGTCAACACACCCACAGCAGTAGAGATGTTGGGTGTTTGCAGAGTAGCAGCCAGGGCCTAGTTCTAGAGCTTCTGTCTTGATGGGCCGGCCGCATGACGGCAGCCGGCTCAACCACTTATCCCCCCCGTGTGTGTGTGTGTGTGTGATATAAATCTATAGTCTCCAAGTCTATTACAGTCAGTGTGTGTGAGGGAGAGGGTAGTGTCTTGGGATGTGTAAATGGATAGTCTCCAAGTCTATTAGGTGCATTTAATTTGTAATTAAGTGCTACTCTGTCTATCTGTCTGTTCTGTATGTCTACTCTCTCTCTAACTGTCTGTCTGTCTGTCTATTTAACGGTCTGTCTGTCTCTCTACCGGTCTCCAGGAACAGTAACTCTGTAGGTTTGTCGGCCCCTCCTCTCTCTGCACTGGTCACCCCAGAGCCGGTTCGTCACTCCAAGATCCCCGAGCTGCCGTTGGACAGCAGCCTGCTGTTCGAGTTGCTACTCTTCCTCTACCTGCTGGTGGCGCTGTTCGTCCAGTACATCAACATCTACCGCACCGTGTGGTGGTACCCCTACAGCCACCCCGCCGCCTCCACCTCATTGGTACGCTCCAGATAGACACACGTCACTGTGAACACTGATTCTGATTGGTTTGGTAAATGGAATGCATTTATATAGCGCTTTTCTAACCAGTGTGGCCACTCAAAGCACTTTTACAAGTCAAGCCTCACACTCACCCATTCATACACACATTCATCCACCGACGGAGGAGTCCGCCATGCAAGCAGCAGTTAGGGTGTCTTGCTCAGGGAAACCTGGAGACTTGGCTAGGAGGAGCTGGGGGATCGAACCAGCAACCTTCCGATTGTCAGACAACCCGTGCTACCTCCTGAGCTACTGGCGCCCCCTCATTGAGTTAGGGGCGGATTGGTTGGTCCTGAGTGATGCTGAGGTCAGGAAGTGATTGGAGCCAATCTGAAACGACAAATGCGATAATGTAATGAGTGTTTGGATGGTGCTTTTCAGCCCTAATGACATGTTTGTAAACATGGAGGGAGTGTGTCAGGGACATGTTAACTAGTAGTAGGTAGGGATGTAATCGTTTAGTCGACTATTTGTCCGAACCAGAAATGGTAGTCGGTTAACATGTTGCTTTGTGTGTTTCCAGAACTTCCACTTGATGGACTACCACCTGGCCATCTTCATCACCGTCATGCTGGCTCGGAGGCTTGTCTGGACCATCGTGTCAGAGGTAGGAGCAAGACTCAATTTATGGATTTACATCAACGTCAACAAATCAACGTATTGCCTTAACAAGGTTAAGACGGCCGTAACATGCTACTTCTACCCAGCTTCATGGTCGGTTCCTTCACTTTTATTTTCTAGTAGAGAATGAAAATAGAGAAGTAGAAGTAGAAATATGATATTACTAGCACTGTTTCCTTGGCTTCTCACAACCACCAAAACATAATCGGAATCTGACTTATAAAATGATTATTATTATTTATTTGTATTTATGTACTATATTGATATACTTTTACAATATATAAATATATGTACATAATACCAGTTACATCAGTTAGTTGTCAGTCGTATAACTCAGTTATATCAGTTGTCAGTAGTATAACTGAGGTATATCAGTTAGTTGTCAGTAGTATAACTGAGGTATATCAGTTAGTTGTCAGTAGTATAACTGAGGTATATCAGTTAGTTGTCAGTAGTATAACTGAGGTATATCAGTTAGTTGTCAGTAGTATAACTGAGGTATATCAGTTAGTTGTCAGTAGTGGTGTTGGCGCACTTCATCATCATCATCAAAGACACAGACCTGTCAGTTGAGCTGAGATGGTTCAGATGATCTGTATCAGAAAGAGGAAGTGGTGGTTAAGATTGTGGTTGAACTGTACAGAACCTATTCTGATCTTGGGTAATGTATTAAGCCATTGTATTAAGCCACTGTTGAAGGTGCTGTAGGTTAAATTCAAGAGCTGTCTATTATATAAGGTGCTTTAGGTACGAGTTAAGCGCTATTATGTATATTTATATATGACTCGTATTATAAACAGTTCTGTTGGTGAAATTTAAGAGCTGTTATTTGGTAGTTGTTGTATTAATTCTACAGCCATCTGTCAGCTGTGAGTGAGTGAAATGCTTTGTGAGAATATCTGTTGTGGTTGACTGGGTCCGTTTTAGACCATTTTGATTTTAGACCGTCCTTGAGTCATTTTTGACCAATCCCGGCATCTCTTCCCTGATTGGTTCAGGGATTTCCTACCTGACCTGTCGATCACATTCACAGCGTTATTTACAGCGTTAATAAGTGCTTCTTTAACATAACTATCCTATCACCTATCACACACCACACAACATGGTCAGTTGCATAAAGTTAACTGAAGTTCTTCAACTTTGGTGCACACATGCACTACCACCACTGTGGTGGTCTTTTAGTTTCTACCGTCTGATCAATGCTTTTATTGATCAGAAGTGTATCTGACTATATGGTGCCTGGGTCATGTGAGCAGTGAGCTACTGGAAAAACTATCATTTCCTAAAGCGTCCTGTCTGTCTTTGTCCGTCTGTCTGTCTCTTTGTCCGTCTGTCTGTCCGTCTGTCCGTCTAGGTGTCCCAGAGGGGGACCGGCTCCCTGGTGCGGTCTGCCCTGCTGATTACAGCTCGTCTCTTCCTGCTGACGCTGTGTGGCTGGGTGCTCTGCTGGACGCTGGTCAACCTCTGCAGGAACCACTCCGTCCTCAACCTGCTCTTCCTGGGATACCCGTGAGTAGGACACGCATGCACACACGCACATACAAAGAGCAGCAGTTCATGATGTCATGAATGGATCTATCCATAACCCTCTCTCTCTGTATCCTTCTCGCTTTCTCGCTCTCACTCTGTCTCTCTCTTCCTCTCTCTCCTTCCGTCCCTGTCTCTATCCCTCTCTCTCTTTCTTTCTGTCTTTCTCTCTCTCTCTCTCTCTGACTCTGTCTCTCTCTCTGTCTTCGTCTCTCTCTCTGTCTCTGTCTCTCTGTCTTCATCTCTCTCAGCTTCGGCGTGTACATCCCGCTCTGCTGCTTCCACCAGGAGGGGGTGGTGAGGAGCCACGCAGCGGCGGCAGCCGTGGTCACCTCCGACTGCGGATACCACGGCGACCAGGGCCAGCAGGGCGACTTCGTGGCAGCCGCCGCCGCCGGCGAGGCTCCCTTCTTCCGGCCGCGCGACTTCCTCTTCCTGCTGCGGGAGAACCTCCGCCAGCAGTTCGCCAGCCCGCCGCTGGCGCCCACACACACCTGCCCGCCACACACGCACTCGCACACGGCCGAGCTGATCCGCGGCGAGGTGGAGGAGCTCAAGGAGGACTTCAACCGGCGCATCAAGGAGGTGCTCTTCAACTCGCTGTTTAGCGCCTACTACGTGGCCTTCCTGCCGCTGTGCTTCGTCAAGGTGAGCAAGCCGAGCCCGCGCTCCTCCTGGCAACACGTGTCCGTCTGTACAGTACTCTGGATCACAGTCGGTAGGGATGCGGCGATCCGTTACTCCGTATCAGACCTGATGCTGGCCTAAAACGCCAGAGTGTTACCAATGGTTTTTCCGTGGTATCGAAAGAGTTGTCGAGTATCATTGTTTAGTTTTTTTTTGTCTGTTTTGTAAAAACTGTTTGTTTGTCTTGTAGCCAAGACAACTCAAAAACGTTATGTGCAGAATTGGACCCAACTATTTAATCGTTAGTATGTCATCTAACCGGTGGTTAGTTTACTTATGGGCCAAGGGACGGTTTTCAGATTTTGGCACAGATCTTAATCCGGCGTTTTGGTGTGGCTAGGGTATGCGCTCTACTGAGGGCCCTCACGTTCCTACTAGTATTGTGTCAAAGTTTAAAAGTTCGGTATTGTGACAACACTACTCACTTCGTCAATCCCTTTATGTGCTACGCCTGCTGTTTGGGAGTACTTGAGATGTGTGACAAAGCTCTTTCTCCGCTGCCCAGGTAGAGGCAGATCGCATCACAGATTCACCTCAAGAGTAATGTAACATAATAATATAATATTAGAGTGGATATTCTCGACTTGGATGCTATTCTATCTAATATCTTTGAGTCTAAACATGCGGTGATGAAATGGAGAGGATTAGCTACGCCAGGCGGAGAAAGAGGAAGTGGTGTGGAGCTGGGGGGTTGGACAAAGTACACAGCCTCTAAGGGGAAGCGGGAAACTCACAGAACCCATTGTCATCTGTTCATTCATCTGACCGTTGATTGAGTAATAATCACAGTTAATCCTTCATCGCCAAACGCATTTGTTGCTTCATCTAGGGACAGT
The DNA here is from genome assembly GCA_027704905.1 of Muraenolepis orangiensis. Classification (NCBI taxonomy): domain Eukaryota; kingdom Metazoa; phylum Chordata; class Actinopteri; order Gadiformes; family Muraenolepididae; genus Muraenolepis; species Muraenolepis orangiensis. The sequence goes on along the minus strand of CM051000.1, from coordinate 17,823,187 downwards.
CTCTAATGTGTTGCCTAGCCTACCTGTAACCTCTACTTGTAGCATCCTAGAGCAAGATGTTCCCATAACCCCTACCTGTTCCTTAATGGCATGGATCTGTATTCACTGTAAGTTGCTTTGGATAAAAGTCACTGTGTACCTACATCCTCTCTGCTGCTTTTGCCCCTACTGCAGTGAGGCTGGAATGTCTAAATATAGTAGCCGTACTATATTTAGACATTTATTTGAACCCTATTGTCTCCACAGCCTGAATTACCTGTCCTAAATTGTCAGCTACATTGTTTCTAAGCGAGCCTAAGTCGTTTGCTTTGTGTGTATGAATATGTAATTACATGTTTGAAACGGGAGGTCTAGTCCAGTTCAACTGGTTGAGCCAGGGTTAGGGGTGCGATTCCCTACTGAAGCCTTCTTTTTGAGCTTTTGACCACTTGGATGAAACACATCCAAAACGACATGTATTGAAATACTTAAGTTTTGTTTATTGGACATTGAATGTAAAATAATGTGTTTACAGTTAAGGTACCAGAAAACATATTCCTTTAGCACTAGAACCCGGACCCAGGTAGCGGTGTTGGGAACCTTACTGTAGAACGTGTGTGTTCACAAACTGAAACTTGGGTTCCATATGCAACTTTTATTTGTTTGGAACATTCTGTCACATAGACACTTGTCTTACAAATCTGATTTTAGATCAATAATCTAAAGTCTGATAGCAGGCGAGCTCAAACATGGGATATGGAGCATTTCACTTTATTTTGCTTTCATATCTGTTCATATCTGTTTAGACCAATCACGTTGCCGGAGGTGGAGATCTGTAAGAGCGTAATTGGCTAAGAGGGAGCACAAACCCCGCCCAGCACTAGTAAACCTTTCCTGGTGGGGAAAATGACCCAAAAAATCCCATCCGTACACCAATGTTCTGAGAATACTGTAGAAATACAATTTTACATTCGTCATTTAGTCAACAAAAGTCCAAAAGCAACCTACAATAACAGGTAGGCAACTACTAGTCACCAGAAGTCATTTGTGCATTTCCATCAAGTGCATTTCCTTCTTAACAAGCCATAATAATCTAATGTATACATACATATACACATGTATAATAAAATAATGTATGAAACATTACATTTCCTTCCTAACAAGCCTCCAAGAGCAGAAGCAGTGCTCGGGTAAAAGTACAATAAGCTGTCCCCCTATATTTGACACAGTAAGTACATCAAACAGGGGCTACAAGGACAAACAGAGACGCCAAATCCCCTTCTGAACGCTTCCCCTCTCCTCTGGCGTTAGGTTTGGAGAGACTAGGGAACCAAGAACCAGCCAGGTGTTGGTGGTGTTGGGGTACGACTAACCTCCACCTCTTTCCCCCTCGGACAGAGCACGCAGTATTATGACATGCGGTGGTCCTGCGAGCACCTGATCATGGTGTGGATCAATGCCTTCGTGATGCTGATGAGTCAGCTGCTGCCGCCCAGCTACTGTGACCTGCTGCACCGCTCGGCCGGACACCTGGGCCGCTGGCAGAAGCTGGAGCACGGCTCCTACAGCAACGCCCCGCAGCACGTGTGAGTGGACGCACACACGCACGCACGCACGCACGCACCCACCCTGTCCTTAATTAAGTTACACTACAAAGTGTTTCATTATCAGATGCACAGTAGAGAATAAAGCATGGGTCCATATACAGTGTGTACTATAGTAACAATAGTGTGTGTGTGTGTGTGTGTGTGTGTGTGTGTGTGTGTGTGTGTGTGTGTGTGTGTGTGTGTGTGTGTGTGTGTGTGTGTGTGTGTGTGTGTGTGTGTGTGTGTGTGTGTGTGTGTGTGTGGTGTGTGTGTGTGTGTGTGTGTGTGTGTGTGTGTGTGTGTGTGTGTGTGTGTGTGTGTGTGTGTGTGTGTGTGTGTGTGTGTGTGTGTGTCCGTCCCCCTGCAGATGGTCCGACAGCACCATCTGGCCCCAGGGGGTGCTGGTGCGTCACAGTCGCAGCCTCTACAAGGCGATGGGGACCTACAACGTGGCTCTGCCCTCGGACATCTCCCACTCAAGGTTCTATGTGAGTCCAAGTCCTTCACTACTCCTCAGTCCAACCTGCGCATGAAAAGACTCTAGAAGAATGCTTATTTTACTTTAACTGTAGTTTTACCTGAGCTCTTTTACCTGCTCTAGGAGGCTTGTTAGGAAGGAAATGCACATGCTCTTGCCTACCAAAAGAGACCTAAAGCGTCTGCTAAATGACTAAAATAGCACTGTGGTTCTGTTCTCTTATCGAGGACAGAACCACATATAAGACAGGAATGTAGATCTATAGCAAGTCGTCCTAGTTATTAGGCTGGCGGGTGCATTGTGATCGAACTGTTAAGGCTTCAGAGCGTCATATTCTGATCAAGGACGACGACAAACAATCCCAGCGATGGAATAAACACATGAGGGAAGAAACCGGCACCAATAAAGGGGTCAAAGTTCATCTGTACCATCTGACCCCCGCCCCTCCCTTCTCTCCCGTTCCAGTTCTTGTTCCACAAGCCCCTGCGGATCCTGAACCTGCTGATCTGGATCGAGTCCAGCGTGGTTCTCTACCAGCTGTACTCGCTGCTGCGCTCAGAGCGCTGGAACCACACGCTCTCGCTAGGCCTCATCCTCTTCTGTAACTACTACGTACTCTTCAAGCTGCTGCGGGACCGCATCGTCCTGGGCAAGGCCTACTCCTTCCCCTCCTGCTCCTCCACCTCCTCCTCCCCTTGCTCCTCCTCTTCCTCCTCCTCCAACGGCCTGGGCCTCAAGTCGCAGTAGCCGTCTGGTCCTCCTCCTCTTCCCGACTGGCGATAGCATGGACTGGCTCCACCTACTTCTCCTCCTCCCCGAACTCCTCTTTGGACATAAGCGAGCGAGGGGGGAGGCCGGGGGGGGGGGGATGTGAGTTTCCATGGGGATGTGAAAGCGGGGGAGCGGAGGAGGAGGAGGAGGGGGGGGGGGGGAAGAACACAGGGGACAGTGAACTCACAATGTCTGTTTTGATACGGTTCTATTTTCATGCCTCATGTTTATATTCCTATTTAAAGAGTATTTTTTATTTTGTATACCGCGCCGTCGCATCGAGCGTTACCACGACGGCGAGGTCCGTTGCATGTTGTGTTACGAAGCTTTTCCCCCCCCCCATGCTGACGGATCGAGACCTCCGGGTTGATACCCGTTGGGAGGAGTTGGTGAATGGGGGAGGGGGGGGGGGGGGAAGAGTCCTGCCAAAGATACACCGTGCTGCCGGGGGCCCTGCCAGGCCACGTGTTCCCGGTCTGAGTCTGGGTGGACGGGTCGGTCCGGACGCCTCGTGTGTTCCGATCGATTTTGTTTTCATGTATTTTGTCGACTGAGGGTTGAGGCGTCAGATTGGTCCATTTTGTCGGGGATGGAGGCGTGTGATTGGTCCGTTTTGTCGGGGATGGAGGCGTGTTGGCTCGCCGACATCATCAACGACGGCAGCTTTTTTTTTAAAGCTGCAAACCACAGAAAAAAAATAAAGTTGATGTTTTTTTTATCTCTCAAACGTTATGGGCGGGTTTCTTTGTGGTACGTTAGAGAGCACTGTTCATCTTTTTAATATCTGTAATGAACCACACGACGCCGGCTCTGCTCCTCTTCCTCCTCATCATCATCTTCTTCTTCATCTCTCCCTGATCAAATCTGTGCCTTCCAGACCCCCGGTCCGCTACCACGTCTGGCCTTTCCCTTTTCCATTTGGGTTGTTTTCCGACGGTTGTCGCTAGGATACGGAGGACGGAACGAGCGGCGGTGTTATGTCGATTGACCCCGGGACTCGCCAGATGTCCGTCACAACCGAAAGGGTCTGTCCACGCCGTATATATGGCCACCTCAACGCAGACCGACTTCCTGTTGATCACATTGGAACGTTGAACCCAGCAGAAGGGGCGAAAATGATGGCTTTGTTTTATGTTTTTTTTTGTTTAACATCTCCTCCGTCACCTCCTTGTGGTGTCTGACAGCACCTCTCGGTGGTAGTCACACTGCGTGTGTCACAGGTGGTTTCGTGTGTCTGGTGCCGGGAACCTTAAAGGGGACCGTCGTGCCGTAGCCGAGGGTTTCTCCGTCACACGTGTCAGTCGGGAAGTAAGGTGGATTTTTCTCTCTCTCTCTGGTTGAATGAATCAAACGCCGGTGGTCGCTTGCGGTTGGAGACCGAAGGCCTATCTATAGGCTCCGCCTATCAAGTGTTATATAGCGTCTGCTCCTCCTGTGTTGTGTCCGTATTGGCTTACGGAAAGGCTTACAGGGGGGCCTGGCTGCCTGTGGAACAGTACGACAGGGACCCTTCAGTATGTTTTCTCATTGTTTCTTCTGGACAACATTGGGTCTTTGTTGTTTTCACTGCCTGAATGTACAGAAAGAGGTTAACCAAAGGGGGGGGGGGGGGGGGGGGGGGGGGTGTGTGTGGTGTGTGTGTGTGTGTGTGTGTGTGTGTGTGTGTGTGTGTGTGTGTGTGTGTGTGTGTGTGTGTGTGTGTGTGTGTGTGTGTGTGTGTGTGTGTGTGTGTGTGTGTGTGTGTGTGTGTGTGTGTGTGTGTGTGTGTGTGTGTGTGTGTGTGTGTGTGTGGTCTGCTCTGCAAAGGTCCTCCTTATTTCAGTTAGTAGCACCTCACCCCCCATGAACGTACCGCCTTTCATCTGGCATCCGCCCCAATAAAAGAGGTTTGTTCTTAAACACTCCTGAGTTTTCATTTATTCACCTTTTTGTTTTAATTTTTATTGGAGTTTTACCGTTTCCACAAAAAAAAACATTGGATGAGTATATAGAATTATGTGACATTTTATAATTCAAAACACATGCGTTGCCGTTTTTGAAACATTACAATAAACTGTGCCTACTTACTCCAAAATCCGAATAAGTACTGTTGATTGTGACGGACACTTACAGTGTAACGTATTTCCACCAGGTGGCAGTATACGGTAATAGTACAAATCAACACGTATTGTACACGTAAACGGTATACATGTGTCCGTGCAACACAAATAAAGGTACAAGTTTTGTCTTTTTGATCGCAACAAATATGACTGACACAACACAGTGAACTACATTCATTCTCACATGAAGCCGTTGTTTACAGTAGAAACCTGCTCCCGCACAGTGTGCTCTTAGTAGAATTAGAATAAAGCGTATAAGGAGAAAGATCTTCCTGAATGTCCTGTGTCGTCATCACTATGACTTCATCACGATGTCACGATGACTTCATCACGATGTCAGGATGACGTCGTCAGGATGACGTCATCACGATGTCATGATGACGTCATCACGATGTCACTATCATGTCATCTTATCTCAACGCACACCGGAACCCTTATGGCGAGCGTGACCTCATCCTCTCTGACCCCCATGGTTTCTTGTGTGTGTGTGTGTGGTCTGGTTCAATCCGGTCTGAACCGGTCCAGGTCCACGTCCTCCCCCCCCCCCCCCCCTCACCCCTCACCCCTCCCTGCAGTCCACGAAGTTCCCGTGGATCCAGTAGCAGATCTGGGCGTACTTGAGCGGTGTGATCCTCACCGCCACATTGTACTCCTCCTGGGTGGGGCCCCCGCCCCCGGCCCCGCCCCCGGCGCCTTGCCGCTCCACCCACTGGTGTCCCGAGAACACGCCGATCACCTTCCTCTCCCAGCGCCGGCGCCGGCGGTCCCACATGCGGGCGTACACCCCCGAGCCGCTGGCGCCGGGCCGGGCGTCGCAGTGCTGGTACAGCAGGTCGGCCGTCTCCTCGCTGGCGCCGCAGAACCGGTAGACCAGCTGGCCGCGCCGGTCGTTGTCAAACCCAGAGAACTGGACCCGGCGGCCGGGCAGATGCTGTGCGGGCGGGCTCACGCCCAGCTTCATGTGGCGCCGGCGGTGGGGCTTCTTGAGCTCCAGCAGGGCGTAGTCGTAGTCCATGCCCACGCCCACGTCGTTGGCCCCGCCCCTCACCCAGCCCTTGGGCACGTGGGTGCGCCTGGCGCGGATCCACTGGAACCGCATCTTGTGGTTGGACGCCGGAGAGTCAGGCGCGCCGCCGCCGAGGTGATTGGTGGTGACGTTAGAGGAGGAGGCGGAGTCTCGGTGGCTGGGTCTCAGGAAGCCCACGCGGAGCTTCTGGGCGCCCTTGACGTAGTTCTTGCCGTCGTGGACGCAGTGGGCGGCGGTCAGCACGTGGCGGTCGCCCACCAGCGTCCCGGAGCAGCCGGTGGACAGCTTGACCGCCACGGAGAAGGGGTAGCGCAGCAGGTGGTCCTGCCCCGCGATGCTGAAGCGGCCGTCGTGGCCGAAGATCTGCCGCTTCCGCCGCACCGGCGCCTTTACGACCTCGCCGGCGTCCGGGCCGCGGTACGCCGGGCTGGTGTCGGCGCGCTCGGGGTCGTAACCGTAGATGCCCACGGCGGTCTCGGTGAGGCGGCCGCCCCTGTGCAGCGTCTCGAAGGCCAGCAGCTGCCTCAGGTCCCAGTAGCTGGGCCTCGGCGCCGCCCGGTGGCACTCGGGGTCGCAGGCGGAGGTGACCTCCAGGTGGGCGGGGGACAGGAAGCGGGGGGCGGGCCGGGTGGCCGTCTGCAGGGGCAGGACCACCGGGACCCGCTGGAGGTGCCACTGTTCCCGGGCGGACTGGACCACAGCTGGGAGGAGGAAGATGAGGAGGAGAGGGAGAGTGGAGCTAGACCTGTAGGAAGGAGGGGGGAGGGCCAGATGATGTGAGGTTCTGGGCATAAACTTAATTTGTCCCCTTATCTACATATACATCAGAGAATGTATCAGACAGGCAGTTTTAGTTATTGGAAACTGTCTCAGGCCTCAGGGGACACATTTAATAACATGTATTGTGTGTGTACAAACATGCTGCAATAATAAACTAGTACAACAGTAAAACATGCTAGAGATGCAATAAGAGTGACATGAAGAACCCTCAGAGCCTCAAGCCCTGATGACACAAGCACTGAAAAACTCCCTTTAAGTTCCTCAGAGAGAAGAGTTATTCTTGTATAGGATAAATTATATTTGGTCATATAAGTATTGGTATAGTATAGTATTGAAGTATATAGTATAGTATAATATAGGTATGGTTATAGTAAGGTAAGGTGTAGTATAGCTATAGTATAGTGTACCCTATAGGTAAGGTATAGTATAGATAAAGTATAAGTAAGGTAAAGTACTGTTTATAGTTACTGTTTATGTATAACATTAGGTGACTAGTAGACTTCTCAAGGCTTGCTTGGTTTAGTCGTATTGTTGCCACACCCAACATGCCTCTTCTGTCCAACAAAGAGTTAGTTTAGAGACATTTGAAGGGTAAATATACAGAACCGAGGCCTGGGGGGGGGGGTATTTCAACATCACTACAGTCTCTGAGGGTTTATAGAAAATTCACTTTAAAAAAAGGCTTTACTTATACAATGTCTGAAAAAATTATATATATATATATATATATTTATATCCAACTGCGTTGATTTAGTATTAATGCATTTTTTGTGAGAGATTCTAGATTATATTTTGGTATTTGAAATGCATCTTTCTTTATAGAATTGAAGCAAATCTACATTGCATTGTGCTCATGTCAATCATAGACAAACATATATAGCCTAGATCGTATCTCTTTCTGTAGTGGTAGTCCTACCCAATATTGTTATAGGCTTACATATTTTAATTTAGTAAATATTGACCGCGCTACATGAAAGGGAAACGCAACCGCGACCGCGCACACTCAGACACACGCACAAGTTCTAGCACCCACACCCCCCCCCCCCCACACACACACACACACACACACACACACACACACACACACACACACACACACACACACACACACACAAACTTCTCAGCGTGAAGAAGTGTACCGATTTATATTCTTTGTATCCATTATGTTAAATATGCAAATCACTCCAACCCCACTTACCGCGAGATCTCTCCCATCGGGCGCATGCTTCCCAATAGTCTGCAGGTGAATCGGTGACCGACGGACGAGATTTAGAAAGAAAAAAAAAAAAGGAAAAAGTAGTCTTTTTTTTATCGCCCGCTCGTCGAGAGGAGACCGACCGAGACGAGTCGGGTATGTGTGTAAGCTATCCGGTGAGAAGTGCGCCTGTACGTCGTGCTGTAGCTGTGGTGTTGGTGATGATGAGGAGCACAGTGGAGGTGCCCAACTCCAGCAGATCGGAAAAGACGGTCACGTGGGGGTAACCGGCGTTTCCAGTGGTGGGACGGTTTATAGACCTCGGCCAAGGGGTTTAGATTCGGATGATCACGTGTGCCTGTAATACCAATTAGTTAATGGTATTTCTCGTGAAACTCACGAACTTTAAGTAGTGCTCGTTAAATTCCTATTTCGTCATGTTATTTATTTGGATGTGGGACGATTTACTCACGGCTGCCTCTTCTTCTGGAATGCGGTCCATTTCGTGGTTATTTATTCCAGAGAGAGAGAGAGAGAGAGAGAGAGAGAGAGAGAGAGAGAGAGAGAGAGAGAGAGAGAGAGAGAGAGAGAGAGAGAGAGAGAGAGAGAGAGAGAGAGAGAGAGAGAGAGAGAGAGAGAGAGAGAGAGAGAGAGAGAGAGAGAGAGAGAGAGAGAGAGAGAGAGAGAGAGAGAGAGAGAGAGAGAGAGAGAGAGAGAGAGAGAGAGAGAGAGAGAGAGAGAGAGAGAGAGAGAGAGCACATTATTGGTTTGTGTTCAGCTGTTTATTGTTTGTTTTACTTTTGAAATCCCTGATGGAAACATTTATGATTTTTTTCATTAGTGAGATACGCCAGGGATACACACACACATACATATATGTAGCTGTTTTGCACCAAAATGATCTACAAATAATGGTTCCTGGTGATGGTTCCTGACAATGGTTCTGGTGGTGGTTCCTTATGATGGTTCCTGAGGATGGTTCTGATGATAGTTCCTAATGGTTCCTGGTGATGGTTCTGAGGATGGTTTCTGATGATGGTTCCTGGTGATGGTGGTTCCTGATGATGATGATAGTTCCGGATGGTCCTGGTGATGGTTCCTGAGGATGTGTGTCCGCAGGAGCTGAAACCAGAGCTCTTGGCGCAGCGTTTTTTCTTCTTCTTCTTCTTCTTCTTCTGTGGTTGATTAGTGAGCGGTACCTCTGCCAGGACTCAGGGTGGACCCCCTGGCCCAGCACCCGACACCCCACCCTCCTGCTGAAAGTGATTTGCAACCACCTCTGGCTCCAGAAGACAAAGACACACACACACACACACACACATACACACACACACACACACACACACACACACACACACACACACACACACATAACTGCACACTTATAAGAACACACACACACAATCACATATATGTACAAACCGCAAACACTCTCACACACACACATGCAAGCTCAAAAAGTGCAATCCTCCAGGATGTGTGATCACAAAATCACACATCCTCACACACACTGACACAGAACCTCACAATGCACACCACACACACACACACACCACACCCACCACACCACACACACACCACACACCTTCTCTCCTTCCAGGTCCTCTCCCTCTCTCTAGGGTCAGGGTTGGATTTGGGTTCTGATCCCATTCAGCCCTTTCAGTTCTGCTGGATACATAACCCTGCACAGACAGACAGACAGAACCCTGTACAGTCAGACAGACAGAACCCTGTACAGTCAGACAGACAGAACCCTGCACAGACAGACAGACAGAACCCTGTACAGTCAGACAGACAGAACCCTGCACAGACAGACAGACAGAACCCTGTACAGTCAGACAGACAGAACCCTGTACAGTCAGACAGACAGAACCCTGCACAGACAGACAGACAGAACCCTGTACAGTCAGACAGACAGAACCCTGCACAGACAGACAGAACCCTGTACAGTCAGACAGACAGAACCCTGTACAGTCAGACAGACATAACCTAAACCTGAGGTCACGTGTCAGACCTAAACCTGAGGTCATGGGTCAGACCTAAACCTGTGGTTACGAGTTAAACCTAAACCTGCAGTCACAGGCCTGAAGCTGAGGTCAGGGGTCAGACCTACACCTGAGGTCACGGATCTAAGGCTGAGGTCACGTGTCAGACCTAAACCTGAGGTCATGGGTCAGACCTAAACCTGAGGTCACAGGTCAGACCTAAACCTGAGGTCATGGGTCAGACCTAAACCTGTGGTTACGAGTTAAACCTAAACCTGCACTCGCGGGCCTGAAGCTGAGGTCAGGGAGACCTACACCTGAGGTCAGGGGTCAGACCTAAACCTGAGGTCACGAATCTAAGGCTGAGGTCAGAGTCAGAACTAGACCTGAGATCACGGGCTGAGAACGTCTGGAAGCTGCCGTCTTTCAGGACCTTACAGTAACATTGTTAAAACACCCACTTTACACACACGGCTTCCCAGAAGGACACGCTTCGCCCGGCAGATAAATGGACTCTTATTAGGGAGGATATTGCGTTTGTCTTGCATTGTTATGAAAGGGGACATTTGTTTGGCTACGTCCATGGTCGTCAAGGAAACCAACATTCCCCCGAGTGCTATTCATGTTAATTATTTTCCTCCTCCTCCTCCTCTGCCCAGTGCTTTGGACCGCAGACGGTCAAACAAGTCTTTCTCCTTTTCTCTGTCCTCCTCTCTCACTCCCTCTCTCTCTCTCTCGCTCCCTCTCTTACCTCCTGTCTCTCCCTCTCTTCCCTCTTCTCTCTTTCGTCCTTCCCTCTCTTGTGTCTATCTATTGTCCTCTCTCTCTCTTTCCTTTCTCTTTCCCTCCCTCTCTTCCCTCTTCTCTCGCTCTTGCTCTCTTTCTCCCTCCCCTCTCTTGCATCTATCTGTTGTTCTTTCTCTCTCCCTTTCTTTTCCCCCTCTATTGTGTGTCTCTCTCTCTCTTATGACACTTTGAACTTTTAACTTTATACAGTTTATACTTTTTACTTATTTTTTTATTTTTTAACTGCTGTCTGTTCGTCGGGTATTGCACTTAAGATTTTCACTCATTGCTTATACGAGTCAATAAACTTGACTTGACTTGATTTATCTTCATGGTCTGGCTGTTTCTGTCTTCCTGTTTGTCTTTCACTCTGTCTAGCTGTAGTCTGTCTAGCTGTAGTCTCCCTATCTAAATGTGCCTCTCTCTCTCTCTCTCTCTCTCTCTCTCTCTCTCTCTCTCTCTCTCTCTCTCTCTCTCTCTCTCTCTCTCTCTCTCTCTCTCTCTCTCTCTCTCTCTCTCTCATGTCTCTCATTTTTCATTGTTTTTCGCATTTTTAATCCTCTCTTCCATCTTGGACGTCCGGCCCATTCCTCTGCTCTCTGGTCCCTAGCGGCTCCTTCAACAGCTGCTTGGCAGGACAAGCCGCCAGAGAAGCCTCTTTAACCCTGTGCAGTGAAGTTCCGGGAGAACGCAAACAAAAAAGGCGGATCCGACCCTCAGTACTCCCTGTTGGCCGCAAGAGGAGATTCCAATTGCTCTCAGTGCACTTGCCAGCCTATAGGTGAAACATCCCCGTCTGTATATATCTGGAGATATCAAATATGAATGTTGCAGGCAGAATGTTCCATGTGACTCCCCCGGGGGGGGGAATGACTCAGCCAGAGAATTATGATTAAGTATGGTGGCTTCACACTGGGTCGGGTCGAACCAGACGCATCGCAAATGATCTCAAATGAGACCCGAGACCAAAGACCGATGTGACACCAGGGACTCACAAGCAGCTATCCGGTCATATAGATCTGTTTTTGGTTCTGTGCCAGTTCTCACTCCAGAAGTTCTGCTATGACATACTAGGACTGCTGGATCAGAAGTTATGCTATAACACAGTAGGACTAATCAGAAGTTCTGCTATAACACAGTAGGACTAATCAGAAGTTCTGCTATAACATAGTAGGACTGCTGGATCAGAAGCTCTGCCATAACACAGTAGGACTGCTGGATCCCAGATTACCGATGGTCTAACAGTGGCATTGTTGAAAGAACACTGTTGTGACATTACATTACATTACATTACATTACAGTCAGTTTGCAGACGCTTTTGTCCGAAGTGACTTACAATAGTGTGTTTCAACAAAGGTAGGTAATTTTATTCCTCAGTCTCCAAGAACTGAACCAGTGCCCAGGTAGAAGTACAATAAGTTGGCAAACAATAGAACAATATATAACTAACTAAAGAGCAAACAATCTACTACCCCTTCTAAAGGGGAAGGATCCGGAAAGATGGGCAGTGACTCTGCAGTGACATTGGTGGGGAGTTGACGGTAGATGTGTGGGAGAACACGGGTGGGTTGAACACCAGAGGAGCTGCAGGGGCTTGTTGGCAGACGCCGGGGCGTCAGCAAGGAGGGAGTTGCAGTAGTCCAAGCGGGAGATGACAAGAGCCTGGATGAGCACCTGCGCAGCGTCTTCAGTGAGAAAAGGCTGAATCCTAATTGTTGGGCGTTAACCAGTGCAACTGTGGATCAACAGTTGAATGATCCATGTTTCAGAGGGACCTTAAGTACTGCCTGGGGCCAGGCTCCCAGGCTGATCCTCAGCTGACTCATTTCCATGTTTACCCTTCTCTCATCTTCTCCTCTCTTCCCCCTCTCCGCTCTCCTTTCTAATCATAATAATAATACATTTGATTTGTGGGGCACCTTTCAAAACACCCAAGGACACCTTATAGCGCATATATGCTACAGTAAAATAAGTAAGTAAGTAAAAAATAAATAAAAACAGTGGACTTCACAAAGTGTCCGCAGGGTTTAAAACAAGACAAACAACAGGAAGTAAACGTACAAGAAAGATGGTACAGTTTATAAGGAATATGCCAGTTTAAACACATGGGTTTTTAGTTGGGTTTTGTAAGTTGTTATGGAATCAGACTGTCGGATGTGTAGTGGCAGGGGGTTCCAGAGTCTGGGAGCACCCATGGTGCTGAGGCGTGAGCTGGGGACGGTGAGAAGTCCAACGGAGGAAGAGCGGAGAAGAAGAAGAGCGGGAGGGGGTGTACTCCTGAAGGAGGTCAGTGATGTAGATGGGGGCTAGATTGTGGAGAGCTTTGTAGGTGAGTAAAAGGTTTTTATAGTCAATCCGGTAGCGCACAGGGAGCCAGTGTAGTTGAATGAGAACGGGGGTGATGTGGTCAGATGAGTTGGTGCGGGTGATGATCCGGGCAGCAGAGGTCTGAATTATTTGCAGTCTGTTGAGGAGTTTGATGGGAAGGCCAGTCAGAAGTGCATTGCAGTAATCAATCCGGGATGTGACAAATGAGTGGACCAGGATTCAGTGCTGGATTTGGGACAGAGATGAGCGGACTCTGGAAATGTTCCGACGATGGAAGAAGGCAGTGCGGGTGATGTTTTTAATGTGTGGTGCAAATGAGAGGGAGCTGTCCAGAATGACACCGAGGCTTTTTACTTGGAAGAGATTGGTACGGGGAAGCTGTCGATGATGATGTTTGGAGCTGGGGTGTTTTGTGACTTGGTGAGGGTGGATTTGGAGCCGATGAGCAGGGCCTCAGTTTTGCTAGCGTTGAGCTTGAGGAAAGTCCTGCTCATCCAGCTCCTGATGTCCTCAAGGCAGGTGGTGA
>CM051000.1:17742147-17802147 GCA_027704905.1 Muraenolepis orangiensis | reverse complement strand
CCTCCCCTCTCCTATACATATTTCTTCTAATTTCCTTTCCTCTCTCTGTCTCTCTTTCTCTTCCCTACTCTCCTCTCCTCCCCTCTCCTCTTCATTTGTCCTCTCATTTCCTCCTCTCCTCTCCTCCCTCCTCTCCTCTCTCCTGATGAAGCCCGCTGAGACCAGAGTCTTTATTATCTATAATAAAGAATATTTCTCTTTTGTCTTTACAGCTGTGTAACTCTAGGGCCCCACAGCCCCCCAGAGGTACTGTGTGTGTGTGTGTGTGTGTGTGTGTGTGTGTGTGTGTGTGTGTGTGTGTGTGTGTGTGTGTGTGTGTGTGTGTGTGTGTGTGTGTGTGTGTGTGTGTGTGTGTGTGTGTGTGTGTGTGTGTGTGTGTGTGCGCGCGCATGTGTGTTCATGTGAGCTGTCCAGCTGGTCTGAACACACCATTATATCGGGGGATCCTAGAAGTTGACAGCCAATCAAATTAAATTAAAGCCGCACTTTCTGGCGGGGACGGAGCTCAGGTCCACGGTGGAGGGAATCGAACAGGGGACCCAGGGGGAGGGATTGGAACTGATGTGTGATGTGTTTTAGATCAGCAGATGTGGACCGGAGCCTGGGGAGAGTCATCTCCTTACCTGCAGCCCGGAGGACCTGTTACTGGTGGAGAGCCATGGACACACACGCACGCAGTACGCATGCACGCACACACACACACACACGCATGCACACGCACACACACACACACACACTAACACTAACACTAACACTAACACACACACTAACACACACACAAGCACACACACTAACACACACACAAGCACACACACATGCACATACACACACACACGGTGCATGGTGTAACACACACATACTGTCTGACTGTAGGTGTGTGTGTGTGTGTGTGTGTGTGTGTGTGTGTGTGTGTGTGTGTGTGTATGTATGTATGTGTGTGTAAGAGGAAGAGGATGGGTGGAGGGTATAGTGTATAGTTGTGTGTTGGAATGTATTTTAGTCAGGAAGGATGTTTTTAAACACTGAGTCGTGACATGCCCCCTGCGTTTGTGTGTGTGTGTGTGTGTGTGTGTGTGGTGTGTGTGTGTGTGTGTGTGTACAACACAATGTTTCCAGACATGTGGTTTAGGGTGGGTCGTTTGTGTGTCATTGCTGCTAAGGTGAAGGCTGGTGAACACATGCTTTTAATCACACAAACACACACAAACACACACACACACACAAGCAAGCATACCACACATTTCTAATATTTAATGATCATTAATTATTGTGTCGTTTTCATTAACATTGTAACTGAGACATACAATGTCCAGGCACTTATAAACTAACACACCCTGGAACACACACATACTCTGGAACACACACACCCTGGCACACACACACACACCCTGAAACTCTCTCTCACACACACACACACACACACACACACACACACACACACACACACACACACACACACACACACACACATACACACACTTCCCAGATAAAATCCTTTGTTTTGTAGTGTTTATGTTATAGAGTTATGAAGATAAATATGTTCCCTTCCAGAGAGATGGAGCAGGAGACGTGACGGAGGAGACATGACGGAGGAGACTTAACGGAGGAGACGTGACGGAGGAGACATGACGGAGGAGACTTAACGGAGGAGACGTGACGGAGGAGACATGACGGAGGAGACGTGACGGAGGAGACGTGACGGAGGAGACGTGACGGAGGAGACGTGACGGAGGAGGGGTGACGGAGGAGACGTGACGGAGGAGACGTGACGGAGGAGACGTGACGGAGGAGACGTGACGGAGGAGACGTGACGGAGGAGACGTGACGGAGAAGACGTGACGTAGGAGACGTGACGGAGGAGACGTGACGGAGGAGGGGTGACGGAGGAGACGTGACGGAGGAGACGTGACGGAGGAGACGTGACGGAGGAGACGTGATGAGAACACCTGATGAGGAGGAGGGGTGACGGAGAACACGTGACGGAGGAGACGTGAACGGAGGAGACGTGACGGAGGAGACGTGACGGAGGAGGGGTGACCGAGGAGGGGTGACGAAGGACATTTGACGAAGGACACGTGGCGGAGGACACGTGGCGGAGGACACGTGGCGGAGGACACATGATGGAGAAGACCTGACGGAGAAGACCTGATGGAGGAGGGGTGACGGAGGAGGGGTGACGGAGGAGACTTCAAGAAGGACACGTGGCCGAGGACACATGGCGGAGGACACGTGACGGAGGAGGGGTGATGGAGGATGTGGAGCTAAGCCAGATCCATATGGTCATCCTCCAACACCACATCCATCACCTTTCACTTTAACATGTATTGCACATGTGTCCTATCCTTCCTTACCATCTCCATGTTTCCTACTCTCCTATCCTTCCTCATCTCCCAACTCCATATATCCTACTCTCCTATCCTTGCCTACCTACCGTCTACATGTCTCCTACTCTCCCATCATTCCTTATGTCCATGTCTCCTACTCTCCTATCCTTCCTTATCTCCATGTCTCCTACTTTCCTATGCTTCTTTTTCTCCATGTCTCCTACTCTCCTATCCTTCCTTATCTCCATGTCTCCTACTCTCCTATCCTTTCTTATCTCCCATCTTCATGTCTCCTACTCTCTTATCCTTACCGACCGTCTCCATGTCTCCTGGTCTCCTATTCTTCCTTTTCTCTATGTCTCCTACTCTCCTATCCTTTATCTCCATGTCTCCTACTCTCCTATCCTTCCTTACCATCTTCATGTCTCCTACTCTCCTATCCTTCCTTACCATCTCCATGTCTCCTACCCTTCTCTATCTCCTACTCAGACAGATATATACTCTATAAAGTACAAGTATTTTTCTGAAAATTATACCCTTCTGGTCTGTGTTGGCATTTATTCACCAAATTCTCAGCCGAATCAAACTTGGAATCTAACAAACATTCCTTTACAAACACTCAGGCCTTTTGGCACAATCAGTTTAAGGAGATTCCTCGGAGTACTACACCGATGCAAGAAATGAAGTCAATATTGATTGGTAAATAACGATAATCAGTGATGAGCCAAAGCACTTTAATACCACAACACGCTTTAAACACCACACCCACGTGAAGCAACAAAATCATTTTGGGGGGAAAACATTTTTCCCCCCAAAACATCACACGGAGGTCCCCCGTCCACGGGTCCCCGGGCCCCTGGTGGTCCAGCGGTGTTTCATCACATCATGACACGGGAGCCGGCGCTGTAATACGACTCTTTCCAGATGTTGCTGTCGCCGTGGTTACCAGGCTTCCTCTTACACTGATGGCAGCGGCGGTGCTGACTGCACTGGTCCAGCAGGAGGTCCCCACCAAACCTGGACCAGGAAACACCAACGACACACACACACACACACACACACACCCTTTACTCTCTGAGCCAAGAGGGATCACTCTTAGCCTCATCTGGCCCCAGTCAGACGCATTAGAGTCAGGTTGACGCAGCCTCAGTGGCCCCAGTCAGTCTGATTAGAGTCTGGGGCTGGTGAGGCTGCACACCTGTGAGTCCTTGGTAATCAAGGCCCACAGGGTAAACCAGCCACCACCACACAGACTCAGTAGAGCGCTAGCATGTACCACCTGCTCTGTTTGCTATCGACGACAAATATTCTGCAATAAACCTGATCACCCTGTGTCCTCGTTATCGGGAGGAGCCCTAAATAATGGTTTGTGATAGCGACGTCTGCTACATAAACTGATACTTTAGACCTGGTCTGGGTGGTAGTAACAGCTAAGTGACCGTTGATTCCACCCACCTCCGGAAGCTGTTCTCGTCCTCCTCTCTCCGTAGCTTCAGCCGGTTGTTGGTCCTCCAGGCGTCCTCCAGCGAGGCCCGGAGGTCCTTGGTTGTCTCAAAGCGGGCGATGTGCTCCAGGATCAACCTGAGGAGGGGAGGGAAGAGTTAAGACCTTGACTGATTTCACCTCCCCGCTGCTGTCACCTCCCTCCACTGTCACCTCCTCTATGACCTCCCTTCCACTATGACCTCCTCCCATGGCCTCTTCCCATCACCTCCTCTCCATCACCTCCTCCCCTATTACTTCTCCTCCCCTATCACTTTCTCCTCTATCACCTCCTCCCCATCACCTCCTCCACTATCATCTCCTCCCCCTGTCTACTCACTCCTTGCGGTTGCGACTGAGCACCTCCTTCTCCGTCTGCTGCTGTGTTCTCCGTCTGGACGCCTCCTCTCTTCGCTTCTGCGTGGCGGCCATTAACTGCTCCTGGGACACCTGTTGGCATGCATAGACGCCAATTTGATTGAACTATTTTCCCTTACAAACTGGCAACCTGTGAACATCTATCATTTAACGTATGTCCTGAATGTTGTTGTGATCATTGCGACTACATCATCGAACATTTACAAATAAATGGAAGTTTGTGTAACTTGATGTAATGGGTTTTTTTGAAAACTTTATTGAAACCCTGTGTCATCTATTCACCTTAAACACAACTAGTGTGAGTAAAATCAAGAATCTAGAATCTAGAATCTAGAATGTAGAATTGAAAAGAAAATAGGCGTGACCTTCTGCGCTCTTTCTCGATTCTCATTGGCCGCGGCGGCCGTCTCACACCGCCCAATCCCGGCACTGATTGGCTGCTGGTTCTGAGTAGACGACGGAGCTTTGCCGTGCTCCACCTAAAACACACAGAACATGTTAACACCAACTCTGTACACATGTTTACTAAACCTTCACATGTGTACACATTCATTGGAACATCTGTTGGGTAGGCAGGCTTATCTGCTCTGTGACCCTCAGTGATTGGTCGAATTTTCCATGGATGGGCTTGGGAACATCATTCTACTGCGTTCCATTGGTCTACGCCTTGCATGACCCGACGGCTCTTCTCAACCCTGATTGGCTGAACTGTATCTTCTGCAATGCAATGATTCATGCCACCATAAAATCTATATATATATATACGTATATATATGTATACTAAATGTATTTGTAAATGTATGTACTTTGAGGTCTAAACATTTATCTTTGTGTTTGCTACAAACCAGATCAAATCAGGTATGTCGTGGCGATGGTTGTTGTGAAGTACGTGTTAAAATATGTCAAATATGTTTTAGTCCTTCTCTTTCTCTTGCCTGTACGTCCAGAGCTCTTCGGTACCGGTCGACTCTCTGCTGCTTCTGAACCAACTGCTGCTTCCTCTGCAGCGCAAGCCTGAAACACACACACACACACACGCACGCACGCACGCACACACACACACACACACACACACTGTTACACGTACCCACAGTAACACACACAGGGGTCTGTGTGTGTTACACATGGTGTGAAACGGTGGATGGTTGTGGAGGTGGAAGAGGCGATGGTGGTGGTCGTGGTAGGGCTGAGGCGTACTCGTGGGCCAGCTGGGCCTGGTCCACCTTCTCCAGGAGCAGTCTCTCCTGCTGGGCCTGGTGGCTGCGGATCCTCTGGCTCACCAACTGGTCCCGGAGGTCCTCCACGTGGCCCCGCTGCCTGGCCCCCCGCAGGGCCGCCGTCAGGGGCCGCTTGGAGAAGAGGTAGGAGCCCTGAACACACACACACTTTAATATATAATATAATACAATATATTACCCTATAACTACTGTTAATCTTGACAACAACACTTGTAAACCTTGGCAATGGCCTGTAACCCTTGATGACTCAATGATATAATTGACAATGCCCCTTTACCCACTACTGAAACTAAATATAGTACAGACAGTAAGAGCTAGGGAAGTGCAGACAG
Source organism: Muraenolepis orangiensis (assembly GCA_027704905.1). Lineage (NCBI taxonomy): Eukaryota > Metazoa > Chordata > Actinopteri > Gadiformes > Muraenolepididae > Muraenolepis > Muraenolepis orangiensis. Next base: position 17,796,393 of record CM051000.1, on the reverse strand, counting down.
TAACAGCTAGTGAAGTACAGACAGTAAGAGATAATGAGGTACAGACCGTAAGAGTTAATGAGGTACAGACAGTAAGAGTTAATGAAGTACAGACAGTAAAGAGGGCGGTTGCTAGATACTGACATGGAACTGGGGTCTCTGGGCTCTCTGTTCCTTCAGGGTCTGGGAGGCCTCCAGGTTGAATGCTGCCACCTGCTGGGAGAATGCCCTCTGCTGGCTCAGCTGTGCCTGGCTCACACACACACACACACACACACACACACATATTTTGCCTTTTAACCCTTGTGTTGTTCATTGTACTGCAGCATTTTGACCAAAATTAGGATTTTCACCTGCTCTCCCTCCAAGTACACGCGGTCCTCCTGCTGTCCTCTGAGGAGTAACTGCACCTCCTGCTCCTCCTCCTCCGCCCTCCTCTCCTCCCGCAGGTAGAGGGGGACATTCCTCTGGGCCCGCTGCATGCACACGTAACACAGCTCCTGTAGGAGCAGAGAAGGGGTGCTGGTCACAGGTAACACAGCTCCTTATAGGGGCAGAGGGGCGGGTCACAGGTAACACAGCTCCTTATAGGGGCGGGTCACATGTAACACAGCTCCTTATAGGGACAGAGGGGCGGGTCAAAGGTAACACAGCTCCTTATAGGCGCAGAGGGGGCTGGCACAGCACACACAACACACACACACAAAAATAGACACACACAAAAACACACACACACACACACACACACAAACTCACAAACTCCCACCTGTCCAGCACGGGTGTGTCCAGTGCAGCTCCTGTCCCTGTGAGTCTCCTCCTCTGGTGTGGCGCCCTCTGGTGGTGAGAAGGAGATGCTGCTCCTGGAACGACAAGCATGTAGGAAATCCCCTCAGTATAATAGCAGGCGGTGTGTTCAGACTTGTGATATTCCTATACATGACATATATATATAAAATAACCCCCCCCGCTCTTCCGACTGCCAGCCAACACTTTATATTATTATTATTACATGTTTACATGTACATGTTTATATTTAACGACATGGCTTCATTATTTCTCATTTTAGCCCCTGTTTGATGTACTTTTTGTGTCAAATCCAGGGAGTCAACTAATTGCAATTTTACCTGAGCACTGTCTTGGAGGCTTAGGAAGGAAATGTAATTTATTATATATTATGTTATTATATATGTGTATATGTATCTATATATGATAATATAATGGCTTGTTAGGAAGGAAATGTAATGTATTATATATTATGTTATTATACATGTGTATATTTATGTATATATTATATAATATATTATTATGGCTTGTTATGAAGGAAATGCTCTTATGACTTCTGGTGACTACTCTTGCCTACCTGAATGAATGACCTTATTGTACGTCGCTTTGGACAAAAGTGTCAGCTAAATAACTGCAATGTTATGCAATGTAATGCAGTGTTAGTCCTTATTTCACCATTCATGTTATGCTATATTAAATAACATGTTCCTCAGATAATGAGCTTTACTTATCACAGTTAACACTGAGGTGTGCTTGAGGAGAGTGCACGGTGACCCAGATAGCAGGTAACAGAGCAGTGTCCGTTGACCTGGGCAGTGGGTGGGGTGTGTGTGGTGTGTGTGTGTGTGTGTGTGTGTGTGTGTGTGTGTGTGTGTGTGTGTGTGTGTGTGGTGTGTGTGTGTGTGCGCATGATTGATGGACTTCTTCAGAGCCGGAGGGTTGTAACAATATAGGACCCCCTAGTAAGCCCACCTCGGCCCTGGGTCAGCTACCGACACCACCCAGAAACATTAAACTAATCACACAGCCAGTGTGTGTGTGTGTGTGTGTGTGTGTGTATGGTCGCATGTGTGTGCGCGCAAATCTTTTCGGATATGGGAGAATGGGCATGTATGTGTGTGTGTGTGTGTGTGTGTGTGTGGGTGTCTGGGGGGGAGGTATGTATAATATATGTGTGTGTGCGTGTGTGTGTGTGTGTGTGTGTGTGTATCTGTATTGAGGTGTGTGTGTGTGTGTGTGTGTATGTGTGTGTGTGTGTGTGTGTGTGTGTGTGTGTGTGTGTGTGTGTGTGTGTGTGTGTGTGTGTGTGTGTGTGTGTGTGTGTGTGTGTGTGTGTGTGTGTGTGTGTGTGCGCGTGTGTGTGTGTTGCTACATTACTTGTCAGCAGCCTGTGTGGTGCAGCCTTTGGCCTCCAGACCTCCAGAGGCCTGAGGTCTGCTGGGTCGGGGACCTCCGGACACTGGGCCTTCTACATAGAACACACACGGTCTCATATATACACTTGTAATTCGATATTATTCAATTTTAGATTATTGATTTAGACTATTTAGACCGTGTGATTGATGTTGAAAAGATCTCCCAACAGGCATGATGTTGGCTTTAGAAGCAGCACACGTCTGGTGTTTGGTTCAGAGGCAGCACACTAAACCTCACAACAGGTCAGGTTTTGGGTTTAGAGGCAGCACACTAAACCTCCCAACAGGTCTGGTGTTGGGTTAAGAGGCAGCAAACTAAACTTCCCAACAGGTCTAGTGTTGGGTTTAGAGGCAGCACACTAAACCTCCCAACCGGCCTGGTGTTGGGTTTAGAGGCAGCACACTAAACCTCACAACAGGTCTGGTGTTGGGTTTAGAGGCAGCACACTAAACCTCCCAACCGGCCTGGTGTTGGGTTTAGTGGCAGCACACAAAACCTCCCAACAGGTCTGGTGTTGGGTTTAGAGGCAGCACACTAAACCTCCCAACAGGTCTGGTGTTGGGTTTAGAGGCAGCACACTAAACCTCCCAACAGGTCTGGTGTTGGGTTTAGAGGCAGCACACTAAACCTCCCAACAGGTCTGGTGTTGGGTTAAGAGGAAGCATACTAAAAGGAAAACGAAGAAACCTACATTTTTACACAACTCATAAAAAACAACTATATTTTTTTAATGTAATATACTTCAACTACTCTCCCAGTCTTAAGTAAAGAGTAAAGAATCCTAAAAGAGGAAGAGCTTAGCGTTGAACCTGCTGCTGTCTCTGTGCTGTCTAGGGCCAGCGGGGGCCCTCGTCCCTCTCTGGCCCCGGACAAGACCCCACAGGGGGGGGACACGACAGAGGGCAGTCTGGTGGTCCCCACGGGGGTAAGGGGTCCTCCTCTTGACATCAGGGACACACTGCTGCCGGGTCTCTGGAACAATGACACGTGTGTGGGGCAAAGACACAACTTAAATACAACGATTTAATGCAAAGATATTGATAAGGGTATATAAAGAAAGAAACAACAATAAGAACCTGCTTTTTTGTTGTGGTTGTGATTATGTTTGTGTGATAACAACAAAAACAAAATCCTCCATCTGTCTCTCTCTCTCTTTCTGTCTGTCTCTCTGTCTGTATCGCTCTCTTTGTCTATCTCTCTCTCTGTCTCTCTCTGTCTCTCTGTCTCTCCGTCTCTGTATCTGTATCTGTATCACTCTTTCTGTCTCTCTCTCTGTATGTATCTCGCTGTCTCTCTCTTTCTCTCTCTCTCTCTCTCTACTCACATTGGAGGACAAGGCCATCAGCAGTCTTCCGGTGGAGTCCAGGGTGTTCACAAAGTCCCTGTGGAACTTCATCCTCACCTGTGTTTGTGTAGATGTAAACGTGACACATTTATTTAGCGGAGGACTAACAGCTGTAGGAATCAGGACAGTGTATTGCAATGGAATGTAATGGAGGATGTTCCACTCTTGGCCCAAAACTATTCTGGGTTTACCCCCTGCTGCTTAACCCCTGACCTCTACCTGCTCCTTAATGACCCGTCTCTGTACTGCTCCTACCTGTCCTATCCCCTACCTGCTCCTTAATGACCCGTCTCTGTACTGTCTAACCCCTACCTGCTCCTTAATGACCCGTTTCTGTACTATCTAACCCCTACCTGCTCCTTTATGACCCGTCTCTGTACTGTCTAACCCCTACCTGCTCCTTAATGACCCGTCTCTGTACTGTCTAACCCCTACCTGCTCCTTAATGACCAATCTCTGTACTGTCTAACACCTACCTGCTCCTTAATGACCCTTCTCTGTACTGTTTAACCCCTACCTGCTCCTTAATGACCCGTCTCTGTACTGTCTTACCCCTACCTGCTCCTTAATGACCCGTCTCTGTACTGTCTAACCCCTACCTGCTCCTTAATGACCCGTCTCTGTACTGTCTAACCCCTACCTGCTCCTTAATGACCTGTCTCTGTACTGTCTAACCCCTACCTGCTCCTTAATGACCCGTCTCTGTACTGTCTAACCCCTACCTGCTCCTTAATGACCCGTCTCTGTACTGTCTAACCCCTACCTGCTCCTTAATGACCCGTCTCTGTACTGTCTAACCCCTACCTGCTCCTTAATGACCTGTCTCTGTACTGTCTAACCCCTGTGTCTCACCAAGTTGTTCTTGAAGGACAGCGTGCCAACCCCCTGCAGGGCGAGGTGGGCGGGGTGTCCCGAGGCCAGGCCTCGAGGCAGCAGGAGGAGGGTCTCACGGACACAGCCCTCGACCACATCCCGCTCGAACGGGCCGTCCTGGGACACCGCCGCATAATTCAGCGCCACCACGGGGATGTGTGTTGCTGTGCACACACACAAACACATGCAGACACACACACACACACACACACACACACACATCGGGACGCAGGAATGCAAATCCTCACTTAATCGAAAGATTAAACACCAGCACCCAACTTTATGGTGTTGACGGTGATGATGAAGGTGATGATGATGATGGTGACTGTGATGTTATGGTGATGGTTGTGTGCATATCTTGTTCTGTGTGTGTGTGTGTGTGTGTGTGTGTGTGTGTGTGTGTGTGGTGTGTGTGTGTGTGTGTGTGTGTGTGTATCTTGTGTGTGGTATTGTGTATCGTGTGTGTGTGTGTGTGTGTTTGTGTGTGTGTGTGGTACTGTGTGTGGTACTGTGTGTGTGTGGTACTGTGTGTGTGTTCTCTGACCTGTGCCCAGGGCTCTGTGTTGCTTGAGGTTCTGGGACTGGACCAGCTTCTCAGCCAGGAGGAACACAGGCCTCTGGACCACCAGCAGCTGGTTCCCCACGTCCAGCTTCAGCTGGGAGAAGGTGAAGGTTCCCAGTCCAGCCACATGGACCCCCTGCTGACAGCACCCAGCAATTACTCTCACTGACAGGTCATCTACACTCAATAATGTACCAATAACCTTTTGTTGTTGGGCAGACAGACAGACAGGCAGACAGACACGCAGGCAAGCAGGCAGGCATGCAGGCAGCTGCAGGCAGGCAGGCAAACAGTGAGACTGACAGGCATGCAGGCAGTGAGACAGATACAAACAGACAGTCAAATAGGCAGACAGAGACAGACAGACAGACAGTGAGACAGACAGTGAGATAGAGGGTGAGAGAGACAGACAGACAGACAGAGAGACATGCAGGCAGGCAGTGAGACAGAGACAGACAGACAGTGAGATAGGCAGGCAGGCAGTGAGACTGGGACAGACAGACAGACAGTGAGACAGACAGAGAGACAGATAGACCGTCATTCAGTTCACCTTCTGTGAAGTCATTTGACTTCCAATGTAATCTGCCACATAGCCCCAAATGCTGTCGACATCTAGAACAAAACATGATTAGACACAAAATAATTTGATTATTTAAAAGTGTTGAGTAATTGTGCCTCATCACTAAACTACTTCCTTTTTCTCCAAAAATAACCACAAGCAAATGATGATTGAAACTGGAGGTGCCGACCGGTTTCGCTGAGCCAGGACACGGTGGGTAAGGCGTTCCTCTCCGCGGCGGACGCCAGACGCAGTAAATCACTCATCGTACAAAGGTCAGCGGATCACAAAACACTGGTCAACAAAAACAAAAACACTTACTGGAACACGACAAACCAGCTGGCTCTGCTCAAATAAAAATAAAATAGTCTATACGTATAACAGTATATATAATAACAGTCTTAACGTTTTAAAAGTTGTTCACCGGCGACTCGGCTTGAGAAATCCTTGCGTGACCAACCGAGTAGTAGTAGTAGTGGTGGTGGTGGTGGTGGTGGAGGTGGTGGTGGTGGTGATGGTGGTTGCCATAACAGTCTCACGACAATACAAGGCTAGGCACACCCCCGCATGGCACAAGACAGGCCGCTGTCTTACTCATCAGCACGAGAGAATGACCCTCTGGTTTCAGGGAGACAGGTCAGGTCTTGGTGTGAATGACTGTGCAATTTAAATGAATGCGTTATTTCGACATTCATCGTGAGCTTATTCATTTGCATACTTATTGATATAATATATTGATAATTAACAATTCCAAGCTTGCTCTTGTGCGTCTAAATGGCTTGTTACATGGACTGTGAATTATTTTAATGCAATTGGCCAATTATGTTTGTTACTATTATGATTGTACTCTAATGTTACAATATAATAGCCTGACTTGCTTAATTGCAATAAGTCAGTCGATAATAATAATAATAATAATAATAATAATAATAATAATAATAATAATAATAACAATAATAATAATAATAATAACAATAATAATAATAATAATATATTATTATTATTAGTAGTAGTAGTAGTAGTTGTAGTAGTAGTAGTAGTAGTAGTAGTAGTATAAGTAGTGGTAGTATTGCTGTGGTTGTTGTTGTCATTATTACTAATATTGTTATTATTGTTGTTATTATCAATGTTATTATTATTAATAGTTGTAGTGTGGTGGAGTGACATAATTCACGTATCAACAATATTCATCGGTTCAATGTCCTTAAAAGCCTGACTTTTTATGGGGTCCATGGTGAATTAGAATGATTCGCATCTAATCACAAAGACGGCTATAGGTTAGGCTGTTTCACTTTCATTTCGATAAAGTCGTAATCATCCTGAGGATTCTGTTGCTATAAATCTATTTCAGAGATAAGGAAAGACTATGTACATATACGCACGTCACTTTCGGGTCGCGAACGTAGTGTGGTGGGCGGTACATCGTCACATCTGAACAAGGGTGGGCGGTGCTCTCTCTCTCTCTCTCTCTCTCTCTCTCTCTCTCTCTCTCTCTCTCTCTCTCTCTCTCTCTCTCTCTCTCTCTCTCCTCTCTCTCTCTCTCTCTCTCTCTCTCTCTCTCTCTCTCTCTCTCTCTCTCTCTCTCTCTCTCTCTCTCTCTCTCTCTCTCTCTCTCTCTCTCTCTCTCTCTCTCTCTCTCTCTCTCTCTCTCTCTCTCTCTCTCACCCGTTAATAAGTAGTTACCGGGTCGTTTTGGTTTTATTCCTGTTCCGGACAGTCTGGTCAAGATGGAGATCCTCCTCGTCGCTGCGTTGTGTTTCCTGTCACTTCAAGGTAAGACTGGGATGAGATTTTTCGGATCCTCTACAGTGTTAAGTTAAGTCTTGAATAGCTTTGTTTAATTGTTTTTTAGAATTGGTAGTAGACAAGCCTATACAAGTAATATGTGTGTGTGTAAAAATATGTGTAAAAAAAGTATGTGTAAAAAAAACATTGTGTGTGTGTGTGTGTGTGTGTGTGTGTGTGTGTGTGTGTGTGTGTGTGTGTGATCAAATAGTATCTAATAGTAATGTCCACATGAATCCGGTGCATCAACAGACAGACAGACGGACAGACATAGAAAGAGTCAGACAGACAGACAGATCAACAGAGAGACAGACAGACGGACAGACAGACAGAGAGACAGCCAGACGGACAGACGAACAGACAGACATACAGAGAGACAAACAGACAGACAGAGAGACCGACAGACGGACAGACAAACTGATTAGAGTCTGGTTGAAGCAGCCTCATCTGGCCCCAGTCAGACTTATTAGAGTCTGGTTGAAGCAGCCTCATCTGGCCCCAGTCAGACTTATTAGAGTCTGGTTGAAGCAGCCTCGTCTGGCCCCAGTCAGACTGATTAGAGTCTGGTTGAAGCAGCCTCACCTGGCCCCAGTCAGACTGATTAGAGTCTGGTTGAAGCAGCCTCGCCTGGCCCCAGTCAGACTTATTAGAGTCTGGTTGAAGCAGCCTCGCCTGGCCCCAGTCAGACTGATTAGAGTCTGGTTGAAGCAGCCTCATTTGGCCCCAGTCAGACTTATTAGAGTCTGGTTGAAGCAGCCTCATCTGGCCCTAGTCAGACTGATTAGAGTCTGGGGCTGGTGAGGCTGCATACCTGTGGGTCCTTGGATATCAACGACCGACAGGTGAAAGATATTATAATAACTACCTCCCACAGGCCTCCGCAGTGCGCCGGCTGTCAGGATCAAAACGCTGAGCGGGAGGCAGGGGGAGTTGGTCGTGGTGCGGTGCAGCTGCCCCGGGACAAATTTCACCTGGACCCGCCCCAACCACCACCACCACCGCCGACCCTCAGACACCCAGCAGACCTGGCCTAGACAGGCCCACCCAAACAGGGACTCGGTGCTGGACCACGGGAAGCAGCTGGTGGTGCTGAGGGCGTCTGCAAATAGCCAGGGGAACTACTCCTGCATCCTAGGGTAAGGTCACCCTGGAGAAGAGGTCACCCTGGAGAAGAGGTCACCCTGGAGAAGAGGTCACCCTGGAGAAGAGGTCACCCTGGGTGGGGTGAGGTCACCCTGGGTGGGGCGAGGTCACCCTGGGTGGGGTGAGGTCACTCTTGGTGGGGTGAGGTCACCATGGAGGAGAGAAAGTGAAAGTGAAAGCAGATGTAGGTTCAGTGACATTTAAAGGTCACCATGTTGATAAAGAGGCCACAACGCTGTTGTGGATTTAGTTGGTTGTTGAGTCAACAACACGGTACTTTCTATATGACTCATGTCAAATAAATGATTGAATTCTGTGTCCAGAACATTGTATGTTTTTTATGTTTAATCCTTAATTGTAATGACTTTTTCTTTATCCTGAAACAGACATTTATTTATTTATGTATTGTTTATGTTATATTGTTTCTTGTATTATACTACTTCATTATATTTCCTGTCTGGGATCAATCAATTATTAATCATTATTATTTAAGAAGAAACATAATAAAATAACATATTGAACTACAACTTTTTTTTTGTTGCTTTATTTTGTTATTAATTAACAAAATAAAGCAATAATGTAATATTGGTTTATTAGGAAAAATAAGTAAATACATGAATATATACAAGTTGTACTTAGAAATATCTCTTTGTGTCTAATTAGGTCCCATTTCGACATTGTGATTAGTTTGGACAAACACAGCGAGTGTAAATGTCAACTGGATTGTTTTGGATGGAACAGGAACTCCACCTGCATTCGCTGGTTCAATTTGACGGTGAGCCCGACCGAACAGAATGGGGACTTCTTCCCTCGGAACTGCTTCCAGAGGACCTCCTGTGATCTGAAATGCCCGGTCGTTTACAACATCCCATCACTTAACCTCACGGAAACGGTGTGGTACAAGGTAACATCTTCCTCTCCTCTTCCCTCCTCTTCTGTCTTCCTCTTCACTTCTCTGTTCTCTGTCCTCTGTCCTCTGTCTCTCTCCTCTCCTCTCCTCTCCTCTCCTCTCCTCTCCTCTCCTCTCCTCTCCTCTCCTCTCCTCTCCTGCCCTCTTCATTCCTCTCCTCTCCTGCCCTCTTCATTCCTCTCCTGTTCTGTCCTCTCCTCTCCTCTCCTCTCCTCTCCTCTCCTCTCCTCTCCTCTCCTCTCCTCTCCTCTCCTCTATCTGATTCATGTGTCTTAATGACAATTATGATATTATGTCATATAATTCACAGTAGGCTTCACTGCCCCGTCCAATTAAGCCCCAGTAGTTGTAGAATAGTAGAATAGTACCAGGTGTGCCTATTGATGTAACGTAACGCCATTGATCCCCAATCGGCTGAATCCCCACACCTCCAGGACAAATCCAGGGTGCCCTTGTTTAGGGGATCCTTCCGGAGCGTGGAGAAGGAGGATGCTGGCGACTACACCTGCAAACAGTCGTACCGGCATCACGGTCAGCTGTACAACGACACCCGCACCACCCGCCTCCAGGTCACATCCAACAGTAAGACACACCACTTGTTTATCTCTGTCTCTACTCATCGAGTCCAGAGCTTGTGGGAGGGCCTCCCCAGAGGGCCCCCCACACTGTTCCAGAGGAGGCTCAGTGAATGGAAGTGAAACACGTGAGAGAGAAAAACATGAGTTATCAGAAGCTGTAGAATAGCCCTAATTTTCAGTTTTCCCCACTTTCCCAGAGTCTGACTAAAAGATACCGTATCAAGACAGACCTTTTTTGATGTATTTGGTGTAGTCCAAACTTATGTCAAACGGCAATATTAGGCTATCTTCTCTGAGGGGGATACCCACAGTCTCAGACACCTGATCTATGAAAACCTATCTCTTTATACTGCCTGGGTGAGGAGCATTTGGTTTGGTCGTCCCTTTAAGTCACTTTGGATGAAAGCGTCTGCTAAAACGACTAAATTCAAATGTAGAACAATCAGAGGGAAATGAAGAAAAAAGAAAGAAAGTGAAAGAAAGAGATTTGATTAGATGGAGCTTTATTTCTCTCAGACACAACATTTAGGATGAAGAAAGAAAGGGAATGAAAAACACAACTGCTGGTTTAATGTGACACTGTACCGTGTATTGAAGCCTGTTTTTCTGTCTTTCCTTCAGAGCATCAAAGCCACTCCCCCGTGATCCGGACTCCTAGCACGGGGACGGTGTACCCGGTACAGTTAGGTGAGACTTGCTCAATGATAAGTCATTAAGGAACAGGTGGGGTTAGGGTTAAGGTAAGCCTACTGGGTAGGCTGCAGAACTTCCTTCTAGACTATCCTACACCTTTTTATTTATTCATACCTTTTCTACCCGATGCACGCTGCTTAGGGCATGGTGTGTGTTATTTTGCTTGCACATTGTCCTGGGGGCCCGGATTTGTATCCCGGTATTTCCCTAAATGGAACTTTGTGAAATATTACACAATATGTGATTTATTTTGCCCTATCTACCAATCCTAAAGAATCCTTCAAGAGATATGTGCCAAAATGGAATCGAACTGTTCCTCGGCCCATAAGTAATCTAACAATGAGTTTTTTCCAATTCCGCACAAAACGTATTGAGCTAACAGACAAACTGTGTTGAAAACATAACCTCCATCTTAATTCATACTCAACAAACGGCGTAAATATCCTTCTTTAGGCTCCCAGCTGGTGGTGTCCTGTGTGGCTGTTGTTTACAACGTGTTTGATGGGGTGTACTGGCTACACGGGAGGTCGTTTGTGGAGGTCAACCAGAGTCTTTCAGTGTACTACAACACCACAGAGTAAGTTGTTGATGAACACACTCACATATGATATAGAACAGACAAATGTGCTCCTGTTTGGTTCATTTTTCAATTAAATTGTCATTTTAAAATGTCCTTTTCCCCGTTTGTCTCATGTCCTCCCTTCCTTCTCCTCTCTTCTCTCGTCCCCTCTTCCCTTCTTCCATCTCTCCTCCATCTCCTCCATCTCTCTCCTATCCACTCCTCCTCTCTCCTCATCTGTCTTTCTCCTCTCTTTTCCTCTTCTTATTTTCATCCCCCTTTCTCCTGACAGAGAGAGTAGTGATAGAGAGAGGACCATCACAGTGTCTCTGGTCTTTCAGAAGGTGACTGAGGACCAACTCTCGGGGAATTACACCTGCAAGCTGGAGTCCACTCTGATTAACTCCCAAGTCAGCATCTCTCTGGCTCTGAAAGGTACAACACACCGCTTGGTTAGTGAATGGTAAAGGGTCTGCATTTACATCTATAAAGCACTTTTACCCAAAGCGCTTTACAATTATTGCCTCACGTTCACCCATTCATACACTGACGCCATGCAAAGAGACAGCTCAGGTCAGGAGCAGTTTGGGTTAGGTGCCTTGCTCAGTGACACCTCGACACTACATGTAGCTACACCGGTCCAATGAGTTAGGCCACGAAACATACTGATGTCTTCCAAGGTTTTATTTCTCTCCTCTCTCTCTCCGAGGACACCGTGTAAACTACAAAAGTAAACAACATTCATTCAAAGTTTACACGTGGCAAAATCAGTCTTCAACATTAACACATTAATAACACAATAAACACATTTACCGTGTGCGCCTCTTTAACCTTGTGTAGTCTTTTTGACGGAGGACATTAAACGTGCACTCTCATCCGCCACCATGTTGCTTTGACCCACAATGCAGCGCCCTTGACCCACAATGCAACGCCCTTGACCCACAATGCAACGCCCTTGACCCACAATGCAACGCCCTTGACCCACAATGCGACGCCTTTGACCCAACTGTGGTCATGTGACTCGCAAATTAACAGTTTACATTTGTATTCAATTAACATATATCAACTTTCAGTTCCCCAGAGACTATTAACATTATATTATTGAACAATCATTTTGTAACTTTATAAAATACAATAATATGAGCAGATAAGCAAACCCAAAAATTATATTTTAACATACATGTCTTTCGGACCGTTACACTACACTTGTAGGAGGAGTTGGGGGATCGAACCGGCAACCTCTCACGGTACAAAACAGATAAAAGGGAATATATATATTTATAAGTATATATATAGATTAGATTAGATTAGATTCAAATGTATTGTCATTGCACAGCACAAGTACAGTACAGCGAAAATAATTTAGCATCTAACCAGAGTGCAAATGTTGCAGTAAAGTGCATGGTAATATAATTTACAGATCAAATTTACAGTTTAAATGTACAGGTTAAAAGACTGTCTAGGTATTAAATGGGATATGAGCAGCATAATAATAGGTATATGTATATATATATACAGGTAAGTGGGTATTTAACAGTATGCCGTTATTGAAAACAGGATAAATATATATATAAATATAAATGTATAGCATATATACATGTATATATAGGAGTAGGAGCAGTTCTATCAACAGATTTAAATATATATGGCAGGTACAGTAACCAGGTATCTTATTAATAAATATGTAAACTATAGAGGTAGGTAGTTGTGATACAGTTTGTTTTTACAGTTTGTTTAAAGATGTTTACTACACTACTACCACTACACTTACGTTGTTGTGGTTTAAGTGAGTTTTGGAAGGGACTGTTTGGCCAATATGCATGTTGTTAATGCAGACTGTATAATGAGGACTTTTGAAAAAGTGGCTTCAGACCAATGCTTGTTAGCGATGGAAAAAAACGTGTCTTTGAGCATTTAGAAAAACGCTGTATGAATGTAAATGTAGTCTTTTTCTTCTTCATACTAAAACTAGGGTCATCATTGTGTTGTTGTTGTTGTCCTTCCTCCTCCTCTGTCATCCTCCTCTTCCTCCCAGCTCAGCCGGTCTCAGTCCCTTTGGCGGTTGGCCTGGCGGTGCTCTTCATCCTGCTGGTGGTCATCTCCGTCCTCGTCTTCCTCCGGTGGAGGGTCCACATCACCCTGGTGATGAGGGACACGCTCGGCTGCCATGTCAAAGCCTCAGGTGCGGGACGCCCGTGATGTCACGACTCGTGATAAGCTTATTATTGAGTATTGATTATTGAATTTCTGTGTTCAAGTGATTACATTTTCATCGTGTATCATGAGCCCTCGTCCGATTGGTCCCCCAGACGGGAAGCGGTACGACGTGTACGTGATGACCTACCGGAGCCGGTCCCACTCAGCGCTCAGCGAGGAGGACCGGCGGTGGATGGAGACGGTTCTGGAAGACCGGCTGGGCTACCGCCTGTGTCTCCACGAGCGTGACGCATTCCCTGGGGAAGGTGTGTGTGTGTATGACGCTTTTCAACCTTATCGTATCATATTAGGGAAAGGCATTTACGTGTTTTGCAGAATTACTACTTGGGCCTATATATATATAGCTATATATATTTTTTAGTTCCTTCATTCCTTATTTAAATCTCTCTTTTTACTTCTTCTATCCATCCATCCAACCATCCATCCATCCCCCTCTGTCTGTCTGTCTGTCTGTCTCTCTGTCTCTCTCTCTCTCTCTCTCTCTCTCTCTCTCTCTCTCATCTGACCCCCACCTCCTCTGTCCTCCCCCCCAGCTGTGGCGGATGCGGTGATGCGGGGCATCCTGCAGAGCCGCAGGGTTCTGCTGGTCCCCAGCCTCGTGGACCACCCCGACCCGGCGGGCCTGGGCTCCGGGCTGCCCAGCGCCATCCACGCCGCTCTGGTGGACAAGAAGAGCCGCCTGGTGCTCATCCTCTCCGAGACCACCCAGGAGAAAGACAGCAAGGAGGAGGAGGTCTTGGATGGAAGATGCTCCACCTCCTCCTTCTCCTTACCGGAGTCTCTGAGGCTGCTGACCCAGGCCGGGAGCTCAGTCACCTGGGGAGGTCCCCGCTCCCGGTACCTCTCCTCGTCCTTCTGGAAGCACCTGCGTTACCGCCTGCCGGCCCCTCGCAAGCTGAGGGCCGTCGATTGCGCTTTGGACCCGCTGTGCTAACCCTGGTTAGCGTAGCGCTTTGGCGCTTGGTTAGCGTAGCACTTTATAGTATTTTATAGTATTGTACATATATTTGGGTCAGTTTAGAAGTGTGTATTCATGTGTTAAAAGTGTTCCCATGTACCCCACCCTTTAGATAATTAGAGTGTTGGCACCAGAGCTGCCAAGTCTCACCCTTTGAGAGTGAGAGTCACGCAATTTAACCTCTTCACACGCCTCACGCCACACTTGCCATTTCACACGCTTTTTCCCCTTTCACTACTTTCTAATTATTTTTTTATTTAATTAGATATTTCCATTACTTGTTGCTTGAGGCTTGCCGTAGTTCGAGTCAGGGACAGGGTGAGCCCGCCCTATTCTGCCCCCGATTGGCTGACCGAGATATGTGATAACCAATCATCAGCCCTCGAGGCTAAATCGAACCAACCCAACGAAAGGCACCACGTATACAAACCAATCAGAGGCAGCTTAGGGCGGGTCATTGCGTCTCTATCCTATGAAGAACAACCTGAACCTATGAGAACAACACTTATGGTGGAGAAATCGAAAAGTAAACGTGAAACGTCTGTCAGCGCCTCAATAATGCCGTGACTGAAATTTTTACAAACACATTATTTTTACAAATATTTTTATTTTGATTAAGTCAACGGTGGGTCTGACTACGTGAGACTTAACGTTACACAGGCTGCTGGTGAGCAGTGTGGCAGGTTGCTGCGGTGGGTTTAACAACAAACAACCGTGACTAATAGCAGTGTTAGTTAAGTCATCACGGTATGTGCTCGGTATGAGCAGATTTGGGAGGCTCTCTTGTATTGCCAAGTTGGTGTTGGTACTTCCACATTCAAATGCTGATGCTGAACGAGTGTTCTCTGTGGTGGGACTGAACAAAACCAAAACCCGAAACAGTTTGGCTCTTGATGGAACTCTATCATCCATCATGACTGTGGAGATGGCAAACCTTGAGCCACAGTGTTTCAAATGGGAGCCCCCTCCCTCTGTCATCAAGGCATCACAATCTGCCACAAACACCTACAACATGAGACATGTCATGTCAACCAAAACACACAATATATATAATAATATATAATGTATATTTATAATATACATTATATATATATATTATTCTGGTTCTAATTTTGTTACACTTAAAAAAAAAATGCACTAAAGGAAAAGGCTGCTATTGTTTCTTAAAAGGCTGCTATGTTTTCTTTATATTGACATTTTATAAATAAATGTATTTTATTTGTCAAACTTTCTTGTTACAATTGTTTTCATTTCTACTTGTCATCTGGGTCGTCCTCAGACGAGCCTGCTGCCGGAGCTTCCAATCTTTTCGGTCCTCCATACATCCGGCTAGCTCCCCGGAGCTCTCCACACCCGCATCCTTCCTCAGTATGTCCACATACGTCGGCGTGGGACGTCCTCTAAGTCGGTGCCCGTGTGTTGGCTCCCAGAGTACTAGTTTGCTAGCTGGGAGTTCTTGGTGTCTGTGGCAGTGACCTGCAAGCTTCATCCTTCTCGATGCTACTTTGTCACTTAGCCTTGGTAGCCCCCTGTACAGATGCTTGTTGGTAACATGCTCGTTCTGGTTAATGCTCAGTACAACACGCAGCATTCTGGTGTAGCACCCATCCAGAGACTTCTGTAGAGTGGGCTTCAGGGTCCAGGATTCACAGCCATACAGGAGAACAGACTCCACGGTTGCCTGGAAGAAGCTCAGCCTGATATGTCGAGGGAGGTTGGATTTCCACACACTTGTCATTCCATTTAGGGCCCTCCATGCCAGCGCTTTCCTTACCCTGAGGTCCTGTTCCGTTGAGTTGACCCAGGAACCCAGGTACTTAAAGTCGCTGACCTCTGCCAGCACATTGCCTCCTGCTGTCTTGAGAGATGTGTGGTCCAGGGGGGTGTTGTAGGTGATGACCTCAGTCTTCTTTGTGTTCAGTCTGAGGCCAACCCTGGAACATTCCTCCTCCACTCTGGCCAAGAGCTCCTGTGCCTTCTCCACACAATCAGACAACAGGCAGATGTCATCTGCGTAGTCCAGGTCTGCTAGGACTACAGCGGGGTTTCTTCTGGACTTCCGGGGTGTGATTGTGAAGCCAAGCTCCTGCTCCCGCCCAGCAATGGCTTTCGTAAGTGCGTAGTCAAGGGCTACAATGAAGAGAAAGGGGGCAAGAGTGTCCCCCTGCAACACCCCTGCTTGGATGTCGAACTCCTCACTGTCGTCATCTGGGGTTACCACCTTGGCTCTTGTGTCCCTGTACATGGCATCTATGGCCCGGAGCAGGTTAGGAGGAACTCCATAAGCTTTAAGGATTTTTATCCTCACGCCTCTGTGTATTGTGTCAAACGCCTTTTTGAAATCTATAAAGCACAGGACAGCCGTGAGGTTGTTCTTCTTCACCTCCTCGATGATCCTCCTTAAGGCCAGGATCTGGGCTACCGTGGTCCTTCCTTTCCTGAAGCCATTTTGGTTGTCCCTCAGGTGAGGATCAATGGCTTCCCGAATCCGGTTTAGTATCATGCGGTTATACATTTTCGCCATGACACAGGTCAGGCTAATACCGCGATAGTTGTCTGGCTTGGACAGATCTCCTGATTTCGGCACCGGGATGATGTTGGAGAGGGACCATATCTCAGGCTTGATGTTTTCTATCAGGGCCTGGTTGCAGATCTCCAATATGATCGTATCAAGATCGCAGTTCTTCAGGACCTCTGGGGGGATGCCGTCTGGCCCAGCACTTTTCCCCTGCTTCAGGGTGGACTTCACTGCGGCGAACTCCACAGCTGTAAAGGGCCATCGTCAATGTCGAGATTCTTGAGGACTGCAGGTATCTCCTCTTCAGCTCCCTCCACTGTTGGATGTGTGCCTAGGAGGTCCCGGAAGTGGGTGAGCCAGGAGGTCACTCTCTCCCCTGGGCTGCAGCCTGCCAGCTGTCCCTCCCTTGGCCTCTTACGCCCACTCATCTAATTTATGACCCTCCATGACTCCTGCCGTTCGCCATGCACTGCCTCCACCTTCCTCACCTTCTCCATCAGCTCCTCCCCTTTGATCCTGTCGTAGGTGTTGAACAGTAGTTGCTTGGCCTCGTTCAACACCTCCCGATTCTCCTCGGTCCTCTCCCTCTCAAAGCTTCTACGCGCTTCCACCATCCGTGCCCGCACCCTCAGGGTGCCTGGATGTAGGGGAGGCTTTGAGTCTCCCCTTTGTTGGCACCCATCTCCTAGTAGCTTCCTCGTTAGCAGCTAGAAACTGCCCGTACTGCCGAGGCTCCTCAGCCGCTGTGTAGCTGGCTTGGAGGTCGGGGCTTCCTGCAAAGGCCTCCCAGTCGGGCCGGGGCCTCGGGAAGTTCTTAGGGACCCTCAGGCTCAGACGCAGTCTCACAGAGACCACCCGGTGGTCGGAGCCTACAGAGTCGAACGTACTGTACGACTCTGCATTAAGGACAGACGATCTCCATTTCCTCCTTACCAGTATGTAGTCCAACTGACGCAGCATACCAGAAGCTCGGTCCTGGAACGTCCATCTCTTGCCCATCCGCTTACGGAACAAGGTGTTGGCGGCCAGGAGCTCGTGTTCCATAAGCAGGGCGGATAGATATTCTCCGTTGCGGTTGGTGTTGTTGTGGTATGTGAAGGGTGCGTCCTCTGGTCCGAGTCTTGCATTGAAGTCCCCCAGGATTACCAGGAAGTTGTGGGCTGGGACATGGTGGATGGCGGTTCTCAGTTCGTCGTAGAACTTCTCCACATCCTCTACTGGTGCTGCGTTGGTGGGAGAGTACACACTCATGACCGTTGTTACCGGGTTCCCCTCGAAGTCAGCGACGAGAATCCTGTCGGTGTGTTGCTGCACCCTCCGGAGAGCTCTTCGCGCTCGAGGGCTCACCATGAGCCCGACACCACCGGTGGCTGCCTGGGCGTCGTTCCTCCACGCAGACGAGGTGATGAACGAGCATCCCCCGACTTTGTGGTATAGGATTGGCTGGTCGGTGTGCACCCTCCTGTGCTCCTGCACCCCCAGGATCTCCACTCCCCTCTCCTCAACACAGTTTGCTAGCTCCTCCAGCCGTGCCTCCTCCCTGACTGTGTTTGCGTTGTAGGTTGCCATAATAAATGGCCTCCTACAACGCAAGAGTGCATTGGACAGTGGGCTGGGATCAGGCTGAACCCTTCCTCTCCTGGGGTGGAGGGGGTTTGGGGTCCAGTCATCATGGTGTCCTCCCGAGGGAGGACCAGCACCACCGTCCGCTGCCAGGCTCCTGCGGACTCCCGCCGCTGGAAGTATAGGATTACTATTGATTGTACTCATCATTTCTTTGGATGTTAAGCTCCATTGGCAAGCTTTACAATGTGCAGGGTTAAGAACTGTGGGGCACAACTCCTCACAGCACTACTTTGGCCGTTCCGGGCTTAAGCCTTCCGCCCTTGCTCTCCACCTCCAGATGGTGTACGGTGCGGAGCCAGGCGCAAGCAGCGCCTGCGGTTTGTGTTCAGGAGTGTCCATGATCCTGATGATCTCCTCTCCTGCACCTACTTGTGCTGGTCAATTATTAACACTATATAAGCATGAGGAGGCCGACAGTGCAGGGAGAGCAGCTGGCATGGGGGTGAAGACATCACAACAGTCTTAATGTTAATTTAAATTGAGATATTCCTCTAAATCGACGTTAAAAAAGGACGCATCTTCCCCGAAAGTCTCACTCCTACTTTTTCCTGAAACTTGGCAGCCCTGGTTGGCACATATGTAACTATTTACATATTATAACATGTGCATATATCAGTAGTTAAGAAAGTGTTCACAAAACGCAGTTGGAGGCCGCGGATGGGGAGTAAATCACAGAATGACCCCCAGACCGGATGGTGCCAGAGGAAAGAAGAAGCCGTCGTGGAGGACCAGGTGCAGAAGTGAATCATTGGTGGGGGGGGGGGGTCGCCTTGCCACACAGACATTGAGAGCCGTAAAGATAACGATCGCGGACCACGGTCTGGCGGGCAAATGCTGGATGACGAAAAATGACGACAAGGACCACGCGAAGACCAGGCGGAGTTTCAACGGGTTAAATAGGTGTTTGGTTCCGAGAAGCGGGAGACTCTCGGGTGAACTACTGTCAGGCAGCTAACTGGTTATCCGGTCTGTCGGGTGGAGATCTCGGGCTCCCTATTCCATGGAATATTGTATTGAAATGTATTGTATCAAAGCAGTCTTTTATGATTCTAAATTCTCTTTTGATTAGTTTGTTACGCACGGGTCTTCTCCGTTTCCCCGGTTGGAGCACAGTTAATATGTGTATCTGATGATCGGAAGAATAGAGCGAAGATCTGAACACAACACTCTTGAATCTTGCTTTGGACCTGCTGTGCTAACCATGCACAGCACTTTGGACTCACTGAAGACAGTGATTCTCTACTGCAGGAGATATTATGAGATTTGAAAATACATTCATAAAGAACTTGTGCGATAAACAACTATTCACAGGGGTGAAGATTTAATAAAATTGCATTTCTATAAAAATTGTGTTAACTACATCATAAAAACCATTGTCATTCGTGAAAAAGGTGGATTTTATTAACTATTACTGTTAACTGTCAACATTTGTCATTGTTATTTGGCAAACAAATCTCCAGGTTTAACAATATGCTGTCAGCCAAATGCAGATACAAGAGAGAGTGGTGGAGGTGAAAGGCTGTGGGCAGACATCTCCCCAGTATATAGTCCATGGGCCAGACAATATTTTGGTACCACTCAAGGTGGCAAAATCGAATTACATTTTTTACTCATAACGTTCCAATCTTTTTTTGTGGAGACAATAGCATGTCTCTCCACAGGTTGCAAATAGCTGCTTGTCCTGAAGCTTTAACCGGGTCTCTGGAAGCTTCCACTGGTCCGCGATGAATGTAATCAAGGCAGTTTTGCTGTCTTGATTACTTAACAGCTTTCCCTACTGCACAACCTTGTGTCCCGGAACAATGTTCTTCCATTGAGTGTTACTTGCTAAACCACGACTGCATCTCTCAGCATTCTTGAATGATGTATTCCAGTACACATCTATTTGTTTACTCTTTCCTCCTTCATGCAACGCTAGGTTCAGCACAGATCTGGCAATTTCTCCAAAAGTCTTGCCATCACCTTTCAGTTTCTGAACAAGGCTCATTCCATCAATTATTCCTGCCTCACTGCCGTCAAAACCTGGATGCAAAATAACTTACTCAAACTCAACTGCGACAAATCTGAAATCATCATCATCGGTCCAAACTCCCTCACCCACTCCACCCAGGATTTCTCCCTGAACATTGATGGTTCTGTTGTCACTCCCTCCACCCGCGTCCGCAACCTTGGCATCATTCTTGACCCCACCCTCTCATTCCTCCCCCATGTAAACCAGACCATCAAAACAGCCTTCTTCCACCTTAGGAACATTGCCCGTCTTCGACCCTCCCTGTCACTCTCCGCAGCTGAAACACTGGTCCATGCTTTCATCTCATCCCGGCTCGATTACTGCAACAGCATCCTATATGGTTTACCTAACAACATCCTCAATAAACTACAATATGTCCAAAACTCTGCTGCCCGCTTGCTCACCTCCACCCGCCGCTCTGACCACATCACCCCTGTCCTCCGTGACCTCCATTGGCTCCCGATCAAACACAGGATACACTTCAAAATACTTCTCATCACCTTCAAAGCGCTCAATAACCTGGCCCCCCCCTACCTCTCTGACCTCCTCCACCGCCACACCCCTAACCGTCGCCTCAGGTCTGCTGATGCTAACCTATTAAAACCTATCAGGACTAAGCTCCGGACCTGGGGTGACAGAGCATTTTCTGCAGCGGCCCCCTCCCTCTGGAACGCCCTCCCTATCCACATCCGCAATGCTAACACCCTTCCGTCCTTTAAAACAGCCCTCAAAACCCACCTTTTCACTCTTGCTTTCAACCCATAATTTGTTCTCTGCTTTGTTTTGTTTCTTGTTTTGTTTTGTTGTGTTTGTTGTGTTTTGAATTAGTCTTTATGTTTTCTATTTCCTGTAAAGCGTCTTTGAGCACCTGGAAAAGCGCTATATAAGTCTGATATATTATTATTATTATTATTATTATTAATTATGCATGCAGAGTGGTCTCCAACTGCTGATGCTGACTTCTCTAACTCTCTAGCAAGAGCTGCCTTGTTGGTTTTCCGCAACAAGCCATCTGGATTTGAAAGTGACCAAGGCAGTGGACCAAGTGGATGAGCCAGGACATCTTTAATGTGCAGATCTTTACTTTGCGAAGCAATGATCATATACCCAAAACGATTTCCATCTGCTTTCAAGACCAGCTTCCTGTTTTGTGTTTTGTTTCCTCTATCTCTTTTTGTGATGCTTGAGAATGTCTTTAGATTCTGTTTTTTTCATTTTGTCATGGAACTAGCTGGTGACTCTTTATCCAAATGTTTACTTCTGAACTTCTGATATGCTTTCTCTGTAGTCTGGTGAGCTTTCAGCAGATCACTGGCTATGTCTGGTGAGACTATCACTCCTGCTTCTACACAAAGGTCTCTTAGACCAGCATCTGCTTATCGTTTTCCAATCGTCGCCATGAAGGTACATGTGGTATGGAAGACCCCCATTATAAGGATCATGTCCTTGAATATCTCCTGGTGTTTCAAAGTCATTTAAACAGCTATGGCATACAATAGCTGGTCAAAAACAACAACAATGTTGTTGAGCTGCAGAGACTTCATGATGCTTATCGACTGGTGAAGTACCTTATCCACATGTGGTTTCTGTCTGTTGCATCTTGAAGAAAAGTGTCAGGGTTGGCAGTTCTGCCTCCCCGCGTTCACAGCCCTCGCCCAGGTAGGCACGCCCCCTTTTCACGTTCCACATTCCTGTCACCGTTTCACCAGCCATCGCCCGGATAGCCACAACCCCTATCACGTCCCGCATTCATGTCACCTTGGTTTCCATAGTACTCGCCCGGATAGCCACGCCCCCTTGTTAGTTCTCCCCCCCCAGCTGCAGCACATCACCGTTATCTTCCACCTCATGTTTTCCTGCCTGTCTGATTGGTTGCCTGGGACCTCATTGTTTCACCTGTTCCTTGTCTTTAAATAGGCGGCGTATTCATTTGTTCGGGGCCAGTTCGTACTTGGTTGCTTGTTACCACTTGTTGCTTATTAGAGACTTGTTTCATGTTAGAGTTCGTACTTGTTTCATGTTAATGAACAAGTGTCATGTTTCCACGTCATGCCACCATCAGGTTTTTGTAATTAGTTATTTTGCTTTTGAGCTTTAAGCGTTTCCATCGTCAAGTACTTTTTGTGTTGTACTGCATTTATCAGTAAAGACTCTTTACTTTGATACGTGTCCACCGACAAGGACTTCGCCACCGAAGTCCTTGTCCGTGACAAAAAGTACTGTGGTCAGTATCAACCATCTATCCGACTGGAGGATTGGCCTGCTGTCCTGCTGAGATGTTGATCCGATCGCCCGCCACTACCCACCATTCTACTGGCTAATGTACAGTCTCTGGACAATAAGTTAAGCGAGCTACAGGCTCGTATTCAATTCCACCGGGAAACTAAGGACAATTGTATCATCTGCCTTACGGAGACATGGATGTCGGAGGGGGTTACCAACGCAGCTATCGAGCCGACGGGACTTTCCGTCCACCGGGCGGACAGAACAAAGGCTCTCTCCGGTAAAGATCGCGGAGGGGGGGTATGTCTCATGATAAATAGATCTTGGTGCAACCAAAGTCATGTATTCCCCTCAAGTCTTTCTGATCCCCGGACCTGGAGTACCTGATGCCAGGGTTTCCGCTAGGATTTTTTCTTGCTGGTCAAGTGTCCGGACAGATTTTATTTTACCGGACAAATTCGAAACTTACCGGTCATGTTTCTAAAACAGTATATTACAAACGCAACTATAATGTACACCTAGATTGACGAAAGAATGACAAAGACCTCAAATAAATGTGACAACAAAACGAACAAGCAAAACGTCGTTAGCCACAAAAATCGAGGCTATTTCAAAACACCTGTAACATCTGTAGTGTCACAAATGGGATTGTTCGGTGGGACCCAGAACGCAGACCAAGACAGTGGAGCTATAACAAAGCTTTATTTAAAGCAACACAAAACAACTCAAACACAACACAAGAGTGATCAGGGACAGTCCAGGGGTCTGGGTACCGGGAGGCCGATCCGCGGAGTACCGGCAGGTAGTAGACCAGCGAGTAGTCCGGGACGGGGGAGGAGTCTGGGTACAGGGAGGTCGAGTAGCGACAGGTACCAGACAGACGGATGGTCAGGGATGAGCGAGAAGTCTAGATACCGGGAGGTCGAGTAGCGACAGGTAATTATAATGACCGGGGAGCTCGTATAGACCGGAGTAACGCGAGACAGGCGGGTGACGCGGGATAGGCAAAGAATCTGGATCTCCGGGACATCAGCGTGGCGATTCCGTCCAGAATGTACGACGTAACATGAACAAAGTATGACGAACAACCTAACCCCGGGGTAACGGGGAGCCAGGGTCTATATACCCCAGGTGAGGGGATTAGCAATCAGCCACGCAATTGCCGACAGGTGTGTGTGTGCGCCGCCAGCGCACGTGGCTTGGCCACGCCCCCTGTTCAGTGACGTCGCTTGATGTCATGAGAGGTGTGGCAGCTGATTGGTCACCCTTTCGGGGGGGAGGGGCAGTAATGAAGCTCATCTAAGTTTAGTATGAGCATTATTACCAGACATTTTGACCGGCCGGTTATTAAATTACAGGTTTTTTATCATTTTTACCCGCTAAAAACCGGCTAACGGAAACCCTGCCTGGCTACCTTGGGAGTTTACAGCGGTAACCGTGACCACTGTTTACAGTCCCCCACAAGCCAACACGGACACAGCGCTGAAGGAACTGTATGGGGCTATCAGCGAACAGGAGTCGGCACACCCTGAGGCTGCTCTCATCGTGGCGGGGGAACCTGAAGAAGGTTCTCCCGAAGTTCTACCAACACATAACGAGCAACACACGGGGCGAGCGGATCCTCGACCACTGCTACACCCCCTTCCGTGATGGCTACAAGGCCCTCCTCCGCCCACCGTTCGGCAAATCAGACCACCGCTCTATCCAGCTGCTCCCTGCCTATAGGCAGAGACTGAAGCAGCAACCGATTGCTGTGAGGGAGGTCCAATGCTGGTCGGACCAATCGGACTCTATGCTGCAGGATTGTTTTGATCGCGCTGACTGGCACATGTTCCGCGTTGCCTCGGACAATAACATCAACGAGTACGCGTCGTCACTGGGTTCATCAAGAAGTGCATAGATAACGTTGTTCCGAGCAAGTCGGTTCAGATATATCCCAACCAGAAACCGTGGATTAACGGCGATGTTCGCGCTGCCCTACACTCACGTAACGCCGCCTTTGGCTCCGGGAATATGGAGGAATATACGAGAGCCCGTTACGACCGAGGACAGAGTGGAAGAGAAATTCAAGAGCCACGACGCGAGGGGTATGTGGCAGGGGCTACAGACGATAATGAACTTCAGAGGGAGAACCAGTTGTGTAGAGAACACCTCTACCTTCCTCCCAGGAGAACTAAATACTTGTTTTGCTCGGATCGACGTGAACGGCAGCCCGCCAAAGCCAGCGTCGCCTGAGGAGACCAGCCTGCTGAACATCTCGGAGGCGGACGACATCCCGGGCCGCGTCCTCAGAGCATGCGCAGACCAGTTGGCAGGAGTCTTTGCAGACCTCTTCAACCTCTCCCTGTCCCAGGCTGTTGTTCCCGCGGTCTTCAAGATGGCCACCATCATGCCTGTAGCCCTCACCTCGATTGTCAGCAAATGCTTCGAGAGGTTGGTCAAGGACTTTATTTGCTCTGTGTTACCTGCCACGCTGGACCCATGGAAATTTGCATATTGTCAAAACAGATCCATGGACGACGCAATTGCCATGGCCCTCCACACCGCCCTTTCCCAACTGGAGGGAAAGAACTGTTATGTGCGAATGCTGTTTGTGGACTACAGCTCAGTGTTCAACACGATAGTTCCTGCCAAGCTCGACACCAAGCTTAGAGGTCTAGGCGTGCCCCCATCCACATGCAGCTGGATACTGGACCTCCTGTCGGACCGCCGGCAGGTGGTGAGGATGGGCAGTACCACCTCAGAGCCACTGACCCTCAACACGGGAGCCCCCCAGGGATGCGTGCTGAGCCCTCTTCTCTACTCCCTCTACACCCACGACTGCATGGCTATGCACAGCTCCAACGTCATCATCAAGTTTGCTGGCGACACGACAGTGATGGCCTAATCGCCGGCGACGATGAGACAGCCTACAGGGAGGAGGTGGGATCGCTGGAGCAGTGGTGCCAGGAGAACAGCCTCGCCCTCAACGTCAAGAAGACCATGGAGCTGATCGTGGACTTCAGGAAGCAGAGGGGAGAGCACAGCCCTATCTCTATCGATGGTGTTGTAGTAGAGAGGGTCAGCAGCTTCAAATTCCTCGGCGTGCACATCTCCGAGGACCTCACATGGTCCACGCACACCACACACGTGGTGAAAAGGGCCCAACAACGCCTGTATTTCCTCAGGCGTCTGAAGAAATTCAGCATGGGCCCCCGCATCCTGAGAACATTCTATAACGGCACCATGGAGAGTGTTCTTACAGGCGGTGATACCAGGCGGTATCACCGCCTGGTACGGGAACTGCACCGCACTTGAGCGAAGAGTGCTTCAAAGGGTGGTGTGGACGGCCCAGTATATCGTTGGAGGTGAGCTCCCCTCCCTCCTGGATATATACAACCAGCAGTGCGTGGCCAAGGCCAAACGCATCATAAAAGACATTGCCCACCCCAGCCACGAACTGTACTCACTTTTACCATCAGGCAGGCGATACCGCAGTATCAAGTGCCGTACAAATAGATTCCGAGATAGCTTCCACAGTCAGGCCATCAGGCTGCTGAACAAGGGCGTATAGCATATAACAATGTATATTTTATTACATTGATTTATATTTACATATTGCTCTTTTTCTGTGCCGATATATTGCATTTTATAAATTGCATTTTTATTTTTATTTTTTTACTTTATTCTATTCTATTTTTTATCTATTTTTATCTTATTTTTATAACTGCTGTCTGTCGTCGGGTATTGCACATAAGATTTTCACACCACTGCTTTATACTTGACTTGACTTGACGTTAACAAGCTCATCCATTGTCAAATTGTCTGGGTATACCAAGTTTTCCATTTCCTATGGTACAACACTGATGGTATGCTACCTTCAGGTATTTTGCAAGAACAAGGATGGGGCTGAAGCCTCTTATTTGAGCTTCTCTCAGTAATGTGTTCCATGGATCTATATTTGCAGGTGCCACAAGGCAAACAAAGAAAATCTGACTAATGGATGCTTTTATCAAAGCGCTTTACAAGTCAAAGTCAGTGTGTAATTTGTTTCACTGATGTTCCTACATGTCACAATGTTCAACAAATATATAGTTTAGGCGAAAATTGTGGGAAAATTAGTGTTGTTGACACTTTATAAAGCCTCTGGCACCTGTGTATTTATCAGACAGACTCACAACTGAGCCTAAATGAAAGCTACCAATCCACCCTTTACAATTAAACAAGGCCTAAAAGACATGAGTAAAGGTCCTGAAAACTAGCCTAAATAACACGAATCAATGTCTAGAATCCAATTTATTGTAGGGGGTGGTTAACTTCATGTGCTGATAACTGATGACCACTTACAAATGGTTATCATACCAAAATATCATCTATGGACATAAAAAAATGTTTACAAGTGAACTAATAAACACATTTGACTCGACTTTGTGAACCGACTTAGAGAAGATAAGAGCAGTTCCCTTGGACGAGGCGCCTGTGTGCACCTGCTCTCACCGTGTTTCAACCACGCCCACCTTCATTTTCCCTTCATCATGAATAACTTGTAGTTATTGATAAACACCGGGAAAGTCAGAGCGTTTGTTTGGTTTGGTTATAATCAGAAGACCACGTTGAACAGCGGAATTAACAGGCAGCAGAATAAATCTTCCATTTGCGCACTGCACAGGAAGTGGCCCCTCACTCTCTGCACAATGCGCCTCAGACGTTACGCGAGGGGTTTCTCGAGAACTCTCGTTCCCTGAAACAACTCAACCACACAGGAAGCCACCAGCTCTCCTACAATAAACAGAGAGACAGACAGGCAGGCACATGTAATGGAGGAGGGCTGTAGATTAATTTGAGCGTCTATGCTTCTGAGAGAGAGAGAGAGAGTGAGAGTGAGAGTGAGAGTGAGAGTGAGAGTGAGAGTGAGAGTGAGAGTGAGAGAGAGAGAGAGAGAGAGAGAGTTTTGACGAGATGAGTGAGCCGGTCGTAAAAGCGTCTCTTCTTCCACAAGCAGCACAAGCAGCACAAGCAGCACAAGCAGCACAAGCAGCACAAGCAGCACAAGCAGCACAAGCAGCACAAGCAGCACAAGCAGCACAAGCAGCACAAGCAGCACAAGCACACACGGCGCCGTCCACAGGTGACGGGTGACGTCACCCCGCGTGTGATTGGATAGAATGGGACGGGCAGGTCTCACACACCTGTCCGTCTTGTCCGTCGTCGCCATTGTTGTTGTTGTTGTTGTTGTTGTTCTATCCGAGGGATGTTGCCAGGAGAGGAGGAGGAGTAGCTCAGGTACTTTCAACTATTGTTCATTGATTACAATTGATTTTCCCTATCGATTGTTCATGATACCTTTGTTGTTATAATGTAATAGTTCCAGATGTGAGATGAGTTGTTTCTGTGTGTACTGCTATATCATATTTAGTTATTTGGCAGTTATTAGCTTTTTTATTTTTAGCTTTTTTTTTTTTACGCAAACGATACAGTGCTTTCTTTTAGATGTGGTGGTTAGGGCGTCTTGCCCACAGGTGCCAAAGGGTAGATTGCGGACATTGGGTTTCGTTATGTTTTTTACAGTAGTCTTAGAGTGGTTAGGGTTTACACCCTAACCACTCTAAGACTACACCCTACTCTGTTTACTCTTAGGCCTACTACTACTGCCTATTAATAACCACAAAACAATATATGCATGTCTACGATTTATATGATTCATACTCGACTTATACTGTGGAAAAGACGGGATTGTACTTTAACCTTCAACATTTAACCTTTAACCTCTAACCTCCTCCCCAGGTGTCAACCCCCCACCCGGGGGTCACTACCGAGTTGTCCGGGGGGACCCCTTCGTGATGCCATGCGTGGACCCTGGGAGTCCCCCAGGGTCCACACGCCCCCTCAGCAGTGGGCGTGTGGTGTGGTCCAGGTCCAGGTCCAGGTCTAGGGTGGAGGCGGAGGACCCAACGGCCCTCCCCTCCATCTCACCACCTGGGAGGGAGGAAGAGGAGGAGGAGGAGTCTGTGGTCAGCACAGGGAACCTGCTGGAGATCCCGGCCCTGACAGAAGAACTCTCCGGAAGATACTGGTGTCGCACGGCAAGGTGAACACACCTGTTGTTCTGACACAGTGTGGAGAACAGAACCAGGGTTCCTTCTGTTGTTCTGACACAGTGTGGAGAACAGAACCAGGGTTCCTTCTGTTGTTCTGATAAAGTGCAGAGAAGGATAAGGGTAGTCCAGTTCCAGTGTTTGACTCCAGCCAAAGGTTCTGGGTTCAAATCCCAATTCACCCACTGCACTCCTGGGACATCTCTGGAAGGATCCCTCTACCGTGTTCCCTTGTCCTTCAGAGGGTTAGGGGTTAGGGGAGTGTCATACAATGTGGGGTCTATGAAGCATTGAGACTCCTATGGTGTCCTGAGGGTCAGTTGAGAGCCACTTGTCTAGCGTGTTTAGGGTTAGGGTGATCTAAAGTACGGTGTTCTTGTGTGTTTTGGGATTTAGTGGCCAGGGATCAGACTTCCACCTCGAGGTGTTGGAGGAGAGCAGGTGGGGCTGCTCTGAGCCGGGGCCCACCAAGTTGACCCTGACAGAGGACACGGCAGGAGAGATCGACTGCCTCCCATCCAGCTGTGGAGACCCAGAACCCCCAGACACACGCGTCACGTGGTACAAGGTGAATATAATAATAATTATTAATACCATTAATGTCATGAGCATACTTTTCTAAAATAAAGCATCCTCACCTGGCCCCAATCAGACTGATTAGAGTCTGGTTAAAGCAGCCTCACCTGGCCCCAGTCACACTGATTAGAGTCTGGTTGAAGCAGCCTCACCTGGCCCCAGTCTGACTGATTAGAGTCTGGTTGAAGCAGCCTCACCGGCCCCAGTCAGACTGATTAGAGTCTGGTTGAAGCAGCCTTACCTGGCCCCAGTCTGACTGATTAGAGTCTGGTTGAAGCAGCCTCACTGGCCCCAGTCAGACTGATTAGAGTCTGGTTGAAGCAGCCTCACTGGCCCCAGTCAGACTGATTAGAGTCTGGTTGAAGCAGCCTCACTGGCCCCAGTCAGACTGATTAGAGACTAACGGGGTGTTCGCTCCTCAGGGAGGCAGAGCCATCTCCGACCTCCAGCAGCAGAGGGACGTGTGTGCTGAGGGCCGTCGCCTGCTGCTCTGCAAGGTGGACCGCACGGACTCCTCTGTGTTCTCCTGTGACCTCCAGGGCTCCCGCTGGACCTCCCGGAGGGCCCACAACCTCACCGTCGTTCGTGGGTGCCTTGGCGTGTGTTGTGTGCATGTGTGTAGTGTGTGTAGTATAGTGTGCTTATATGTGTAACTGTGGGCTAATGTGTGTGTGGGTGTACATCCTTATGTGTTTGTATGTATTTATGTTTGTGTACATCCTTATGTGTGTGTATATATTTATATGTGCATGCATTACCGGGGCGTGCGATCAATTTGCACACACCTGAGATAGATCTGCTAATAAATACCAATCTTTAACATTATTAATTGAATAATGAATTAATTCAACGTTATCCTCTCAGCCCCGGATACAAGAAACGGCCCCATGGTCCTCGTTCCCCACGGCAACAGCACCAAGGAAGTGGTCGTAGGTGAGAGATCAAAGGAGGCCTCCATAGCGGGGCCAGTTTTGTCAGTTATCAGAATCAGAATCAGAATCAGAATGCCTTTGTTATAATTGCAAGTTCAACAAAATACAAGTACAACACAATTAAGTAGCAATCCTCACGGTCACTCTTTAACACATAACAACGATTGAAAATATAAATTAAAAGAATTAACTAAAATAAACATTAAGATTAAATTCACCAACATTTTTTATATATATATATATATATATGCTGTAACCTATGACACATATTGCACTGGCCCTATGTACAAGTAAAGTGTTAAAGCGATGGGATGTGAACATTTAGTATAGTATAAATGTTAGTATTGTAGTATTGCAATACAGTATTTTAGGGCATAGTTGGTTACAAAGAACAAACCATGCCTTGATAAAACAGTATAGCCATTCTAACTGGATGGGACAACCTCATGGTCACTGTCCTAATGCTCTTGGGTTGGACTCACCAGACTGAGATACAGCTAACTTAAACTCGAGTCACAAGTAACTTTAACTTCTGCTGGTGAAAGGTGAGCCCCACACTCTGCTGTGCACGGCAAAGTTTGGCTTCCAGAGGACCTTTGACCCCGTGGTCCGGTGGTACAGCAGCGGAGACCAGGGACACCAGATGGTGCTGATTGGCCAGCAGAAGGAGCAGAAGTACGTACAGAGGAAGATAAAGAATACAATATATACAATACCTTAATGGGCTGTATGGGATCGTTGTACATTGTATAGACACTGGCATGACAACCAACAGGAGTGCAAGCATAGCATAGGCCCGCAGGTCGGATGTATCTCCTACGTGGTTATAACACCCATGGCCTTCTCTCTCTCCCTTCCTACCGACCCCCCCTGGTGTGAGTTTATCCTCTGAAACCTTGTGTGTGTGTGGTTCTGTTCCTGGAGGAGAGAGCGTCTGACCAGGTATGAGACCCTGGTGACCCAGGCGGCCGTCCTCCCGGCGCTCACCGAGCTCCAGCTACACCACGTCTTCACCTGCCGGGCCGCCAACGGCGTGGGGAACGCCAGCGCCACCACCCGGCTGCAGAGACGGGACGCAGGTACGAGATCCTGCTCTAATCCCTCACCTCGTCTGTTGTTCTCATGCGTGACCTCATCTGTTACCATCTAGTATTTCCGTCCGTTAACTCA
The DNA here is from genome assembly GCA_027704905.1 of Muraenolepis orangiensis. NCBI lineage: Eukaryota > Metazoa > Chordata > Actinopteri > Gadiformes > Muraenolepididae > Muraenolepis > Muraenolepis orangiensis. The sequence continues at coordinate 17,764,903 of CM051000.1, read as the reverse complement.
TCTATCTGTTATGTATCCTACTCATTTGTTATTGTCGTGCATTACCTCATCCAGTCCCTCATCTATGTGTTATTATCATGCATTACCCCAAATGTTATTCTCAACCATTACCTCATCCATTACCTCATTTATGTGTTATTCTCATGCATTGCCTCATATATCTGTTATTCTCACCCATTACCTCATTTATGTGTTATTCTCACCCATTACCTCATATATCTGTTATTCTCAATTACATCTTTTCGTATTTGCCTGTGTATTTGTGAGTGTGTGTGTGATCGGGTTATATGACCAATTCATGATGTGACAGAGAGTAAAACCACAGACATTATAGTACCGTAAAACAAAAGGCTCTATCTCGTCGTCAGGGTCAAGGTGTTACTTCGGTGTCGGATCTTATTCAGCATGACCGAATCAGTTCTCTGCGTGTTCTCTCCGGGGTGTGCAGCGGGCCGGAGGCTGGCGGTGACGGTGGGCCCCCTAGTGTGTGTGGTGCTGCTGGCCGGGCTGCTGGTGACGGTGCTGCGCCTCCACACCCTGGAGCTCACACTCATCTACAGGTCGTACTGGCAGAGCACCTACCAGGGAGGAGGTGAGGAGGTATCTCACGCACGTACGCACATACGCACGCATGTATGCACGCACGTACGCACATACACACACACTCCTTAATGACCTGTCTGTACTGTCTAACCCCTACCTGCTCTTTAATGACCTTTCTCTGTACCCACACACACACACACACACCCACACACACACCACACCACACCACACACACACACTACCCCATCTATGATGATTCATCCTGATTTGGAATACATATTGGTTATTCTAGTTATTATAATAACTAGCTACAATAACCCATAATATGTTTAACAATGTATCTAAATTGTTCTGAAAGTATGCATTTACATCTGTTCTTTGTTCATCCTCAGAGATTTCAATTAACACTTAATTGTTTAAAATCGTTTAAATCGTTTTGTTAATAATATCCTGCTGTTGTCCGGTCTGCCCCGCTCTCTAATTCCGATGCTTCCTCCCTTCTGGAGAAGACAGGAAAGACATTGACGTGTTCCTGTCTCATGGGCGGAGCTGCATGCTAGAGGACGCCACAGGAAGTCAGACGCACGCCCTCCTTTCCTCTCGGCCCGGTGAGCAAAAGGCACATCTCGCTTTCCGTCAGCGATTCTCAGTATTCTGGGGTTTTTGTGAAAGTGTGAAATCTCTCAGAGAAGTTCAGAAAAACACCCTTACCACCTAATGACCCAACTCTGTACCGTTTAACCCCTACCTGCTCCTTAATGACCCGTCTCTGTACCGTCTAACCCCTACCTCCTCCTTAATGACCCGTCTCTGTACCGTCTAACCCCTACCTGCTCCTTAATGACCCGTCTCTGTACCGTCTAACCCCTACCTGCTCCTTAATGACATGCATCTAAAATTCACTGTAAGTCGCTGTGGATGAGAAAACGAGCCAAACTAAATAAGTAGCCTAAATGTGTTGTGAACGTTGTTTATTTACAATCCACATCTGTGTTGGCGTGGGTGTTGTTGATGTTGAAATGTCAGGGCCTCCACGGGGCGGCAGCCCCCTAGCCAACACCCCACTGGAGGTGCTGCTCCGCAGGCTCTTTGAGAGCTCAGGGTACCGGCTGTTCCTGATGGAGAGGGACCTGCTGCCCGGCGGAGGTACTACTCCCATAATAAACATAACAAACATAACACGCACACACAATCCAGCTCAGACAACGATAACACATAGCTTTTGTTTCATATAACTTGATACTTTTTGATATTTATTTTTTGAGTTCACCTCTGCTGATTGGGTCAGTCCATTTCACGTGGCTCATGGGGGGGAGAAATGGAAGGACTTTGAGTGTTTTGATGGCCGTGTCTTTGGTGGATTGTTTGTTTGTGTTCCTCCCTTCGTGTGTCATTTGGTTTAGCCCAGTTAGCCCAGTTGGGCGGCAGTCTAGCTCAGGAGGTAGAGCGGTCGCCTCACAACCGGAAGGTTGCTGGTTCGATCCCCGGCTCCTCCTAGCAAAAACTGTCGAGGTGTCCTTGAGGAAGACCCTAACTGCTCCCCGGGCGCTGTATGAATAGCTGCCCACTGCTCCTAATACTAGGATGGGTTAAAAGCAGAGAACATGTTTCACTGTATGTCTTCATGTATGTGACCAATAAAGAGGATTCAATCCTCACAATTTGTTGTTGTTGAGTTAGTGTATATAGTCTCCATTACAATGGAGACTATATATATATATAGTCTCCATTACAATGGAGACTATATATATATATAGTCTCCATTACAATGGAGACTATATATATATATAGTCTCCATTACAATGGAGACTATATATATATATAGTCTCCATTACAATGGAGACTATATATATATATAGTCTCCATTACAATGGAGACTATATATATATAGTCTCCATTACAATGGAGACTATATATATATATAGTCTCAAAGCAGAAAGCATGAATGACAACACAAATCAGTGTTGGACAAATGAGTGGTGGACAGAACAAATGGAGACTGGATGTCATGTTTTAATAGTATATATAGGTATCATTTTATTATTTGATGTATTGTTTTTATTTTTTTATTTTGTTTTTTTGTAAAAAAAGTACCCCTTGAGCTCCCCTTTAGAGACCAACTGGTGATGAGGAGGGAGAAAATGTGTTCACTTGTGTGTGTGTGTGTGTGGTGGTGTGTGTGTGTGTGTGTGTGTGTGGTGTGTGTGGTGTTGCGGCGCAGTGTACACAGAGGATGTGGTTGGGGTCTTACGGAGAAGCCGATGCCTCATTTGTCTGCTGTCGGGTCACTTCCTGTCAGACCGCAGCGCTGTGTTTGTGCTGGAGGCCGGAGTCCAGGTGCAGACCCGGCGAAGGGCTGGAACGGCCCACGTTACACGACACACCACGTTACACGACACACGGCGTTACACGACACACGGCGTTACACGACACCCCGTCCCCCCAGGCCCTCCGGCGTCGAGGCCCTGGGGGGGTTTATGTTGTTCAATGGATTGTGCTTTGCAAATGTTACTCCTCCCGATGACAAAGACACAGGGGGGTGAGGAATAGGGTTTATTGCAGAGTTTGTAGTTGATGAGCAGAGAAGATGGTCCATGCCAGCCCTCCTCCTGAGTGTGTGTGGTGTGGCTGGTTTAACCTGTGGGCCTTGATTACCAAGGACCAAGGTGTGCAGCCCCAGAATTTAATCAGTCTGAATGGAGCCAGGTGAGGCGGCTTCAACCAGACTCTAATCAGTCTGACTGGGGCCAGGTGAGGCTGCTTCAACCAGACTCTAATCAGTCTGACTGGGGCCAGGTGAGGCAGTTTCAACCAGACTCTAATCAGTCTGACTGGGGCCAGGTGAGGCGGCTTCAACCAGACTCTAATAAGTCTGACTGGGGCCAGGTGAGGCTGCTTCAACCAGACTCTAATCAGTCTGACTGGGGCCAGGTGAGGCTGCTTCAACCAGACTCTAATCAGTCTGACTGGGGCCAGGTGAGGCTGTTTCAACCAGACTCTAATCAGTCTGACTGGGGCCAGGTGAGGCGGCTTCAACCAGACTCTAATCAGTCTGACTGGGGCCAGGTGAGGCGGCTTCAACCAGACTCTAATCAGTCTGACTGGGGCCAGGTGAGGCTGCTTCAACCAGACTCTAATCAGTCTGACTGGGGCCAGGTGAGGCGGCTTCAACCAGACTCTAATCAGTCTGACTGGGGCCAGGTGAGGCTGCTTCAACCAGACACCAACCACACACACTCCACGATAACAGACTATAATATAGAAATCTTAAATATATACACATATTCATCTTTATTTATACTTAAGAGGCCTTGAATCTTACATTATTCACACTAGGCGTTGCTGCAGGATCCCCACCTCAGGGTTCTGGTGATCTGGACGGAACCGAGACCCAAATCCATGTGTGGGCTGGACCCACCTCTACCCAGGCTGGTGCACCGGGCCCTAAGGGTCCTCCCGGGTCTAGACTGGCTCCCGGGCCTACCACCGGACTCCACCAGAACTTTCTGGAAGTCCTTCTGGAAGGTCATGCCAAAGCAAAGCAGCGTACAGCTCATTCAAAGGGACCCTTAGTCTAGTGACAAGCTTTTTGAATGTTTACTTCCCCACTGAGGTAAATATGTGACATATGCAAAGATGTTACAAATGACCCCATTTGGCATTTAGTTACCACCGCCAACCAAGATGGGAGGTTATGTTTTCACCCGTTTGTTAGCAAGACGACTCAAAAGCTATGTACGGAATTGGAGAATACCTGGTGGTTACATTACTTATGGGCCAAGGAATAGTTTATTACATTCGGACGCAGATACGGATCCGAATCCAGGGGACTTTTTGGTGCGGTGGAAGTATGCGCTACTGAGGGCCTGCTTGTCATCTGGATGTACTTTATTATTTGTATTCATACTATTATTGCTATCAATATTTGTTGTGGGAAGTTATTTTGATGCAATTATTTTTGTTTTCTATTTTATCAAGACTATTTGTAAGTGACTTGTTTAGTAACTGTATGAATTACAACTCTGAATATCATTGTATAAGTTGTTCAAACTGAAAAATAAAGAAAATAAAGAAATGAGGGTGAGAATAATAACTGGAGAATTTCAACATATCCTCCACCAGCTTAACTCAAACCACAACCAGTGTAATCAGGTACAAAAGTCTATACATTTGACTGGGTGAAACAGTGGTACAGACGTGATCCAAAGAAAAACTCCAGCTTTTTATTGTGGGTTAAAGATGCTTTGAAACACAGGAGAGGTTAGTGTCAGACACTATAGGACACAGATAGTTTCAGGTATCAGTCAGGACTTTGTCACATAGCGGTGGGGGAAGTTGGAGAATACACATCATATATTTGATTAATGGGTCTCTCAACCCTCGTCATGTCTATCCGCCAGCACAGCATTTTATACATGGTAGACCTTCCATGACTACGGTAGACGGCCAATCAGAAAGCATGAATGACAACACAAATCAGTGTTGGACAAATGAGTGGTGGACAGAACAAAATTAAAATAAACAAAAAAATGTTCTGTCGCACACACACACACACACACACACACACACACACACACACACACACACACACACACACACACACACACACACACACACACACACACACACACACACACACACACACACACACACACACACACACACACACACACACACACACACACACACACACACACACACACACACACACTTTTTAAACCAGAGACAGAACAAAAAAACAGTTTTGTCAGGACCTTCTGGTCCAGCTTCTATCAGTAAACTAAAGACAAAGCTTGGATCTAGAGGATTGAAAACTAAGCAAAGCAGAAACTAAGTGAACACACACGGAACCTGGGTGGAAACTAAACCATTTTTTTCCCCCCTGCCTTCTTCTTTAGCCCTCAGGTTCCAGCCTCCATCAAACCGTATGCTCTCCGATAGCGCTGCTGCTGCTGCTGAATCTCTTTCTCTGTGCTGTGCAGAATCCCACTGCTGTTTCCACCGCTAGTGGTTAGAATGGCAAAACATAAGATCAGCCTCCGGAAGCGTCCCCAGAAAGCCAGGGTAGCTTTGTGAATGAGACGAGGGTGTTTGGTTAAGAAGTTCCAGGAAGATCGAGGTGGTGGGAGAACCGTCAACAGGCGGTGGAGGAGAAGGGTGGCGTTTGACCCGGCCAGGACCTCTGGGGTGTGGGCTAGAGAGTGGGACTAAACGGCCCCTCCAGTGTGATCCGACTGGGTCTTCATCTTCCTCTCCCACAGCTTCTGGTGGTCAGAGAAGCCCTGCTTCCCCTTGTTGAAGGAGTTGGGCCCGGCGGACGTGGGGGTCTCCCTGGAATGGAGGCACGGGGAAAATCATTCATATTGTGTGACTGCCAAGACAATGCTTTCTCACACACACACACACACACACACACACCTGCCAATATTCTTCATCCTCATCTTTGCCTCTGCAGGCATCTCCTCCGGTTCGCTCTGCATGAGAATAAATAAAAAAAGTTAGCCTTGGCTTGAACACATCAGAGTAACAAACACAGTTGACTAACTCTCATTAGTTGTTTGACTTACATCGTCATCTTCATCGAACACAGAGGCCATGGTTGGCTTTTTGGCAGGAAGACTGGGTATAGGCTCTTTGGGCTTCTAGGACAGAACAGGGAGAAAACATTGCTTTATTCTGATCCATTTTTCATATAGGTAATGATTACAACCATCTATCAAGATTATAGTTATACACACATAAATGGCCAAATATGGGTAACAATGTATATGGACATATTGCAGTGCAAAATATAACCATGTATGTACTAGAGATGAAACCATGCAACGAATGCCATGAATTGTGATCTTGATACAATCTTGCAATACAGTATTGTAGTTACACAGATCAGTCGGTATAATACTTGTATGGCTCTTGGGTGGAAGCTGTGAGTACTAGTGACCGTCTAAAACACTCACAGAAGCACCAAGCTTGATGGAGATTGAGCTTCCCTTCTTCCCCATCATCGGACCGCTCATACCAAAGCCTATCTTGGGGACTTTCGGCGCCGACTCTTCCCCGGGGTCGGGAGCGACCTGTGGGGCAGAGCGCTTAACCGCAGCAGCCTCGTCGACTCCCGCAGTGCTAGAAGAGACAGGCTTAGTTTTCACTCTGCCTTCCTCCGTCTCTGGTCCTGCTTGAGGCAAGACAACTTAACAGGGTGAGCAACTGGCAACATCTGGAAACAACCCATCATTTACCCTAATGTATTTATTTACTGTATCTATTGACTATCTAAGAACTAAAGAAGCATGTATTCTCTACCTGAATACAAGGGTGTGCAGCAGAAGTGTAAATTCATGACATTTAAAACTCAACACACACTTGGTCTACTACAGTTTTACATTGCATGCGTTTTAGATTGTGTGTGTATAGGTGAGATCAATGGCAAAAACAACGGTGTATTACTAGTAATAATAATGCAATGTGCAAGTGTGTGTGTGTGTGTATAAGAGATAAACTATGCAATAACAGTAAGTATTTAGACCTTATTATGTGGCATCAGCGTTGAGCAATAGACTAGCATGATAGATCACACGATGTTGACACTTAGCGTCAACTTGATTATAATCCATTTTATTATTTGTATTATTCAGGTTGTGGTGTTTATTCAGGGCTAACGCTAGTAGCCACCATTTAGCTCACGTCTAATCTGTCTCTCTGTAAAATAGCATCCCTGCAGCTGGGCTTACGAAGCTAGACCAAACAAACTGCACACATACGTTTATTTTAAAAATTTTAATAAAAAAAACGGCACACATATCACCTCCATCGTCGTCCCTACTGCTGCTGCTAAACTTGCTCCTGCGCTGCTTGTTATCCGCCATCGCTGGTTTTGCTGCAGTGCGCCCTGCGTCCGCTAGTCTTGGCGTTGGCGCTGTTGGCGCGAGATTTCAGGATAACACGTCATCGCGAGACTTGACATAACATGTCGCGAGACTTTCGTAGAACTACGCCGCCGAAGAAGAAGTCGAGACGAGCCTGGCATACAGGAGAACAGAAAGGTAAACACATTTTCTAATAACAAGCTTTACGCTGCGTTGAAACGGTTCATGTCGTCCGGGTAGTGTCTCGGTGTAGATCAACTAGGCAATTATTACGTACGCTTCCAGGTGCACTTTGTTAAAGTGTTTCAGACCAGAGAGTTAAAGGGCCATTTGTCAACACTGTTTTACATTCACTCACTGTTCGCTTTCGTGCGTGGAAAATGTGCTATTGAATCATATGCCATCAGAACTGAACCAATCTCAGTCTGGGTGTGAGTGTATATGTATTAATATGTGTGTATGTGTGTGTGTGTGGGCGGGTCTGTGATGGGTGTGTGTGGGTCTGTGATGGGTGTGTGTGGGTCTGTGATGGGAGGTGTGCTTTCCTCAGTGTTGCCCGCCTGTGTTGCGCTTTTGCTGGGAAGAGTGTGTGTGTGTGTGTGTGTGTGTGTGTGTGTGTGTGTGTGTGTGTGTGTGTGTGTGTGTGTGTGTGTGTGTGTGTGTGTGTGTGTGTGTGTGTGTGTGTGTGTGTGTGTGTGTGTGTGTGTGTGTGTTGTATCAGTGCTGCCCTGTGTGTGACCTGCTGTTTATCCTGTATATCTCCATCAGTAGGTAGATTGGTGTTCAGCTATGTGAGGGAAGATGGGCCAGACGCTGTGTGTTTGTTCCCGGGGTTCGCTGACCATCGACAACAAGAGATACTACTTCATCCAGAAGCTGGATGAGGGGTGAGGAGAACCTCCCATAACACTCACCCTGAAGTCCACGTAGTACATTACATTTGCATTACATTTTGTTACAGTCATTAAGCAGACACTTTTTTCCAAAGAGACTTACAATAAGGTATACAAGAGAACTAGAAGTCACCAGAAGTCATAAGTGCATTCCTTTCTGACAAGCTAGTATCATTGAATATATGCATACATATACACATATATTAACAATATATATAATGCATTACATTTCCTTCTTAACAAACCTCCAAAAGCAGAACCTGTGCTCGGGTACAATAAGTTGTCTCCCTAGGTTTGACACAATAAGTACATCAAACATGGGCTTCAATGACAAATAGTGAAGCCAATAGACATACAGGGCTACTAAGTAACCCAAACACCCTAATAAACATTAGGGTTAACAACACCCAAGTGCTTAAAAAGAAGGGTCCTTCCTGAAGAGATGGGTAACACAACATACACTTTCCGATTTCCGTCGTTGTGTCTCCAGGGGCTTCAGCTATGTGGACCTTCTGGAAGGTGTCCAGGACGGCCGCTTCTACGCCCTGAAGAGGATCCTGTGCCATGACCGCGAGGCGAGGCAGGAGGCCCAGACGGAGATGGAGATGCATCAGCTCTTTAGCCACCCCAACATCCTGGGCCTCACCGCCCACACCTTCGTGGACCGCAACGGGAAAAGCGAGGCCTGGCTCCTGCTGCCCTATATCAGTGTGAGTGTTGGCGTTAGTGTAAGTGTTGGTGTAAGTGTTGGTGTATGTGTTGGTGTATGTGTTAGTTTGACTGTTGGTGTATGCGTTAGTGTGAGTGTATGTGTTAGTATAAGTGTATGCTGCTGTATCTATAACTGTGTGTGTGTGTGTGTGTGTGTGTGTGTGTGTGTGTGTGTGTGTGTGTGTGTGTGTGTGTGTGTGTGTGTGTGTGTGTGTGTGTGTGTGTGTGTGTGTGTGTGTGTGTGTGTGTGTGTGTGTGTGTGTGTGTGTGTGTGTCCCCGTAGAAGGGAAGCCTGTGGTCGGTTCTGGAGAAGCTTCGAGACAAGGGAAGCTCCATGCCAGAGAGACGAATCTTACACATCGTGCACGGCATCTGCACAGGACTCAAGACCATCCACGAGAGAGGATATGCTCACAGGTTATGCTCACAGCTCACTTTACACTCCCTCACTCACTCACAGTCACTCATGCTCACTCACTCACACTTTGTCACTCACTCATACTCACTCACACTCCCTCACTCACTCACACTCACACTCCCTCACCCACTCATAATCACACCTTCTCTCTCATACTCCCTCACTCACCATCTCATACTCACCCATACTCACATCACTTCTGGCATATGAAGGATACAACCTTTAATTTTCACTGTATTTTACAATCTTATCTTATATTCTAATATCGAACAGCTGATACTACCGTATTGACCCGAATATAAGAATATATTTTTCCTAGAAAAAAATCTGAAAAAGAGGGGTCGTCTTATAATCGGGGTTTAGACTTTTCGATGTACCGTAATTGCAAATGTAATTGCACAACAACAGATCGTGCCAATCGAGTGTTCCGAGACACGAAATGGAGAGACACAGCGACCAACTTGAAAAAAGTGGCTCAAAAGTAGGTCAAGTTAATAAACAGGCCAATTTTAAGATAATGGTGATAAACGAAGCAGAGACATCAAACACCTGTCATTGCGACGCAGGACAAGCCTTGCCCAGCGCCTGCCCGCGATATGTGATCAAGTTAAGGAAGAAGCACTCATACCCCCTTGATCAGATGGGCAATGCTGATCAAACGCCTGGCCTGTGTATTTTGACATGCCAACATCTGTCACTGTGCATAAGAAAGGCGACAAATCAGTGATCTACTGATCTACTGGAAACGAGAAGAGCCGAGTAACTCATGTTAACGCGCCTCGCAGATGGGACAAAACTTCCCCCGTACGTGGTTTTAAAACGCAAGCCTGTACCTAAAGAGGCAGTGCCAGCTGGCATTATCGTACGTGCCCAGGCAAAGGGCTGGATGGAGACGGAGCTTGTGGTGGACTGGCTCAAGTTTGCTCTGTGAATGGATCTTGCAAGCATGGGCTGACGTTTCCCCAGAAAGCATCATTAATGGGTTTAAGAAATGCTGCGTATCAAATGCCATGGATGGCAGCGAGGATGACGTGATGTGGGAGGAGACGGGGAAGCCGACACCGTGAGTGACGATAGCGGGAGTGAGAGGAACAACCCAGCGATGTAGAAGACGAGCTGAATGAGAAGACGTGATGTGACCAATAGACTGATGTTCTGTTTCATTGCTCTACTATTTTATTGCACTACCGTTTTATTGCACTACTGTTTCATTGCAATCTATCTAGCCTGTTTTGTTTTTGTTTGCCAAGTTAGGCAAATTTGAACACAATGTGTGTGTGTGTTTCATATTTCAATTAAATTATTTTCTTTATAAAAAAAAAAGATTTGGTCTTCAAAAAAAAAAGATTTTTTTTTCCAAAAATGAGTCTTGAAAAAGAGGGGTCGTCTTATAATCAAGGTTGTCTTATATTCGGGTCAATACGGTATATCACTCATACCTATATTCATCATGATAAATATTGATCATATTTATCTTTAAAGACATTCTGTGTGTCACGGTAAGCAGAAGATGACCTCTTTGTATCCGTTTTTATTATTATTATTGTTGTTTTGATCCGCGTTGCCTTGGACAATAACATTAACGAGTACGCGTCCTCGGTCACCGGGTTCATCAAGAAGTGTATGTTGTTCCGACCAAGTCGGTTCGGATATATCCCAACCAGAAACCGTGGATTAACGGCGATGCCGTTATTTGCTCCATGTTACCTGCCACGCTGGACCCATGGCAATTTGCATATCGTCAAAACGGATCCACGGACGATGCAATTGCCATGACCCTCCACACTGCCCTTTCCCACCTGGAGGGAAATAACTGTTATGTGCGAATGCTGTTTGTGGACTACAGCTCAGCGTTCAACACGATAGTTCCTGCCAAGCTCGACACCAAGCTTAGAGGTCTAGGCGTGCCCCATCCACGTGCAGCTGGATACTGGACCTCCTGTCGGACCGCCGCCAGGTGGTGAGGATGGGCAGCACCACCTCAGAGCCACTGACCCTCAACACGGGAGCCCCCCAGGGATGCGTGCTGAGCCCTCTCCTCTTCTCCCTCTACACCCACGACTGCATGGCTATGCACAGCTCCAACGTCATCAACAAGTTAGCTGACGACACGACAGTGATGGGCCTGATCGCCGGCGACGACGAGACAGCCTACAGGGAGGAGGTCGGATCGCTGGAGCAGTGGTGCCAGGAGAACAGCCTCGCCCTCAACGTCAAGAAGACCAAGGAGCTGATTGTGGACTACAGGAAGCAGAGAGGAGAGCACAGCCCTATCTCCATCGACGGTGTTGCAGTAGAGAGGGTCAGCAGCTTCAAGTTACTCGGCGTACACATCTCCGAGGACCTCACATGGTCCACGCACACCACACACGTGGTGAAAAGGGCCCAACAATGCCGGTATTTCCTCAGGCGTCTGAGGAAATTCAGCATGGGCCCCCGCATCCTGAGAACATTCTATACCGGCACCATCGAGAGTGTTCTTACAGGGTGTATCACCGCCTGGTACGGGAACTGCACCGCACTCGAGCGCAGAACGCTTCAAAGGGTGGTGCGGACGGCCCAGTATATCGTTGGAGGTGAGCTCCCCTCCCTCCTGGATATATACAACCAGCGGTGCGTGGCCAAGGCCAAACGCATCATAAAAGACATTGCCCACCTCAGCCACGAACTGTATTCACTTTTACCGTCAGGCAGGCGATACCGCAGTATCAAGTGCCGTACAAATAGACTAAGAGATAGCTTCCACAGTCAGGCCATCAGGCTGCTGAACAAGCGCGTATAGCATATAACAATGTATATTTTATTACATTGATTTATATATACATATTGTTCTTTTTCTGTGCCGATATATTGCATTTTATAAATTGCATTTTTATGTTATTCTGTTTTTATTCAATTTTATCTTATTTTTATAACTGTTGTTTGTCGTCGGGTATTGCACATAAGATTTTCACTCACTGCTTTATACTTGTGTAAACTGTGAAGTGACAATAAACTTGACTTGACTTGACTTTATTGTGTCTGAGCGTGACATAACACGTTCCAAGTGTTTTCCTTTTCCATCCTCACGGTTCCTGCGTCCTTTTCCCCGCAGAGACCTGAAGCCCACCAATGTCCTGCTGGACGAGGACGACCGGCCGCTCCTGATGGACCTGGGCTCCATGAACAAAGCCCGGATCGAGGTGAGAACCAAGGAGAACCAAACCTAACATATAAACCAAAGTGAACCAGACCCTCTTCTTGTTCTTGTTCTGGTTAAAAACCGCGGGTGTGTCCCTCAGGTGCGGGGGTCCCGGGAGGCCATGACGGTGCAGGACTGGGCTGCCCAGCGCTGTACCATCTCATACCGGGCCCCTGAGCTCTTCAACGTGGAGAGCCACTGCGTCATCGACGCTCGCACCGACATCTGGGTACGACCTGAGTGTGTGTGTCCTAACAGTATGTGGTCTTGGTGTGGTGGATGGTGTGTCCTAACAGTATGTGGTCCGTGTTGTCTTGGTGGAGTGTGTCCTAACAGAGTGGGTATGTGTCCTAACGGTGTCTCCCTGTGCCAGTCGCTGGGCTGTGTGGTATACAGCATGATGTTCCTGGAGGGACCGTTCGACATGGTCTTCCAGAAGGGAGACAGTGTGGCACTGGCTGTCCAGAACTCAGTGCTCATCCCCCAGCCCTGCAGGTCAGTCCCTCAGCATGTCTATGTATATATAATAATAATAATGCCGGCTTTTATATAGGGCTTTTATCCAAAGCGCTTTACAAGTCATGCCATCACCCATTCATACACCGACGGCGGAGTCAGCCATGCAAGGAGACAGCCAGCACGTCAGGAGCAGTTAGGGTTAGGGTGTCTTGCTCAAGGACACCTCGACAGGTTTTGATAGGAGGAGCCGGGGATCGAACCAGCGACCTTTCGGTTGTGAGGCGACCGCTCTACGGAGGTAGAGCGAGATATATATATATATATATATATATATATATATATATATATATATATATATATATATATATATATATATATATATATATATATATATATATATATATTATATATATATATATATATATATATATATATATATATATATATATATATATATATATATATATATATATATATATATATATATATATATATATATATATATATATATATATAGAGTATGTTGGTATGTTATGTTAAGGGCCGGCAAAGTATATGTTGTTAAAAACTTTTTTTTTTTTATTTGTCCGAGAGCACGATGGCATCCCTGATCAATGAACTAGTAAACAATGATCCCCTCGCTCTATCCCCTGATAAGTGTCAAACATATGAGCTACATAGGCCTTGGGGATGGTAAGATTCACTCATTTGCATCGGTACACTGGCATAAAAGTCAAGATGTATCGTTTCTAAAATCTTTGCATCTGTAAAATCCGATTTATTTATCGCTAAATATGTCCGGGATTCGTCTTTTGCTTCCTCCAGTCGCATTAGTCACATTAGGTGCCGATAACACAGGACGCGTTTTGCAGGCTGAAAAACACAAGGTGCACTGCACTGCTCTTTATTAATCACACAGGATATATATATGTATATATATGTGTGTATATATACAGTATATATAGCTTTATACTTGTGTAAACTGTGAAGTGACAATAAACTTGACTTGACTTGAAAAAAGAGCCGGTAAACGACCTTCAATGGGCCGCAACACTAAGTGCTAATCACTAAGCTAAGAATAGACCAATGATTAAACCACAACTACTTGCAGCACTCCAGTCACAGTATCAACCTGATAAGCAACAACAATATACTCCTCTCTATATATATATATATATATGATTGCTGCTTGTAAATTCATCTGATTGGACAATGAAAAAAAAGATAAAGAAATAAAAGCTAACTATTTGTACCATATTGAATTGCGTAGCATCGTATTATTTTGCATCGCATTGTTCGTATGGAATCGCATTAGGAATGAATCTTAAGGCATCGCAGTTTCTTCATATGTATCTTAATGTATCTTAATGTATCGGGATTGTTGGCAATGCATCGATATGGCATGTGTGTGGGGTTTTTTGTGTGTTTAAAAAATATTAAAATCCATATCCCATTTTTATTTGTTATTCGATAATTTAGCAGACATTTTAAGCCAAAGAGATTTGAATGGAATTGAGGCACATGTGTGACATCACATTGTGTGTGTGTGTGTGTGTTTGTTTTCTCTCTCAATGGCCAGATACACTGAGGGCCTGCAGAACCTCCTCAGCTCCATGATGGTCTCCAACCCCCAGGAGAGACCAGCGGTGGGCTGGGTCCTGGACCAGGTGCAGGACCTGCGCACACGCAGCCCCAACACACACACCAACATGGTGTGACCCCCCCCCCCCCCCTCAGCCCTCCACTCACACAACAAGCCCCACACACAGGACCTGCAACACCTCAGAACTCAGAACTTTACACATTCTGTCTCTGTCTCTCTCTTTCTCGTTATGTCTCTCTCTCATTGGCTCATATTTGTTTATTTATGAATGGATTTACATGGGGATGTAAGAATGGTACGTGCGTGTGTGTGTGTGTGTGTGTGTGTGTGTGTGTGTGTGTGTGTGTGTGTGTGTGTGTGTGTGTGTGTGTGTGTGTGTGTGTGTGTGTGTGTGTGTGTGTGTGTGTGTGTGTGTGTGTGTGTGTGTGTGTGTGTGTGTGTGTGTGTGTGTGTGTCTCTCTCTCTCTGTTTGGCCGCTTGCTTGAGATTCTCACCGTTGAGAAGAAGTACATGGATATGTAGAATATGATTGTTTTGTTGTCATTGCAGTATGCAGCCATTGCATTCAATGGCCGTAAAGTTCTTGAGGTTCACCGTGCCTGAACTCGCCTTCCTAGCTCCGAGTTTGTCATTAATGTTAAGGCTTGTAGACTATAAATGCGTATTTTGTAAACCCATGCATCGTAAATGAATTTGCCCTCGCCCGCAATACCGCATCTGACCACACGGCCGCGCTGCTGCACCTACTTTCTCCCCCAGCGTCTCTCCGCTTGGCGACTTACTGATTATCGTTCCCAGTTGTGCCTGTTTCGCTTTTTCGTGTGGCGTTTGATGAAAGAAGGAAATTTAGCCTGCGTGAAACTAATTATTACATTATTCGCAAAACACAGCAATCCAAGCAGTCATATCCTTTTGTTTCAGGGTTTTCTCTGTATATAGGGCTATGTTTGTTAATTTGGTACGGTACTGTGGGTGTATTTTTTAATCTGTACTGTTTAATTGCATTGGTACTAATTTATTTATTATCTTCTGTCGGTTATGTTGATTATCGATTTTTATTACACTTTCTGTTCTGTTCCCGCTTGAGGATCACCTTTTCTCACAACTAGGATTTTAATTGAATTGGGCATTGCATTTTTCGCGTTCATAATGTAAGGAAACTACTTTGGGCATTTAGGCCCAGATTGGGCTGTTGAACTTTATATATGGGAGTATTTGATGTTAATATATATTACATATTGCACCTTTTTTATTTCTCTATTTGCTTCTTAATGGCAGCTTTAATGGGTTTCTTTCAATATTTAAAACTATGTTAAATAGGCCTATACTGTTACCAAAATGAATATCTGGGTTTTTACATTTTCACAATTTTGTCTCACATCGATATCAATAAGGGCATATGTTAATGTGAAGGTTAGAACTAAGTCTATGTCATTTGTTTTTACTGAGTCGAGCTGTAATGATTTTCCCACAAAACGAAACTGTCTGAGGATTGTTGGTTTTAATAAAACTTTTACCGTTGCTGAAACATCTGTCTAAGATTTTATATTCTATAGGCTTATATATCTCTTAAATGAAGATATCTGTATATTGGCAAATGCAATGCAAGCACGGTTAAATGAAAAATCATTAAATATTCAGTTGTATTGTGATGGTTGAAAAGGCCTATAATTAAAAATGTTTTAACCAATCTAACTCGGACAGGACTGTCTTTTGCCTTAATGTTCATGTAACTTATTAAAAATTACTTTTATAAATTTTTCTGAAGCTGATGTAGGCCTATCTTTGAATACATAGCATACAGATGTTATTATTTACCGTTTATTATTAAACGTATGAAATCATCGAAGTGTTCCCTCCAAGGATGAGTATCATCCAAAGGGTTGTTCATGTAAAGTGTTTTCTATCAATTGCTATTTTATTTTTACATTTATTAAATTGTAAGGGGTCTTTGCGTGTCTAAAGTATTTTCTATATATTATTGTATTTTAGGGGTTCTTCATGTGTTTTCTATATATTTATATAGTTTAAGGGAGTGGCGTCATGTGATGTCACCTGCAGTATCGGCCATACTGGCTTTGTCCACACTTGTCATTTATTAT
This sequence comes from Muraenolepis orangiensis, assembly GCA_027704905.1. NCBI lineage: Eukaryota > Metazoa > Chordata > Actinopteri > Gadiformes > Muraenolepididae > Muraenolepis > Muraenolepis orangiensis. The sequence continues at coordinate 17,748,127 of CM051000.1, read as the reverse complement.
TTCGCAATGTAGTAAGTGTTTTCGACACGCACATGCGTGTGTGCGTATGTACACACACACACACACACACACACACACACACACACACACACACACACACACCACACACACACACACACACACACACACACACACACACACATCATACAGTAGTGCATCAAGCCTAATTGATTTGTTGACCGATCAATTGGTGAATGATTTTATTGGCTGGTAATTAATGAGCTTCTTGGCTCTGGCCCTGGGCACTTCAGGTCGTTAGTGGTGTGTGTTAATAGTGAGTGAATAGTGGGTGAATAGTGAGTTAATAGTGCGTTATGGGGCATTTCGTGTGTTGATTGTGAGTGAATAGCATGTTAATTGTGAGTGAATAGTGTGTTATGGTGGTGTGTGAATATCAACTTTTGTGTGTGTGTTTGTGTTACGACCTATAGCTTTGGTTCGGCCCGCTTCCCTGCAGGAGCTGCACGCACGGTGCATGCGGAACCGGACAGAACCGGACAGAACCGGACAGAACCGGACAGAACCGGACAGAACCGGACAGAACCGGACAGAACCGGACCGTATACCGAGGTTGCATCACGAGGTCATTCAACGCGACTTTGATTCGGGTCCAGAAACTCCTTCCGTCAGTCACTCCAGTCCTAACGAGCCCCATGGCGCGCCGCGGGGGGTCCGAGCATCGATTTACTGCCACGGGGGGGGGACCGGGGGAGGGGGCCCATTGTAGTGTGTGAGTTACGGCTGTGCTGATGATGGGGGCGTTCCGCCGTCCTAAGGGGCCCCTTTTATTTTCTTCTTCTTCTTCTTCTTCTTCTTCTTCTTCTTCTTCTTCTTCTTCTTCTTCTTCTTCTTCTTCTTCTTCTTCTTCTTCTTCTTCTTCTTCTTCGTGCAGGCAGCGCTCGTTAATCCAGAAGAGTGTTTGGGTTAAAATGCATAATGAGTTCATTAAGAGGGACCGGCGGCACAATCAGTAAAAGACAGCGCCTTCATTACTGGCCCGGGGCCAAGCGGGCCGTCTGTTACGTTAAGTGCGCGTGCACGATCCTCCTAATTTAATTAAGTGGACAGAGCGCGGGACCCGTTCCCTGGGGGGGGGGGGGCACTTACGGAGTGGGGGGGGGGGGTTCGAGGACCCCTCCCGCACCCACCGGGGGGCCGTGTTTCATTCACTGGCAGCGCACCGCCCGCCTCAGTTAGGCTGATTGCATTGATTATATTGATCCCTAACAGCTTTTCGGGTAATTTCATCTGCAAAGGTGAGAGCAACACGTTGGCCCCGGCGACTCTTTTATTTATTATACCCCCTTTTTTATTTAGACCCGAGTGATTAGATGGAAGTGGCTCACCCATACGTCTCCCCCCCCCCCCCCCTTCCCTCACCCCTCCCCCTCATCTCCCCCCCCCTCGGGGTGAGGTGGGCACCATGGCGACAGCTGTGGTTGTTTTTAAAGGTCAGTGTTGGGTGATTCCTCTGAACAACGAAGCGATACACGCATCACGCGTTTATTATTATTATTATGTAGTGTTTATGAAGGAAAGGCGTTTAGAAGAAATACATTGTTTTGGTACGACCCAATGCTGTAAGATAACCTTTGACCTCTTTTCCTACGGAGCTCATAATGAGAAAGTTAAACTCCTGTTGTGTTTAGCGTCCTTTGGTTCAAGGATAACCATATACGTAAAACTGTTATTAGGCCTATTGGTTTATTAAGTATGTTATTGATCCATTCAAATTAGATTGAATCACATTATTATAAAGAACCTCCAATACCAAATTGTACTTAAAATATACTGGTACTATAATAATATTCATAATACTATTCATTCTATTCATAATAATAATAATTAGAAGAAAAATAAAATAAAACACTATGACTATTATTATTATTTGTATTATTATTCTAATTATAGTGCTAAAGTGATTTGAAGGATCATCGTAATCATCTCGACCAATCAGAGAGAGCGGCGGTAATTACTCTCTCAATCAACAGCCCATATAAGAGCTGGTTCACCCTTCACTCGGAGCGGAAGCCTCTAATAGTTTAATGAGCTGTTTATCACCGCAGATTAAGTGAAACGGATGACGAGATAATCCCAACGCGCCCCCCCCCCCCCCCCCCCCCCCCTGGTCATTATCGGTAGCCCCCCCGCCCCCCCCCCCCCCCAAAAAGAAGAGCGAATTAGTTGATTAAATCCCGGGGACTTGTTGGGAGTGATGGATGACAGGCAGGGGGCGCAGGAGCCCTAATGTCGCTGGCGGTGAGCTTGTCCCGACATGAGTGAGGTGTCATCATCAATTTGGAGCCATCACCGTGTCAAAGAGAAATGGGAAGGAGGAGAGAACCATCTGCACACACACAAGAGCACACACACACACACACACACACCACACACACACACACACACACACACACGAACGCACACACACAGGCACACACGCACACACACGTCCAAGGCAGCGCGGTTTACCGTAAGGCTGTTTAATTTAGCTGAGATGGGGCTGTGACAGCTGTGTCCCGCTGATGAGAAAGTGGGGATGGATGGCTCACTGTCTGACTTGTTATTTCTTCACAGTGATAGACACACACACACACACACACACACACACACACACTCCTTATGGGGACAGTTTCTATTAAACAAATTCTGTGGGTTGAGTTATCTTCAGTGATAAAATGTATTTATAGTGTCTTCTCGGCACAATTGTGCTGATATGAATGTAGATTGTGAATGAGTGTGTGTGTCTGTGTGGGAGGAGGGTTGAAGATGGGGATGTGTGTGTGTGTGTGTGTGTGTGTGTGTGTGTGTGTGTGTGTGTGTCCGTATGTGTGCCTGTTTGCTTCCAATGTGCGCATGTGAGTCAATATGTGTGTGAGTGTGTGTGTGTGTAGGCATGTTTGTGTGTGTGTGTGTGTGTGTGTGCATAAATGTGCGTGTGTGCGATGTGTGTGTGCTCGAGGTGTGTGTGTGTGTGTGTGTGTGTGTATGTGTGTGTGTGTATGGGTGTGTGTGTGTGTGTATGTGTGTGTGTGTGTTTGTGCATAGGTGTGTGTGTACGTGTGTATACGTAAATGTCTATTGAGGGAAGTGATTGACAGGAGTGAGATGTGAGAGAACTGAGAGCACTTTTTTACTCCTGTGTGTATCAAGTGTCAGGGCAGCTGACCTGCTGTGATTATTTCTATTGGTTAACGCCGGTCGTGGCTGCTAAGGTGTGTGTGCGTTTGTGTGTGTGCTTGGATGGAAGTGTGTGTGTGTGTGTGTGTGTGTGTTTGCATATGTGTTTGTGTGTGTTTTTGTGTGCGTGTGCATGTGTGTGTGCATGTGTGTGCGTATGTGTGTGCGTTTGTCTGTGTGTGTGTGTGTGTGTGTGTCTGTGTGTGTGTGTGTGTGTGTGTGTGTGTGTGTGTGTGTGTGTGTGTGTGTGCATTGTGTGTGTGTGTGTGTGTGTGTGTGTGTGTGTGTGTGTGTGTGTGTGTGTGTGTGTGTGTGTGTGTGTGTGTGCGTGCATGCATGCATAAATGTGTGGGCACGTGCGTGTGCGTGTTTGTGTGTGGTGCATGGGTATTTGTGTGTGTGGCATGTGTGCGCGCGCGCGTGTGTGTGTGTGTGTGTGTGTGTGTGTGTGTGTGTGTGTGTGGTGTGAAGGCGAAGAGTGAGATTAAAGTGGGAGATTGGGGTAAGAGCGTGGGTTGGTTGTTCCCGCTCCAATCACGATGGATTGCCCCTCAGACAGGCGGGGACACGAGCTGTCGCCGTTACTGATGTCATTTCCACCTGTCAATCACACTCGTCCGCAGTAAATGGCCAGCCATTACAAGAATGAGCCTCTCTGCATGCAGACCGCCTTGGTGCTGACGAAAGAGCTACACGACAGGAAGCTAATCTGGGAAACGACTGGAAACTTTACAGGCTCCCGCTCTCTTTTTACCGATGTCATTACCGATGTCTCTTTATCGGTGTCATTACCGATCTAACACTATTATCTCTCTTTACTAATCTACCATTACTATCTCTCTTTACGATCTCTCATTTCCGATCTCTCATTACCGATCTCTCATTACTGATCTCTCTGATCTCATCCACGTGTTTATATCGTCTAGACTAGATGACTGTAATGCACTGTTCTCTGGGTTACCGAACTCCACTACGAAAAGCCTCCAGCTTGTGCAGAACGCTGCTGCTAGACGTTTGACTCGGACCAGAAGGTTTGACCACATTGCCCTCGCTCCACTGGCTTCCAGTTAATGCAAGGTCAGATTTCAAGGTGCTACTACTTACTTATAAAATCCTACACGGATTAGCACCCTCATACCTGAAGGACCTTATTGTTCCCTATTGTCCTTCTCGTCCGTCTTCAGGAGCCGGCCTTCTATCAATCCCAAAAGTCCTAAAGAAATCAGCAGGGAAAATAGCGTTCTCCTACCGTGCGCCCTATTTGTGTTATCTCATTACTATCTCTCTTTACTGATCTAATTACGATCTATCTTTACCGATCTACCATTGCTATATATCTTTACCGATCTCTCCTAAAGATCTACCATTACTATCTCTCCTTAGTGATCTCAATAATATCTCTTGAAACATGACTCGGCTGTATTTCCATTGACAGCCCTACTTGTAAAAAGTCTACCCTCCTCAAACAAATATTCATGCAGTAACGTGAATGAATGTAGACACATGTAGGTGTTATAGATACAACTTTCCCGCCACTGTACTAGCCAGTACACTGAGATTATAAAACAGTTTATTCACAGGGTCTCAGGCGGTCTCATCTCTCATCTCTTTGTTGCTGAGGACAATTCATAAACGCATAGCAAAAAAAAAAGGCAATAGTTAACAACAATAAAAGAGTCTCCTGAGTCCCATGCAGCTTACTTGATGTGTTGTGTGTTATAGGGCAGCTGCAGGGCCCTCCCCTCTCACACGTCTGTGCAGGGCCCTGCCTGCAGACGTGCACTCATGCACACCGAGACGTGCAGGCGGATTCATGTCCAAAACCCTGAGAGCAAACATATCATGTCTTCCCCCCCCCCCCCCCCCCCCCCCCCCAGCTGCACGGGGCCGTACATTCATTAGCAGCGCTGTCAGAAGAGACGGATCGGCCCGGATCTTAAGTCTTAAGTTCGAAACCCTCATGCTGTCAAAAGGTCAACGTAACAGATTCAAACCGTTCCGACACTCTATTCATCACTAACAGCCACACATTAAACACATCTTAGTGTGATGTTCCTCTTTTTTCTTTCACTTAAGAACACAAATAACGTGTCATGTGGTTTTATGACTCGGGACAAACGCTGCTGTTATGCTCTTATGTTCAAAGTGCAACGGGATAAACGGTTAACACTTCATTTAGACTGGGTCAACAGAGGAGAATAGTGCTATTTCACACCTGACTTAGACTGGGTCAACAGAGGAGACTAGTGCTATTTCACACCTAACTTAGACTGGGTCAACAGAGGAGACTAGTGCTGGTTAACACTTATCTTAGACATGGTCAACAGGGGAGACTAGTCCTGGTTAACATGTAACTTAGACTGGGTCAACATAGGGGACTAGTCCTGGTTAACACTTAACTTAGACATGGTCAACAGGGGAGACTAGTCCTGGTTAACACTTAACTTAGACTAGTTCAACAGAGGAGACTAGTCCTGGTTAACATTTAACTTAGACTGGGTCAACAGAGGACACTAGTCCTGGTTAACACTTAACTAAGACTGGGTCAACAGAGGAGACTAGTCCTGGTTAACATTTAACTTAGACTGGGTCAACAGAGGACACTAGTCCTGGTTAACATTTAACTTAGACTGGGTCAACAGAGAAGACTAGTCCTGGTTAACACTTAACTTGACTAGGTTTTTTAATGGGCTTTATTATTTCGATTTAGTTTTATTGATTATTTTCCATAGATTTAACTTTGAGAAAAAGTAGGACAGTGTGGATGCAAGCTAAGCGGTGTCCAACACGGTGTATTGATATT
>CM051000.1:17694647-17737147 GCA_027704905.1 Muraenolepis orangiensis | reverse complement strand
GAGAAAGATTGGATTGTTTGTGTGTGCTGCTTTTAAAAAGTTCAATACATGAGCATTACTATTTGGTCCATTCATGCAGTGCTGCTGTGAGTCAATAAGTGTGCTCTCTCTAGGTCTCTTTCTCTCTTACAATCTCATTCTCTCAACCTCTCTTTCTCTCTCTCGCTTTCTCTCTCACCCTCTCATCCCCACACGAGAACAATGGCCCAACTGTGTGTGTGTGTGTGTGTGTGTGTGTGTGTGTGTGTGTGTGTGTGTGTGTGTGTGTGTGTGTGTGTGTGTGTGTGTGTGTGTGTGTGTGTGTGTGTGTGTGTGTGTGTGTGTGTGTGTTTGCATGTATGAGTGTCGGGCTTGTTGAGATGAATCCCCTTTCCAACCTATGCCTGTCCATCTGTCTGTCTGTCTGTCTATCCGTCCGTCCATCTGTCTGTCCGTATGTCCATCTGTCCGTCCGTCCACCGGTCTGTCTGTCCGTCTGTTACTGCACACACTGTCTGTCTGCGTGTCTCTCTATTTCGCCATCTGTCTGCAGGTCTGTATGTTTGTCTGTCCGTTGGCTTCGATTACAAGGTAATCTGGGCACTTGGAAGACATTATCTTTGTGCTAATGTGAGAAAATGGTCCAGAGTGTGTGATTGGAGGCAATAAACCTGCAAGCTACCTGCTAGCACTAACACGTGTCCACTGGGAGGGGATAAGGGCACGACACGAGGACACGAGAGGGAAATAGAGAGGAAAAGAAAGACTGATAGAAAATACAGAGATAGACAGGCTTACAGACAGACAGACAAGAAGACAGACAGACAGATTGATAGACACACAGACAGACAAGCTAGAAGGCATACAGACAGACAGACAAGCATGAAGCCCGACAGACAGACAGACAGACAAGCAAGAAGACAGACAAAGAGACAGAGAGATAGAAAGAGAGACTGACTGGCTGACTGACAAATGACTGGCAGGCAGACGCACAGCACACACAGTCAAACAGTCGAACAGACAGACAGACAGATACTACACTGACAGTCGGCGCTCTTCAAAGCCCTCATTCAGGATTGTCCTGAATCGGCTCCTGGTGGGCCGGTGGTTGAGCAGGAGAGATAGCAGGCAGAAGGTAATCATGAGTTGTTGTGTCTGATAAGTCCTTGTTCTCTCCCGGCTCAGACAATGAGGCCCCTTGTGTGAGGGGCCAGTAAAACAGGGCTGTTTGGGGGAAAGGGCTCATTAAATGACCATAAACATCAAGCCCAAGCGGACTGTGTTCGGAGACGCTTTTGTTAACAGCGTGGAAAGAGCAAACAGACATTCGTTCAGTCCTTTTAATTGCCAGGGGAGAAAAGGATGTCCACAAAACAGGATTTTTCCAGATTGAGGTGGAGGTAACTCTGTGTGGACGGAGCTCCTCCTGCTCTCATTTAATAGACTAGCAATGTTTCCGCTATGTGCATGAATAAGAATTATCACATGGGACTTCATTAACATCATAACTTATGTTTATAATACAGAACGGATATTGCACTTCTTAGTGATTGGTTGCTTGGAGTCGTTCAGGGTCATATCCACACACACACACACACACACACAGACACACACACACACACACTCTCTCTCTCTCTCTCTCGCCTGCTCTCCCTCTCGGACTATAGTGATGTGTGTGTTCAGGGAGAGAGACAGAGAGACAGAGAGAGAGGAGAGAGGATGTGAAAGGTAAAAGAGAGAGAAAATAAATGGACAGAGAGAGAGAGAGAGAGAGAGAGAGAGAGAGAGAGAGAGAGAGAGAGAGAGAGAGAGAGAGAGAGAGATGGTTAGAGACACATCGAGAACAAAGACTTACTGTGAGGCCTGGGAGTCACAGGGAGCTCAATATTAGCTTAAAACGATAAGAATTGAGGCAGAGAGAGAGAGAGAGAGAGAGAGAGAGAGAGAGAGAGAGAGAGAGAGAGAGAGAGAGAGAGAGAGAGAGAGAGAGAGAGAGAGAGGAACCCCAATAAATTACTGCTATCTGCTTAACGTCCCTGCGTTAGTCCGGGTCCCAAGGTCTGCCGGCGGCCGTGTGAGTTACGATGTGTCTCCAACTGTGTGTGAATTACTTTAATTAGCAGGGGGGGGAATAGGGAGCTCATTGTGCAGCCAGGGAACGCTTCAGGTCGGGGGGGGGGGGGGGAGCTGCTGTGGTTCCCCTGCTAGCAACAGGTGTACATACTCACCACTTACACATGTATGTACACATACACACACACGCTCACACACATGTATTTACACACATACACGCACACACACACACACACACACACACACACACACACATACATGTATGTACACACACACACATACATGTATGTACACACACACACACACACACACACACACACACACACACACACAAGTGCTTACACACACATGTATTTGCACACACACACACACACACACACACACACACACATATACATATACAGTACACGTATGTACACACTCACACACAGGTATGTACACACACACACACACACACACACACACACACACACACACACACACACACATATACAGTACACGTATGCAGTGTGCAAACTATACCACGGTCTCCGGGGGAGCCGGGATTATTTTTTTTACATGCTGATCCGTGCATTAATAGCAACAGCACAGACATAGGCCTATTATAAAGAGAACATCTGTTGCACACGGGGTGGTGCCACAGGTCTACATTTACATGAAACGTCCCGATGGATCATGTTCATGTCAACAGATTTCCCGAGCATGTATGGGCTACGCAAACTTCAATCAACTTGATAATAAATAATCCACGGACCACCAATGTAACGTTTGACTGTTTAATTAAATCAACTTAAAATGACTCAAAAACAGGCTGTTTCACATGGGCTATAGCCTATTATGGCTGTAGCCCACACAGAGACGAACACATGCGATAAGAGCAGCCAGCGGCACCAACCATGAACAATATTAATATTAATAATACAGCTATAGCTATATTTTAGAGAGCTCCCCCCAAATTTCACAAACCATGTTCCCAGGGGAGCTCATGTCACCACTAGGCTCCCCTCCAGTTCGCACCCTGCACGTATGTACACACTCACACTCATGCATGCATACACACACACACACACTCACACGCATGGATGCACACACACACACACACACACACACACACACACACACACACACACACACACACACACACACACACACACACACACACACACACACACACACACACACACACAGTGACACACACTTATGAACATGTTTTTTGAGTCCGCCTGCACACGATTCAAGATTCGACATTTGAGACTCAAAGGTGAATTTCTCACACGTGTGTTATACACCTGTATGTAATGACGTCATCACGTATATTCTATACTCTCTCTGTCCTTATACGTTACGTTACTTGAACGTCGAATCTTGTCGACGCGTTACGTGGATGAAGGACGGCCGCCACACAACCAGCACCCAGCCGAGGGAAGACATGCCGATGCGTCAATTTAATCTCATATTGTGCGCATATGTTACGGATCTGATCTGACGGACGGCGGGTTCTCTGGCCCAATTTAGATTACTTTCGAATCATAAAAGCCCCGAGACGAGCCGAGAGGGGTTGGGGCGGAAAGGTCCAGAGAAACAAGGGACGGATTGACGTCTCCTCGTAATCAGAACCAGGCGACGGGGTGGTGATGTGATGGGGCGGGTCTGGGGCCGAAAGACAGTGTCACCGCTTCAATCTCACTGAGGTCAGACATATTCACACACACGCACACACGCGCACGCGCACGTACACGCGCACACGAACATGCACACGCACGTATACGCACACGCACACGTTAAACTGTGAGATTGAAACCACACCAGTCGTATGTGTTAGGGTTAGGGTTACCTATTTATGTGGTTTAAATGTAATAATGAGTAATAATATATGTTTTTAGCTGTTTCACAGATGTGGTGCCTCTGTCTTGATGGAACAAGATAAATGAAAAAAATAAACCTAAATATTAATTTTAATAATAATGATAATAATAATAATAGAATATAGTATAATAATAAGAATAAGAATAAGAATAAGAATAAGAATAATATTATTAATAATAATAATTAAATTTAAAAAATAATCCATAATCACAATCATCATAATAACCATGACAATCATAATACATGATACATTGATTGTAGCCTCGTGTATGAATAATGTGGTTTGAGTTATTATTTGAACACGTATAGCCTGATCCTTGTGTCTCCATATAGGACCGGAGGGCCCCTGTTTACAGTGATGGTATCAAGGGCTTGATGGTGAAACCATCCACTGGATCGCTTCTCCCCGGCGCGTCAATCGCAATAATTAGGACAGAAATGACCGGAAAATGAAGAAGAATCAATTAGCGAGAAGCTTTTTATTGGACGTCCATTACGGATGTCATATGTTAGCGGGATAATTAGCCCCGGACTGAAGTCCTGAGCCCTCATACAGTTTGTGGGGATTTTCGCTCGTAAACTTTTATGGCCTCACGAAGGGCCATAGTATGAAAATAAAGCGAGCCATCAATATCTATGATTTAATTGGACTTTGTCCCCATGGATATAGGCCCCTATAAACACATTGGGACCATATGGCGGTATATATGCATTCATATGGATATCGGTATATCAAATATAGAACGTCATTATATTAGATAACAGTGTGTACTATCTATACAATACACTATATTAATTCATTTTCCTCCGTGTTGAAACCGTGTGTGGGTAGGCCTTTATAACGACCACAATTAACTGAGATGAATACCGCCGCGCCCGCACCAAGCCTGCAGTACACACACATATAATATCATCATCAATATCAGGTAGCATCTTGTATAATGGCTCCAATATTGTTGAAGTGTATATCTGTGTCAAAAACACCGGCAGGTTTTGGGCCAATTTATACCCAGACCTAATCTGATAATGCACCAGCACCCAGCACCCAGCAGCCAGCAGCGCGTGGAGGTGTTCGCGGGACAGGGGGGGAGGGGGGGGACATTACCTCACCCATACGGCGGCGCGAGAGAAACGAGCGGCTAATTAGCTGATTAGAAGCGCGTCAACACGACCCCCCCCCCCAAACACACACACACACACACACACACACACACACACACACACACACACACACACACACACACACACACACACACACACACACACACACGTACACACACACGCACACACGCACACACACACACCGGCGCTCTCGACCAATCACAGGCGCGCCTGGCAGTAAGGAAGAAGTGAGTGAATGATGGAGTCACTCGACTACACCTCTATCGCTGCTTAAGCTGCGATTGAACAACGGCTGCGGCGAACACACGCACACACACGCACACACACACACACACGCGCACACACACACACACACACAGACACGCCCCCACCACACGCACACACACACACACACACACATGCGCACACGCACACGCACACGCACGCACACACACACACACACACACACACACACACACACACACACACACACGCGCGCACACACGGACACACACACATGCACACACACACCCCCCCACCACCACCACCACCACCACACGCACACACAGCAACAACAATCCGACACACACTGATTCGGAGACTCAAAGAGTTGACGGTTGGAACGGGGATGGGAAGCGGACGGATTTGCTGGTAACTTTACGCCTTGTGTTTGTTTGCCTTTTGTCGCGTTTGTTTGCCTTTTGTCGCGTTTGTTTGTTTGTTTGTTTGTTTGTTTGTTTGTTTGTTGTTGTGAGGTTATGAGTCGTATGTTGTGTTTGTTTGTGAGAGTGTTGAGGACTTTCTTTTGAGGCGGGGCGGGCACTTTTGATCTAAACTCTTGAGAAGTTAAGAAGAAGAGAAGGAGAAGGAGAAAGAGAAGAAGAAGAAGAAGAAGAAGAAGAAGAAGAAGAAGAAGAAGAAGAAGAAGAAGAAGAAGAAGAAGAAGAAGAAAGAATAACAACAAGAACCAGAGGCGGTGGAGGAAGGAGGCTCCTGGACCCTCCATCTATGTGTACTGACGCGCGGCTCAGGTGCGCGTCCTCCGGGTCTCCACACTTCAGCTACCGGACCGCCGACATGGAGAAGTCCAAGAACTTCCGCATCGACGCGCTGCTTGCGGACGAGACCCACCGGAGCCACCGGACCGCGCACCGGGACCTGCACCGGGACCCGCACCGGGACGCCAACCTGTCCCCTCCGGTCAGCGACAACAGCCCCTCGGGCAGCCCCGTGTCCTGTCGGCGCGGCGCGGACACCCCGTCTCCCCGCCCCGGGGCGCACGGGGCGCACGGGACGCACGCCTGCACGCAGGCTCACCTGCAGACCGGAATCATCCCCAAGCCGGGTCTGCTCACCCTGCCGCATCACCCGGGCCTGGCAGCGCTCCACCACGGCGGGATGGCCAGCATGTACGCCGCCGCCGCCCCCATGTACCCGCTGTCGGCGCTGACGGCGCAGCACCCGGCCTTCGCCTACACCAGCTTCTCCCAGCTCGGCCAGCCGTACCCCGAGCACCTGAAGGCGGCCGCCATGGCGGGGTCCCTCCCGCTGGAGCACTGGATCCGGGCGGGCATCATGATGCCCCGGCTGCAGGACTACAGCTGTAAGAACACTCGCACCTTTTACTCTTTAGGAATAATCTCAATCATAACAACGATAATAATCATAACAATAACAACAATAATCACAGCCCTAATAGGCCTGCATAATGATAAGAAACTCATAAATAACAGTATAACGACCGACTGACTTGTGTAACTTTTGTGAATAATGGTATATCATATGATATAGTTGTTATATTATATGACTATCGTTTTAATATTATATGACTATAGTTATTATATTATATTCATATAGTGAGTTGCGCGATGGCTTCTATTTATCCGTGCTGTGAAATATCAAAAACCATTCATGTTATCCTCATATCTTTCGGCTGATGTTTGATCAACTTCTGACGAACCGACAGGCAGGGTGACATCGTGCACGTGTTGCGCCAAGACGCACACACACATAGACACTCACGCACGCACGCACGCACGCGCACACATACGCACGCACGCACGCGCACAAACACACACACACACACCGAAGCGTGCATGTTAATTACTGCAAACAAGTGTGGCAATTATAATCGAGCCATATAATAATTATAATATGTGTTAGAATAATTATGATTATTTTTATAATTATTCAAATTATTATTAGCATGATGAATAATAATATATACATATATATATCTATATATAATAATTCCTATTCATATATTATCGTAATTTCAAAATGACTGAAGAACATTGTTTTGAAAGCATTTGAAAAAAATCATCTTAATGGAACAATAAATCAAACTGTGAGGAGGATTATAAACGCTTACAGAAACCGGCGACACACCGTCCACAGTAAAAGTCCCAACCTTTATTTGGAAACTAAACATACCGTCCAGCCGTCTCCAACCTTCACTGCTGATCTCTATACGTCACGCTTTAATTTGGCCCTTTTTATTTCTCTATAAACTCCACCTGCGGACGGAGCTTGTCTTTGTGGGGCGAGGAAACAATAAACCAACACCTTCAAACAGCCCAACAGACTTTATCCATAAAAACCCAAAAGCATTCATCGTATTTTCATTAAGGTAATGGCTTTTATGGCCCGTCCGTGTCCCCAGGTCCACATCAGAGAGATGTGATTGTCCCCTGGTCCACACCAGGGTGGAGGAGAGATGTTACCTAAATCTGGAGGATTCACTTCTCTTTTTATTGGTCACATGCACATGTACACGCACAGTGAAACTAGTTTCTCTGAATGCATTTCACCCATCGTAGTATCAGAAGCAGGGGGCAGCTATTGTATATACAGCTGCCCGGGGAGCAGTGTAGGGGTCTGGTGCCTTGCTCAAGGGCACCTCGGCAGTGCCCAGGTTTTTCGGGGACATAAACCGATGACTTCCCGGTTCCCAAGCCAACCTAACAGACTGCGCTATCCTGCCGCCCACAATATTTGATATAGAGCTGTTATCGTCCCCTGGTCCACCAGAGGGGACTACAGATGTTATAGTTAAAGATGACTGTCCGTCATCAACACCAGGGTGGAGGACAGATGTTGTTGTCCCCTCCCTGGTCCACCAGGGTGGAGGACAGATGTTATTGTCCCCTCCCTGGTCCACCAGGGTGGAGGACAGATGTTATAGTTAAAGATGTTGATTTAAGAGACACATTTTAGGCCCGAAGCGGCCAGATGTCTGACTGTCATGTCTCGGAGACCAAGGACACAGCAGGTCAGTCTGGGGGGGGGAGAAGAACACACATATGGAGGCACTCTCCTTCATTAACTAGAACATTTGTCCTCCACTCTGGTGTACCAGGGGACAATAACATCTCTCTGGTGTACCAGGGGACAATAACATCTCTCTGGTGGACCAGGGGACAATAACATCTCTCTGGTGGACCAGGGGACAATAACATCTCTCTGGTTATTTAGTTATTTCGTTTTTAGCTTTAGGTATTAGTATATTTTGTGTGCATTTATTCCCCCTGTTTCAACTGTTGCACCTTAATTTCCCTCGGGATAAATAAAGTTATCTTGAATCTTGGTGGACCAGGGGACAGTAACATCTCTCTGGTGGACCAGGGGACAATAACATCTCTCTGGTGGACCAGGGGACAATAACATCTCTCTGGTGGACCAGGGGACAATAACATCTCTCTGGTGGACCAGGGGACAATAACATCTCTCTGGTGGACCAGGGGACGTAGGATTAATGATGAAATAATAAAACGTTGTTTAAAAAACGTGAGCAGAATGGTGTGTAGATATGCCTTGTAGTTTAGTTTTGGCCGATATCCCTCTTGAGATGTTTAGCAGAAAGACTGAACCCCTCTGGGCTCCTCTTGGTTATCGTATGTCTTATATTAGTATATTTAATTTCATTTGATGCATATATTTCAAAATAAAACAAGCAGACATGTCCAAAGCGACTTGCAATAAAGTTATGCAACATAGGTAGGCAGCTATATAACTTCCTATATATACCTCCCCCACCTCACCCCCCCCCCCCTCTCTCTCTCTCTCTCTCTCTCTCTCTCTCTCTCTCTCTCTCTCTCTCTCTCTCTCTCTCTCTCTCTCTCTCTCCCCCCCCGGCCTGCAGCCCCCCAGGCCGGCCTGCTGGGGAAGTGTCGTCGTCCCCGGACCGCCTTCACCAGCCAGCAGCTGCTGGAGCTGGAGAACCAGTTCAAGCTCAACAAGTACCTGTCCAGGCCCAAGCGCTTCGAGGTGGCCACCTCCCTCATGCTGACCGAGACTCAGGTAGGAGTAAGACCTGTACCTGGGGAGTAGGATCATCTCTAATTAGAGAGAGAGAGAGAGAGAGAGAGAGAGAGAGAGAGAGAGAGAGAGAGAGAGAGAGAGAGAGAGAGAGAGAGAGAGAGAGAGAGAGCGCGCACCTACCTGCACCTGGGGAGGGAGATGGTCTCTAAGTAGAGAGAGATAGAGAGCACCTGTACCTGGGGAGTAGGATCATCTCTAAGTAGAGCGAGAGAGAGAGAGAGAGAGAGAGAGAGAGAGAGAGAGAGAGCACCTACCTGCACCTGGGGAGGGAGATGGTCTCTAAGTAGAGAGCGATAGAGAGCACCTGTACCTGGGGAGTAGGATCATCTCTAAGTAGAGCGAGAGAGAGAGAGAGAGAGAGAGAGAGAGAGAGAGAGAGAGAGAGAGAGAGAACCTACCTGTACCTGGGGAGGAAGATGGTCTCTGAGAGAGAGAAGGTTCACAGAGTTTTACATTTAATTTTTACATTATTTATGTATAGGCCTATTGCGATCATATCATGATCAATCATGACTGCAATAGGCCTATACATAAATACAATGCAAGTCAAATCAATTATATAAATATATATATATTAAAAAAGACGATGATAAGTGATCATGATCATGATCAATCATGATCATGGCTCACTGCCCGGGTCCCGGGTCAGGGGTTCGAGTCCTGCTGGGACCACCCGTGCTGAGTAGGCCTGACGATGACATCTTTTAAATTTGTTTTATTTATATTGTTTAACGCATTCGGTTACATATTGGGCTGTATTTATTTGTTCAGAAACACTTCTATGTTTATTTACTTGTGGAGTAAAGATATTGTGATACAAAGAACATTTTAAATTAATTAAAACATAAGAAGGATGATCAGGGGCTGCAGGATAGCTGTCTGTTGGGACTTGGCTTAGGAACCGGAAGGTCACCGGTTCAAGTCCCCAAAACACCCAAAACACCTGCTGGTCACTTCCGAGGTGCCCTTGAGCAAGGCACCAGACACCTTTACTGCTCCCTGGACGCTGTTTATAACTTAGCTGCCAAATGCAAAGAAACTCATTTCACTGTGTGTCTACATGTGACCAATAAAGATGATTTAATTTAGATTTAGATGGTAAAGGTTGTATGTTCCCTATACCAAACCTCTCCAACATTGTACAAAATACACAATTTGTATTGGCCATTTGCAACAAGTACAATGGAATGCTTACTAACCATTCCCTCCCGCAGTATGAGTTTCTAAAACAATACTGTGTGTGTGTGTGTGTGTGTGTGTGTGTGTGTGTGTGTGTGTGTGTGTGTGTGTGTGTGTGTGTGTGTGTGTGTGTGTGTGTGTGTGTGTGTGTGTGTGTGCGTGTGTGTGCGTGTGTGTGTGTGTGAAACACATTAGGTGAAGATCTGGTTCCAGAACCGCAGGATGAAGTGGAAGCGCAGTCGCAAGGCCAAAGAGCAGCAGGCCGCCGCCTCCGCGTCCGGCCAGCCCGAGTCAGAGCGCATGCGCGGGAAGCAGGGCTCCGTCGACAAGTGCTCCGAGACGGGCTCGCGACCTGCGCCCTGCACCGAAGACGACCTCGAGCTGGACGACGACGAAGATGACGAAGAGGAGGAGGAGGAGGAAGAGGAGGAGGAGGACCCGCGCGACATGGAAGATTTTCCCGCCGCTGTAGGCGACGGAGGCGTGGGGTTGCCGCCGCGCGTCTCCGCGGACTTCCTCCCGTACCACGCGCACAACAGCCCGTACTCCGAGGACGAGCTGGCCGGGGTTCCGGTCGGGACCGGGGTGGACCGTAAGATACGAGTGGGACTCTGAGGGGTGTGACGTCCGACAACCTTCTTCTTCCCGGGACGTCCCGGGGACGTGCACCGTCACTGACGCTTCAACTGTGCGTGATCGCTGTGCACTGTGGACGACATAAAATACATAAATAAATAAACAACAACAAACAACATCCCCAGATTTAATCTGTTTTCACTCGCTGGGAATAAATGATTTGCAGGCTAACGATGCGGCGAAGTGGACGTTTTTGTGCAAACTGTCGATGACATGCATGTCAACATCCACACACACACACACACACACACACATGCGCATACACACATCCAACTGTGCATTTCTTTGCATGCCCGAGTGATCATCACCGCGTCCACAATACTAATCGAAATGACCTTGTATGGTCATTTATCTGTTCTTACATCCGCCCACTGGCCGTGATTGATGGACGAAGAAAGCCCCGCCCCCCGCATCTCAGCTATGGGGATGAATGTGAAGAAACCCTGACTGTATCAATTGTATATATATGTATATATATATATACATATATATACATATATATGTATATATATATATATATATATATATATATATATATATGTATATATATATATACATATATATATATAACTTTCTAATGCACCATCAGACAGCTTGAGAATGTAGTTTATCCCGGTCTCTCTACATTATACTTGAATATCCTTGTAGTGGTGGCTTTGTTTATGTTAGTTTCTTGTTTTCTTGTTTTATTCTTGTTTTTGTTTGTTCCTTATGTAGCCTAAATGTCAATGCATCTAATTTATTCGGAGTGGAAAGATAAACAGGCCAGTACATGTATTTATCTGAAAAAAACGTGTTTGTGGTGTTGTAACTGTGAAATAAAATTAATGTTAATTTAAAAAAAGAATAATGATGAAATAAAAATAAAAATAAAATATATAAATAGAAGACATCACTCTTTTTGTCTGAGATTGGCGCCAAATAAGTTCACGTCACTTCCTTCACATTCTGTTATCACATTTCCTTCAGGCTTAGCCGTTGATGAGCTACCGGCTATTGTGAATAAAAAAACAATAATAAATTAATTCAATTCAATTAAATTAAATCCACACAATAATAATGTATTAATTTTGTTGATCATTTATCACAGAATATATATTGTATGACAGAGATTTTTTTTATTGTTTTAAACTATTATTATTTCGCCACTTCTTCCTCGCTCCTCGGTCCGGTATACTCCGTGTTATCTATGTGTATTTATGACCGAGGCGTTTAGATATGAATTACCCGGGGAGGGTTCACTCATGGCCGGGTGATTAAGTTAATGAAGAGGGGTGGTGCTGATGGGGTGTGTGTGTGCGTGTGTGTGTGTGTGTGTGTGGTGTGTGTGTGTGTGTGTGTGTGTGTGTGTGTGTGTGTGTGTGTGTGTGTGTGTGTGTGTGTGTGTGTGTGTGTTATGTCTTTTATTAGAGGGCCATTAATGGGCGGTAATTAAAAGACAGCATGGGAGGTGTGAACAACCTCTTTATACTGTCATCATCCCCATCATATATATATATATATATATATATATATATATATATATATATATATATATATATGGGCCTGTCTTGTGTCATCCCTGTATAGCTTCAAGCTTCAGGTGTGCTTCGGTGAGACATGATGGGCCTAATGTTCACCTTTTCTATCCCCTATAAACTTTGCAAACGTTGTCCTTAATGAGAAAAAATCGATTGTAAAAATAAATAAATATAGGCCTATTGCGCATGTTTCTTCCTTCAGCGGATGCCAAGTTGTCCGTCTTGTGTTTTAAAACATGAAACACCTCTTCAAAAGGGAATTTTAAAGAAAACAGACACAAGGTTATGGAATGACGTCATCCCAGACAAAGACTGCCTCCTTGTCTTCTCCTTACAAAAAGGTTCAAGAAAAGAGGACATATGTCTTATGGTTTATATATGTATAAAAACAACAACAATAAATAAATACAACTCTGAGTGGGTTTAGTCTGAAGCATACCGTATATCAATGCTGCCAGCATAATGAGAACATAACAGCATAAGGTTGTGCTACTGTGGAATATAGGCTGTCATTGTGCAGATATCTCTATAGACTATATCTCTCACATTTATATATAGGCTGTTTAGTCTTTCTTAAATGTGTAGGACTCATGTCGTGCGATATCATATCGTTTAAAATACAACACAACACATAGCACCAAAGGCCTCTGGAAAGCAGGCCTAGTCTAATTTAGTTGTAGTAAAACATAGGACCACTCAGCCTTATACGACACAAATATACACAATACGGTGAATTGATTTAGAATAGGCTTACACAATACACAGGTTACTGGTTAATTGATTTAGAATAGGCTTACACAATACACAGGTTACTGGTTAATTGATTCAGAATAGGCCTACTCAATACACAGGTTACTGGTTAATTTATTCAGAATAGGCCTACTCAATACACAGGTTACTGGTTAATTGATTCAGAATAGGCCTACTCAATACACAGGTTACTGGTTAATTTATTCAGAATAGGCCTACTCAATACACAGGTTACTGGTTCTGTTATTCAGAATAGGCCTACTCAATACACAGGTTACTGGTTAATTTATTCAGAATAGGCCTACTCAATACACAGGTTACTGGTTAATTTATTCAGAATAGGCCTACTCAATACACAGGTTACTGGTTAATTTATTCAGAATAGGCCTACTCAATACACAGGTTACTGGTTCTGTTATTCAGAATAGGCCTACTCAATACACAGGTTACTGGTTCTGTTATTCAGAATAGGCCTACACAATACACAGGTTACTGGTTAATTTATTCAGAATAGGCCTACTCAATACACAGGTTACTGGTTCTGTTATTCAGAATAGGCCTACACAATACACAGGTTACTGGTTAATTTATTCAGAATAGGCCTACTCAATACACAGGTTACTGGTTCTGTTATTCAGAATAGGCCTACTCAATACACAGGTTACTGGTTCTGTTATTCAGAATAGGCCTACACAATACACAGGTTACTGGTTAATTTATTCAGAATAGGCCTACTCAATACACAGGTTACTGGTTCTGTTATTCAGAATAGGCCTACTCAATACACAGGTTACTGGTTCTGTTATTCAGAATAGGCCTACTCAATACACAGGTTACTGGTTCTGTTATTCAGAATAGGCCTACTCAATACACAGGTTACTGGTTAATTTATTCAGAATAGGCCTACTCAATACACAGGTTACTGGTTCTGTTATTCAGAATAGGCCTACACAATACACAGGTTACTGGTTAATTGATTCAAAATAGGCCTACACAATACACAGGTTACTGGTTAATTGATTCTGAATAGGCCTACACAATACACAGGTTACTGATTCTGTTATTCAGAATAGGCCTACTCAATACACAGGTTACTGGTTCTGTTATTCAGAATAGGCCTATACACAACATAATATTACGGGTTATTGTATTCAGAATAGGCCGACATACACTCGTCATGTTGATTAAACATGCCAGCATGCCGGTAGTAACCCTAACACCTGACAGGAGTGCTGACGCCTCGCTGCTTTTCCACCAATAATGCAATTTGCTGATAGCAGGTGAGTGACGGAGTGCGGGCCTGTTCAAACGCCTTTGTCTAATCACTCAACTTACTCCTCAAATGTCCCCCCAATACGAAGCTGTTACCAGAATACCCATTTCCATAGCTAAATAAATAACACATCTCTTTTTTTTCGGGGATATAAATCAGGATGTTGTGTGTTGAATCAATCAGCACCGTGTGGTCTTATGAGAAGATTTGAACACCCGGGGGGGTCTCTTGGAGTAATCACACGTATTGGTTTAGGTCCCCCTGTCGTGTCACTTGGTCTAATGAGAGGGGAGACAGTGACACACGAGGGGCCGTAAATCAACATCCGTCCCACCATCTAACTGCCGTTGGAAAGGCTGGAAAAAAGGCCAAGTTTTGGCCATAAAGTTTATTGGAAAAGGCGCGGCCCTCCATCCACACCGCGGGGGACGCAATCAAAAGAGCCGTTTATTGTTCCGGGAAATGTTTTGTTACAGGTGTCTGGAGGGCCGGTAATATTCTGCAAAATGGTTCCAATGTCATTTTCTACTATGTACTTAAATACACACACACACACACCCAAACCCACACCCACACACACGTATATATGCACGCACACACAGTCACACACTTACACGCAGTCACTCACACACACACACACACACACACACAGACACACACACACACATGTACGCACTTATACGCACGTATCACGTGCATGCGCGCACAAACAACCCCGTTATAGGCTACTTATGAGAGCTATAATAATAGCTCTCATAAGTGAATCTCATCAAATATTATGGCTTGTCATCTTTCAATACAAGCCTAAATATAATATATAAAAATAAAACATAATATCTGTAAATAGTCCTGTAGCAGCCTACTTTCTGTTGGCAAATAAAACATATACAATGTAAACTCATGAATATGACATGTCAGAGCCTAACAAAGAAGAGTACTGAGATGCAGTACAAATATACGGAGCAACGCTGACCTCTGGTGGCCGAGATGCAAACTGCACTACATTCATTTAGTTTTAGGCAAAACGTAGTTGTTGTTTTTTTGCCAGACAGACCAACAGACAGGCAGGCAGATAGACACAATTCACACGCGGAACGACAGACAGACAGACAGACAGAGTGATACGCGTGTCTAGTTAAAAGTCAAATTTCAATGTCGCACATCCTTCCTCTTATCGAATTATGTCCCGCATGCACGGACGTATTGTTATGAAGTTATCATAGCGTGTTGTTGGTGTCGTATTTTTTTGTTTTCATTAAAATTTGATCCACAACTTTATTTAATCGCCGTGGTGTGATTGGTGTGACCACGGGAAGGGGCGGTGCAGCAGAGAGAGAACAACGTGGTTCGGTTCTGTCTTTTCCTCCATCTAGCTCCACCTGCTGCTCCGAGTCGACTTCGCTTCCTTAACTCCGACCCAAAGTGAGGCCATTCTCTCGTCTTCTGATCACTTCTTCTTCTTCTTCTTCTTCTCGGGTGTCCCGCTCCTGCAGCCATGGCCAGCATCTCTGAAATCGGTGAGTCGTTATTCTTCTTCTGGTTCACTTGGAAACCGTAAAATCATGTGCTCCACGGGTGCTCAATGCTAACTTACACACACACACACACACACACACACACACACAATGTTCTGTTGATGACCAACACGCGCACTAGAACTAGAACCAAAACCAACTCTTATGAAAATGGAACGTAAATACACCACGTGTTGCGACTGCCGTTACCGTAATAACGGTGAGTGTGTGACCCGTAGCTCTGCTGAGTGTGTCCGACAAGACCGGACTGGTGGAGTTCTCCAGAAGACTGGTGGGTGCGGGTCTGTCCCTGGTGGCGTCCGGCGGGACCGCGAAGACGCTGCGGGACGCCGGGCTGGCCGTCAGGTAAGAGCTGTGTGTGTGTGTGTACTAGTAGTTACATTAGTCATTTAGCAGACGCTTTTATAACAAAGTGTTTTTCAACAAAGGAAGGTAAGAGAACAACTCGTCACCAGAAGTCAAAAGTGCATTTAATAGTGTCTCCAAGAACTGAACCGTAGAAGTAGTAAAAGTGTAAGGGAAAAGTACAATAAGTTGGCTGACAATATCTACCTATCGATAAAATGTAATCGACTTGGATAATTGACAGCGCTACGAGGAAGGTTGCCTTCCTGTTGAATGACCTTATTGTAAGTCTCTCTCTCTCAGGGATGTGTCTGAGCTGACCGGTCACCCGGAGATGCTGGGGGGTCGGGTGAAGACCCTGCACCCTGCGGTGCACGGAGGCATCCTGGCCCGCCGCACGCCGTCCGACAAGGCCGACATGGAGAAGCTGGGCTACAGTCTGGTCAGGTGACTCTCCAACCGATCGGTCGGTTGACCGTCACGGTCAAACATGATGGCGAGAGAGAGGGTTAAAACACACACACACACACACACACACACACACACACACACACACACACACACACACACACACACACACACACACACACACACACACACACACACACACACACACACACACACACACACACACACCCCACGTGACTCTGATCTTCCAGCTGTAATTGAGGATGTGTTGCCGTTCTCGAGAGGCTTGCGGTGTGTCATTATACCGCCGGGTGATGACGACGACGGGGCTAATGTGTGTCCCTCTCACCATGTGATCTCTATGTTGGGGTTGGACAGGTTTAAATATGTTTGGATTAGTTTAAACTCATGTGCTCCTGCATTTACCCGCTATCGTTTTAGTTAAAGATGAGATGTAAGCTCATCTTGGCGATATGATGACCTATTCAAGGTGTATTTATTGTTTGAAACAAAAGAAAACTTAACTAAAGAGGGAGGCAGAAGCCCAAACAAGCTAAAGTAAAGCATTGTTTACAACTTTAAAATATACTTCACTCATTCCAAGCGTGTGTTTTTTAGGGTGGTGGTGTGTAACCTGTATCCCTTTGTGAAGACCATCTCCATGCCTGATGTGAAGGTGAAGAACGCAGTGGAGCAGATTGACATTGGTGAGGACCGGATGGGGATTTAGGATTAGGATTTTCAAAGTCATTTACATTTCATCCATTCACCCATTCATACACACATTCATACCCACACATTTATTCACCCGTTCATATACATGTCATCACCTGATTCGATTCATACACCTCCACACTTGGCTAGGAGAAGCCGGGGGATCGAACCGGCAACTGTGGGTGGAAATGTATTGTATGTTATTGTACATTGTGTGTTGGTGTGTGTAGGCGGGGTCACGCTGCTCAGGGCGGCGGCCAAGAACCACGCCCGGGTCACCGTGTTGTGCGACCCGGCCGACTACCCGGCAGTCGCCACGGAGATGGAGGGTTCAGAGGTCAGGGACACGGCACTGGAGACTCGCGAAACCCTCGCTCTGAAGGTATGACAATCACGACTCGGGAGAAGGCAGCGATGTGATTGGCTCGTCGTGTCACGTGGTCCACCTCTGTGGTTTAAAAACGCAAACTCTTAACAGTTTTTCCTACAGTATGGAACTCCGGTGCACTTTGTCTCTGTCTCTAGGAGCCACAATGTGATTGGATAATCATGTCCCATGATCAACCTCTGTGAATTAACTTTGCCGAACGATCAAGGTCTTCATCGGTCTTGTCTTTTATCATGGTTTCCTCTGTCACATGATGACCGAGTCGTGGAGCCGCTGATTGAATCAAAAGTTATTTTCAGATCCGAGTGTTTGTGCAGTGGCTCCTACAACCCACTGACTAAAGATCTTGAGGGTTTATCACCTGGTAGGCAGAACTTGAACACAATTTGTTTTGGTTTGACTGTTTTTGAATGGACACACTTAAGCCTATCTGGCTAAATGTGCGCCAATCGTCAGTAAGGCTATCCTGTGTGTCAGTCCACACCAGATGTTTGTATTGAGTTTACACACATGTGGGTCAGAGTTCCTGATTACTGACATGAACAAACCCATTTGATCGCTCATTTCCTTCCTAACGAGCCATAATAATATCATATCTAGATCTCTAGATATAGATAGATATATATATACACACACACAAATGTATAATACATTACGATAAGGTCATTCAACAGGTAGGCAAGAGAACTACTAGTCACTGAAAGTCATAAGTGCATTTCCCGGGGCGGCAGTATAGCTCAGGCTCCTCCTAGCAAAAACTGTCGGTGTCCTTGAGGAAGACACCCTAACCCCTAACTGCTCCCCGGGCGCTGTATAAGTAGCTGCCCACTGCTCCTAATACTAGTATGGGTTAAATGCAGAAAACACATTTCACTATGTTTACATGTATGTGACCAATAAAGAGGATTCAATCCTTCCTAAGTTCCTAAGGCGCCATAATAATATAATGTATACATACATCTGTTACATAATAACATAATTTACAGTAAGGTCATTCAACACCTTCCTAGGCTTCCTAACAATCCTCCATGAGCAGAACCAGTGCTCAGGTAAAAGTACAATAGGTTGACATTAAGTGTGTGTGTGTGTGTGTGTGTGTTTTAACATGACCGGTGTTCCTTTAGGCCTTCACCCACACGGCTCGCTACGACGAGGCCATCGCAGACTACTTCCGGGGTCAGTACAGCCACGGGGTTTCCCAGCTGCCCCTGCGCTATGGCATGAACCCCCACCAGGCCCCTGCCCAGCTCTACACCCTGGGCTCCGCCCTCCCCCTCACAGGTACGCTCCTGCCACTCGTAGACCAGCCGATCCCCACCCGACGGTTAAGCCCCTCCCACTCTAGAGTGAACCCCTCCTCTTCACAGGTACGCTCCTCGTCACTCGTAGACATAGAGAGCAGATCCCCCACCTGGTGTTTAAGCCCCTCCCCCTCACATGTAAGCCCCTCCCTGTCACAGCTCGGCCCCACCCCCTCCTGGTTTTGAGACAGTTTCCAGCGAGTGAAAGTAATACTTAATGAATGATATATTGTAATATCGGCAATACTGACATGTATTGTGTGTATATGCTATTGTATTTCTTTGATGGTTTGATTGGTGTTTCTTCCCCTCAGTGGTGAACGGCTCTCCTGGCTTCATCAACCTCTGTGACGCCCTCAACGCCTGGCAGCTGGTCAGGGAGCTGAAGGCCGCACTGGGTTTGGCGGCTGCCGCCTCCTTCAAGCACGTCAGCCCGGCAGGTACACGCACGCCACGCACGCACATACACACACACACACGCTCGGTAATGATTGACGATAATGTTCAGTATTCTCAAGTCATTAATGCGTTGTCTCTGTCCCCGTCTCTCTCTCTCTCTCTCTCTCTACCCGTGTCTCTGTCTATCTCTCACACTCGCTGCTCTCTCTGATTCTTTGTCTCTATGTCTCTCTCTCTCTCTTGCCGTCCGTCTCTCTCTCTGTGGGTTTCTCTAGGAGCCGCGGTGGGTGTCCCTCTCTCGGAGGAGGAGGCCAAGGTGTGCATGGTGAGCGACATGCTGCAGGGTCTGACCCCGCTGGCCACCGCCTACGCCCGGGCCCGAGGTCAGTGGTCACATGGTCATAATAATGGGGATAAAATATATATATATACGTATATAGAATATACATAATATTTTAGGAAACTTAAAATACAGCAAAGTGAATCCAAAACAATTTGCCTTCCATTCCATCCAAGCCTGGGGCACCTCATTTCAAATGGCGGACGTTTAGCTTGCGACTCATTCGCTTGTCGTCCCTGATGACATGACTTCACTTCCTGTCCCCTCAGGTTCAGACAGGATGTCGTCATTCGGAGACTTCATCGCTCTGTCGGACGTGTGTGACGTCCCCACGGCCAAAATCATATCTAGAGAGGTAGGACACCAGAGCTTCCCTGTCGACCAATCGGAAGGCTTTTCCTTGGGCTGAGCTGACCTGACCACCTGTTCCCAGGTGTCCGACGGCATCATCGCCCCGGGATACGAGGAGGAGGCTCTGAAAATCCTCTCCAAGAAGAAGGGTGGGAAATACTGTGTCATCCAGGTACAATGACTCCTAGTTACTGAGTATTAAACAATGTATTTATCATAGGATGATCATCAAGTAGTAACCATGTGTTTGGTCTGTTCTTGATATTAGTTGACTGATTTTAGTTGATACGGTGACAGGTTGTCATGGTGACTGGCTATAACGAGTTGTCATGGTAACTGTGGTTTTGGTCTGTTGATACTAGCTGACTGGTTGTAGTTGTCGCATTGACAGGTTGTCATGGTAACGGTTGTTGGTCTGTTAACACTAGTTGACTGGTTATGGCAGTGACGGGTGGTCATGGTAACGGCGGGTCTGTTCCAGATGGATCCGGAGTACCAGCCCGAGGAGGAGGAGGTCCGGGTTCTATTTGGTCTTCATCTCAAACAGAAACGGAACGGAGGTCTCGTCAACAAGGAGCTCTTCAGCAACGTCGTTTCCAAGGGAACGGTGAGCCGCTCCATATGCCTATTATGGGATGAACTTGTGCATTCCACAAGCTTATCCCATAATAGTTTTACAGGACAATTTATTGATATTTTGACCAATTAACATGGTTGTCAGCAAATCTCAATGAAGGCACTATATAGCCGGTTTAAACATGGGAACATTTGAACACCTGGATGAGGTCTTGTCTGCCACCAGGTGACGTTGTGATGCTCTGTTCTCCAGCTCTCTGAGGATGCCCTCCGGGACCTGATCGTGGCGACCATCGCCGTCAAGTACGCCCAGTCCAACTCTGTCTGCTATGCCAAGGACGGCCAGGTAACCTGGGGCTGGGGTCTGTAGGGTGAGGGCGGACTAGGGTCTCCTCACCTCGAGGACCAGGTAGAGGTGATAGGTGAGAGTTTGCAGTCTTATCGCTTTGAAAGAGGACAGACTACTTTTCATTTTAAAACGTACGTCTCTATAAATGAATTAATTTATTAGACCCTTGCTATAAACTGTTGCCTTTAGGAGTGTGGGGACTAGAGGGAGTGTGGGGACTAGAAGCAGCAGGTCCCTCAGGCCATGAAACAGTTGACACTGTGTGTGTGTGTGTGTGTCCCCCTCCCTCCAGGTGATAGGCATCGGCGCGGGACAACAGTCTCGTATCCACTGCACCCGCCTGGCGGGGGACAAGGCGGACAACTGGTGGCTGCGGCACCACCCGACAGTGCTGGGCATGAAGTTCTGCGCCGGGGTGAAGCGGGCGGAGATCGCCAACGCCATCGACCAGTACGTCAGCGGCACCATCGGCGAGGTGAGAGGTCCTCTAGAGTGTGTGTGAGAGATGGGTTGTTAATATAGGCTGTTACCTACGCAGCGGTAGTTGAGTTCTTACATATGTATGTATGTGTGTATGTGTGTATGTGTGTATGTGTGTGTGTGTGTGTGTGTGTGTGTGTGTGTGTGTGTGTGTGTGTGTGTGTGTGTGTGTGTGTGTGTGTGTGTGTGTGTGTGTGTGTGTGTGTGTGTGTGTGTGTGTGTGTGTGTGTGGTGTGTGTGTGTGTGTGTGTGTGTGTGTGTGTGTGTGTGTGTGTGTGTGTGTGTGTGTGTGTGTGTGTGTGTGTGTGTGTGTGTGTGTGTGTGTGTGTGTGTGTGTGTGTGTGTGTGTGTGTGTGTGTTACAGGGTCCGGACCTGCAGGCCTGGAAGGCCATGTTTGAGGAGGTCCCGGAGCCGCTGACGGCGGCGGAGAAGCAGAGCTGGGTGGGCTCTCTGCAGGGGGTGGCGCTCAGCTCTGACGCCTTCTTCCCCTTTAGGGACAACGTGGACCGTGCCAGGAAGGTAGGAGTGTCTCTCTCACTCACGCACGTACACACATGGATACAGACCTCTAATCCTCACCCACGTCCACCACATGGGTCTCTAGTCCGACCTGCAGTTTTAACTGAACCTAATCTAGTGGTGTGTCACAACCAAAGGTCTAACGACCAAACAAATTACACCTGGACCGGGCTGTTGTGAAGCCAACCCGTCCAGTGAGCGCTTTTAAGCACAGGTCCCGGCAGGAATTTAGACAAAACGTTTGTTACAAGGGTAAATTATATTTATTCACTATGGGGAATCAAACCCACAACAACACAAAAACGCATCGCATCCACACACTGTGGCAAACAGGCAACCTCTAACACTCCACTCTGGTCGGTGGCAATGACACAATGAGGCGCCCGGATGGGTGTCACATGGCAGGCTTTATCCACCCGTCCTAACGAGGCTGATTGCCGACAGCCGCCGCTCATCAGGCAATCAGCGCTCTCTAGAGGAGAGACGGGCGGCACCTGGGAAGGAGAAACAAAAAGGGGGCCAATACAACGGTGACACACATCAAATACAAATAACAAATATAACATACTAACCTGATGTTTACAAACATGATAACAATGTTAATGACCCACCCATGGACGTCACACCTCCCCCCATAGAAGCGAACCTATTGGGTGAGCAAAACATTGTTACCTATGAATCAACATCCGATTAGTACCCCCAGACCTACCCTCTGGACAAGGCATCGGCCACAACATTGTCCACGCCCTTTTTGTGGCGTATGACAATATTGTAGCCCTGCACCAGTAGGGCCCAACGCATCAATCGCTGATTGCTGTTGTACATCTGGGCCAAAAACACCAACGGATTGTGGTCCGTGTAAACCAACACCGGAATGGAGCTGGACCCCACGTACACCTCAAAATGTTGGAGGGCGAGGAGCATCGCCAGCGTCTCCTTCTCGATGGTGGAATAGTTAAGCTGATGATGCTTGAACTTCACCGAGAAGTAGCAAACCGGGTGATGCACGTCGCCCTCTCCCTCCTGTAACAGCACAGCTCCAGCCCCAGCAGCACTCGCGTCGACCTCCAGCTGAAAAGGACGAGCAAAGTCAGGGGCTGCTAGAACAGGGGCACTGCACAAAAGGGATTTTGCAGTCTCAAAGGCGCACTGACATTCCGTGGTCCACACAAACGGCACAATAGGACTACATAATGAGGTGAGCGGAGCTACCGCCACCGAAAAGTTCCGACAAAAACAACGGTAGTATCCAGCCATTCCCAGGAAGCGCCGAAGCTCACGCCTAGTGGAAGGGGCTGGATACGCAAGAACCGCTGTGACCTTCGCGTCAACCGGGCGGACCTGTCCATGTCCCACCTGTTTGCCCAAGTAGGTCACAGTGGCTTTACCGAATTCACATTTAGCGAGGTTCAGAGTCAACGACGCCTCCGCCAAACGTGCAAACACCACCCGTAAGCTAGCAATGTGCTCCGCCCATGTGTCGGAGTACACCACTACATCGTCCAAGTACACGTTGCACTTCGGCACATCCCCCAACACCAGATGCATCAGTCGTTGGAACGTGGCCGGTGCATTTCTCATGCCGAAGGGCATGACGGTGTACTGCAGAAAGTGGTCCGGTGTAACGAACGCCGAAATATCCGAGGCTCGCTCTGTCAGGGGAACCTGCCAGTACCCCTTCAAGAGGTCGAGCTTCGTGATAAATACAGCGGGACCAATACTATCGATGCAGTCATCCATCCTAGGTAACGGGAACGAGTCAGGCACCGTTACAGCATTCACCTTCCTGTAATCAGTACAGAAACGGGAAGACCCATCAGCCTTGGGAGCTAAAAGGCAAGGAGAGCTCCATGGACTACGGCTAGGTTTAGCTAGCCCATTTTCCAGCAGGTACAAAGCCTCTTTCTTCATGACCTCCCTCTTCGCCATCGGACACCGATATGCGTGTTGTTTAATGGGGGTCGCACTCCCAACATCAACATCGTGCTCCAGGACGGTCGTTCTGGAAGGGACATCAGAAGACAACATTGGATATGACAACAACAGTTGTCTCACATCCCTACCCTGAGATTCGGGCAGGTACAATAAACGAGCAGTGACGTCACCCATGAATTCACAGTTAGACAGCCGACCCGTCTGCTGACCCTCGGACAGCACGGTCAAATCATCATCCGGCAGGGAGCTCACACATGTCAACAAAACAGATGGAACAGCTCCGGGACTGCTAGGCGGTCCCTCCTGCTTCCTCCCATCATCTCGGGTGAGATATTTTTTTAACATATTGATATGACACAAACGTGTCTTTCTGCGCCGCTCGGGCGTACATATTATATAATTAGTGTCTGACACTTTTTTCTCCACTTTATAAGGTCCTGAGAACCGGGCAGAGAGCGCAGAACCAGGCATAGGCAGCAAAACCAACACTTCATCTCCAGCCTCAAACTGACGCCCCACCGCCTTCTTGTCAAACCGTTTCTTCATTTCCCCCTGGGCAGAGGCGAGGGCTTCCTTAGCCAATGAGGTCGCACCGTGGAGACGCTCCTTACACTGGGAGACAAAATCCAACACACTCGACCTGGGAGAAGAACCAGACAACATCTTCTCTTTGAGCACCTTTAATGGACCACGCATACCGTGACCGAACACTAGCTCTGCAGGGCTAAATCCAAGCGACTCCTGCTTGGCATCCCTAATAGCAAAGAGCATAAATGGCACTCCCTCATCCCAACCACAACCTGTATCAATGCAGTACTTTTTCAGCATCGCCTTCAGTGTCTGGTGCCAGCGCTCTAGTGCCCCTTGTGACTCAGGATGATAAGCAGTAGACACTGTATGAGTGACACCCAAGGCCTGCAATGATTGATTAAAGGTCTTAGACATAAAATTTGTCCCTTGGTCAGACTGTACAACTTTTGGCAGACCAAATGTTGTGAAAAACTTGCTCAAGGCTTTGGTAATGGCCGGAGCAGTAATTTTCCTCAGAGGAATCGCCTCTGGGAAACGGGTGGAAACACACATGATCGTCAACATGTATTGATTACCTGCTTTTGTTTTGGGCAGGGGACCCACACAGTCAATGATCACATGTTCAAAAGGTTCCCCCATTGCTGGGATGGGGTGCAGAGGAGCTGGCGGCACCCCCTGATTTGGCTTCCCCACTATTTGACAGGTACTACAAGTACCACAAAAATTTACCACATCGGTCTTCAGACCGGGCCAAAAAAAATTCTGCAAAATCCGGTCATACGTTTTGGCGATACCCAAATGACCAGACCACACATGTTCATGTGCCAACATCAACACATGACGCCTACATACCAATGGTAACACAATTTGGTGCACCGTATTCCAATCTTCTCCACACTTTAAGTCTGCTACACCTGGCCTAGCAACCCAGGTGCGCATCAACACCCCCTCCTCCATCACAAAGGTCTGTCTCCTACTAGCCCCAGTAGCAGTACTGGCCACCGCCGCAAAACAGCTAGACAGGGAGGAATCATTTTGCTGAGCAGAGATCAAAGCCTGACGTGTCAGTGGTAGTGGCACGTCAGCGAATTTGGGAATCACCAGCTTCCCTTGAACGCTACTCACAGCACCCTTCTCCATCTCGCCAACAGATGGCCACTCGTCCTTAGCGAGAGCCTCGCCACAGATAGAGTCACTCAACGCCAGACCTTGGTCTCGCTTCCTCTCCTGTGCCCTGGTGACAGCACAAACAGGAAAAACATCGGGGTGACTTTCAATCAACTCACCACATAACAACTCCGATACTGGAGCGTCTACCACCTCCAACACAGGGATTACTTTTCCCCCAGCGATATCATTTCCCATGATGAAGTCAACCCCCTCCACAGGGAAACACGGGCGAACCGCGACAGGAAAACAACCTGTGATTAGTTCCGACTTTACATGGATCTTATGCAACGGCGCGGGCATAAAACCCATTTCAATACCTCTCACAAGGGCACTCGACTTACAGGAAGAAGTCTCGTCTAATGGTAAAATACCAGCTAGGATGAACGACTGAGAACCTCCTGTATCACGGAGTATTCTTATACTCCGTTGATCACACATTTTTCCCGACAAGGACACATATCCATCAAACAAAAAGGGTTCAAAACAGCTATCCGGCTTCTCCAGAGAGCTATTTCGGTCCGGACACGATACCGTTCCAATCAACCCTACCCCTTTTGGTTTCTGGGCCGAACCTCTTGCCTCCTGACGATTTCTCAAGGTGTAACAGTCCCTCACCATGTGGCCTGTTTTTTTACAATAACTACATACAACACCCCTTCCAGATGGCGGTGAGCGTGGCTGGAACGCTCGCTCGTCATCTCCCCGAACTGTTGACTCACGAGGAGAGAACGAGCCGCCTCTAACATATACGTCATTACGTACAGAAACGTGTTTGTGGGTCAGCGCAAATTCATCCGCCAAAATCGCAGCTTGCTGGAGTGTAGCCACCTTGTGTTCGTTCAAGTAGATCACGGTTCGCTCGGGCATGCAGGTTTTGAACTGCTCAATGAGTACCAACTCGCTCAACGATGCCAAGTCCTCCACTTTACACGCCGAACACCACCGATCAAAAAGGGTTCTCTGTTCACGGGAGAAATCAACATTTGTCTGAGAAGGAGACTTTCTGAGAGTGCGAAAACGCTGTCTATACGCTTCCGGAACTAGCTCGTACACACGCAAGACAGCACTTTTCACACTCTCATAAATTAAGCTGTCAGCCATTGTTAACGAAGCACATGCCTCCTGCGCCCATGACCCACCCATGGACGTCACATGGTGTTTAACTGAACCTAATCTAATGGTGTGTAACTGACTCTAATCTAGTGGTGTTTAATTTAACCTAATCTAGTGGTGTTTAACTGAACCTAATCTAGTGGTGTTTAACTGAACCTAATCTAGTGGTGTGTAACTGAACCTAATCTAGTGGTGTGTAACTGAACCTAATCTAGTGGTGTGTAACTGAACCTAATGTTGTTTGACTGAACCCTAAGTTGAATCACATGTCTTCATAACCTTCAGCCATAACTTTTGACGTCGACGTGTAAAAGTTTGATCTCATGTCCTCTTCCCCCCCGTAGAGTGGGGTGGCGTACATCGCCGCCCCCGCGGGCTCCACGGCCGACCAGGTGGTGATCAACGCCTGCAATGAGCAAGGCATCACCCTGGCGCACACCAACCTGCGCCTCTTCCACCACTGAGACCCCAGCCTCTTCACAACACTGTGCCTCTGTGTCTAAACTCCTGCTTACACCCTTAGTTACTTAACATTCCTGTCCCGATGCTGTTTTCTTCACCAAGTGGAGAAACGAGGGCACAGTGTGTGTGTGTGTGTGTGTGTGTGTGTGTGTGTGTGTGTGTTCCTGTTTACAGTTTGTATTAAAGCACGGTGCTCTGTGAAGAAAGTCTGCTTGTTTGTTCTTCGTCAACCCTTGGGGTTCAGGGGAGGTTGTGTTGATGATGCAGAAGAAAACCAATAGTCTTTTAAGGTACTGACTGACTAGTTTCTAACATCTTCCAAGTAATACAGGGTTGAAGTTTGAAATGAACCGTAAATCACCCGTCTGTTCACCAATAGGGTTGTATTTGTCTTACTAAATGCAGTAATGGGTGAAAAGAAACTCAAACAAGTTTGAAATCTGTCCAGCTTTATTAAATCAGATTCTTGTTATGGGAACAACCACTTTGGCACAAACGGTACAAGTACAAAAATAAACGTGCACACCCTACTACTCACACACACAGTGACGGAAAGGATAAATTAGAAAAATAGTTCTGAGGAAAACAAACGAAAGGAACTTTCATCTCACACACACACCTCCAACTCCTCCCTACGGAGAGATGGGAGGCCGTGAACCGAGCGTACCCTTCCACGTACATCTCACTGCTCATCTTTTTTTTTTTTTTAACACTGCTCGATTTCAGACACTTTCTGCTCTTCTATTAAGAATAAATATTTGTTTTTGTGCCACATTACATGAGGGTGAGGAGAATATGAAAGGGTTTATGGTTTACTTGAGTGTATATATATCGAAGGAGAGAACGCCAGGTGAACACAGGGAAATTAATCAAAACAAAACTGATAAAGAGCAAGGCACCCGGAGTGCAAACTTTAGATCAGAGATTGTGTCAGCGGTTTCAGTGTGTTAAGCTTGTCGCTAAGGCAACGGGGTGGGTGGGTTGCCCGGGAAACGGACGATGATTGGGGGGGGGGGAGACGGGGGACGATGTCTCTCTACTCCAGGGGGTTCAGGATGGCGTCTGCCAGTAGATCTGGTCGGAGACACTCGATAGGACAGTGTAGTTGCTAGAGACACAAGAAGAGGATTTAGACGTTTTAACAGGCTGTTTCACACACAGGAACATTTTATTGATGTTAAAAAAAAACGTTTAGTCAAATCAACTATCTGCCAAACTCGAGAACACACACACCAATGTTGGAGCAGGTGGGTGTCCATGAGGTGTCGGTGGGTTCTGAGGGCTACTCACCGGTCTGAGTTGTGTGTTGTCTCCGTAGCGGACCGGCTGCACCAGGCGGCCGTCGGACAGAGAGCCAGGCTTACGACAGTTCTCACAACGCCAACCCTGAGAGAGAGACAGAAGTTGATATATAATAGATCAGAAGCAGATAGATAATAGATCAGTAGTAGATAGACAATAGAAAATAGCTGCGTGGTGTCTCACCTGCTGTCCTCCGAAGCAAGAGCATGTGCAGATCGCTCCCTCATATTCCTTCTGCCACTGCTGGCCCACCTTGTAGGAGTTGCCCTCATCGTAACACACTGATTCATCTATACACACACACACACACACACACACACACACAGCTTAGTGAAGACACACCACAGGGTGTAGCAGAGCCAACACACCCAGCAGCTCTCAGTAGGCTGACCAAGGGCTCCTTGAGCAGAGGAAGGGGTAAGGGAATCGAACCGGCGACTTACGGGGTTCACACTTGAACTCTCCCTTGCCATTGCCGAGACACGTGCAGCTCATCATGTGACCGTTGTCAGCCCGCCGGTCCCACCTCTCCCCCACACCATAGTTCTGCCCGTCGTCATGGCACCACTCTGGAGGCAGAGGTAAACAAACATTATGGTATAACTTATTATATTATTATTACTACATTCATTAGGGTGACAGCGCAAGATAGCCATGTCCGCCTGTCTGCCAGAGAACATGTAGTTCACATTTGTAGTTCCTCTAACAGTTCCTCTAGTCTTGATGGTTCACGGTAGAGTCTAGCGTGTAGTTCCTCTAACGGCCTCTAGGTGGTTCACTGTAGAGACTAACGTGTAGTTCCTCTGAAGACCTGTAGGCGGCTTGCCGTGGTCGTATGCAAAAAAGGTGGGTCGGTTTTTGTAAAGTCAAATGAGTCACTTACTGGAGGAGTCACACCTGAAGTGTCCGCTGCCCATCCCCAGACATTTACACCACAGCTTGAAGCCGGTCTCAGACATGCGCTCCCATTGGGCGCCCACCTGGTGGGTGGTGGCGGTGAACGCATCGTAGCATGAGTCCACGTCAGACACCCCGCTTTCTCTGACTAAAGGACAGAGAGACAGGGCAGGAGGGAGAGAGAGAGAGAGAGAGAGAGAGAGAGAGAGAGAGAGAGAGAGAGAGTAAGAGATTTAAAGTACAGAAATTGTAAAGGAGAAAATTCATTCATTTTTAAACCATCACTACTCCTGTACGGTTACTTCAAATCCTGCTTCAGGTGTAGTTGCATGTATTCAGCCACAAATTGATTTAAAAAAACAAAAACCATCACCAGAATCTAACCACAGAAACAGCACTACCTCTGGAGAAGCAGGGTACTGCACCCGTCGGTTCAGATCGACCAATAATATTCTATAAAGACAATCATCAACAATCACATTTCATGTCCCACATGACCCACTGGCGTCAATGGTCCGACTTCTCTTCGACACTTGCGCTTAAGTACCAGACAAGACAACATCTTTTCAATGGTGTAAACTTCTCGAACATTTCTTGGCGGACACGGACTCACCTGTGTTGCCGACGGTGAGGACCTTGTCCAGGATCTTCTCCTTGATGGTGCCTCTCAGGGCCTCCACGATGACTTTGTAGGACGCCCCGGAGGTCAGACCCACCAGGGTGGCGCTGGTGGCTGTGTGGGGCAGACGCATCTGACGCGCCCCATGTCATTACTTCATTAATCATGTGTCCATTTAGGGCTTAATTCAGCCCCAGTCGGGTGTCACCATACATGTACAGTACAGTAACATGAATTAAGGTCTCACAAAGTCTTATTTTACATTTGTATCTGTCATTTTACTTTTGTACCTGTAATTTTTACATTTGCATCTGTCATTTTACATTTGTATTTTACATTGTGTTTACTAACGTGACCCCAGAATGTAGAATCAGAAAGAAAATCGACAAAAATATGCACAGTTTGAGTAGTAGCGTAGGAAACACAAATTGAGCGATCGGCACGAGAAGATGAAAACTAAACTCTCTAACCCCACTACCTACTAACTAACACCACCACCTCCGCCCGGCAGATAGGAAGCCTCACCTGGAAGTCCATCTCCCCGCTCTGGGAGATCGGCCGGCAGCTGACCAGGTAGGCGGTGGACAGGCGTGCGGCCGGCCAGCGTACGGTGGTGCGTGTCTGGGCCTCCTGGGGCAGCCCCGTGGCCTTCTCTATGAAATCAAACGAGTTAGCGTCGGGCATGGCGGGCGCCACCACCGGCGTGCGCCGGCCATCGCGGCCCGGCGCCGGAAGCAGCACCAGCGTCTCTCCGGCCTCACCGCCGTTACCGCTAAATCCACCACCGTTGGTGGTGGGTTTGTTGCTGTACTCGTACTCCACCCCTTGGCCGTAGCCATCCTGGCCCGCCTGGCCGCTGGAGGTCACCAGGAGGTCGGCGGCGTCGGGCACTTCCAGCACCGCCGCGGGGTCGGTGAGAGGCTGCCTAAGCGAGAGGTCCTCGTCTACGCGGGAGAGAGAGTTAGCAAGCGAGGTTAGACTGGGGAGCGGCAGGGGAGGCGCAGTAGCGTGCCTTGGCCAGCGGGGGGGATGTTTCTCATTGACAACACC
Source organism: Muraenolepis orangiensis (assembly GCA_027704905.1). Classification (NCBI taxonomy): domain Eukaryota; kingdom Metazoa; phylum Chordata; class Actinopteri; order Gadiformes; family Muraenolepididae; genus Muraenolepis; species Muraenolepis orangiensis. Next base: position 17,705,665 of record CM051000.1, on the reverse strand, counting down.
GTGCGGCGTTGGAGAAACATATCAGGGACACACAGGGGATATTTTGAATGGTGTGTCATTCAAAACCACAGATACTGTTTAAAAGTTATTATAATCAGTATCTTCTAGTTGTTTTATTCACAGCCTCTCGGCCCAGAGGTCTGTTCTGACTTTAATCCTTATATTTTGTGACAACCTGCCTCAAATGTGGTCATGTGTGCTTGCATATAGTATAAAGTACATACACTTGTAGATATAGTACATAGTACAGTACATATACTTGCTATGCAACTTGTGTGCATTAACAGACCCACACACACACACACACACAGCTGTGCACACGCACGCACGTGCACACTTACCTCTACCAGGTACCCCAGGTGTGGAGAAGTTACTGCACTGTTTGATCTCATGTACGTGTGTGTGTGTGTGTGTGTGTGTGTGTGTATGTGTGTGTGTGTATATCTATATATATAGATATACACAAAGACTCACCGGTCCTGATTCGGCCCTCCAGAGCCGGGCTCCTCTGGGTGTTCTGCAGGGCGTAGATCTTGATGATGTATTTGGTGGCGGGTCTCAGGCCTGGGGGAACACAGAACCTCCGTCAGCCTCAGAAGGGCCTCCAGGGTGGGGTCCTCTTTAAAGGGCCCCTACATTACCACCACCACCAGGTGATGTGATGTTGATTAGCCTTCACAAGCAATTACACCCATACCCTATAGTGACATCACAAGTGGGAGGGTCCAACCCACCGAGAGAGAGAGAGAGACAGAGACAGACAGAGAAAGATAGAGAGAGAGACATAGAGAGACAGAGAGAGAGAGAGACAAAGAGATAGAGAAAGAGACAGCGTGGAGAGAGAGAGAGAGAGAGAGAGAGAGAGAGAGAGAGAGAGAGAGAGAGAGAGAGAGAGAGAGAGAGAGAGAGAGAGAGACTCAGGTCTCAGGCCTGAGGCACCGCAGGAGGCCTGGAGCCCCGGTTTCCAGGGTTACCGTTGATGGTGGCGTGGTTCTGCCCGGCATGGGGTGACGGACGGAGGGCCTGTGGGGTTCCACCGTACTCCTCGTAGGTGACGTGGTAGCCAGTGATGCGGGTGGAGGGGGGCTGCCAGCGGAAGGACACGCTGACGGGGGTCACGGACATCACCTCCAGGGCGGTGGGGGGCTGGAAGGACGGAGCCGCTGAACCCAGGAAACACACAGACATGGTCGGACGACAGTGAGTGTGTGTGTTCCTCTGTGTGTGTGTCTGTGTGTTTGTCTTTGTGTGTGTGTGTGTGTGTGTGTGTCCCTTTGTGTGTGTGTGTGTGTGTGTATGTGTGCGCCTGTGTCCCTTTGTGTATGTGTGTGTGTCCCTTTGTGTATGTGTGTGTGTGTGTGTGCCTGTGTCCCTTTGTTTGTGTGTATCCATGTGTTTTTGTAAACTTAATTAAAACATACCGAACGCAAAAAATACCTAAAATGTCATTCATTATATATATTTTATGTATGTATATTTTATTCTTACATATGTATATTTGTACAGTTGTTTCCCTTATTATAGGACCGTGGTGTAGTGACTTACCTGTGGTCTCAGTGAGGGTGTAGGGGGCGCTCTTGGCCGCGCCGTTCAGTGTGTACATGATGATCTCATAGGCTGTGGCCGGATGCAGACCTTAACAATCACATACAGTAGATTTGTACAGATTTATTTAAGGAGTTAAATATATATTCATCACAGTTTGATGAAGGAGTCTGACGACTAGCGTGACGACATCCAGGGGAACTGGTCAACCTGTCCAGGTGACCTACCTGTCCAGGTGACCTACCTGTCCAGGTGAACTGGTCTACCTGTCCAGGTGACCTACCTGTCCAGGTGAACTGGTCTGCCTGTCCAGATGAACCACATGTCCAGATGAACTACCTGTCCAGATGACCTACCTGTCCAGATGACCTACCTGTCCAGGTGAACTGGTCTACCTGTCCAGGTGACCTACCTGTCCAGGTGAACTACCTGCCAGACTGATCTGGAATTAACTGTACAAACTGTATTAACTGTAACACTACCTGTCAATGTGAATGAACTACCTGAACTACCTGTCAAGGTGAATGTACTCCCTGAACGATCTGTCCAGGTGGCAAGTAGTAATAACGACATAAATCAGACGAAGCATGAAGGCATGCTTGTACATTTTTGAATCCCTACCTGTCAGGGTGTACTGCTTCTTGTCTCCCGGGACCACCTCCCTGATTGATGGGCTGGACCTGTCGATGGGCGTGGCCAGGATGAGGAAGCCGGAGATGGGCTCCACCTTGGTGCGCCACATCAGTGTGAAGGAAGACTCCGTCTTGTCCCTGACGATGACGTGTCGCGGAGGACTCACTTCTACACACATAGCGAAGACACCGTCAGAACGCTGTGTGTGTTTGTGTGTGTGAGAGTCAGTGTGTGTGTGTGTGTGTGTGTGTGTGTTTGTGTGTGTGTGTGTATGTGAGCGTGTGTGTGTGTTACCTTGCAGTGTGGCGACTTCTCTTGTTAATGGTTTACTGGAGAGAGTGTCTCGAAGCGCAAACACCTGGATAGTGTATGTGGTACCCATCTGAAAACGCACACACACACACACACACACACACACACACACACACACACACACACACACACACACACAATGATGATGAGGAAACTTCTTGACAGAAATCCAAAAATGATATCTTCCCACGAGAAGAGGTCGTGCTATGCGGGTGTGACAATACACACACATAGGGGTGTGGTCAGGACAGAAGGGGGCGGGGCCATAATGTGGAGGGAGGGGGCAAGGCCTACCATCAGACCACTGGCGGTGGCGCTGGTGGTGTCGGGGGCCAGGTGCAGCTCCTTGGCGGGCCCCTCGTAGCTGTCCATGGGGAGGAACACCACGCGGTATCCGCTCAGCTGGGAGTCCGGGGCCTGCCAGGACAGAACCACCATGGTGGCCTCCACGGAGTCCAGCCTCAGGTTCGTCGGAGCCGGGAGGGCTGAGGGGTCCAGGACCAGAGGGTCAAGGGTCAAGGACCAGAGGGGAAAACACAAAATCAACCACAACAACAAAACAATCAATCTGAAAACTAGGTGGGCGTCCGAATTCCATCTGAATTCAGAAGGAATTTAGAAGGAATTCAGAAGGAATTCATATTTATTTGGAGAAATGCTTGTAATTCATCCATATTTATTAGTGTTCAACATTCGGTTTTTGTTTGCACAAAATAACGGGGTGTGTGTGTGGTGTGTTTGTGTCATGTGTATGTATGTATGTATGTAGTGTGTGTGTGTGTGTGTGTGTGTGTGTGTGTGTGTGTGTGTGTGTGTGTGTGTGTGTGTGTGTATGTTTGTGCATGGATGCATATATGTACACATATTCTCATAGGGTGAACTTGCGGCCCTCCCCCCTACCCCCTCCCCCTTACCGGTGGGATGTGAGCCCACCAGCGGGGCGCTGGGCCGGCGGTCCTGGACGGCGATGACCTTGACGGTGTAGAGGGTGGTGGGCTTCAGCCCCCGCAGCACCGCGCTGCTCTGGTCGGGCCGCGGCGCGGGCCTCAGGTCCCTCTCCCGCTCCCCGGGGCCGGAGTACTGCACCCGGTAGGAGGTGACGTGGCCGCCGGGCCGGGCCCAGGAGATCCGCATGGAGTCGGACTCCACGTCGGAGAAGCTCAGCTCCTTGGGAGCTTCCATGTCTGCAGACGAGAGAGAGATCACACATTGGTATAACGAATGTGTGAATGAGTGTTTGAATGAGTGTGTGAATGAGTGTGTGAATGAGTGTGTGAATGAATATGTGAATAAATGGGTGAATGAATGTGGGAATGCATGGGTGAATGAGTGTGTGAATGAGTGTGTGAATGAATGTGTGAATGAATGTAGGAATGAATGGGTGAATGAATGTGTGAATGAGTGTGTGAATGAATGTAGGAATGAATGGGTGAATGAGTGCGTGAATGAATGGGTGAATGAATGGGTGAATGAATGGGTGAATGAATGGGTGGATAGCGCTTTGGTTAAAAGTGCTATATAAATGAAGTCCATTTACCATTTCATATTCATAATGCACCCAGCCTGTGATAAACTAAGGTTCATGAATAGTTATTATTTTATTAGGACTATGATTTCTGTAGGATTATTTAGGAATTGCTGAATTGCAACCACCCTTTACCACAGCATAATAACAACAATTTTGATTATACAACTAACATCATTATTATAATTTTTCCAAATATTATTCAGGGTATATTTCTCACGATGTCTTGTCACAGTCCAATAATAAAAGAACATTTCTGGTCATGTGACCAGATCTCCACCGACCAGTGGTGGCAGTCTGGACGGCAGGCTGGGAGGCCTTGTTGTCCTTGTCCAGGGTGGAGAGACGGACGGTGTAGACGGTGGACGGACGGAGGCCCGTGATCACCTTCTCCGTCTGGCCTGCGGGGACACGGAGGACAAGACGGAGGACATGATGAGCCGAGGACCAAAAACCAAAGACTCTTCATGGGTTTTTCCCCTCTGTTCCATTCATACACGGTAGGGAATACATGGGCCTGTTTTATATATGTTGTATGAACTGTTTATATGTTGTGTTTTGTATAATTATACTTTATGTAGAAATGTGCTTTGTATATACAGTATGTGTACATATATATGTGTGTGTGTGTGTGTGTGTGTGCATGCCTGTGTGCGTGCATGCCTGTGTGTCTCTATAAAATAGATGAATATGTGTTTTTGTTAAATATATCCAGGTCTAAAAGAATAATAAAATATATATACATATAACGTATATATATATATATATATATATATATATATATATATATATATATACATATAACGTATATATATATATATATATATATATATATATATATATATATATATAACGTATATGTATATATATATATAACGTATATGTATATATATATATATATAACGTATATGTATATATATGTATATATAACGTATATGTATATATATATACATATAACGTATATATATATATATATATATATATATATATATATATATATATATATACAGTATATACTTAGCATATATACTGTAAAGTATACACTGTTAAGTACATACTGTATAAAACAAGTTAACGCTATATACTGTATATATATACAGAACGTTAACCCCTGGTGGCAGGACAAGTACCAGGGCCGAGGACCTCCGAGAAGGAATCTCCAAGCTGGTCCTGGGGGACGCTGGTGATCTTGTAGCCCGAGACGGGGCCCCGAGCGGGGGTCCAGCGGACGGTGAGGGAGTCAGGGGTTTTCCCTGTGACCTCCAGGCCTGTAGGGCTCTCCATGTCTTGGGGGGGGGAGAAGAGAGAGAGAGAAACATGAAGCTTCCAATGCTCACGTTCCCGCCGGGGGAGGTGAGGTGGTTGACAGAAGAAGAAGGTTTATATAAAACTAGTAATCTAATACAGTGGCCGTAATCCACGCGTTGACCGCTTATCCCGGCACCATGGCCCCCTCACCGGTGGTGTGTCTGACGGAGACGGGGGTGCTGTAAGATGGGCTGTCCCCCCTCCCGCTGACGGCGTACACGGTAACGGTGTAGTCTGTGGCCGGGCTCAGCCCTGTGATGGTGGCGTTGGTCTCCCTGCCGGGCAGGGTGAACTCCCGGGGGGTCTCCCCCGCTGGAGAGAGAGAGAGAGAGAGAGAGAGAGAGAGAGAGAGAGAGAGAGAGAGAGAGAGAGAGAGAGAGAGAGAGAGAGAGAGGAGAGAGAGAGAGAGAGAGAGAGAGAGAGAGAGAGAGAGAGAGAGAGAGAGAGAGAGAGAGAGAGAGAGAGAGAGAGAGAGAGAGAGAGAGAGAGAGAGAGAGAGAGAGAGAGAGAGAGAGAGAGAGAGAGAGAGAGAGAGAGAGAGAGAGAGAGAGGAAAGAAGAAGAGACAAAACAGGAGGAGAGAGAGAGAGAGAACGGAGCACATTCAGAACAGCCCATTATTATTGCTCTATTATTGATGTTGTTGTAGTTGTTGTGTTGTCTCTAGTGATGACTGAGGTACCTGTGGTCCCGTAGGTGATCCTGTAGTACCTCACTGTGGCAGAGGGGGCGTCCCAGCTGATGCTGATCGTGGTGGGCTCAGAGGAAACCACCGCCAGGTCACTGGGGGCGTCTGAGACTGAGAGAGAGAGAGAGAGAGAGAGAGAGAGAGAGAGTTATAGGGCAGGGAGGTGACAGGGTTACGCTGTAGTTACTACTGTCGCCTTGGTTACGCGTCACCATAGTCACAACTGTTGCCACGGTTACACGTCGCCATAGTTATACTGTCACCATAGGTACACTGTCGCTAGAGTTACACCGTTGCCGTCACCATAGTTACTACTGTCACTCTAGTCACTACTGTCACCATAGTAACTATTGTGACAGCAGTGACTAGAGTGATAGTCACTGCCATAGTTACTACTGTCACCATAGTTACTACTGTCACCTAAGTTAAATAGTTTCCATAGTTACTACTGTCACCATAGTTACTACTGTCACCATAGTTACACTGTCGCCATAGCTACACCGTCACCATGGTTACATGTTCACCATAGTTACCATAGTGACGCTGTCAGGACCCCCATGTATCTACTTCTAAACAACATGGGCAGGACTCACTGGTGCCCTGCGTGCCGGTCAGAGGAAGGCTCTCGTCGGGTCCGTTCAGGGCGACCAGCGAGATCAGGTACTCGGCCTCTGGCTCCAGGCTCGTCAGGGTGTAGCGGGTACGGCTGGGGGGCAGACGCTCTTCCTTCCCCCGCTGGCCACCGCCCACCCGCTCATAGCGCAGCCGGTAGCCGTCGATGCTGGCCGTCGGCGCCACCCAGTGGACAGAGAAGGAGGCGGTGGTGATGTCAGAGAAGTCCAGACCGGTGGGAGAGTCCAGGGCTGTGGGGGGGTAGGGAGGGAGGGGGAGGGGGGGAAGGGTGAGTACGGAGCTACACACGGATAGACAAAACATGCACACACACTCTCACGGCGGATGAAGGCGTGACTCACTGGTCCTCTGGGTGACGGTGACCGGCTCACTCTCTCGGTTCCCGTACACACACACCACGCTGACGCTGTACACGGTGTAGGGCAGCAGGTCTGAGGGACCACAGGAGAAACACACACACACACGTCAGACACACACACACACCTCCTGGAACATTACTGGAATAAGAAACATATTTCACATGTCCTGTGACCTGTGAGTTTATGCGGCCTTGGTAGACGGTAATAGAAACATTTTGACATTAAATAAATACGCCTGAAAGACTGAAGCATTCAATAAAAGTATCAAAATGTTCCATGTCATAACAGGAGGGTGTATAGGAAAGGAACAGGATGCCAACAGGATGTACAGCACAGTGTGATACAGGAAGTGAACAGAAAATGTACAGGAAGTGAACATGGAGTACAGTGTAGTAGTGTACAACAGGAAGAGAACAGGAAGTGAACATTAATTGAACATTTGAATGCAGTACAGTGTACAACAGAAGGCAGCACAGACGCTGACAGGAAGTCATGAGTCTCACTCTGCAGCAGGACGGTGTTGGTGGCTCCGCCCTCATTGATCTCCTTCAGGTCCTCGTCGCTGGCCAGCGGGTGGTAGCGCACCACGAAGCGGGAGATTTGTCCGGGCGTGGGAACATGGGGGATGGCCCAGGTCACCCTCATGTGGTCGGGACCCACCCCCCCCACGCTCAGCCTCTCCGGGGCCGGGACACCTGCGGAGGTTTGAGTGATCAGCGAATCAGAGAGTCTGAATCAAAGAGCGCTCTTACAGGAAGTCAGCCTAGTTAGCCTATGGCCGCGATTCAGGACAGGAAGTTAGCCTGTGGGTTTCCTACCTGGCGTCACAGTGGTGGTCACCGCTGTGCTCTCTTGGTCTCCCTTTACCGCCACCACACTGATGTCGTGCTCCACCCCGGGACTCAGGGCCTCCAGGGTCCAGGAGGTCTGGTCCGGTCCAACAAACTCCTCCAGGGAGTCCTGGCGCTGGCCCTCGATGGACGACCCGCGGCTCATCACCCGGTATCCGGTCAGGCCTGCAGGAACACAGCATTTAAAGAACCAACCCGGAGGCCCTCGAGCTGGAAAATGTAAAACCACCCGGCTGACGGCCAGCTAAAGGCCAGCTGAAGGCCAGCTGAAGGCCAGCTAAAGGCCAGCTAAAGGCCCAGTTGAAGGCCTAGCTAAAGGCCCAGTTGAAGGCCTCGCTGAAGGCCAGCTAAAGGGCTGGCTGAAGGCCCAGCTGAAGGCCAGCTGAAGGCCAGCTGAAGGCCAGCTAAAGGCCAGCTAAAGGCCCAGTTGAAGGCCTAGCTAAAGGCCCAGTTGAAGGCCTCGCTGAAGGCCAGCTAAAGGGCTGGCTGAAGGCCCAGCTGAAGGCCAGCTGAAGTCCAGCTGAAGGCCAATTGAAGGCCAGCTGAAGGCCCAGCTGAAGGCCCAGTTAAAGGCCCAGCTAAAGGCCCAGTTAAAGGCCTAGCTAACGGGTTTTAGGCTGGACAAGATGGGGTCATCGTAGGTTGATATTTGCCTGGTGTGTTGGATCTGCTCCAGCTGACGGTCCAGCTCTGGGCGTCCGGGTCGGGCCTGACACTCAGGTCAGTGGGGGCGGAGGGCACTGGGGGGGAGGGGGCGTTAGTGTTAGCATGGTGTTAATATGGGATGTAATCAAACCAACACAATCGATTTTAGTGAGCTTTTAAATGTAATTGATCTAAGACTTTATCCATCTCGGAATGGTCAAACAAGACAATGATAAACATGAATATACACCTCTGAACTAAATACATGTGAGAGAATACATGTCCAGTGTATAATAATGAACCAATGTCCAATAAAAAACATTTACATAATCATCTGAAGAAAAAATCTGTGCTTGGTTGTTAAATGTGCAAATAAATCCAAGGTAATATCAGCGATATAACGGTAACCAATCAGGACACAGATCCCTGACGACTCACGAGTCACGATGTTGTGGTTGAAAGGGTTGCCGCGGTTACGCCCGTTGACCATGGGCTGGAGGCTGTAGGTGTACTCTGTCCCGGGGGTCAGGCCCGTCACCGAGACCGTCCCGGAGTCGGAGGTGGTCGGTTGGGGCGTCGTACCGGACTGGCCGGGCAGGGCTGGCTGGGCAGACAGCTGAGGACCAGAGAGAGGACAGCAGAGGACCTTTAGAAACCCCTTAAGGAACTAACTACACTAAAAGCAATAAGACAAAACTGGGATAGTTTATTAATGCCTGATGGGAGATTCGGGTGTCAGAGCAAAAACATGTAGAGGACAGTAGTAATAGAAGCATAAACAAGTGAAGGTAGAACAAAGCAGCACCTTGTAGCTGAAGCGGGGCACCGGAGACCAGGTGACGATGATGGAGGTGTCCGTGTACACCGGGGTGAAGTTAGGGAAGGTACCCGTCTGGGGAGCTGGGACAATGGAGAGTTTTATCAGCATGTTTCCGTTCTGTCCTATTGTCCTGTAGTCTTGTCTACAGGACGTTGGTGTTATTCCATCGTGACCTATTCCATCATGACCTATTCCATCATGTCCTATTCCATCATGACCTATTCCATCATGTCCTATTCCATCATGTCCTATTCCATCATGTCCTATTCCATCATGTCCTATTCCATCATGACCTATTCCATCATGACTTATTCCATCGTATTGTCCTGTCATGTTCTGTCCTTTTGTTCTGTCCTATTCTGACTTGTCCTGTTCTGTCCTGTTCTGTCCCAGTGGATTCTCACATGGGATTATGTGTAGGGGATTGCAGCTAAATAAGTCCTGTCCTGTCCTAGCCCATCTTTTCCTGTCCTAGCCCATCTTGTCCTGTCCTAGTCCATCTTGTCCTGTCCTAGCCAACCTTGTCCTGTCCTAGCCCACCTTGTCCTGTCCTAACCAATCTTGTCCTGGTTTAACCTATATTGTCCTGTATTAACCTACCTTGTCCTGTATTAACCTACCTTGTCCTGAATTAACCTAGCTTGTCCTGTATTAACCTACCTTGTCCTGTATTAACCTATCTTGTCCTGTATTAACCTACCTTGTCCTGTCCTAACCCATCTTGTCCTGTATTAACATACCTTGTCCTGTCCTAACCCATCTTGTCCCGTATTATCCTACCTTGTCCTGTCTGAGTCCCCTATCCTCCTGGCTGTGTCCTCGCTCCATGGTGTGGTGTGTACTCACTGGTGGTGAAGTGCTGGCTGGTCTCGGGGCTGAGGTGGTCTTCCAGGTGGGAGTGCAGGGTGACTGTGTACTCAGTCTCAGGCTCCAGGTCCTTCAGGTGGTAGCGGGTCATGTCCAGTGGGAACCGGCGGGAGAAGAGCTCCTCTCCTCGCCTGCTCAGCACCAACATGTATCCCTTTACCGGGGACTGGGGGGCGCCCCATGACACCAGTGCGGTGTCCGGACCCACATCCGAGATCTGCATGTCTGCGGGCTTGTCCGGCTCTGGAGGCGTGGGCAAAAACACACAATGTTTAGTTATCTTAATGTGTATCTTAATGTGACTTTGACACAACTTGGTGGTGAGATTACTTATGGGCCGAGGAACAGTTTGGCTTAGATCCGGATCCGAATCCGGATCCGGATCCAGGGGACTTTTTGGTGTGGCGTAGGTATGCACTCTACTGAGGGCCCAGTTTATATAATATACAGTTTATATTTAACTCATATACACAGTATATATAAATATATATATATATACATATAAATATGTATGAGTTATAATATACATATATATATATATATATATATAACTCATACATAAATATGTACTGGTATCTGGTATCTGGTATCCCTTTCTGACATGTCTAGGATATATTTAACTCATATATACAGTATATATATATATATATATATATATATATATATATACATATAAATATGTATGAGTTATAATATATATATATATATATAACATACATAAATATGTACTGGTGGTCTGGAATCCCTTCCTGACGTGTGTCTAGTATATATTTAACTCATATATATATATATATATATATATTTAACTCATATATGTTCTAACTCATATATAT
>CM051000.1:17639647-17687147 GCA_027704905.1 Muraenolepis orangiensis | reverse complement strand
CTCCTCGTGCGCTGCAGAGACGAGAGAGAGAGAGAGAATTTTAAATGTTCTAATTGAATTTCGAATGGAATGGAATTTCGAATGGAATTTCAAACTGGATAGCGTCTCTCCTCACCGGCCATGGGACAGAAGCCGTAGCTCTCGTCCCTGTACTCCGGCACGGTGCTGCACCACTTCATGGCGTCGCGGCGGCCGTCCGACGTGCACTCGGTGTAGTTGCGGCCGTTGTACAGGAAGGGGAAGTGGCAGAGGGCGCCGTTGGAGTTCCCGCCTCGGGTCGGCACGATGGCTGGTGGACCGCAGACAGTCGGTTTATTTTTATTTATTTATTATTATATTTATTTTATTACGGATTAAAAAAAACAGATCCGCATCTGCTGGGTGTCCCCGGGGGAATCGTATCCCGATATTACCATAAATGGTCTTAAATCGTCATCGGCATTTCAACCTAAATAATATGTTACCAACTGTGTGAAATATAACACAAAATGCTTTTTTTGGCCCATCTCCCAATGCAAAAGAATGTAAATTCCTAAATTGATATGATATACTGTATATATATATATATATATATATATATATATGTGTGTATATTGCACTAGCGGTGTTCCCTCACAGTGTTTCTCGGAGCAGAAGGAGTACCGCTGGTCCGAGTCGTAGTCGGAGCTGGTGGAGCACCACAGCTGGCCGTCGGTGCGAGCGTCCTGCGTACAGGAGTAGTACGTCTTACCGCCGAACGTGAAGGGGAACACACAGGGCTGACCATCAGCATTACCGCCATACACCTGGGAACGCGCTTCTACACACGCATACGCGCACACAAAACACACACACACACGTGCACACACACGCGCACACACACACACGCGCACACACACACAACCCAACAGAATAAAGTGTCAACTAAAACTCAGAAAGTGTAAACGTTCACAGGTAAAAGTAAAAAATGTAAGAGTGTAAACGTTCACATAGCGTAAAGGTGTAAGTGTACACGTGGACGTGTGTCCCGGGTCCCGCGTGGTCTCACCCCAGTCCTGGCAGCTGATGCCGTTGCCCAGGCAGGTGCAGATGAGCTGTTTGCTGCCCTGGGTGCGGACCCAGCGCTGGCCGTCCCGGTATGTGGTACCGGCGTCCGTTCGGCAGGTTCCCTCGGTGGGGGGCGCCGGGTGGGGGATGGGAATGATCCTCACAAGGGTCATCACGGGGTTCACGATGGCTGTGCCTGACGTTTAGGGAGCAGGGGGGGAGTGTGTGTGAGAGTGTGTGTGTGTGTGTGTGTGTGTGTGTGTGTGTAAGTGAGAGTGTGTACGTGAGAGTGTGTGTGTGTGTGTGTGTGTGTGTGTGTGTGTGTGTGTGTGTGTGTGTGTGTGTGTGTGTGTGTGTGTGTGTGTGTGGTGTGTGTGTGTGTGTGTGTGTGTGTGTGTGTGTGTGCAGATCCCCCCTCCCCCCCTCACCTTGCTGCTGGATGGTGTGTTCACACTTCCACTCCCCCCGTCCGTTCCCGTTGCAGATGCAGGTCTGGGGGACGTCCTGCTCCGTCCTCTTGGTCCAGGTCTCCCCGATGCGGTAGGAGCCCCTCGTCTGGGGGTCGTTACAGCGGTCTGGGGGAGACAGAGACCACTACTCAGACCAGACGGTAGCTTGAATATATGTAGCTGTGTGTGTGTGTGTGTGTGTGTGTGTGTGTGTGTGTGTGTGTGTGTGTGTGTGTGTGTGTGTGTGTGTGTGTGTGTGTGTGTGTGTGTGTGTGTGTGTGTGTGTGTGTGTGTGTGTGTGTGTGTGTGTGTGTTGTATGTATGTGTGTGTGTGTATGTATGTATGTGTGTGTGTGTGTGTGTGTGTGTGCGTGTGTGTACATGTGTGTGTCCAGCTCACTCTTGGTGGTACAGGTGATTTGACCGTTCCCCTCCCCCATACAGGTGCAGTCCACCATCATCCATCCCTGATAGGTCCTCTCCCAGGTGTCCCCCACCACGTAGGAGGAGCCAGCCGCGGTGTCGTAGCAACGCTCCGCTACACACACAACACAAAACACACACACAACACACACACACACACACAAACACACACCACACACACAAACACACACTTGTTGGCAACTGACACTTGACCAACTGACACACACCCTCGGTATCTCAAACACTATCACGAAAATTGAAAAAAGGGTTTAAATTTGCTTTTTAAACAAAAAGATGATATAGTTGTCCCACATGAAGCAGATCAATACTCTAGTGCTGACCTTGTGTTCCTGGAGAGAGGACAGCCCTCAAATATTTACCAATATTAACACTTCTGGGAAATCACCTCATTCGCAATGAGGGGTAAAAACCTTCCAAATCCGGAACCATCCAATGATGTTCAAGAACCATTTTTACTAGATTATTGACACCAGATTATTGACACCAGATTATTAATGATGTTCAAGAACAAGAATTTTACTAGATTAATGACAGCAGATTATTGACACCCGATTATGCTAAACAGATAACTGACATCAGATGATCGACACCAGATTAATAACACCAGATTACTGACACCAGATTGTGAATGATGTTGAAGAACCATTTGATTATCAACACCAGATTATTTACATCAGATTATAAACACCAGATTATTGACACCAGATTATTGACACCAGATTATTGACTCCAGATTATGAAAACCAGATTATTAACACCAGATTATTTACACCAGATTATTACAACCAGATCATTGATGCCATATTAATAACACCAGATTATGAAGACCAGATTATTAACACCAGATTATGTACAGCAGATTATTAAAACCAGATCATTGATGCCAGATCAATAACACCAGATTATGAACACCAGATTATGAACACCAGATTATGAACACAGGGTTCTCTCACCGACGGGCTTGCAGGTCCACTCTCCCTTGTTGTTGCCCAGACAGACACACTGCAGCATGTAGGCCCCGCTCTGGTGGGGTCTCTGCCAGGTGTCCCCGATCACGTAGGACCGCCCGTCCTCGTGACAGCGGTCTGCACACGGGGACAAGAAGGACAAGTTACACATCCACCACATGTTTAGACACATGTAGACACGCACACATGACAACCATGAGACTCAATCATTTTGCATGCACATTGCCCTGGGTAAAGGTTCTTACATCGTAGTTTGTACAAAACCAAAGTGTTGTACAAATATGTAAGTAAATTTGTGAAATATTTGTGGAATTTATTTCCCCAATGCTAAAGAATCCTTCAAAAAACAATCCTGGATCCGGGTTTGAATCCGGATCTGTGCCAAAATCGGATCAACTACTCCTTGGCCCATAAATGATCTAACCACCAGGGGTTGTCCAATTCCTTACAGAACTTTTTGAGTTATCTTGCTAAAAGACAAACAGAAAATCCCTCTTCGTCGGGGGGGTAACAAAGTGGTGCGGCGTTAGGAGTCTAGGAGTCTTCTATCACAGGGTTTTCTACTTACTTGCGATGGTACAGCTGAGTTTTCCCGCCGTGACGCATGTACAGTCCCAGATCATCCCATCCTTGGGCCGCTCGTACGTCTCGCCCGTGCGGTACGTCCGGCCATTGGTCGTGTCGTAGCACGACTCCTGGTCTGCGACGGACACGAAAACACGGTGGAGACTATGACTTGTGTCCCAAATCACTCACTACTCACTACATACTGAGTTTGCCATGTTGCAGTGCTGTCGGATGTATAGTTAGAATTATTATGGTCTATATAGTGCAGTCATCGTATCCCCACAATGCATCGTGAACCGCAGTGTACAACCGATGGCCACTAGCCGAGCATATAGACCATCCAACCACCACTAGGAGTGCTGCCACTGTAATAACATTGTCATCTATATTACATTACGCTATCATACTTTTTGCTGGACTTTCTGGACTCATTACAGCTACTGCACTGTTCTGCACTGTAATCATGATGCTGCTGCACTACTGAACTACTGGCACAAAATGCTTTTAAATGCCTTTTTGACTATTTAAAACATGCACAGTATTTTTATTGTTTTCTATATTGTGGACAGTATCGTTTATAGTGTTAATTTGTAGGGAATTCATACTGTGGAAGGGAATGGGGTGTAAGCATTCCATTTTGCATATGGCAAATCAAATGAATCTTGAATCATGCATTGGTCCTCTACATTGAACTACTAGAGAGGACGTTTAAGACACTATTGGCACAGACCTATGTGGCAGAAGAGCAGCGCATGTGTTTACGCAGGACTCGCTGTTGAGCGTAATGACGCACGGCGGTGTGGTGGTGTGGACACGCGCGCGCGCTCTCTCACCTTGCGCTTTACTCTTGCAGTGGATTCCGTCCGCGCCGTTGCACGTGCACACCAGCGTGTTCCCCTGGTAGACTTTCTCCCACCGCTGGTTCAGTCGGTACGACCGGCCGTTTTCGGTGCAATCACCTGTGACGGAAAGGAAGAACAGTTGAATGTCGTTTCCAAAAAAAGCCTGACACAGGGATCTCCGCATGCACCTGAATGCCCTTACTAAAATTATGAAGTGAATGCACATATATTATAAACATACAATGTTAATAATCATTTAAGGCAATATTTACAATGATTTAGCGGCACCTCGGTAGTAGGCCTACCTTACTACCAACTATAAGGCGTCTTTTGAGTATTTCGAAAAGCGCTCTCCAAAGTTGAATGTTTTTTTGAACTAGAGTTCACTGAGTGGAGCTCATATACCTCGCCACACAAACAAGTCCCCTGGATACGGATTCGGATCCAGATCTTTAGTCTAATTCCGTCCATAACTTTTTGAGTTATCTTGCTTACAGATAAACAAACAAACAAACAAATAGACAGACATACATGGACGAAAACAACGGTCCATCTTCGCTGGCGGAGGTAACTACCGTAAATCATATATATATATATATTATATTATCATCCGTACGCTATCCATAGTACGTGTGCGTATTTTACGCACACCTTGGCACACGTACCTGCGATAACCTGCGGCCCGTCGTGGAGCTCCGGGTACACCTGGAACTGGCCGCTCTGCCGCACGTCCCGGGACCGCTGGTGGCTCTTCGGCGTGCCATGGGCCGCCCTGCTGAAGCACAGCACAGCGACCAGCAGCCCCGCCGCTAACCGGCCTCCAGTCATGTTGTGATATAATATGATGATACAATAAATACTACGAGAATGAACCGTGACACGTTTTAAAAGTACGAGCACCGAGTTGATGGCGAGAAGAAGAAGAAGAAGAAGAAGAAGAGGAAGAAGAAGAGGAAGAAGAAGAAGAAGAAAAAGAAGAAGCGAGAAGCGCGCTGTAGGGGGTCCTCAGTGGGGCCAATGTGAGTCCAGTCCGTTAACTTGTACCGCTTGTTCCTCACGCGGTCAGCCGCCTTGACGCACCAGACGCACTAGACCGAGAGACTGGTGCGCGCGGGGCTTTATACCGGACAGACCCTCTTTCCGGAGAGAGGAGAGGGGGGAGGGCTGCCACAGAGACCCGCCCACCCCACCCCACCCCACCCTCCCTCCCTCCTCCGGATACACACGTCCAATGACCAAGATCATCGTCCATCATTCGGTTTGGAAAGGGTGTGAAACATTTAGCAGGTCTTGTTTGTTTGTGTTTAATCAGCAGGCGGTCAACGCCAAAATAAAATAAAGCAAAGTCTGTAAGCGTTATTATGACACATAGCTCCTGCTACGTTCCAGGTGTGTGTGTGTGTGTGTGTGTGTGTGTGTGTGTGTGTGTGTGTGTGTGTGTGTGTGTGTGTGTGTGTGTGTGTGTGTGTGTGTGTGTGTGTGTGTGTGTGTGTGTGTGTGTGTGTGTGTGTGTGAGGGAGAGATCAAGAGAGAATTTGGAGTGTATTTTTGAACATTTGTTCTGCTTGGTTGTAGGCTATCTGTCAGGTAGCAGGCCAGGTGAGCTAGCAGGCTATAGGTCAGGTAGCAGGCCAGGTGAGCTAGCAGGCTATAGGTCAGGTAGCAGGCCAGGTGAGCTAGCAGGCTATAGGTCAGGTAGCAGGCCAGATGAGCTAGCAGGCTATAGGTCAGGTAGCAGGCCAGGTGAGCTAGCAGGCTATAGGCCAGGTAGCAGGCCAGAAGAGCTAGCAGGCTATAGGTCAGGTAGCAGGCCAGATGAGCTAGCAGGCTATAGGTCAGGTAGCAGGCCAGAAGAGCTAGCAGGCTATAGGTCAGGTAGCAGGCCAGGTGAGCTAGCAGGCTATAGGTCAGGTAGCAGGCCAGGTGAGCTAGCAGGCTATAGGTCAGGTAGCAGGCCAGGTGAGCTAGCAGGCTATAGGTCAGGTAGCAGGCCAGGTGAGCTAGCAGGCTTTTGCTCAGGTAGCCGGCCAGGTGAGCTAGCAGGCTTTTGCTCAGGTAGCAGGCCAGGTGAGCTAGCAGGCTTTTGCTCAGGTAGCAGGCCAGGTGAGCCAAAAGGCAATAGGTCAGGTAGGAGGCCAGGTGATTCTGAGGTGTCAGCAGCTGTCATGTTGCTCAAAGGGTGAGTCAGGGCCATGGGCTGGCCTGTGCACAGGATGTGAAGTGGTATGGACACACACACATACACACACACACCGACTGCCGACTCGGTCACTCTGACTGACCAAGCGGTTTTTTTTCTCCAGAAGATTCCACAACACAGTGCGACAGAGCTTGGTTCCCATGGTAACAGACGAGGAGGAGGAGGGCTTCAGATACACCATCACACCAGCACTCATGTTGAGTCATGGAGAGAGAGTGAGAGAGAGGGGGGGGGGGGGGGGGCGAGAGAGAGAGAGAGAGAGAGAGTGGGGGGGGGGGAGAAAGGTGAGGGGAGGGGTGAGTTCTGTGTTGTGTGGGGATGAATGTTGTCTGAAACCATCCAATAACAACTTTAATTGTGTATGACTTATCCTGAATTGGATAACGTCTCAAATTGACACGCTCACACTAAAACCCCCACACACACACAAATGTGCACGCTCATATAGACTTACACACACGCAGACACACATACACACACACACACACACACACACACACACACACACACACACACACACCGCACACACACACACACACACACACACACACACACACACACACACACACACACACACACACGCACACACACCACAGGCACATGCTATGGTCATGTGAGTCTAATTCAACCTGCTCCATGCTACAGGGTGAGACAGTCTGTTTTCTGCCTGTCTATCTCTCTGTCCGTCTGTCTGTCAGACAGGGCTAGCATTAGCGACAGGCTAGCTCCTCCCTGTTTCACATCTCACAGATGACATTGAGGTGTGTGTGTGTGTGTGTGTGTGTGGTGTTGCAACTTTCATGAACTTTATTTAGTTTCAAATGAGCACATAGGCCTGGCTTTGTCTTATGAGTTTAGTCTAGTGCATCCACACCCAGCCTATTAGTGTGTGTTTGTGTGTATGTGTACATGTGTGTATGTGTGCATTTGTGCGTGAGTGCATGCGTGTGTGTGTGTGCCTGCGTGTGCGTGTGCGTGTATGTGTGTGTGTGTGTGCATGCGTGTGTGTGCGTGCTTGTGTGCTTGCATGTGTGCATGTTTGTATGTCTACGTGCTTGACTGTGTGTGTGCGTGCATGTGCCCATGTTTGTATGTGTGCGGGCTTGCGTGTGTGTGCGTGCATGTTGTGTGTGTGTAGGTGCAGGCAGACTGGTTGACGAGGGGCGTTCGGAAACACTTGTGCATCTTGTTTACCAGACGGATCTCAACGGAGATCTCTGTCTTGGTCCTCAGAGGGGAAGGGCCTCAACATGGAGCCTGTTGTTCCTCTGAGGAGACACAGGCTAGAGTTCACCACACAACGAATGAACTGCTTTAGGCTGGGAGGGAGGGAGGGAGGGAGGTAGGTAGGGAGGGAGGTATAGAGTGGGAGGGAGGGATGGAGAGGGAGAGAGGAAGAGAGGCAGGGGCACGTAGACAGGGCGCAGTTCCAGAGAATGTCCAGTAGGTGGAGAATGCTTCTACAAACACACAGACACACACACACACACACACACACACTCACTTGCACTCACTTACACGTGCACACACACACACACACAAACACTCACTTACACACACACACACACTTACGCGCACACATACTTACGCACACACACACACACACACACAGACACACACACACACACTGCGGTGACTGTGTATTCACACTGTCGGAATGTGTCCCATGGATGTTTGATTAAATGCTTCCGGCTCAGCTAATTTGAGCTCTCACAGCGTCGGCTCAAAACCTCCCCGTTTGCATGAGGGACGCCTCGCACCGGACAGAGAGATGACCTTTTAATACACGGTGAGAAACACTGCACTAATGTAACACTGGTGTTACACTATTGTAACTCCAACTATCAGGATACAGAGTCACTGTTAATATGGTTATAGTAGGCAAGTGGTTCCCAAAAGGGGGTATGTGCTACATACCTGATGACGGCCATAATTCATAAGCGAAGCCCATGTGTTTTTCATTAAAGTATTTCCAACACCCATTTAATGTCCACGTTCACCAAATAATATATTATTTTATAACACATCCATTGTTTATGTTCTTTTTTTTTTTATTCCCTCCCGAAAATGGTTTCTGCTGGTGAACGGGGTTCTTGGTTGAAAAAGTTACTTTGGAGGGGGAACATTTGTCAAAACAGTTTGAGAACCACTGTGGTAGACTAACAGGGCCTCTTACTAGTCGACAGGCTGCTTCCACCAGACTCTAATCGGTCTGACTGGGGCCAGGTGAGGCTGCTTCCACCAGACTCTAATCTGTCTGACTGGGGCCAGGTGAGGCTGCTTCAACCAGACTCTAATCAGTCAGACTGGGGCCAGGTGAGGCTGCTTCAACCAGACTCTAATCAGTCTGACTGGGGCCAGGTGAGGCTGCTTCAACCAGACTCTAATCAGTCTGACTGGGGCCAGGTGAGGCTGCTTCAAACAGACTATCAAGTCAAGTCAAGTCAAGTTTATTGTCACTTCACAGTTAAAAGCAGTGGTGTGAAAATCTTATGTGCAATACCGACGACAGACAGCAGTTATAAAAATAAGATAAAATTGAATAAAAACTGAATATAATATAATAAATAAAATAAAAATAAAAATGCAATTTATAAAATGCAAAATATCGGCACAGAAAAAGAGCAATATGTATATATAAATCAATGTAATAAAATATACATTGTTATATGCTATACGCCCTTGTTCAGCAGCCTGATGGCCTGACTGTGGAAGCTATCTCGGAGTTTTTGTACGGCACTTGATACTGCGGTATCGCCTGACTGACGGTAACAGTGAGTACACTTCATGGCTGGGGTGGGCAATGTCTTTTATGATGCGTTTGGCCTGGGCCACGCACCGCTGGTTGTATATATCCAGGAGGGAGGGGAGCTCACCTCCAACGATATACTGGGCCGTCCGCACCACCCTTTGAAGCGCTCTGTGCTCGAGTGCGGTGCAGTTCCCGTACCGGGCGGTGATACACCCTGTAAGAACACTCTCGATGGTGCCGTTATAGAATGTTCTCAGGATGCGGGGGCCCATGCTGAATTTCTTCAGATGCCTGAGGAAATACAGCCGTTGTTGGGCCCTTTTCACCACGTGTGTGGTGTGCGTGGACCATGTGAGGTCCTCGGAGATGTGCACGCCGAGGAACTTGAAGCTGCTGACCCTCTCTACTGCAACACCGTCGATGGAGATAGGGCTGTGCTCACCCCTCTGCTTCCTGTCCACGATCAGCTCCTTGGTCTTCTATTGGTCGACTATTATATATATATATATATATATGTGTGTGTGTGTGTGTGTGCCTATGTACACACTTCATCCAGTCAAATAAACTCATAGAAAAGGAAAATAAACAACATCCAAAGGATGTCATTAGTTTGTCCGAGAGGTTTCCCGTCCTCTGACTGGTTGTTTCCATGCTGTGGTTCCTCTGGTTAAGACCCTCTAATCTACGGGCGGGAAATGGTAAGGAGACGAGGCGTCCTTCTGGCCCACAGCTGATCAACCGCCCGGGGGTCAGGCCATATTCAGTAAGGAGCTCTGGTGCGGATCTGACTGATGACATCACCTTCACATTCCTGATGACATCACTGCCACAGTTTAGGGTCTGGAACGTATTCAGTTTGTCTGCCTGTCTGTCTGTCAGTATTCTGGATCTTTGGATGACACACATCATCACCAGTACATTTGAGGTTTTCTCCGCGACAAGGGACCATACCATGTGACTGCAGTGAGTCAGCTGGTCAGAACCGGCAGACGTTCACTTTCAGCTTCTGTCACTCGGTGGCCCTGGATACACACTCACACACACACGCGCATGCATATATACACACACACACACACACACACACACACACACACACACACACACACACACACACACACACACACACACACACACACACACACACAGTAATATAAACAGACAAGCACACATGCAAGCAGATACACACTCACTAATACAGACACACGCACACACACATACACACACACACACACAAACACACACACATATATGTAGCCAACAACAGATACACACATACACACACTCACATGCACCAATACAAACAGACACACTCCCATGCACTAACACACACACACAC
Source organism: Muraenolepis orangiensis (assembly GCA_027704905.1). NCBI lineage: Eukaryota > Metazoa > Chordata > Actinopteri > Gadiformes > Muraenolepididae > Muraenolepis > Muraenolepis orangiensis. The sequence goes on along the minus strand of CM051000.1, from coordinate 17,676,563 downwards.
TCTCTCTCTCTCTCTCTCTCTCTCTCTCTCTCTCTCTCTCTCTCTCTCTCTCTCTCTCTCTCTCTCTCTCTCTCAGTTACCCAGTTATTACACAACACAACAGTGTGATATCTCTGGGTGATGCGTCTTCCTAACTTTCCACAGTAGTGAGAGGAAACATGGTGGGCAGACTAGAAAACAGGCTGAAACCTCTACCTTACTCACCGGTTCCCGTCTAGACGCCACAGTCCTGCAAACACACCTGGAGGGGACACCCACCCTCACGCACCCTCACCCACCCTCCCCCACCCTCACCCACCCTCCCCCACCCTCCCCCTAGGTGAGGTGATTCTACTCTGGAAAAGAACACACTCCAGGGAGGGGAGGGGAGGAGGGGAGGACATGGGAACTCAGGGTTAACAAGGTGAGGAGAAGGAGGAGGAGGAAGAGGAGGAAGAGAAGGAAGAATCATATCTATATATATATATATATAATATAATATAATATATTTATAATATAATATATAATATGATAGAACTAAAATATAGTATAATATCCATCCATTGTCTTCCGCTTATCCGGGTTGGGTCGCAGAGATAATATTTCAAATAAATAATAGAATATAAATAACATATTTATAATATAATATTTATATATACAGTAAATTATATATTTATAATATAATATATTTATAATATAACACTTTCATCCGAAGTGTCTTACAATTCATTTTTGGTATGGGATCCCACAGTGGGGATGTAACCCCTAACCTAACCCTGGCATAATTACATGCTTTACCGGGTGGCGACAGAATCCTAGTAAAATCATCAAGTAGAATTGATATTTATATTTATATTTTCTTATTTTTCGTAAGAAAAGGGTTTTTAGGGTTGATTTTGATCTAATATTTCTGCCATCAAGACACCCCAACTCTTGTTCATTGTTTGTGAAAGCTCACCTGGCGAGCGTTCAGACCTCCTGGGTACACACACACAGTCTCTCGCACACACACACACACACACACAGTCTCACGCACACACACACACACACACACACACACACACACAGTCTCTCGCACACACACACACACACACAGTCTCACGCACACACACACACACACACAGTCTCACGCACACACACAGTCGCACACACACACACACACACACACACACACACACACACAGTCTCTCGCACACACACACACACACACAGTCTCTCACGCACACACACACACACACACAGTCTCACGCACACACAGTCACACACCGCAAACACACACACTTCTGAAGGCAGAATGAATCACACACTCAAAGAGACACACATTTCCCAAAAGACGCCCACGCGCCGCTAGGTAGACAGGTCAGCAAACAGTCTGAAGGCCAGCGCTACCTCTACCTGTGTGTGTGTGTGTGTGTGTGTGTGTGTGTGTGTGTGTGTGTGTGTGTGTGTGTGTGTGTGGTGTGTGTGTGTGTGTGTGTGTGTGTGTGTGTGTGTGTGTGTGTGTGTGTGCTCACTGAATTTGCCAGTCAGGAATGAATTTAAGGCTGTGAAAGATCAGAAAACAGTGAACAGACGTTCAATTATACACTACAATGTGTATGACGTTTACAATAACATAAAAATCCAAAACCTCCCTCGCTCCTGGTCCGGTCTCACGTCTGGTCCAGGTCCTACAGACAGACTTTGGGCTGGGTTCATATGGACACACAGCACCCAGGAGCTGGCATCCAGAACCACAGCCCCGAGACCAGCCAACATTGGCCCTGTATGCCCAGGAGGGAGGTGACCTACTGGGCTCAGACGCTGACAGGCATGGGGTGATGGAGGTGGTGGTGGAGGAGGTGAAGGTGGAGGTGGTGGTGGTCGTGGTGGTGCAGGTGGAGGTGGATGGGAGGTGCAGGTGGAGGTGGAGGTGGAGGTGGCGGCAGTGGTGGAGGGGAGGTGGAGGAGGTGGGGGTGAGGCGGTGGTGGAAGAGGTGGATGTGGAGGTGGTGGTGATGGTCGTGGTGGCGCAGGTGGTGGTGGATGTGGAGGTGGTGGTGGTGGTGGTGGTGGTGGTGGATGGGAGGTGCAGGTGTAGGTGTAGGTGGTGGTGGTGGTGGTGGAGGTGGAGGTGGAGAAGTTGGAGGGGAGGTGGAGGAGGTGGTGGAGGTGGAGGTGGAAGGGAGGTGTTTTGTGTAGGTGATGAGCTGCTACACTCTTTCTTTACCAGTAACTCCCTTTTAAAGGAAAGCGCTGGCAGAGGAGGAGACTCCCCTCGAGGTGACAAACAGACAAACAAACAGAGACAGACAAACAGACACAGAGAGAGAGGTGGAGTCCCTGCTCTGGTTCTGGTGGAGGGTTCCTGGCAGCAACCCTGTCAGACTCGACGGGCTTCACTTCCCAGCACACCGGCCGACGACTCATACAGATGTGTGTTCACGCACACAGGTGCACACGCATGCACACATGCGTACACATGCATGTATGCATGCACACACACAAATTCACACACACACACACACACACACACACACACACACACACACACACACACAGTATCGCAAAGCAACAATAACACCACACACACAAAGCAATAAAGACACACACACACACACACACACGACGTAAGAGTCCAACAAAACAACCAAAAGGGAAATGTTAAAACTGTGAAAATGGGGGAAAGTGATGGAAAAGCTGTGAAGCACATAGTGCTGTGCTGCCAGCTCCTTAATCACACAGAACTTACTGGAACACAGTCCTGGGTCTCTGCAGCACGTTTACAAGAAGCCCTCCCAAAGAGAGAGAGAGAGAGAGAGAGAGAGAGAGAGAGAGAGAGAGAGAGAGAGAGAGAGAGAGAGAGAGAGAGAGAGAGAGAGAGAGAGAGAGAGAGAGAGAGAGAGAGAGAGAGAGAGAGAGAGACCCAAGCACACGAGACCAGGGACAGAGTCTGTTAAAGGGGCCAACTGTCCAACTAGTCCTCCACCCTCCAGGCACATAGGGGGCAGCATACTGGCAGAACATGGATGTGACCACCGCTACTGTAAGAACCAAGGAGATCCGGTCCCGTTTCTTCCTGACCTGCTTGTTTGGACCCTGCTTGTTTGGACCCTGCTTGTTTGGACCCTGCTTGGACCCTCGTTTTTCCGCATTGCCTCAATTTCCCGGATTTGTTTGCCCATGTGACTGATCTCCCGGGATTGGACCTTGACCCGCTTACTGAAATAAAAACCAAACTTTCAGTGCTATTCCGACTGTTTCCTCTTGGGTTTTAAACCTGCCAAAGTATGAGAGAACCTTACAGTGACGACTCAAAACCAGAGCCAGAACAACAAAAACTGCAACATCTCCAGCGTTTGACCTTGTCCGACCTCAGCTCTAAGAAGCGTGAACATGATTGATCGTGTACATGTCATACATGCAGGACATGGGATGTACTTTATGTGTTGTTACCTCCGCCATCAAAGATGGACCGGGAGGTTATGTTTCTACCCCTGTTTGTCGGTTGGCAAGATAACTCTAAAATACTTGGTGGTTTGATTACTTATGGCCCAAGGAATAGTTGATTCCATTTTGCATCAGATTTGAATCTGAATCCGGATCCAGGGGACTTAGCGGAGGAATGGTCTCTACTGAGGCCCCTTTAGTTTTGTTGTTGTTTTTGTTTGATGACAACGAGCGTGTGTGTGTGTGTGTGTGTGTGTGTGTGTGTGCCGATGACATCATAGTTAACCCCTTGCCAGCTACTGGGTTAAACAAAGTGACCTTGGATGATGTCATCGTGCGTTCTGGAGAAAAAACAAACCTTGCAAGTGTGAGAGTTGCGTTTGTTTTTCTGAAGAACTTATTGTCAACACATCATAACAAAAATGTAATAAATGGTTTAACTGAGATGGTCTACACACGCGGCTAACACTAATCTTGAATAAAATAACATCCCGACATTAAAAATTGAATTGCAATTTAGTTCAATAATTGTCAACGCATGAAGTGAGAATCATTATTATTATAACTATTTATTAGCCTGCTTTTATAAAATGTTATACCATACAAATAAGTGAGGTCATTAATTGACTCCGACTCTAACTCACTGATCAGAGGAAGTCAACCAGGTCTGTCCCGCTCACTTCCCGTCCGTCTGTCTCTGTTTGGGGAATAAACAAGCCGGGATGCGGGATGTCAGCCAATCAGAATACGTGATGGTTCAGGAATACGTCCATTTCAAACCACTAACTCCTTCCACAGATGTTTATTCCAACCATTACAACAGACCACTGGGGGTTTTCATACTTCATACTTTTGAAACATGACTTGACGCTTTCAACATACTTTCCTAACTTGTGGGACCTATATGTTTCTGTGTGTGTGTGTGTGTGTGTGTGTGTGTGTGTGTGTGTGTGTGTGTGCTGGGATAATCAACATGAACCATTTCCCAGACAGTCTGACCCAGTGGACCAGACCAGACCAATCAAAACACACACACACACCCCTCCCTGCCTGCCTTGTGGTACAGTCTGGACTATTCTGCTGCCTGAGCAAACTCTGGCAGCAGTTCACAGATTCACACACACACACACACACACACACGCATGTATATATACTATATACTACCGAAACACAGACAGACAGGTACACAGACACCTACGCACCGACACATACAGAAATACACACACAGTAAACACCAAAGAAACACACACACACACACACACACACACACACACACACACACACACACCACACACACACACACACACACACACACACACCACACACACACACACACACACACACACACAGACTAGCTCTACCAGGCTGTGCTGCTTTGGATTCCACACTCTAGTCCCGGGTCATGGACTGACCTGGACCTGATGAAGAGATGTATCCCACCTAACCCTCCACAACATACACTCACCCACATCCTGACCAAATGGACACAAACACCTTTAACTAAGGGCAGCAACACGAAGCGTCTCCTACCGCCAGCTATAAGTGCAGGAACACGGCGCGCCTCCTACTGCCACTATAAGTGCAGGAACACGAAGCATCTCCTACTGCCAGCTCTGAGTGCAGCCAGCAGCATTGACTCAGGGCCTGGTTGGACAAGCTGCTGTGTTTCTCTCTCTCATGAAAACACAGTGTACTGTGTATGTGTGTGCATATGGTGGTGTTTACAGATGTTTGCATTTGTGAAAATGGTGCAGTGTGTGTGTGCGTTTGCGTGTGTGCGTGTGCGTATGCGTGTGTGTGTGTGCATGTGCGTGTGCGTGCATGTGCGTGTGTGTGTGTGTGTGTGTGTGTGTGCGTGTGTGTGTGTGTGTGTGTGTGCGCACCCATGGGTCGTGGTCCACCCTGTATGTTTATGTCTCGACTCTCACACACTCGCATGTCTTTCTCCCTTCTTATCACATCTCTCCATCTTATCACAGGATGATGTCATCCGCTGTCCAAACACTCCCCTACATCTGTTCTCCCTCTCGGCCAGCAAAATGTCAGTTCACCGTATTCCTGGCACACGTCTTGTTTAAAAAGGTACGAGACCGGACCGAGACCCAGTACTGGGTCTATAGTACTGGGACGCTGTTGTCCAAAGTGACTTACCATAAGGTCATTCAACAGGTGGGCAAGATAACTACTAGTCACCAGAAGTCATAACTGCATGTCCTTCCTAAGAAGCCGTAATAATATAACATATACATACATATAAACATATAAAATAACTTACTAACAAGCCTTCACAAGAGCAGAACCAGTGCTCAGGTAAGAGTACAATAAGTGGTCTCCCTATAATGTGTTTAGTATTGTGTGTGTTGTGTAACACGTGTTGTGTTGTGTGTATTGTGTTGTCCTGTAACGTGTCAGTGTGAGTACAGTCACCACATCCCCAGAACCATAATCTCCACCCTCCTCTCACCGGGGGGGGGGGGGAGATGATGGGGGAGATGTGGGAGGGGAGAGGTTGGGAGGGGAGATGTTCGGGGGTGGGGTGGGGTTGGGGGAGACACGGGGGAGAGCTGTATATAATGCCTGGAGTGGGGTGTGTTCTGTTAACTGAACGACACAGAGGAGGGCTCAGGAGAGCAGACAGAACACAGCCGGTCTGGGATCACAACAGTCTGCCTCGCAACATTAAAAGCCCTGAGAGAGCTGCTGCTATCACATTAAAAGCCCTCAGAGAGCATGTTAATGTCTGGCCTCGCCGCGCTCACCCCGTTAAAAGTCCTCGCCGGCCATGTTAACCTGCCCTCCGTGGTTAAGTCAACAGGACCGCCGAGTGTAGGAGAGAGAGAGAGAGAGAGCGAGAGAGAGAGAGAGAGAGAGAGAGAGAGAGAGAGAGAGAGAGAGAGAGAGAGAGAGAGAGAGAGAGAGAGAGAGAGAGAGAGAGAGAGAGAGAGAGAGAGAGAGAGTGTGTTTCTGCAGCGTCAGGAGGAGAACACTGCTCTGCTGTTTCTTAACTTACAACACATCTATTACTCACAGACCAGCCTCTAACTCCCTCACTAAACCTCACTTGCCCTCACAAAACCTCACTAACTTTCACTCACCCTTACTAACCCTCACTTCCACACACACACACACACACACATACATACACACACACACACACACACACACACACACACACAGCTGTGTAGCTGATCATATCTGAATTCTCCAAAGGTCAGCTTCATAAGGCAGGAGAGGGTGAACAGGAAGTGGTCACTTCATTTCCTGTCTGTATTCTGAATGTAATCGCTCAGAACCAACGAGTATATTGTTCTTATCTGAACACATGGAGATGGAGATGGAGTGGGGTTTTGTGTGTGTGTGTGTGTGTGTGTGTGTGTGTGTGTGTGTGTGTGTGTGTGTGTGTGTGCATGTGTGTCACACTGACGACTTGGTGAATACACGCATGCAATCTTTTCTATTGATAGATAAAGCACACACTTTCTAAGAAGTTTGAACCATTTTCAGATTGAGCTAGGAGAGAGAGACAAACAGAGACAGAGAGACAGATAGAGAGAGACAGATAGAGAGAAGGAGAGGAGAGAGAGAGAGAGAGAGAGGAGAGAGAGAGAGGAGAGAGAGAGAGAGAGAGAGAGAGAGAGAGAGAGAGAGAGAGAGAGAGGAGAGAGAGAGAGAGAGAGGAGAGAGAGCAGAACCCCAGCAGGAGATAGCATTCAGGGGCCCAGACCCAGACAGGCTCCCCCACGCTTGGTTTGGACCGGACCGGCTGAGACCATCTCTGCTCTGAGATCTCTATCAGTAAACATGTCAGGATGTGTATCTATTAGTACATATCACAGACACTGACCCCTCCCAGTACCACACACACACACACACACACACACACACACACACACACACACAAACACACACCCCTCTTGAGAAGGGAGGGAGATGGAGGGAGAATTGCTGACCGCAGGGTACATGTGTGTCAATCACCCAACCCTCACTAACGCTTACTAACTCTCACTAACTCTCACTAACCCTCACTAACCCTCACTAACTCTCACTAACTCTCACTAACACTCACAAACTCTCACTCTCTTACCCTCACTATCCCTCGCTAACTCTCACCAACTCTCACTAACTCTCACTCTCTTACCCTCATTAACTCTCACTAACTCTCACTCACCCTCACTAACACTTACTTACTCTCACTAACCTGCACTAACTCTCACTTACCTTCACTAACTCTCACTAACCTGCACTAACTCTCACTTACCTTCACTAACTCTCACTTACTTGCACTAACTCTCACTTACCTTCACTAACTCTCACTTACTCTCACTTACCTTCACTAACTCTCACTTACTCTCACTAGCCTTCACAAATTCTCAAGATTCAAGTACCATTGAATGCTTACTCCCCATTCTCTCCCGCAGTATGAATTCTCTACAATTTAACACTATACACTATACTATGTACTATGCTTATACTATACAACACTGTACAATAACAATACTGAACACAATAAAAATAACAATAAAGGGACTGATGGATGATATATACATATGTTGCATTGTGCAGAAAGCATTTAAAAACATTTCAAAGTGCCAGTAGTGCAGCAGCATCTTGAACACAGTGCAGTAACTGTGATGAGTCCAGATCCTGTGAGACTGAAATATGGATGACAATGTTAAGATGGTGGCAGCACTCCTAGCAGTTCAGTAGGTGCACTGCCTGTGGATAAAAACTTTCCTTGAACCTGGTAGTCCGGTAGTACGGATGCTGCGTAATTGGCGACAGGACCTAAAGATCTTCTCAATGCACGGAAGTGCACATCATCCGATGATCTTGTCCGTCACCCTCACCGTCCTCTGGTTGGCTTGTGCAGTGTGTTGCCGTACCACAGAGTGACGCGTCATTGTCGTCACTCTTGGGGTGCTGAGTGAGGACCAGAGTGGACCAGAGGCCTGCCTGTCAGAGGCCTGCCTGTCAGGAAGTCCATAATCCAGTTACAGATGGGGTGAGCCCAGACCGAGGTCCCTCAGTTTCAGGGCCAGCTTGGATGGAACAATGGACAGTTGATAGCCAAGCTGTTGTCAATGAACAGCATTCTGACGTAAGTGTCCCTCCTGTCTAGGTGCTCCAGGGCCGTGTGTAGTGCCAGGGAAATGGCGTCATCTGTATGCAAACTGGAGTTTGTCTAGGGAGTCTGGGATGGAAAAGTTTATATGTGACCAGTTTCTCCATAGTCATCCTTCATGACTATGGGTGTTAAGGCCACTGGATGATAATCCTTGAGGCCTGTTACCTTGGTCTTTTGGGGTTGCGGCACAATCGTTGTCCCTTTGAAGCACACTGGGATGACAAACTGTTGCAGTGATGCATTGTAGATGTCTGTGAACACAGGAGCCAGCTGGTCAGTGCAGGTCTTAAAGAAATGGGATGGAACTCCATCTGGGCCTGGATTCATCCACGGTCCGGGAATGACCCGGTGGGCATGCATTCCTCCACTAGTCTGTTGATGTATGCTGTGACATGATGACATGAGTCTTGCTGTGTCTTGTCGGATATAAGATGTGTTAATAGTATTTTGGCAACAGCTTCTTTAAGTTGCATTAGTTGAAGTCCCGGCTATGATGGGGACTGCCTTGGGGTAGCGGTTCTGAAGTTTGTTCACCTCACTGTAAAGTTTGTCTAATGCAACATTGCATTTGACAAACTTTACAGTTTGCATCAGCCAGTGGTTGGATGTAAACCACCGCCATGAGAATAGCAGAGATTTCCCCCGGTAAGTAAAAGGGCGACACTTGTTTGTCAGTAATTCCAAATAAGATGAGCAGTGTTGCGAAAGCACCTAAACGTCCGTATACCAGTTGTTGTTCACCAAGCAGCATACGCCGCCATCTTTGTGTTTCTCTGTAGACTCAGCTGTTCTGTCGGTCCAAAACAAAGAAAACCTTGGTGGTTGCACTGCTATGTCAGGTATCATGGAGGTCAGCCACGTCTTTTAGAATCATGGCGCAACACTTCCTGATTACATTAGTAATTTAGCAGATGCCTTTGTCCGAAGCGACTTACAATAGTGCATTCAACAAAGGAAGGTAAGAGAACAACTCGTCACCAGAAGTCAAAAGTGCATTTCATTCCCAACAACTCTCAAAGAACTGAACCTATGCTCAAGTAAAAGTTTAATAAGTTGGCAAACAGAACAATATCTAACTAACAAGAACAATCTACCTACGCTAGTACGCTAGTAAAAAGTGATAAGATGTCCCACTATGAGGCGGCAATTCAGTTTGTCTTGTTTGCCAAAGAATGGATGTTGGGAGGGAGAACTTGCTATAAATTCGTAGTAAAAAAAAAAGTAGGTAAAAACACAAAAAATGTGCTACAAGTTAGCCAAGTAAACAAAATAAACTGCAGGAGCTGGTAGAGACGCTCCTCCTCCCGCTCACTAAGTGCTGACCGCTTGGTACATGGGTGCAACTCACTCCCCCAAGATTCCCCTTTCACTTCTTCATTTGTGAAAGGTCACAGAACCGCACACCGATGTGGTACCACCACACCGGACAGTAAAATCACTTTTTCTGCAGTTCTGAAGGTCTTGGGGGGGGTCAGAGGTTCATATTTGGTCATTTGGGGAGCACAGAGTATTTCTGTTCCGTGTTGTGGCGTTGTGTTTAGAAACACAACAATACATGTGTTGTACTGTAAAATACTATGTGTTGCTACGTTTGTCGTGCAATGTTTGACTTTTGCAGGATAAAGGCATGGTACATCGCTCTCTCCAACGGTTACCATCTGCTGAATAAAAATGATGTAATGATAAACATTGTTCGAAGTGTCCTCTGTCTGCCCTTTTAGTTTGATTAAAATGTTTAAAGTCAGAGCACGTGTGTTCCATTAACGGGGAACCGGGGAAATGTTTTCATAAGACGTGAAGGAACGTTTATCATCACGGTAAGTACTTTTTTTCCCTCTGTAATGACCTTCCACAGAGTGTTTTTCAGATTTGGAAAAAGGAGGATTGCAATAAAGACACTGCGTTCCTTTTGCCGTTTTGGATGAAATGTTCACTGCTCGTTAGTAACCGAATTCATCATAAACTGAATACGCAGTGCACCACCTGGTGGTCTTAAATGTTATGACACTCCAACTACACGGCATTTGTCCAGATAAAAATAACAAGAAGAAAAGCGATACTTGAAAGTACAGATTATTATTACACTATATACATTTTTTACATCAAGTATCGGATCATTATGAAACAAACCGAGACTGAAATTACATTTAAGTCGACTGTATGCACTTCAGGTTGAAAGTATTTTTTCAGTGGACTTTAGATAAATATACTTTAGATTCATATCTAAACTCTAATGACAGACAGGGTGAAGTGGGCGTTTCACTTTCCTTTTGCTTAATATTTATTTGGATCGATCATGTTGCTGGAGGCGGGGATCTGTTGGCTCATAATGAGCTACTAAACAGCCCACTCGGTCACAAGTAGTACTTAATCACAAATTAATTACCACCAATACCTATTTCAACTTTACTCCACTCGTGGGCTGAAGTCTTTCTTCAGTAGAATATCTCGGTGACATAACTCTCTCCCCCCAGAAGTTCTACCATAACAAAGTTGGACCGCTGGACCAGAAGTTCTGCTATAGCACAGTGAGACCGCTGGATCACATATTCTGATATAACATAGAACTGCTGGACCAGAGGTTCTGATATAACACAGTTGGACTGTTGGACCAGAGGTTCTGCTATAACACAGTAGGACCAAGACCGCACACAAGAAAGACAGAAGTCACACTTCCATACACACATTTATTCTATATAAAAGAAAAGCAGAGCGTTGTGATATTAACAGTTGAAAACAGACAAGAGAGACCGTCACTGGAAGACCACCGTGTCCAACATGGCCGCCAGGCACTGCACAATGTTGGAGGTCATCAGCACGTCCACATGCTCCTCCAGATGTCTCTTGGGGTCCTGAGGGGACGGGGGGTACATCGTTAGACCAAAAACACCAAGTAACTGATGAAAGATCTTTGGGATCAGAGCTCTGCTGCTGCGTGTGCCACGGTGACCCATTAACTAACCCAGAACACTGTCCAATGTATTAGTATTACAATAAGGTAAAACAGGTAGGCAAGAGAACTACTAGTCACCAGAAGTCATAAGTGCATTTCACTCCTAACAAGCCATAATAATATAGTACATACACATATATAATAACATAATATATAATACATTACATTTCCTTCCTAACAGTCCATCAAACAATGACAAAACTCTGAAGCTAATCTAATGTAAGCATTACAAGAGTCCATCTGGGAAAAGACTTCCACCCACCAACGCTTACATTCTGAATCATTTCAGACTACGTTCTCACCTGTTTTCCAACGTTCTTGATGGCCAACTGTTCTGGCGTCATCTTGTCCTCCTCCTCCACAGCCTGTAGGGGTCAAAGGTAAACATTTACTGGTTTTCATCACCACCTCCTCCTACTTCACCACAACACGTCTGCCTTCAGTCTTTGGTTTGTATGTACTACCGTCCTCTGTGGTCTAGTCCTTTTGAAGGGTTTCCTTACTGTAAACGTCTACACAGGATGATGTGCTCAACCAAAAATTTTGGGGGGGGGAAACTCAGGACTCAAGATCAGACTTTTTCCAGGGCTCCCAAGTCTAAAACGTAAGGAGCTAACGGAGACATTTAGAAGCTTAGGAGACATTTGGAGGCCCACAGAGACATGCGTGTTCATGAATGAAAGTCTTTTTGCTCATCACTGAAACGTCACATCATCCCTCAAGGAATTGTATACCAGAATTCAGTGATATTGGTTTTGTATGTGCGAGCAAAATGGTCTTAAACATTCAAAACAACTGAGGAACTCAGTTGTGTTCCTGTATGTTAACTTAGAGGGGGGCCTGGACCTAACCCGAAGGATGTTCGGCATATTGCTGAATGAAAATATTCAACAGCTAGATCATTTAAAAAGCCATAAACCAGAGGTTGAATCTTGTGAAATCTTAACGATACAAAACTCATTGCATAACGGCACGTCAAATTATGTGTTAAAATGTCAATGAACAGTTTGTTAGCGACATCCCGAACATCCCGAAGCTCTGAAACGATACCCGTTTCCAATTCATTTTAACGAGTCAAGAGTTGTACCGAACGCAGCGTTAGCGTAGAGCTCTGCGACATGCGTTTGTAGCTCCCAGGTACCAACCTTGTTGTAGTTCTTGGCCAGCTCCAGCATCTCCTTGACGATGTTCTCGTTGAGCTTGCAGTGCTCGCTGTAGTCCGTCAGGGTCAGGCCCTCCATCCAGCTCTTCTTGTGCAGATTCAACAGCATCTACACCGGAGACACAGAGCGTCATGTGACCACCGCATCCAATCAAGACACAGCATTGTGTCGCATCATGTGACCAATCAAGACACTGCTAAGCTCAGATACGACATCAAATAACCCGTCAGATGTGTTGTTTTTTAATCAAACCTTTATAATTGGATAACTAATAAATACGTCTTTAAATAGCCTAGTTTTTACGTTATTCTATTTATTTTAACTTATACAGTTATATAGTTCTAGTGGGGTTTGACCTTAAAAATAACTATCGAGGTGCGGCGTCGGGTTCGGACCGAATTTTGCCGGACGATTAACCGGCTAGTGTAGTGTCATGTGACCGCCGCGTCCTGGGTGTTGGTTGTATGTGATCCACACCTTCTGCTCCAACTCGTTCTTCCTATAGTTGATGGTGATGGAGTAGTAGTGTCTGTTCAGTCCATGGATCAGAGCCTGGAGGAGACAGAAGAAGTCAGTATGGACCTTTAACTTTAGTCACACTCATTCATAATAACCAGCACATGTTCTTCATCTTCATTCGTCCCAGGAATATAAATTAAAGTTTTGGATTTATTTAAATCAAGTTTAATTAATTACAGTTTTTTTTGTTTAATCCCAGGTAGGAAATTGGGTAAAAGTACAGAAAATATACAGTATATGATATACTATATATCTAAATACACAATATAAGTAGTACAAATGTCGGCTATCAGCATTCAAATCCAAAGTCACTCAAACATGTTAAACTCCTCTCCCACAGAGGAGAACGGTCCAGGAGAGCTCACCTGGATGGAGGGTTTGTTGAGGTGCCCCAGGTTGGACGTGGTCTGTCGCGGTTCGTGACCCAGCACCATCATGTTGGCGTTGATCAGCCTGAAGGCATCGATGACCACCTGGAGAGATCAGACCAAACACTCTGATAGTCAGTTCCACCATTCAAATAAAACCAAACACCTGCTTAACAACACCGATATTGACTACACCAATCGAGACAATGTTTTAAACTGTAGGCCTTGTTCCTAACACGGTCAATGCTACAAAAAATAGGATTAACGGAAGAAAATTCTCTTCTTGGACCGATATATTGAACACACAGGGATAGCTTTAAGCTTTTGAGAGATCAGAAAAGAGGCAGAGACAGCAAGAAGCGGAGCCAGAGATAAGAAAGTTACAGTGACAGACAGACACAGTGAGATTGAGAACAGACAGCGAGATAAAGGACAGAGTAAGATAGAGGACGGACGGTGTGAGATAGAGGACAGACAGAGATAGAGGACAGACCGATATAAAGGACAGTGTTGAAGGACAGGGTGATGGATGACATTCAGAGAGACGAAGGACAGACAGCAAGAAGAAGGAACGACAAGACAAAGGGCGAGAGAGACAGACCGATCCTACCTTTCCCTTGACACTCTGGATGGGGTCGACCACCACGGCAACGGCCCTCTCTGACAGCGCTTCAAAGCTCTGCTGTGTGTTGATGTCCACCCCAGACAGCCAACAGCCGAACCCGGGGTGACTGTGGTACCATCCCACCACCATCTCAGGCCTGCCCACACACACGGTGACCAGCCACAGTTAGGAAAGAGACACCACACACACAGTTAGGACAGACACACACACAAATAAATAACATCTTTGACTTAATGGAAAACAATGTTTGAAAATACATATTTTTAGGAGTTCAGGGTGGGTGTTCATCACCTGCCGGTCTGCTTCAGCATGTCCAACATCTTGGCCTGAAACACGGGGTCCACAGCCTCCACACTTACACCCTGTCACAGAGAGGACCAGCGTTACCACGGCAACACAAGAGGAGGGTAAACACCGGGACACAGAGGACCGGCGTTACCACACCAACACAGCAGGAGGGTAAACACAAAAGACAACACAGAAGGATAAACGTCACCCGGTCAGGATCACAAACATCACAACAGGTTCTGTAGGTAAACACTCTGGTGATGTTAGAGACGATCAAACGCATAACACAGCAGGTGGGTGAAGCACCACACATGGAGAGTGGACTCTGGGATTTACGGACTCTGGGACGTTATTATAAATGGTTTCCTCATTTGCATGTTTTCATTTAGACACTGTCAATTTCATCTTCAAACTCCAAAATGTTTACATCAACTTTTTTTTCTGAATTATTATTATTAATAATAATATTATTAGTCCATTAACTACATCTCTAACAACGTATGTCCACATTTACCATATGTATGCATATTATGTTCTCTCTCAGTGATAGTAACTGACAAATAAATCGGAATGAATCTATCAGCGGTCAGGTGGTCATGTGATCACTACAGAGCACCGGCGGTACGTACGGTTCCCGACTGCGGCATGGCAAACACGTCGATCACCCTGACCGTGTAGTCGTCCACAAACTCCCCCAGCATCAGACCCATCACCTCCATGGGCACCCCCGCACGGCCGTGTTTCAGCATCTAGTGGAGCACGGGGGACACTGGTCACCACCACCACACAAACCCTGCAGGCCGGGCCCAGGAGAGCTTCTGCCCCCGGTTCACCAGGGGACCTAATGAGACCGTTCCCTCAGTGCCAGCAATTATGAGGAAATAAAGTTTTCAACCCTGTTTGTTTGTCTGTCTCTTAGCACGATAACTCGTAAAGTTATATACCAAATTAGACAAAACTTGGTGGTTAGCTTACTTATGGGCCATGGAAGAGTTGATTCGATATTGGCACATCCAGATCCGAGTATGGATACAGGGGACTTTATGGTGTGGTGGAGTCATGCACTTTACGGAGGGCCCTCTAGTTGTTATTACTATTAGTATCATTCCCATCATCTTCCCCTACAACATCACTTTACAAACATCAGCAGTGCTGCTTTTCAAATAACTCTTCAACTGTACGACTACAAGCATTTTGTAACACGTTGTCTACCATTAAACGTATAAGAGGATAAGAGAGAGATCGAGGGAGAGATTGACATAGATAAAGAGTGTACTGTATGAGCATGTGATTGGTTCTTACCTTGAGCAGTGCTAACGAGGAGATGTACACCTGTTCTGCTGTGTCCACGGCCGGGGCATCTGTTGGGGGACCCTTAAGTGTCCGACCGGAGAAAGTCAAGCAGTTCAATAACAGTAATAGTAATAACAATATTGTTGGTGTTGATAACTGCATTAAATCATCACTAATTACGTCATGTGGATTTAAAGAATAATGACAGGGTAGACTAGTGGTGGCAAGGGTGGTCAACTCCCAGTCAAAAGGTTCTGGGTTCTTATCCCAGAACATGGGCATCCTTGAGCAAGATGTCTGAATTAAAAACAAAAAGTATCTGCTAAATCTGAGTGGCTCTCAGAGCATATGCCAAACCTTAATCTTTAGAAAGGAGCCCATCAATGAACTTATGTTTCAATGTGAATAAGTGTTTCAATGTCTTAATATTTCATTTGTTTATTCGTTTTTAGGGGTTTTGACTTAAGGACTTAAGACACATGGGGGGTCCTGAGGACCAGTTGAGAACCACTGTGCTAGATGACATCATGGTACTAGCAGATGCCACCTGCAAAGGCTTTAACATGGGAGTCAATGTGTACTTAATGTATTCAACTCATCCACTTTCAGAAGGCATGACATATGTCGTAGGCGTAACAATGTACTTCCAAACGGCGGGGGGGGGTTATTATAAACACAGCGCAGTTAACCCCTCCTTCAGGAGGTGAGCCTTACCTGGCCCAGCCCCGGCATCCCTCCCCCGAGCCTCAGTAGCCGGTCCATGCTGGGAGTCTTATGCGAAAAGAAGAAGGAAACACATTATTATTATTATACTAATTCATCATCATAAACACCGCCTGTATGTACTGTACTTTTCCCTTACACTTTTACCTGAATTATTGTCCTACCTGAGCACTGGTTCAGTTATTGGAGACTTGTTAGAAATGAAATGGACTTTTGACTGCTGGTGACGAGTTGTTCTCTTACCTTCCTTTGTTGAAACACTATTGTAAGTCGCTTTGGATAAAAGCGTCTGCTAAATGACTATGTAATGTAATGTATGAAGCACGGTTGTCATCATCTTTGCTCAAGGACTCCCGCTTGAGATTAGGTGCTGGGTTGGAACCCCCCAATATGTCCATTGAGCAAAGACGTCCTAGACACTACCACTCGATACCATTGATGACATGTGAGGAGAGAGAGACCACCCAGTAGAAACGACCACATCATGACTTAGCATGAGTGGGCTAACTCAGGCTAGCAATGTTTTGATCTAAAACACAGCCTTCAACAAGTCACTTTTCCCTACAATGAGGTCCAGGTCCAGGTATGACGAGGTCCTCTTGCGTGACTCGAAAGTGTAATTAAACACTTGATTTAATTCATAAAAACGTACTCCTGATCTCGTGCCTAATAAGCAGGAGGAGGCTAACACTGACGTTAGCCCCGGCTAGGCTAACTTAAAAAAGAAAAGGACAGCGGCAACATCAACAACACGCCACTGAAACATTATCCACTGCTGTGTGTGCGGGGGGGTATCCCCCCCGTTGCGCTACAAGTACACGCGTGTGACGGTGATCATAACGTACCTGTAGATGTCGGGAAAGATATTTATTTTGGGATAAATCGAGAAGAGATGCAAAGTGCTAACGCAATGAATCAGCCCGAATCCTGTGGCACTAAAAAAAGGGGCGGCGCGGCGTGATGACGTTACACCCCCCCCCCCCCCCGTTGAAGAAGAGGCGCAGAGAAGTGACGTTACACCCCCCCCCCCCTCCCCCCCTCCCCCCGGGGGTCGAAGAAGAGGCACGGCGTGATGACGTTTCACCACCTGGTTGGACGCCGGACTGGCCCCCGCTTACACGTGTTATACCACACGGTGGCGCCTCGTCCACGGTTATAAACAACACTAGCATACTGTGCAAATAGGATTGCTTTTCCTTCTCGATAAGAGCATTTTTTTATATATTAGCAGATAGGTAGATGGAAAGATAGATAGAGATAGATAGTGAGCGAGCGAGATAGATATATACACGTGTGTGTGTATGTGTGTGTGCCTGGGTGAATGTGCGTGTGTGTTCAAAAGGCCTTCACTAAAACCCTCATACATCATGATTAAACACTTCTTAATGACCCGACCATGCAAAGTCCACGGGTCCTGTAGTGTCCAGTCGATTAGTCCCCGAGTCTCCACCACGGATCAAATGCTGCTTCTCTTCCCTTTCCGGAGGGCATTAAGGCGCAGCTTTGTAACATGACGCCTCCGTGAGTCTGAAACCATAAACCTTCCAGCGGACAGAATCAGGAAGAGAAACGCGATGCTTTTTACGCGGGGCGTCCCGGGCCCGCATATTGTTTAGATTTGGATGTGGCTTCACTTTAGTGAAACCTCCGGAGGGCTTCGGGGGGAGACGGGCTCCGGTGGCCGTTGAGTGTGTCTGCAGGCGATCGCAAAGCCCTGAATGGATCCACTTCGATGTGAAGGGGGGGGGGGGGGCATTAACATTTCACCGGTCACGTATGGGACACATTTGTGAAGACGCAGAAAGACAGTAGTAGTAGTAGTAGTAGTAGTGGTGAAGACGCAGAAAGACAGTAGTAGTAGTAGTGGTGGTGGCGAGCGGGTTAAGCGGTGTACACATTGTATGTGTGTGTTTCCAAAGCCCAACAGTGAGAGAGTACAAAATAAAAGCTGCTACTCATACATATGATCAATCATACTATTAACACACGTTTAATCCAATAGTTTACACGGCTGTGGGATCTTAGTGAACACAATAAGGTTAGGTTGTAATTAAGGTTTACTATTGGGACACGCAAAACACTTAAACCTCCCCCATCTACAAACAAAAAACATATATATTATATTGCATTAGGATGTACACGATACTACGTTGTATTACACGTGTACACCGTTTTGAAAGAAAGAAAGAAAAAACACAGCAGGTCTAATCATCTTTATAAGAGAACATATAGCAGAAAAAAATAGCACCGGAAACCGTGTATTGATTAAAAACCACCGTAGTGGTCCATCACTCCATCTCTCATGGACGAGGAGGAGGCAGGGGTCCGGTGACCTCTGGTTCATCGCATCCTGCTTCTGACATGTTTGTGTGTGTGTGTGTGTGTGCGTGTGTGTGTGTGTGTGTCGGGTATTGGGGGAGGGGTTCAACAAGGGAGGGGGTAGAAAGGGGCGCCAGGAATGCTCGGTATGCGCGGACCGGAGCAACAGCCTAAGCGCAACGGTGGGACACCAAAACCCATTTCACGATAAACACCACTCTTTGCTCTAATTACCGTCATTTTGAATCCCAAAGACCACTCTCGGTCATTAGTAGTATATTTACCACGTTGATTAAAACCGAATATGGGCGTATATCGATCCGAGTAAAAAACGTATGTGGGCCGAGCACCCCCCACCACTGAGATGGTTCGGTCCGTAGTGGGCGGGGCCTGTAGCGCTGTCGGCAGGCCGTCGGCAGGCCGTCGTAGATCAATGAACGGGACCGTCGGGTTCGGTCCGATATCGACGATATAGATGTCAGTGTAGCCTCCTATGTAGATATTAGGGAGGGTCCTTCGTCGTTTAAAGCTTGATTCTTTTAGGAGTGTATATATTTAACTGTTTTTCAAAAACGATGCGGATGCGTTAACGCGGGGGATGGATTATTGAAGGAATAGAAGCCCGCCCCGTCCGTGTTGTCTAATTATTATTAAGAAAATAAAAGCGCCCCCGACTGAAACCCACCAGGATGATCTTTGCAAATACAGGCAACCCGTTGAAGACGACCAGTCGAAAGCAGGTAGGCCACACACAACAAATGGAAATATATAGTCTGTATTGGTGATCTTTCGCTTGGATCTTTACTTATAGGATGGGCAGTAAAAAAAGAAAAGCAGATATAACTTAATCCTTTCATGACATTGGAAAGCCCTTCTTCTGCCAAGCTCCCATCGAGGGGGTGGGGGGGGGGGTATATTGCAATATAACCTCTAAATATCCCATCCTGTCCGCCCAAAGACAAAAGACTACACACCAGCAAAACTACTGGTTTTAGACTGGTTTCAGAAGGTGATTGATGATACCATGGATGATCCATGACCATATGTTTAACCCATCTCTTCCTATAACATGTAACCGTCATGGATGCCAGGGGAGATCAGACCCAAGAGAGACTATAAACTATACTGTCGGTCGTCGTGTATTATTTAATAAACCCACACGAAACGGGCCTTATGTGCCCAATTACACATTAGATTATATACACACACGGATAGGTCGCCGTTTGGCTTTCACAGTCACAGGTTATCCATTTGCATGACCTCCCTCTGTGCTAATTGTATTATTGTATGTGTTGTGTTGTACCTCAGTTTGCTCTTATTCAAAGCTTTAATTCGATTATAACAAGATCATATTGGTGTCTGTCATGGGTAAAGACACATCGCCTCTCTTGGTGGGCCCAATAATGTGATATATAGCACCGGTTAACTCTGTTTTAGGTCATTCAAGTCCTCGTTTAAGACGGACACACACAGGCCTATCATCATCATTTGTAATTCCAACATGTCCTAACCGGTCAGACAGCAGTGGGGAATTAAACACACAAGCAGTTACTAAGCTTTCATGCATGGGATGTTTCAATGGCGTTATTCCATGGACTGTCGTTGACGTCATCCAGGAACTAACTAGGATGTGTGTGTCTGTGGTTTGTGTGTGGGAGTGTGGTTAGGGGATGGACTTGTGGGTTATGGGGTGCATGACCGGGACATAGTAGGCCATAGTATGCTTTGTAGTAGTAGTGACTGACCTACTCACACACTCACCCAGCTGACCCTAATAAATGGTACCTCTGGGCTTTATCAGATAGAGACACTTCTCATAATGAAATCCTATGGCGTTATAGAAGAATGTTGTGCGTTTTTGATCTGCATTTGCTTCACTCTCTTTCGTTTGCATCAGGTGAATTAAGTTCATGGCCGTCATGTGACAAGAATCCTGTCAGGATCTTGTTGCAATCCCTTACTCGTCTGTCTTGACTTGGTGCCAGGCCCCTGTCACTCTTATTAATCCCACAATGTGAAGATAATGCAAATCATTTTCGGTCAGAGTCATGAAACCAGATGGTACTACAAAGGTATATGCGTTAAAAGTCTGATTATTGAACAGACAATATGGAACTTATAGCAAAACAAGCAAACAGCAGGGACAACACAATACGATTTCTGAGTGCCGATACGATATGTATCGCAATTCTGTAAATATCGTGATTCTGTCTAAATACAAAATATAATATTTTAGAATTTTTTTTGGAGTGCAACGGTTTACCTTTTTACCTCTGGGGTGTACTGGGGGTCGGGTTGGACAAGTTCCCCAGTGTCTTTGTTTTACATATGAATGTGACTGACCAGTTGATGCAAACAACTATCGGTGAATACACTACAGCCCCCCCTGTAGGAAGGGAGGCCTACCGCCCACAGGTCCCCACTGAGATGATCCTACATTGCGTTTGTGCAATGTAGGATCATCATCTTTAGGATAAATTTCTTATCTTTAAAACACTAACATTTGTTTTTAAAGAAAAGTATCGCAGACACAAACACTTCCCCACACACATGAAATTATTATTTTGACCACGCCCCAAACAAATACCACACATATTTGTACAGAAGGAGTCTTGACCGATTGTGTTTGCTAAGGACTCGCGTACACAAGACCTGCCTGTAGGTGTAACTCATACAACTGATCTGCACAAGCTACGGTGTGGCGGACCTGTCTGTGTGTTCACATCTCACTCACACTCACCTAGGGGACAAGGGCCTCCCCCGAGGATTGGACAACAGCAGCAGTAGCTTTGTGGTGTGTTGCTAGGGGCATGGCCTTGCCTAAATGCTTGTCAAAAAAAGCTGTGTGTTTGTATTTTACCGATGGGCTGAGTGACTCGGTGGACCTGTCATGTCGACAATGTGGATGAGTGACCACAGCCTTCGTTTATTGACCTGGTTGTGTTTACATGCTCACTACAGCAGACTACAGCACGCAATGGTAGAAACATGGCGTATGAACTGGCTACTTTTGGTAGCCATTTTATTTTGTGTAATAGTGCTGTAATAACAGAAGAGATATATCTATATTGTGTGTGTGTGTGTGTGTGTGTGTGTGTGTGTGTGTGTGTGTGTGTGTGTGTGTGTGTGTGTGTGTGTGTGTGTGTGTGTGTGTGTGTGTGTGTGTGTGTGTGTGTGTGTGTGTGTGTGTGTGTGTGTGTGTGTGTGTGTGTGTGTGTGTGTGTGTGTGTGTGTGTGTGTGTGTGTGTGTGTGTGTGTGTGTGTGTGTGTGTGTGTGTGAAATGGTCTGTTAATGTTTGTGTGTAATATATTGTTAATGTGTGTGTGTGGGTGTTTTTGGGTAATATCTTGTGTTAATGAGTGTTGCATTGTGTGTGTAACATTGTGTGTCCATGTGTGTGTAACCTATGAGTACAGCTGTTCCAGAGAACAGCTGACTCCTCACAGCCATGGGTTCTTCCTTAAACTCTCCCTCTACTTCCTGAATGTCACATCCGATACACACACACTTATCCGGCTACAGGGCACAAAAGTTTACATTTAATTTCGTCCCACAAACACACCGCCCTTATAGGCTACAGTGGCGGCCCACTGTAGCATTAGCAGTTAGCTTAGCTCGTATGGGCCGTTCACCACGTGACCCGTGTTTCCTGTGTGTTTCCTGTTTTAGTCGTACCCCATGACTCCACCCAGCCCCAGCAGCAGCAGTAACAGCAGCAGCACCGGCTGGGAACAGCTGAGCAAAACCAACCTGTACATCAGGGGGCTACCGCCGGCTACCACCGACCTGGACCTCATCAAGCTCTGCCAGCAGTACGTACCCCACACGCACGCGCGCGCGCACACGCACACGGGATGTATCTGTATATATATATCTATACAGTATATACACAGGCATTAAACACCTCGCAAACATAAATATGCAAGCATATACGCACACCCTCTGTGTGTGTGTTATTATGTATCTTACTACTGTGGTATGTGAAGGACATGGGGAAGGAAACGGATCTAATATCCATATCTTCTGCTGTATCCATCTCTCTCCCTCTCTTGCTCTCTCTCCCCCTCTCTTGCTCTCTCTCTCTCCCCCCCCCCCCCTTGCCCTCTCTCTCCCCACCCATCCCTCTCTCTCCCCTCTGTTATAACAACACTATAAACATCTGTTTGAGGAGGTTAATTCATTAAGGGCATCCATAAGGAAGGTGGAGCTGTGTGTGTGCGTGTGTGTGATTTTAATTAAGGTAGCGAGGAGAGGCTCGTGGAGCCATAGGCGGCTACTAGTTAGCGTGGTGAGCAGCTCTGTAATTAGCAGGGGTGTGTGTGTGTGTGTGTGTGTGTGTGTGTGTGTGTGTGTGTGTGTGTGTGTGTGTGTGTGTGTGTGTGTGTGTGTGTGTGTGTGTGTGTGTGTGTGTGTGTGTGTGTGTGTGTGTGTGTGTGTGTGTGTGTGTGTGTGTGTGTGTGTGTGTGTGTGTGTGTGTGTGTGTGTGTGTGTGTGTGTGTGTGTGTGTGTGTGTGTGTGTGTGTGTGTGCGTGCGTGCGTGCGTGCGTGCCAGTGAGCGTCGGTGGCAGCAGCATGTGTTGTCTCACCTCTTCCCAGCGGTTGTATTCCAACACAAAGCAGAAATGAAAGAGCTTTTTACAGCAGCCTGGTCTGAGTGATGATGTCAGCATTTCAGTCACCAGTTACTGGGACAGAGCTCTGGTTAAACAGCTCAATGTCCACTAACTAGCTCGTACTTTCATTCACTTGATCGGAACATATTGTGAAACAGCGAAGTTATATATATATATATAGAGAATATAGAATGAACACGGGTAAAATAAGTGGCCGGTAATACACCGGTAATACAGGTTATTGTAAGCCGATAATAATCCAAAAAGTTATCATTATTATTACAAATTGCATTTAGTCTTACTAGGTTCCCAGAGCACATGATTATAAAATATACAAATAATAAAATTACAACATGTAAAGAAGTGTAATGTATATGTTCCATAACTACATATTAATATATATATAAACTACATTTCACTTGTGTGGTACTATAATTCTTTCCAATATCTCTTTAGACTCTACTGCGTAGTGATGAAGTGTGCTTCTCCTCAGGTATGGAAAGATCCAGTCAGCCAAGGCCATCCTCGACAAGACAACCAACAAATGCAAAGGTCAGTACACGCTAACTAGCTTACTGGCTCTGCACAGTCTCAGACAGCATGGCAAACTCACGTATTAGCAGAGACAGCATGGATAATGTATTGTGTATTAGCGGAGACAGCGTGGCTAACACAGGACGTATTAGCAGATATAGCGTGGCTAACTTAGAATGTATTAGCAAGACAGCTTAGCTAGATTAGCCATGCATTAGCAGCACAGCTAACTATTAGCAGAGACAATGTTAGTAATTTTGCAACATTAATTTGAAGAGACATTGTGACTGGCCTATCAAATATTAGCATAGAGGCAGCGTGGCTAGCTTAGCACATACAAGCATAGAGGCAGTGTGGCTAGCCTAGCAAATATTAGCATAGAGGCAGTGTGGCTAGCTTAGCACATGCAAGCATAGAGGCAGTGTGGCTAGCCTAGTACATATTAGCATAGAGCCAGTGTGGCTAGCTTAGCATATATTAGCATAGAGGCAGTGTGGCTAGCCTAGCACATATTAGCATGGCGCAGTGTGGCTTGCTTAGCACATATTTGCATAGAGGCAGTGTAGCTAGCTTAGCGTTTATTAGCATAGAGGCCTTGTGGCTAGCCTAGCACATATTAGCATAGAGGCAGTATGGCTAGCTTAGCATATATTAGCATAGAGGCAGCGTGGCTAGCTTAGCACATATAAGCAAAGAGGCAGCCTGGCTAGCTTACAGCAGCGTTCTGATGAGCTCTGTTCCCCAGGTTACGGCTTCATAGACTTCGATAGCCCCGCAGCGGCGCTAAAGGCGGTTCACGCTCTCAAGACCAGCGGGATACAGGCCCAGATGGCCAAGGTGAGAGTGCACGCGTATGCTTACTGCTAACTGTGTGTCTGTGAGTCTGTGTGTGTGCTAACGCTAGCCGGTTTTGTGTGTATGTGTGTGTATGCGATGGTGTGTGTGTGTGTGTGTTTGTGCCCATGTGTGTTCTAAAGCTAATGCTAGCCGCTTCTGTGTGTGTGTGTGTGCGCCCGTCTGAGTGTGTGTTTTCAGTGCGTTTGCATACAGGTAGTGTGTGCCAGGGCCAATTGTATGGAAGCGTGTTTGCTTTGTGTGTGTTTTATTTGTGTGGGCCGGGATTGTATGGCTTACAGAGTTAAACACACACACACCAGCGAGCGTACATGAGATGCAGGCACACACACACACACACACACACAGGCTAAACTGATGGCCGACTCTCCTCTGACCCCATTTCCTTTCACCGCCCCAACCAGATGTCACATCCCTTTCTGCCAACGATTCTGCCAGTCGACATTACACATTGATGGGACACCCCCCCCCCCCCCCCCCCACATACACACACGTCCCCCCCCCACATACACACACACACGTCCTCCCACACCGGCCCCTTTATACTAGCACCCTGGCCCCTAGATTAGTACAGATTAGTAATGTTAGCAGGTAGCACCAGCAGCACCTCTGTCTGTCTGTTTGTTTATGTGTCTGTGTCTGTAAATTTTTTGGTGTCTGTCTGTCTTTGTTTTGTGTCTGTTAGCAAGATATCTCATTAAGTTATGTCCAGAATTAGCCAAAAATTGGTGGTTAGATTACTTATGACCACAGTGAATTCGATTTAGGCAAAGATCCTAATCCAGATCCAGGGGACTATTTGGTGTGGCGGAGGTATGCGCTCGACCGAGGGCCCTCTAGTTTACTTTAGATTGACCTACAATCCAGATGTGAGATTTTGTTGAAAATACTACTTTCCTTCCCTCCCCGAAATATTGGAAGATCAAGATCATAAGCTCACTGATAGAATATATTAATAGAGGCAGTTAAGTTCCTGTGTTGCTGTTGTTCCTCTGTGTCAACCGTGTTATAGCTTATTAAATTAACGCTAAACAAAAACCCAGGAGGTCTCAGGGACATTTTATAATATTTTAAAATGTTGAAGATGAAAATCGTCATGCACACTGGGTTGTCTGGTGTTGGGGATTCCCTGAGCAAGGCACCCTGACACTAACCGCTCCTGACCAGCTGGCTTTCTCCTTACATGGCTGATACCGCTGTCGGTGTTTGAATGGGTAACTGAATGTGGGTATGAATGGGTGAATGAATGTGTGTATAATTGTGTGAATGAATGTGTGTGTGAATGTGAGGCATAAATAAAGCGCTGGTTTAATTAGACTATTGTTCATACTCTGTATAGTAAAAAAAGAGTTCTAAATGGACGCTAACTAAGATGGAGCTGAGCAGAAGGAGCACTGGTTTGATTTATATAATATATACTGTGTATATATATATTGATTTCTTTTTAATATATACTGTATAAATATTGATCCATGGGAGCAGGAAGCTGCCTCTATATTTCCAGATTGTTATTTCTACCGTGATTGAGAACTCTCCTGGTCCCATCTCCCCTGTGTGTGTGTGTGTGTGTGTGTGTGTGTGTGTGTGTGTGTGTGTGTGTGTGTGTGTGTGTGTGTGTGTGTGTGTGTGTGTGTGTGTGTGTGTGTGTGTGTGTGTGTGTGTGTGTGTGTGTGTGTGTGTGTGTGTGTGTGTGTGTGTGTGTGTGTGTGTGTGTGTGTGTGTGTGTGTGTGTGTGTGTGTGTGTGTGTGTGTGTGTGTCCGTCCCCCTGTGCTGTGATGGAGATGAGGCTTCTCTTGGGGAGAGGCAGGGGGGGGGCTGCTTGTGGGCTTCTGTGATTGGCTCAGAGCTCGGGCCGAGACACAGTTTGTGTTCGGCAGTCGCTAGGATACCTCACCATCCCGCGGAGGAGCCAGAGGACGCCACGTGTGGGAGACGAGTGAATGTGTGTGTGTTCTATGGCGTGTGTGTGTTTGACTTACCCTCTTACACAAATATGAAACCATGTGAGTTTGTCTGAGGAGCAGACAGCCCTGCTGTGATCCTGGAGGTTTGAGAGGATGTTTACCTCCAGTCAGCTGACTGCAGGTCAGGCGCTAGAGGTCAGTTATAGATAACGTACCTCTAGTCAGGTGACTGGCGAGCCCTCAGTTATAGATAATATACACTATACTCACACTACACATAGGATTGTTGGTTAATGAAAAATATTGTTTAATAATAACTTACTCACTCTCTACCTCCCCCTCCCTCCTCTCCTACCCCCTCCTTATTTCTCTTCTACTCCCTCCTCACTCCCTTACTTTCTTTCCTCCTCCTCTTGCTGACCCCCTCTCCTCCTCCTCCTTTCTCCTCCCCCTACTCTCTCTCTCCTCCTCCTCTTTTTCCTCTTCATCTCTCTCTTCCTCTTATTCTCTTTTCACCCTCCTCTTCCTCTCTCTCCTTCTTTTTCCTCCCCCCCCCTCCTCTTTTTTCCTCCACCTCCTCCTCCTCACCCCTCACCACCTCCTCCTCCTCCTCCTCCTAAGCAGCAGCAGGAGCAGGACCCCACCAACCTGTACATCTCCAACCTGCCCCTGTCAGTGGATGAGCAGGAGCTGGAGGCTCTACTGGCGCCGCTGGGTCAAGTGGTCTCCACCCGCGTCCTCCGCGACTACAGCGGAAACAGCCGGGGCGTCGGCTTTGCCAGGTACGACGGTTCCTAGCCTAGCTTACAGTGTAGCCAAGCATTACTGACCATAGTTTAGCATGCAGAGTAGCCAAGCACACGGAGAAGCCTAGCACACGGAATATCCTAGCACTACTGACCACTGATCTTTCTCTCCCTCTCTCTCTTTCTCTCTCGCTCTCTCTCCCCCTCTATGTCTCTCTCTATCTCTCCCTCTCTCCCCCCATTTTCTCTCCCCCTCTCTCTTTCTCCCCTCTATCTCCCCCTTTTCTCTCTCTCTCTCCCTTTCCGTCTCTCCCCCCTCTCTCTCCCCTCCATCCCCTGTAGGATGGACACCACAGAGCAGTGTAATGCTGTCATCGCCCACTTCAACGGCAAGTTCATCAAGACAGCTGCAGGGAGCCTCGGTGAGTGCAGCCCCCGGGTGGGTGTGTGTGTGTGTGTCAGCCCTGGGTGGGAGGGTCACCCATGCATTGCATTACGATGTATCATATCCCACAATACATCCTGGAAGGTAGTGTACAACCGACGGTCACTAACCCAGCATATATCCCATCATGCACTGAGCTGAAATCAAAACGGCAGGCGGACAAGATGTTACTTCCACCGACAAAGATCTGACACGTATAATTATGAGACGGCATCATTGACGTCATCAACCGAGACTACAGTAGTGTCCCAAAGTGTGGGATATATATATATATGTATATGTTTATATAGTCCTCTACATTGAAATACTAGAGATGGAGTAGGGAGTATGGAGAAGGGAATGAGGGAAGCATTTCACTATATAGTCCTCTACATTGAACTACTAGAGAGGGAGTAGGGA
Source organism: Muraenolepis orangiensis (assembly GCA_027704905.1). Classification (NCBI taxonomy): domain Eukaryota; kingdom Metazoa; phylum Chordata; class Actinopteri; order Gadiformes; family Muraenolepididae; genus Muraenolepis; species Muraenolepis orangiensis. The sequence continues at coordinate 17,648,281 of CM051000.1, read as the reverse complement.
AAGAGGGAAGATTACACTATATAGTCCTCTACATTGAGTTATTATCTAGACCCATAGCGTGGACTATCAGTTCTCTACTTTCTCGTACAACGGCACCCGCCTGTTGACACGGAGGACGTGTGTGTGTGTGTGTGTGTGCGTGTGTGACACCCCAGCTCCCCCAGAGCCCCTGCTGTGTAAGTTCGCCGATGGCCAGAGGAAGAAGCACTCCCATAGCCCCTTCGTCCCCAACGGACGCACCTGGACCAGGGACGGCGACCACAGACTGGTGAGTACTGCTCGCTTTGGAACCACGCTACACCAAAACCTCTAGAAGAAACTCTGCTCTAGACCACTACAAGAACCACACTACAAGAACCACACTACAAAAACCACACTACAAGAACCACACTGCTAGAACCTTTACGAGAACCGCTGCTCTGAAACCACAATACTAGAACCACACTACTAGATCCTCTACTTTAACCTCTGCTCTACAACCTCACTGCTAGAACCACACTACTAGATCCTCTACTTTAACCGGCTCACCTGCCACTCTAGACCTACTTAACCTCTCTACACTCTGCTAGAACCACACTACTAGATCCTCTACTTTAACCTCGGCTCTACAACCTAGAACCACACTACTAGAACCATGAAACTGACTCCTGGAACCTAAATTCTAGAAACCAAACCTCATCCAGCTCCTTACTACTATGTCCGGTGTAGCCGCTTATAAGAATGTGTTCGCAATGACTTGCCTGGTTAAATAAAGGTTCAATCAAAACAATGAAACACCTTGGCTCACTTAAAGCGCCAGGCTGCAGGCTACATTGTGGTATATAGTAGAAACATCAACGCAATCTGTAACCAATGTAGAACAGAGAAAAACAACACATAAACGGCCATTACAATGTTCTCTTACTTTAATTTAATCCTGTCTTGTTGTGTCCTCAGGGTGCCATGACGTTGACCTACGACCCCTCTTCCTTAGCCATGCAGAACGGGTAAGTGGTGGTTCAGCTGTGTATTGGGGTCGTCCGGGCCTCCAGGGCCCCGGGGCGGGTCCTGGTCCCTGGGTGTCCTCGGTTCAGGTCGTTCCTGACCGTCAGGTGTGCTGAATATGTATGTGGCCTCAGCCATCCTCCACCCGGGACCTGACTGCAGATGAGGTCTGTCCTCTGGGAGGCCGGCGGTCCTCCGTCACGTCGGTGGTTCTGTGGGTTGCTGTTCCTAACATGAGCCCGGGGATTACGACGATTATGTGCTTGTCCTGCAGCCTCGTTACGCTGCAAGATTCAAGATTCTTTATTGTCCATGTGTAACAAGGAATACTGAAATGCTTCCTCCCCATTCACTCCCGCAGTATGAATTTCAACAACAATACTAAACTATACTACACTATACTATACTATTTAATACTACACTATATAATACTATACTATACTATACTATACTATTTAATACTACACTATATAATACTATACTATAAACAACACTATATACTATCTACTATACACTATACTATATACTATAAACAACACTACACATTAACAATAAAAAAACAGTAGAACAGTAAATTGTCTAATGGACAATTAAAGCGACAAGCATTTTAAAGTGACACTACAATAGCATAGAATAGAATATAAAATAGAATGCCTTTATTGTCATTGCACAAGTACAAAAAAAAATGGTGTAGCATGCCCCAAGAGTGACTGTGAGGACTCATACACTATTCTGCTGTAGTTGTTGCAATGACAACAAAAGCATTCAACTCTATTGTATTCTATTGTATTCCAGTGTCATGAGGGTGGCTGGCTGGACAGGACAAGCACATAATGATAATCCCAGGGTTCGTTAGTTCTAGCACCCGGTACATTACCACGCTAACCAACCACGCTAACCAGCCACGCTCACGTATAGTGGTCAGCAGACTGAGCACAACGATATATAACATGCTATATAACATGCTATGACCTCCCTGCTAGCATGCTAACAGACTGGCAATCCGTTAACACGCCAGCAGGCCCAGATTTTAGCCACACATCAATGAGGTCATTCACCCTTGAGTTGTTCTTGTAGGCACATTCTGGTTTATTTTATATAAACATGCTTACAAATGGCTAAACTGCATTAAGAGGAATATAACATTAACCTCTGCTGGTCGTCTCTCAGCTGGACACCGATATAGATAAGATAGTATAACATATTGGAGTATTGATCTGGTAATCTGAGACGTTATTGTGATATATAGGAGGTAGTGGTGAGTCCATTAGCAGCATATTGGACCCTGATCAATAGTTTAGGATCAATATTTTAATCTGGCGAGTCTGTATTTGTTGGGAACCTGAATTTCCTCAGATTACTAGCAGGTCTCTGTTGGGCCCCTAGGGGACTTAACTGTGATGAAACTGCCGCTAGGGCGAGCAAGCTTACTCCCTCATGACCCCTGGTGGAGGGAAGGGGATCTGCAGCCTGGACACAGGCGGGGCAGAGAGTGGGCCTGTAACGACAGCAGAAGAAAGGGAACATCTGCAATCACAACATTTTTAAGAATTTAAGGGAAAAATATTTGCTCAAATGTCAAGACAATATATTAAAGGCTTAAGATGTTCAGAATACATTTATTGGCATTATACAAGGACCACTAAATACTACAGAAATCCTCACGGTCACTCTTTACACAACAGCAATTGAAGAATATAAATTATTTAAAAACTAAATTAACTGATTTAAATATTGGTTCAAATATATATGGACATTGCAGTGTCCCTTTGGACAAGTAGCGCAAATTAGAAAAAATCGATATACATACAAAGGTTTTTCACTTATGTCCACAACTTCAAAGGACTGTGATTGGCTAACATGACTGCCATTAGTGACGTAACTTAACTGTAATTGGGTCGTGTGACTGTACTACACTTTACACTTGTGTGTTCATTCCTAGGTTCTACCCCTCTCCGTACCAGCTGACCAATCGGATGATGGCAGCCCAGCCCGCTATGTCACACTACATGGCCCCCCTGTCAGCCTATCAGGTGCACCCCGGGTCACATGACCAAGCCTCTCGCACGCCTCTCAACGTTTTTCTATACAATTCTCTCTCTCTCGCTCTCTCGCTCTCTCGCTCTCTCGCTCTCGCTCTCTCTCTCTCTCTCTCTCTCGTCTTCAACATGTCCTCTTTCTCATCCTGTCTGTTGCTCTTTACATCTAGTAATACAAGTATGCACATTTATACTGTAGTGTGGGGGTATGGAGAAATGTGGAATAAAATCTCTCTCTCTCTCAGGTGCAGAATCACTCGTGGGCTGCCCATCCGTCCTACATCATTCAGCACCCGGTAAGGAGACATCAGACCTGACCTCTCGACTGACACACCAACACTATTATTCACCCTGAGCTGCTAAACCCCATTCTGTCTAAGCCCCTCCCACCCTCCAGGTGGCGCAATACCCACCATACAGCACAACACTCTATTCTCTCACTCTCACTCACACACACACTACATATCTCCTTGTTTCACACACATCCCCTCTTGACGGCAGCAGCAGGAAGTGCCTGGGGCCAGAGGTCTATTCCAGTAGAACAAGTCTGTCTGTACTAGGTCCCCCTCCCCCACCCCTCCTATAGCTCGGACGTGGTACAGTCCAGATGCTTAACTAATGGGAGCGGGACCAAACTCTCCTGTACACACACAGCTGGTCCTCGAGTCTTTACACATTATTCAGTTCAGATCATGTGGAATATATGTATGATTAATATAAATCATTATATATATATACTTATATATATATATATATACTTATATATATATATATATATATACTTTTATATATATATATACTTTTATATATATATAATTGTCACGGTATGAAAGTGCTTCACATTCAAAGGAAGAGTTTGCCCCAGACAGGCAGCAGAACAGGTTTTAAACCCCCAGAGAGACAACATGAGAACAGTTTTTATAAACTAGGAACAGAAGCAGAACCGTTGAAACCCCCCGGAGCACAAACAGCCTGGGATGTCACACAAATCACCACAACAAGAACCTTAAACAAACTGCTAAAATTATGTTTCAACTAAAAGTAGACCTACTAAGAGTAGTGTTTTATTTTGTCACATCCTATGAGTTAGTAAAAAAAAGAAATCAAATTTGGTTTATTTGTCACATAATAGTATATAATATTATTGTATTTTATTATACATTGTACAGTGAAGTGTTATCGCCAGCTCCAAACATGGGCAAAGAATTACAGGAATATACAGGTTACAAATATTGCAAAATTACCAAAAAATCCACAAATTACACAGATGTACATATTAACATAATTGCAATATAAATATAACAGTATCAATGTAAAGTGAGTAGTGCAGTGCAGACCCACCGCAACGAACCCTGATCAGCTGCACTTCTCCTGTGTTCCCGCTGCAGGCTGCCGTGATGTCGCCCCCTGTGGACCCATCCGTGCCACTGCACCCTACTGCGCTGCTCACACAGCAGATGGGCCACCTGTCAATGGGCAACAGTGGAACGGTGAGGAGCATTCTGGGATATTGAGTTTATCCACTTTATACACAATATTTCAGAATATAATCAGATCATCGCAAATACTGTATACTGTAACTATATTATATGTAAGAAATACTTAGTAAGTAGTAATAGTATTTTGCTGTCTTATCTTGATATATTTAGCAACTTTTTCAAATGCTGAAATTAGGATGAGATTAGGGAGTTGCAGATACAGTTGCCCAGTACTGTCGCAACATATTCCATATGTAATTATACATTGTGTTGTTGTTATTGTGTTACAGTATGTTCCTGCTAACGCTGCTGTCCCTGGAGCCTACATGCCCCAGTACGCAGCCATGCAGCCTTTACCAGTGAGTAGGACTCCATATCCCAGCATGCACCTGGTTTTTGAACGTTTTAGGCCAACACATGAAAAAAAGTATTCCACTGAGTTACCATGACGACCAACAGTCAGTCACCATAGTGATGAACAGTCCTACAGTCAGTCACCATAGCGATGAACAGTCCTACAGTCAGTTGCCATGATGACCAACAGTCATAGAGAGTTGCCATGGTGACTAACAATCATAGTCTGTTGCCATGACGTCCAACAGTCAAAGTCACTCGCCATGACGACCAACAGCCATAAAGACATACATCGCCTTAGTGATGAATGGCAACCCTAATGTTTGTTTGTTTGTTTTGTTCACCAGGACAACGGCTCACAGCAGCCGGTGAGCTCCTCCAATAACTCTTCCCCCTACAGTCAACACAGCAAGTAACCACGGGTAGGCACACTAACACACACTACACACACAAGTCATATACACATCATTCACAGAGTTCAACACCAAGATGTGATGATGATGGGGATTTATGACATTTATATTCTTATATTGATACTGTAGTGGTTATCTTCTAATTCCTGTGTGTGTGTGTGTGTGTTTCCAGGGTCAGACGATGCCCTGACACACAACGGGGTGGAACGCCTGCTGACGGCTGATTGGTCCGCCAGGCTCCGCCCCCCACACCCCAGCCCACACCCTCTTCTGACTTCGAGTGACACAGGAAGTGTCCAATCAGAACTCTCTTTCAGAACGGAGACCCTCCCCCCACATTCTAAAGAGACTCAACAAGATGGCAGCGGAGAGTTAAAAGCTAAAGGTTTATTTTGATAAGATGTACATTTGATTTCCTCCCCGTACTCAGTAGGACTTCCCCGTGTGATGATGTGTGATCTTTCAACAACGACAAAAAAAATGCATGAAATGATTTTCTTTTAATTTTTTTTTATTTTTATGTGAAGGACATTTTATTTTTTATTTTTTTTCTAAGGATTTTTAGTGAGTTTTATTTGTGAGGTATTGAACACTCTGCTTGCACTCAAGTTTTAAGTTTTATAAGTTGCTTAATTTAGTTTTTTCCTTTTTTTTCCCTTTCAGTTGTCATGAAGTAGCTTTTTTGCGTAATCGACAAAATATTTTCCGACGACACAGGACGGCTAACGCAGACGGCAATTTTATTATTAGGAAATCTTAGAATTTAAAAAATTGGAAAAGGTGCCTTCTTTATGTCACATTAAATCCCATAATACAAACTCTCTCTCTCTCTCTCCGACGCTAGCTCAAAACCAGCGAAGGCTAGCTAGCGGATCATACTGGAATCCATCCGTCACATGGTGTGTTTACGGACGCCATCCCCCGATCTCCTGGTAGTAATAACCACTGTGAGAGAACAGAAGCAATACATCAACCATCCAATCACGCAAAAGGCATAAAAACACAGAAACAACAAACACTTCTCCGCATAGTTTTTCTCCAAACATTTTTTAAATTTCTTTTTTTTTAGTTTGTTAATAAAAAACAACAACTTGTGTTCACGCGACAAACCGACGTTCTGATAAATAATGAACCGGGGGGGGGGGAGGGGTTTGTCCGTTAGCTAGCTAGCTAGCTAGTTAGTTAGTGTGTGTGTCGTTTTATTTTCTCTCTCTCTCTTGAGGTCAGTGTGACCAGAGATCTACCTCAAGGTTCCTTAGGTCTGGCCGGTGCATCGCATGGTGGGCTTGCAGGTCCAGCCCCTAACCCCTCCCCCTCCGTCCTCCCCCACCTTCCGCCCCCACCAGACTGGACCTAAGCAGACCAGACGCCTCGCTCAGGAGCGAGCCGATTCCGATTCCTATTTGACTTCTTCTTCTTCTTCTTCTTCTTCTTCTTCTCTCCCACCTGATGAGACTATATACACTCTGTTGTTGACGTTGATGTTGTTGTTGTGCTTGTCGTGCTTGTCGTGATAGTTGTTCTCAGAGAAACATTGTGTGTGCGTGCGCGTGTGTGTGAGTGTGTGTGTGTTTGTTGCATCTTTATTTGTAGACTCCCCCACACCTCTTCTCACCCCCGTCCACTTTTGAAACTTTTCAGTTGGTTTTCTGTTGATTTTTTTTTTTTTGGTTTTGTTTTTTTAACATGCGTGCGTGTGTGTGTGTGTGTGTGTGTGTGTAGTTTCCTTTTTAAAGATGCATTTTTAGATGAAATGAAACCCCTTCTCTTCCTCACACTCCTCCTCCTCCTCCCCTGTTTCCCCCCTCCCCCTTCTTGAAATACTTCCTTTATTAAAATGCTTGGGAAATGCAAAAAAAATCTACAAAAAAATCACACCAATGGTTTTGCTTTTACACGACGTTGGTGTAACTGACCTCATCTTCATCTTCCTATTCCTCTTCTTCCTCGTTGGTTTACAGGACTAAACACTATAAACACAACGTTGCTGTTACTTACCACCTCTTCCTAATCGCTATCTTCCTCATCCTCCTCCTCCTCTTCGTTGGTTTACAGGACTTAACACTATAAACACAACATTGCTGTTACTTACCACCTCTTCTTCCTCATCTTCCTCCTTCTCTTCTTTGTTGGTTTACAGACTAAACACTATAAACACAACCGTTGCTGTTACTTACCACCTCTTCTTCCTCATCTTCCTCCTGCTCTTCTTTGTTGGTTTACAGACTAAACACTATAAACACAACCGTTGCTGTTACTTACCACCTCTTCTTCCTCATCTTCCTCCTGCTCTTCTTTGTTGGTTTACAGACTAAACACTATAAACACACCGCCACCAAGATTCCCTTTCTTTGGTCCTTCTCTCCGTCTTATATAAATGCTAAAAGAGGAAAAACAACAATTTTGTACTTGGGGAAAAAGAACACAATTCTGTTCTCACACATATATACCGTCACTTATTCACTGTAAATTTTTATGGGTTTAAGGAAAAAGTGGAATTGTTTAGGGAAGTAAAAAAAAAGCAATCTCGAGGGTCTAAATTTTAGCAATAAATACAAATTAATTTGACGGTCTCCTTTGGTGTGTATTGATGGTTGTCGAAGGTCAGAGGCGACTAGATTTGTAAATTATATAAAAATGATGGCCAAAAGAGAAAAACAAAGTGTGACGTTTTGTTGATATATTTCTTTTTCTTCCGTCTTACACGTCTGTTGGATGTAAGAAATCTTTAAGACAAGGAAAAATAAAAGCTGTTTGAGTTCTGTTTTAAATGTCACTTTCACCCGGCTCCATCGAAACCTCCCGCTCTTTCCTTTGAAAACATTTGAAATAAAAACACTCGAAAAAAAGCTGTTTGTGTCTGTATGTGTCACTATTTAGTCATTTAGATTTTATGTGAAGCATATTAAGTTGATATGTCCTGAAGGAGCAGGTAGGAGTCAGACACAGGTGACTTATGAATATTAATGTATAGAGTGTCAAACAGTGTCTGCATATATGGAACATATTTATATGTAGACTATATATACATATATGTGTGTATATATGTATATACAGTGGAGGAAATAATTATTTGATCCCTTGCCGATTTTCTAAGTTTGCCCACTTACAAAGAAATGAACAGTCTATCATTTTAATGGTAGGTTTATATTAACAGTGAGAAACAAAATATCAAAAAGAAAATCCAGAAATTTACATAATTTAAAAGTTATAAATTGATTTGCATTTAATTGAGTGAAATAAGTATTTGATCCCCTTGCAACCAACAAGAATTCTGGCCCTGACAGACCAGTTAGATAAGACCTCTTGCTTTAAGAAAGTACTCCAAGTACTAATATCAACTTGTTACCTGTATAAAAGACCTGT
>CM051000.1:17629647-17634647 GCA_027704905.1 Muraenolepis orangiensis | reverse complement strand
CTATACCTGACCCACTGTGAGGTTAATACTAGTGTAACTATACCTGACCCACTGTGAGGTTAATACTAGTGTAACTATACCTGACCCACTGTGAGGTTAATACTAGTGTAACTATACCTGACCCACTGTGAGGTTAATGTTAGTGTAACTATACCTGACCCACTGTTAGGTTAATACTAGTGTAACTATACCTGACCCACTGTTAGGTTAATACTAGTGTAACTATACCTGACCCACTGTTAGGTTAATGTTAGTGTAACTATACCTGACCCACTGTGAGGTTAATGTTAGTGTAACTATACCTGACCCACTGTTAGGTTAATACTAGTGTAACTATACCTGACCCACTGTTAGGTTAATACTAGTGTAACTATACCTGACCCACTGTTAGGTTAATACTAGTGTAACTATACCTGACCCACTGTTAGGTTAATGTTAGTGTAACTATACCTGACCCACTGTTAGGTTAATACTAGTGTAACTATATCTGACCCACTGTTAGGTTAATACTAGTGTAACTATACCTGACCCACTGTTAGGTTAATACTAGTGTAACTATATCTGACCCACTGTTAGGTTAATACTAGTGTAACTATACCTGACCCACTGTTAGGTTAATACTAGTGTAACTATACCTGACCCACTGTTAGGTTAATACTAGTGTAACTATACCTGACCCACTGTTAGGTTAATGTTAGTGTAACTATACCTGACCCACTGTTAGGTTAATGTTAGTGTAACTATACCTGACCCACTGTTAGGTTAATACTAGTGTAACTATACCTGACCCACTGTTAGGTTAATACTAGTGTAACTATACCTGACCCACTGTTAGGTTAATACTAGTGTAACTATACCTGACCCACTGTTAGGTTAATACTAGTGTAACTATACCTGACCCACTGTTAGGTTAATACTAGTGTAACTATACCTGACCCACTGTTAGGTTAATGTTAGTGTAACTATACCTGACCCACTGTTAGGTTAATACTAGTGTAACTATACCTGACCCACTGTTAGGTTAATACTAGTGTAACTATACCTGACCCACTGTTAGGTTAATACTAGTGTAACTATACCTGACCCACTGTTAGGTTAATACTAGTGTAACTATACCTGACCCACTGTTAGGTTAATACTAGTGTAACTATACCTGACCCACTGTTAGGTTAATACTAGTGTAACTATACCTGACCCACTGTTAGGTTAATGTTAGTGTAACTATACCTGACCCACTGTTAGGTTAATACTAGTGTAACTATACCTGACCCACTGTGAGGTTAATACTAGTGTAACTATACCTGACCCACTGTGAGGTTAATACTAGTGTAACTATACCTGACCCACTGTGAGGTTAATACTAGTGTAACTATACCTGACCCACTGTGAGGTTAATACTAGTGTAACTATACCTGACCCACTGTGAGGTTAATACTAGTGTAACTATACCTGACCCACTGTGAGGTTAATACTAGTGTAACTATACCTGACCCACTGTTAGGTTAATGTTAGTGTAACTATACCTGACCCACTGTGAGGTTAATACTAGTGTAACTATACCTGACCCACTGTTAGGTTAATACTAGTGTAACTATACCTGACCCACTGTGAGGTTAATACTAGTGTAACTATACCTGACCCACTGTTAGGTTAATGTTAGTGTAACTATACCTGACCCACTGTGAGGTTAATACTAGTGTAACTATACCTGACCCACTGTTAGGTTAATACTAGTGTAACTATACCTGACCCACTGTGAGGTTAATACTAGTGTAACTATACCTGACCCACTGTTAGGTTAATGTTAGTGTAACTATACCTGACCCACTGTTAGGTTAATACTAGTGTAACTATACCTGACCCACTGTGAGGTTAATACTAGTGTAACTATACCTGACCCACTGTGAGGTTAATACTAGTGTAACTATACCTGACCCACTGTTAGGTTAATACTAGTGTAACTATACCTGACCCACTGTGAGGTTAATACTAGTGTAACTATACCTGACCCACTGTGAGGTTAATACTAGTGTAACTATACCTGACCCACTGTGAGGTTAATACTAGTGTAACTATACCTGACCCACTGTGAGGTTAATACTAGTGTAACTATACCTGACCCACTGTTAGGTTAATACTAGTGTAACTATACCTGACCCACTGTGAGGTTAATACTAGTGTAACTATACCTGACCCACTGTGAGGTTAATGTTAGTGTAACTATACCTGACCCACTGTTAGGTTAATACTAGTGTAACTATACCTGACCCACTGTGAGGTTAATACTAGTGTAACTATACCTGACCCACTGTGAGGTTAATGACACACTGTTAGGTTAATGTTAGTGTAACTATACCTGACCCACTGTTAGGTTAATGACATATGACATATTCATGTGGCTACGTTGTTTTCAAACATTTATGGAGTAGGGTTTATATTGGTTGTCCTTCATGTTTGGCCTCATGGGTGAGCCAGAGAGAGAGAAAGAGAGAGCAAGCTATGAGTGTATAATTGATGGTCTGTTCCCTAATGGATAGAGCTACAGAAGGTGGAGGCTCTCCCTCCGTTAATCTACATCAGTTAATCTTAATCCAACTCAAACAATCATGTCTCTACTGCTCACCAGAACCTCACCATAGTCAGTGGGCTGGTTGACATGTTGAGAGATAGAGAGAGAGAGAGAGAGAGAGAGAGAGAGAGAGAGAGAGAGAGAGAGAGAGAGAGAGAGAGAGAGAGAGAGAGAGAGAGAGAGAGAGAGAGAGAGAGAGAGAGAGAGAGAGAGAGAGAGAGAGAGAGAGAGAGTAAAAGGAGGAGGAGAGAAAGGTGAGGAGAGAGGTTAGAGGGGAGAGAGGAGAAAGAGAAGAGAAGAGAGAGGGAGAGAGGAGAGAGGAGCGAGATAACGAGGAGGAGACAGAGGAAAGAGAGGAGAGAGTAGAGGGGAGAGGAAAAGAGAGAGGTAAGAGGAGATAGAGGAGAGGAGAGGGGAGAGGAAAAGAGAGAGGTAAGAGGAGAGAGAGGAGAGAGGAGAGGGGAGAGGAAAAGAGAGAGGTAAGAGGAGATAGAGGAGAGAGGAGAGGGGAGAGGAAAAGAGAGAGGTAAGAGGAGATAGAGGAGAGAGGAGAGGGGAGAGGAAAAGAGAGAGGTAAGAGGAGAGAGAGGAGAGAGGAGAGGGGAGAGGAAAAGAGAGAGGTAAGAGGAGAGAGAGGAGAGAGGAGAGGGGAGAGGAAAAGAGAGAGGTAAGAGGAGAGAGAGGAGAGGAGAGGGGAGAGGAGAGAGGAAAAGAGAGGAGAGAGGATGAGAGTTGTGAGAGGATAAGAGAGAGGGAAGGAGGTGAAGAGAAGAGGAGGAGAGAAAGAAAGAAAGAAAACAAAAAGAGATATGGCAGGTGTGAGGGATGATTGGTGTGTGTTAAAGTGTGTGCTTGTGTGTGTGTGTGTGTGTGTGTGTGTGTGTGTGTGTGTGTGTGTGTGTGTGTGTGCGTGTGTGTGTGTGTGTGTGTGTGTGTGTGTGTGTGTGTGCCTAGAGTGTGTGTGCCTAGAGTGTGTGTGCCTAGAGTGTGTGCACACAGCCAGGTACTGCGTGCGAAGGCATTAGCAGGAAATGTGTAATTGAGGAGTTCATAGATCAGAACATAAAAGAAGCACGGAGGCAGCCGCCATTACGCTGGAGAGGAAATTAACAGAAGAGAGAGAGAGAGAGAGAGGAGGGCAGAAAATGAAAGAGGAGAAGAAGCTGGAGGGGCGAGGGGGGGGGGGGGGGAGGAGGAGGGGGGGGGGAGGGGGAGGAGGAGGATAACAGATGGGGCGCTAAGATCCTGGGGGGGGCAATCTTGGGGTGCGATCTGGAGAGGGGGGCGTGGCACATAATTTGGCGTCCATTCATATGTGGATAAGCAGGAAAATGTGAACTGCAGCTGTTGATGGCTCAACGGGATGTGCGCACACACACACACACACACACACACACACACACGGGCACACATACACACACAGGCTAACACACACACACACACACACACACACACACACACACACACACACACACACACAGGGGCACACACACATACACGGACACACACACATACACACACGGGCACACAAACACAGGCTCACACACACACACACACACACACAGGCACACACACACAGGCAAATACACACACATACATAGGCACGGGCACACGCATAAGCGAGCACACACACACACATAGGCAAGTACATACACACGCGCATGCGTGGGCACATACACTCACATACACACTCACAGGAGCACTCTCCCACACACACACACACACATTTACAAACTCAAGCACTCCCACTCTCACACACACTCACATGCACGCGTGTTAGACCATCTCATGTATGGGCCTGTGGATTGGTCCATTACCAAACGTGTCATTGGCTATTATAGTGCTAAGTTGTGTGATACAGTGCTACCGTGTGTGTGTGTGTGTGTGTGTGTGTGTGTGTGTGTGTGTGTGTGTGTGTGTGTGTGTGTGTGTGTGTGTGTGTGTGTGTGTGTGTGTGTGTGTGTTAATATTTAAGCGCCAAGCGTCTTGAAATGTGACAAGAATGATCCGACCGCCTGGCGACTGGGTTAAACATTAACATGTCTGTAGTGTTATGATGTCTGGAGTCGGTTGACTCATGGCGTGGTCCAAAACTGTCTCTAGGTAATGTCCAAACTGTCCACCAAAACTGTCTTCAGGTAATGTCCAAAACTGTCTCTAGGTAATGTCCAAAACTGTCTCTAGGTAATGTCCAAAACTGTCTTCAGGTAATGTCCAAAACTGTCTTCAGGTAATGTCCAAAACTGTCTTTAGGTAATGTCCAAACTGTCTTCAGGTAATGTCCAAAACTGTCTTTAGGTAATGTCCAAACTGTCTTTAGGTAATGTCCAAACTGTCTTTAGGTAATGTCCAAAACTGTCTCTAGCTTATGTCTAGCTGTCTCGAGCTTACACACACACACACACACACACACACACACACACACACACAC
>CM051000.1:17604647-17624647 GCA_027704905.1 Muraenolepis orangiensis | reverse complement strand
GGGGGGCGGGGCCGGGCATCATCACAAGGTCATCATCAGATTTACCATGGCAACGATCCACCTCCAGCATGGGATCCCCCCTGTATTGAGGCAAACAGGTGTTAAGTCAGGTCTTACGTCAGGTGTTACGATGCCAATACAAATAGAACTAGATACATAGTATCTAGAAATTGTGAAAGGAAAATGTCTGTAAGGTGCAGCCTCACAGACAATAAGTCCCGCTAAGACTCTTAAGTCCCTTCAGTCAAGGGAAATTAATCGTTGTGGTTCTAGTAATGGTTAACCGTGACTGCTATTGTTAACATTCCTGTGTTGTTCATGTTCCTCAACACCACAGAATAGTGCTTCTCTTTTTTCCCCATGAATGGGACTGTTGTTCTCAGTTGGTTTGGTGTGACCGGTTTGTGTTTCTGCTTCTCTGGTAGGAGTACCCCACCCTGGGACAGCTGATCGACAAGCTGGTGGAGAACAACATCCTGCCCATATTCGCTGTGACCAAAAATCAGAAGCACATCTATGAGGTGAGGCCATTTACTGTCCTGACCGTGTTGGTCCAAGACCCATTGGTAAGACATCTCATTGGTCAACATCTCATTGGTTAGACATCAGATGTCTCATTGGTCATCATCTCATTGGTCAAAATCTCATTGGTTAGACATCTCATTGGTTCAACATCTCATTGGTTAGACATCTCATTGGTCAACATCTTATTGTTTAGACATCTCATTGGGTCAACATCTCATTGGTCAGACATACCATTGGTTAGACATCTCATTGGGTCAACATCTTATTGGTTAGACATCTCATTGGGTCCACATCTCATTGGTCAGTTTCATTGGCCAACATTTCATTGGTCAACATCTCATTGGCCGACATCTCATTGGTTCAATATTTCATTGGTTAGACATCTCATTGGGTCATCATCTCATTGGCTCAACATCTCATTGGTTCAACATCTCATTGGGTCAACATCTCATTGGCTCAACATCTCACTGGCCAACATCTCATTGGTTCAACATCTCATTGGTTAGACATCTCATTGGGTTAACATCTCATTGGTTAGACATCTCATTGGGTCAACTATCTCATTGGTTAGACCTCTCATTGATCAGACATTTCATTGGTCAGACATCTCATTGGGTCAACATCTCATTGGTTAGACATCTCCTTGGCCAACATCTCATTGGTTCAACATCTCATTAGCTCAACATTTCATTGGTCAGACATCTCATTGGGTCAACATCTCATTGGTTAGACATCTCATTGGCCAACATCTCATTAGGTCAACATCTCAGTGGGTCAACATCTCATTGGTTAGGCATCTCATTGGCCAACATCTCATTGGTTAGACATGGTCCACATCTCATTGGGTCAACATCTCATTGGTTAAACGTCTCGTTGACTTGTCGCCTCGCTGGTTGGAGATGTCACAGCTGTGGCGTCTGATTGGGTTTGATGTTAGTTTGGGGAAGGCGTGAGTCACTCTGGCTGACATGAGGATGAGGTGCGGCCTGGCAGGTTCAATATGCGAACACATTTGTGATTTCCCGGAGCTCGTGCTCCCTGAACTTGTTACAACAAGCCCTCCTCCTCACAGAGACCAGTAGATATGCCAGCGCCAAGCACGGTTGTAACACTGCATCTACTGTTGATTGTGTGTATGTGTGTGTGTGTGTGTGGGTGTGTTATTGAGTGTGTGTGTGTGTGTGTTTGTGTGTGTGTGCCTGTTTGTGTGATGGGGGGTGTGTTGTGTGATTGTATGTGTGTGTGTGTGTGTGTGTGTGTGTGTGTGTGTGTGTGTGTGTGTGTGTGTGTGTGTGCTATGTGTGTATATCTATGAGTGTATGTGTGTGTATGTATGATTGTGTGTGTGTGTGTGTGTGTGTGTGTGCCTGTGTGTATGTAAGAGTGTCTGTGTGTGTGTGTATATGTGTCTGTGTGTGTATGTGCATGTGTGTGTGTGTGTGTGTGTGTGTGTGTGTGTGTGTGGTGTGGGTTTACCCCGGATGTTGTTGTGTTTCAGAATGTGTGTGTTTGTGTGTGTGTGTGTGTGTGTGTTTACCCTGATGGTCGTTGTGTTTCATAATATGTGTGTGTGTGTGTGTGTGTATGTGTTACCCACCCCCGGGTGTTGTTGTGTTTCAGAATATGTGTGTGTGTGTGTGTGTGTGTGTGTGTGTGTGTTAACCCCGGGTGTTGTTGTGTTTCAGAATGTGTGTGTGTGTGTGTGTGTGTGTGTGTGTGTGTGTGTGTTAACCCCGGGTGTTGTTGTGTTTCAGAATGTGTGTGTGTGTGTGTGTGTGTGTGTGTGTGTGTGTGTGTGTTAACCCCGGGTGTCGTTGTGTTTCATAATGTGTGTGTGTGTATGTATGTGTGTGTGTGTGTGTGTGTGTGTGTGTGTGTGTGTGTGTGTGTGTGTTAACCCCGGGTGTCGTTGTGTTTCAGAGCTACGCCCGTTTGATTCCGGGTGCCACTGTGGGGGTGTTGGAGTCGGACTCCCGCAACATCCTGGAGCTCATCGTGACGGCGTACAAAGTAAAGTACAAAACGTTATCATCAACAGTGTTGTGTGCAATGCAAAGGGTGACATTGTGACTTTCCTTCCATGGGCGACTTTGACAAAGTGTAAACAGCCTTGGGTACCTCAGAGTCACGCTCGCTTCTGGCACGCACTGAAAGACTGAGCTGCTGTCGTTTTTGAGATTTATACTGCGGGAGGGAATGGGGAGGAAGCGTTCCTATGGACTCGTTACAAATGGCAAAATCAAAGTATCTTGTAAACCTTTTGAGTTTGTAAATAATTGTTCTTTGTGCTATTTCCTCCTGACGTACTCTCTCTCTCTCTCTCTCTCTCTCTCTCTCTCTCTCTCTCTCTCTCTCTCTCTCTCTCTCTCTCTCTCTCTCTCTCTCTCTCTCTCTCTCTCTCTCTCTCTCTCTCTCTCTCTCTCTCTCTCTCTCTCTCTCTCTCGCGCTCGCTCGCTTTCCCTCTGCCACACACTTCCCCCTGCTTACCCAAGCCCACTCTTTACACCAGGAAGGCCAACAACAGGCCTGAACACGCCTCACTTCTCTATTACTTTGATTCTCTGTCTCAGTCTCTCTCTCTCTCTCTCTCTCTCTCTCTCTCTCTCTCTCTCTCTCTCTCTCTCTTCCTCTCCTCTCTCTCTCTCTCTCTCTCTCTTTTATTGGCAGGGGAAATCATGTCATGAAAACAGGTTTACTTCTGTTTTATTAAACATTATCAATCCCCTGAAATCACTCACTATCACCTTTAATAACTATCACCTTTAATCCCTCTTTAAACTATTAAAAAGCACACAATCCCATCTCCCGTGTACCCGGTGGATATGAATATCCACCGGTGTTTGTAGAAACCAGAGTGCTGAATCAGACAGTGGGTCAGGTAGTCACCATTCATCCATTCATCCTCTGTCAGATCACTCACTTCCAGACAAACCGTTAATCTCACCTGGGCTTCCCCCCCCCCCCCCGAATCACACACACCTGGCTGTGACTCAGCCAATCAGGAGAGGTTAAGTACCTGATCTGTACAGCAAAAGGTCATGTCCTTTCTCTCTCTCTCTCATTCCGGCTCTCTCTGTCTATATCTCTCTGTCTGTCTTTGTCTGTCTGTCTGTCTGTCTGTCTGTCGTCTGTCTGTCTGTCTGTCTGTCTGTCTGTCTGTCTGTCTGTCTGTCTGTCTCCCACCCTCCCCTCATCCTGTCTTTGAACTAGTATTTAGTCATTACTGCTACATTACCACCCTCTTCTTTTCAGATCCACGTCACCATCATGTGTCAGGTTATAGGGTAGACTAGTGGTCCTGAGGTGAGGACCATCATGTGTCAGGTTATAGGGTAGACTAGTGGTCCCATGTAACACTATGAAACCCTATGAAACACTATGAAACACTATGTAAATGGACTGCATTTATATAGCGCTTTCCTTACCATTGTGGCCACTCAAAGCGAGCCTCAAACTCACCCATTCATACACACATTCATCCACCGATAGCGGAGTCAGCCTTGCAAAGCACCCACCAGCACGTCGGGAGCAGTTATGGTTTGGGTGTCTTGCTCAGGGACACCTCAACACCTAAACACACTATGAAACACTGTGAAACACCGTGTAACACTATTAAACACTATGAAATGTAACACACCGGTGTTCCTCCAGGAGCTGCGGTCAGAGATTGAGCTGGAGGTTCTGGGGGACACAGAGGACCTCCAGATGTCCTTCACCGCCATCTGTCCCGACGGGGGCATCCACCCGGGGATCAGACGCTGCTCAAGCATCAAGTCTGGAGACACAGTCAGACACCCTTAAATATCACATTAAATCACTCGCTATCCCCTTAAATGGCTTACTATCACCTTCAATAAACAATCTCCTAAAAATCACCTGAAATCACCGTCTATCACCTTTAATAACTATCATCTTAAATCATCGCCAACGAGTCATTGACTCATTGTTATGACTCTAGCTTCTCTGTTTAACAGGATAATCCATATCTACTATCCCCAACTTGTCCTTTCCGGTCCACCTGAGAACCCCTGGTGGGTGGTGTGTGTGTGTGTGTGTGTGTGTGTGTGTGTGTGTGTGGTGTCTCCACTCAGGTGGTGTTCAACGTGTCCGTGGAGCTGACCTCCTGCCTGGCCTCTCCGGGCCGCTTCCTCCTGAGGCCCGTGGGCTTTCAGGACGGCCTGGCGGTGGACCTCAGCTCCCTGTGCTCCTGCCACTGCTCCTCCTCGCCACCGCCGCCACCGCCGCCCCCGCCGCCCCCCCGCCTCAACGCCACCTCCCCCACCCCCCCCACAGGCGCTAGCCTGTGCCGCGAGGGCCAGGGCTCCCCTGAGTGTGGCGTGTGCGTGTGCCGGCCGGGCTTCGTGGGCTCGCAGTGCGAGTGCGGCGAGGAGGACGCCGCCGCCACCTCCTCCTCCTCCGGAAGCGGTTGCCGGGCGACGGGGGACGAGGGGGCGGAGCCTTGCGGCGGTCAGGGCGACTGCTCCTGTGGCCGCTGCGTGTGCCAGCCGTCCGTCTTCGGCCACGTCTACGGACGCTTCTGCGAGTGTGACGACTTCTCCTGCGTTCGGTCACGCGGCGAGCTCTGTGGAGGTGTGTGTGTGTGTGTGTGTCCCTTTGTGCGTGTGTGTGTGTTTATGTGTGTCCCTGTGTGTGTGTGTGTGTCCCTGTGTGTGTGTGTGTGTGCGTGTTTGTATGTGTCCCTGTGTGTCCCTGTGTGCGTGTGTTTGTGTGTGTCCCTGTGTGTGTGTGTGTGTCCCTTTGCGTGTATGTGTGTGTGTGTCCCCGTGCATATGTGTTTGTGTGTGTGTCCCTGTGTGTGCATGTGTGTTTGTCTGAAAGGGGGGGGGGGGGAGACAGTGCCAGAAGCATGTCATTTGAGGATAACCTTGGTATTTTATTACTGTTTGGTGTAATTATGTTTTGTTTGAACAGACGCCGAAGGGTATTCTGTGATGTTAGACGTGTATAATAAACTGTGTGTGTGTGTGTGTGTGTGTGTGTGTGTGTGTGTGTGTGTGTGTGTGTGTGTGTGTGTGAATGCGGCTTTGTTTGTGTGTGCATGTGTTTGTGTCTTTGTGTGTGCGTGTGTGTGTCTGTGTATGTGTGCGTGTGTGTGTATGTATGTATGTGTGTGTGTATGTATGTGTGTGTGCATGTCTATGTGTGTGTGTGTGTATTCAGGCCACGGTCAGTGTGACTGTGGTCAGTGTGTGTGTGACAGCGGCTGGCTGGGGGCCTACTGTAACTGCAGCAGCAGCACGGAGGCGTGTGTGTCCCAGGATGGGACGTCCTGTAGCGGCCGCGGGCACTGTGAGTGTGGCCGGTGTGTGTGCTCCGCCCCCGGGGCTTCTGGGAAGCTGTGTGAGAAATGCCCCACCTGCGGAGACACCTGCAGCTCAGCCAGGTAAGCACACCTGGTATTTAGACACACACACCTGGTTTCTAAACATATTAACACACCTGGTGTATGAACACAACTGGCTTATAAACCCACCTGGTATATATATATATATATATATATATAAACCAGGTGTGTTCAATTTATATATATATATATATATATATATATATATATATATACCAGGTGGGTTTATAAGCCAGTGATCACCTGGGGGTGAACCAGGTGTAAATATAAACCAGGTGTATAAATATATATATATTTATATATACCAGGTGTATAAATAAATCAGGTGTATATATATATATATATATATATATATATATATATATATATATATATATATATATAATATGGTTTATTTATACACCTGGTTTATATATACACCTGGTATATATAAATATATATATATATTTATACACCTGGTTTATATTTACACCTGGTTCACCCCCAGGTGTTCAAGTTACCTTAACATTATCCAACCTTCACACACCAATTTGGGATCAGACGGAGCAGGATGGTGTCGTGGTTAGACGCCCCGCCTGAATGCACTCTGAGGAACAAAAGTGTGTGTGTAGTAATAGTAGATATAATAATAGAGGAATTATGACCTATTATGATCTCCTGTAACACATTTGTCACGCTGCAGCAAATGCTTTTTATCCAAAGCGATTTACAGTAGAGTTCAGATACAGGAGTGTGTGTGAGGGGGGGGGGGTGGTGGTGGTGGGGGTGGTGGGGGCTGTGTTGCTCAAGGACACCTGCAGGTTAGATGGGGGGGGGGGGACGGGGGGGACGGGGTTCAAACCCACACCCGCATGCCGGTCTGGGAGTCACACAGACTTCACCTCTCCTCTTTCCTTGTTTCTTTCTTCCCTTTTCGTTTGGCCCAGGTATCCCGTTCCCCTCCGAGCCTCTTATGCCCCTTTGTCTCTGCTCTTGTCTTTCTTCTCGAGTGACATCAAAAAGAAGCTAATGGCCCCCGGGGCGTAAAAGAACACAGAGGTTTCCTTTCTGCCCGTGTGATGGGGCTGTCAGGGCTGCAGCGCTATCGGCCCTGTCTGCTGGCCTGGGGAAGGGGGGAGGGATGGGGGGGGGGGGTGTCCAGGGTTAAGGAAGGCCTTGGGAAGCTGCAGATAAGCGGAGTCTGGTTCCACGGGATCCACCTGTGGTGGAACGATCCTCCGGACCACGGGGCGGAACCCAGAGTTGGGTTAGTTGAGACGGTTTGACACGACAGGCTCAGGTCCAGGAGGACAGGTCCTCGTAGGGAGGAGACATGTCCTGGAGAACTGAGACAAGCAACACATCCCCTGTTAGCTCTATTGTTAGCTCTATTCTTAGCTCTATTCTTAGCTCTATTGTGAGCTCTATTCTTATTGTTAGCCAACGTATTGTACTTTTACCTGAGCACTGGTTCTGGTGGTTCTGGAAGCTTGTTAGGTAGGAAATGTAATGTATTTATTATATTATTATGGCTTGTTAGGAAGGAATGCACGTATGACTTCTGGTGACTAGTAGCTCTCTTGTCTACCTGTTGAATGACCTTATTGTAAGTCGCTTTGGACAAAAGCGTCTGCTGGATGAATGTAATGTAATATCCTCGTAGCTAGAGTCCCCCACATTCTTTATAGTGTCTAGTCTGTTCTAAGTGCTATTAAACTATGTTAGTTACTTTTGCATCTTACTAATTTGGCTCTTCGAGTCGCTTGGGCAACAGCACCGTGTACAGACCGTGTGTTCCTGCACAAAGGCACATCGGTAGAGAGTTACACGATAGCTTCTCCTCTGAGGACTCTCAAGGTATCGACTGATCTCTGACACGCGTACTAAAATCTAAATCTGGAGGATTGAATCGTCTTTAAGTCAAGTCAAGTCAAGTCAATTTTATTTGTATAGCCCTTAATCACAGTTATAGTCTCAAAGGGCTTCACATGCCACATGTTTACAACACCCCCCAAACCCTAGCCCCCCTAAGGGCAAGAAAAAACTCCCTTAATTACGTAGGAAGAAATCTTGAGAAGGAACACAGAGTAGAAGGGGATCCCTCCTTCCAGGGATGGTTCAGGAGTGCAATGGGTGCCATAAGTGACTTATAGTAATGTACAAAGTACAAAGATAATAATAATAATATACATATAATATACACAATATACAAATATTAAAATGAGAAGATGATTTGTGTGGTGCTGGCCGGTATCCTTCAGGTGGGGATCACAGCAGCACACTGAAAAACAGAAGCAGACTGCGGTGTGGTTAGATGGGGTAGGGTGGACATGGAACATGTAGAGAACCTCTAGTCTAGTACCTATCGGCAGCAAGGATAGGTTAGTGCTGACTAACGGGTCGATTTAGCTGTAATGAGAGCTGAGGGGCACTCCTAGGCACCAAACGACAATGTAAAAAGGTAGGTTTTAAGTTTAGATTTAAATATTTCAACAGAGTCTGCTTCCCTTATTACAGGTGGCAGACTGTTCCACAAATAGGGCGCACGGTAGGAGAACGCTCTATTCCCTGCCTTTATTGCTCACGTACAAGTAAACACACAGTGACATTAGTTTCTCTGCATTTAACCCATCCTAGTATTAGGGCCAGTGTAGGGCAGCTATTTTGGGACTTGAACCAGTGACCTTCCG
Organism: Muraenolepis orangiensis; assembly: GCA_027704905.1. NCBI lineage: Eukaryota > Metazoa > Chordata > Actinopteri > Gadiformes > Muraenolepididae > Muraenolepis > Muraenolepis orangiensis. The sequence continues at coordinate 17,616,088 of CM051000.1, read as the reverse complement.
GTTCCCAAGCCAGGTCCCAACAAGACTGAGCTATCCTGCCGCCGACTACTGAGACTGTGTGTGTGTGTGTGTGTGTGTGTGTGTGTGTGTGTGTGTGTGTGTGTGTGTGTGTGTGTGTGTGTGTGTGTGTGTGTGTGTGTGTGTGTGTGTGTGTGTGTGTGTGTTCTCCCTCAGGGCGTGTGTGGAGTGTCACCTCCAAGCCAAGGAGAGTCTGGAGATGTGTGTTCAGAGGTGCAGCGTCCCCATGATCACCATCAACGCCTCCACAGGTACGCCTCACCAACGCCGACCAATCGCCCAGTAGGTTTTCGCCCCTGTCTGTTTGTCTGTAGGATGAAAATACACTTATGACTTCTGCTGACTAGTCGTTCTCTTGCCTACCTGTCGAATGACCTTATTGTAAGTCACATAAGGGTCAAAAGGGGTCTGCTAAATGACTGTAATGTAGTGTAATGTTCGAGATATATTATAAATACCTTATTATCTGGTGTTATGTTAGAGACGGGATAAACGTTGAGGTGAGACTTTGGTTAAGGGTTGAGTTGTGGTTAAGAGCGGGGTAGGAATGTGTGGGTATTATCGTGTGAGAAGTCAAGGTAAGGGTTAGCTTGTTGTACATACAGTGCTATTGTGGTAAGTGGATAGGCCTGAATGTACAGACAGGCTGCTGTTGTCAACCAGGTCACATGCAAGCGGAGAGGTAGATTGGATTATCAAAGACTATGTTTAAGCTTTATGTGTAAAACACAATGGTGTGGTATACACCTTGGGTACACACACACACATACACACACTCCCCCGCTGACACTTCGACCGACGACACACATCTGGATCATGCACCACACACACCACCCCACACACCACACTCACACACACACCACACACCACACACACACACACCACACACACACACCACACACACACACACCCACACACACACACACACCACACCACACACACACACACCACAGATTGATCCTTTGATATGGAAATCAACTGTTGTCAGAGTAGAATCAAGCGTATTGTGTTGCGGTCTGGGTACGCGGTGCAGTCCTCACTCAGGTCCTCATGTTTCCAGAGCTGGACCCGAGGCATGCCACCCAGTGCACCCTGAAAACCGACTATGACTGCTTCATCTCCTTCAGCATCGTGACGGGGGAGCTGGGCACCAGCGCCCACAACCTACACATCTATGGTTAGATATCACTATTATATATAGTTCACTATATATACACACCTATAGTTCACTATTATATATACCTATAGTTCACTATTAGATATACACCTATAGTTCACTATTATATACCTATAGTTCACAATTATATATACACACCTAGAGGTCACTATTATATATACCTATAGTTCACTATTAGATATACACCTATAGTTCACTGTTATATACCTATAGTTCACAATTATATATACATCTATAGTTCACTATTATATACACACACCTAGAGGTCACTATTATATATACACCTAGGGTTCACTATTATATAGTATATACCTAAAGTTCACCTAGAGTTCACCTTTTATATATATCTATAGTTCCCTAATATATATAGTTGCAAGAAAAAGTATGTGAACCCTTTGGAATTACCTGGATTTCTGCATAAATTGGTCATAAAATGTGTTCTGATCTTCATCTAAGTCACAACAATAGACAAACACAGTCTGCTTAAACTAATACCACACAATTATATGTTTTCATGTTTTTATTGAACACACCATGTAAACATTCACAGTGCAGGGTGGGAAAAGTATGTGAACCCCTATGCTAATGTCTTCTCCAAGAGCTAATTGGAGTCAGGAGTCAGCCAACCTGGAGTCCAATCAATGAGACGAGATTGGAGGTGTTGGTTAAAGCTGCCCTGCCCTATAAAAAACACACCAGTTTTGAGTTTGCTATTCTCAAGAAGCATTGCCTGATGTGAACCATGCCCGCACAAAAGAGCTCTCAGAAGACCTAAGATTAAGAATTGTTGACATGCATAACGCTGGAAAGGGTTACAAAAGTATCTCACAAGCCTTGATGTTCATCAGTCCACGGTAAGACAAAGTGTCTATAAATGGAGAAAGTTCAGCACTGTTGCTACTCTCCCTAGTGTCAGGGTGTAGTGTTGGTAGGACCCAGAACGCAGACCAAAGACACAGTGAAGCGCTAACGAGAGGCTTTATTGCGTAAGCACATTAGTAGAACGGTCGGGGCCAGGCCAGGGGTCTGGATACCGGGAAGTCGATCAGCGGGGTAGCGACAGGTAGTCGACCGGCGAGTAGCGCGGGACGGGCGAGGAGTCAGGATACCGGGAAGTCGATCAGCGGAATGCCGGTAGGTAGTAGACAGATGAGTAGTACCACCAGAAGCCTGGTACGATGTCATCGAGGGAGAACAACGTACGATCTAGCAAAGGGGTAAAGGGACGCCAGGGTATATATACACCCAGGTGCGGTCATTATCATAGTCGGCATTGCCGTCAGGTGTGTGGGTGTGCCACCAAAGCCCGCCCCCCTGTCACCCACCGCAACCGTGACAGCTAGGAGTGGCCGTCCTGTAGAGATGACTGCAAGAGCACAGCGCAGAATGCTCAATGAGGTGAAGAAGAATCCTAGAGTGTCAGCTAAAGACTTACAAAAATCTCTGGCACATGCTAACATCTCTGTTGACGAATCTACAACACGTAAAACACTGAACAAGAAAGGAGTTCATGGGAGGACACCACCGAGGAAGCCACTGCTGTCCAAAAAAACCATTGCTGCACAGTTTAAGTTTGCAGAAGAGCACCTGGATGTTCCACAGCACTACTGGCTAAATGTTCTGTGGACAGATGAAACCAAAGTTGAGTTGTTTGGAAGGAACACACAACACTATGTGTGGAGAAAAAAAGGCACAGCACACCAACATCAAAACCTCATCCCAACTGTGAAGTATGGTGGAGGGGGCATCATGGTTTGGGGCTGCTTTGCTGCCTCGGGGCCTGGACAGATTGCTATCATCGACGGAAAAATGAATTCCCAAGTTTACCAAGACCTTTAGCAGGAGAACTTAAGGCCATCTGTCCACCAATTGACGCTCAACAGAAGATGGGCGATGCAACAGGACAATGACCCAAAACACAGAAGTAAATCAACAACAGCATGGCTTCAACAGAAGAAAATACGCCTTCTGGAGTGGCCCAGTCAGAGTCCTGACCTCAAACCGATTGAGATGCTATGGCATGACCTCAAGAGAGCGATTCACACCAGACATCCCAAGAATATTGCTGAACTGAAACAGTTTTGTAAAGAGGAATGGTCCAAAATTCCTCCTGACCGAGTCTGATCTTCAACTACAGGAAACGTTTGGTTGAGGTTATTGCTGCCAAAGGTCAACCAGTTATTAATCCAAGGGTTCACATACTTGTTCCACCCTGCACTGTGAATGTTTACATGGTGTGTTCAATAAAAACATGAAAACATATAATTGTCTGTGTGGTATTAGTTTAAGCAGACTGTGTTTATCTATTGTTGTGACTTAGATCAGGTCAGAACACATTTTATGACCAATTTATGCAGAAATCCAGGTAATTCCAAAGGGTTCACATACTTTTTCTTGCAACTGTATAGACCTATAGTTCACTATTAAATATATAGACCTGGAGTTTGCTATGATACAAAGCCTTTACACACTATCGGGTCTGTCCGTATCCAGTGTAAAGGATGTGAGTCCCTCCTCTGTCCCCAGACTGCCCCCAGCCCCCCAACATCACCATGATCATCGTGGGCGTGTCCCTGTCCATCCTCTGCATCGGCGTCAGCCTCATGGCCGTGTGGAAGCTGCTGGTCTCCGTCCACGACCGGCGGGAGGTCGCCCGCTTCGAGGCCGAGCGCTCCAAGGCCAAGTGGCAGTCGGTGAGGACCAGAGAGCTCCGCTTCCACTGCATTAGATACCGTGTGTGTGTGTGTGTGTGTGTGTGTGTGTGTGTGTGTGTGTGTGTGTGTGTGTGTGTGTGTGTGTGTGTGTGTGTGTGTGTGTGTGTTTCTAAATAAATGAATACATACAAAAGATGATATGAAAAATGACAGAAGCTCAATTTAATATATTGTATTATCCCTCTCTCCTCTCTGTCTGTCTCTCTCTCTGTCTGTCTATCTCTCTCTATGTCCCTCTCTATGTGGGTGTCTCTCTCTCTCTCTCTATGTCCTCTCTCTCTCTCTCTATGTCTCTCTCTCTCTCTCTCTCTCTCTATCTCTCTCTCTCTCTCTCTCTCTCTCTCTCTCTCTCTCTCTCTCTCTCTCTCCTCTCTCTCTCTCTCTCTCTCTCTCTCTCTCTCTATGTCCCTCTCTATGTGGGTGTCTCTCTCTCTCTCTCTCTCTCAGGGCACCAACCCGCTGTTCCGTAGCTCCACCTCCACATTTAAAAACGTCACGTACAAGAACACTGGGAGGGACAAGAGCATCACACTGGGCCGCTGACACACACACACACACACACACACACACACACACACACACACACACCACACACACACACACACACACACACACACACACACACACACACACACACACACACACACACACACACACTGCACCTCTCTCTGCTGCACACACTGGAGCTGGAGTAGGCAAATCTGCGGTGTGAGGGAGGATAGAGAGAGAGAGAGAGAGAGAGAGCGAGAGAGAGAGAGAGAGAGAGAGAGAGAGAGAGAGAGAGAGAGAGAGAGAGAGAGCGAGAGAGAGAGAGAGAGAGAGAGAGAGAGAGAGAGAGAGAGAGAGAGAGAGAGAGAGAGAGAGAGAGAGAGAGAGAGAGAGAGAGAGAGAGAGGCAATCAATTAATAAGTTGCACAGTGGCCAGGGACATTTTACCAGTAGTAGCAAACACTGAGAAGAAGAAGAAGAAGAAGAAACATGGCGTCTGTAACTCTTGCTGTACATTTGCTGTAATATGTGACATTGAAACACTGTATTATTATGTTCCTGTCGAACAACTGAGAAGAGAAGCGTGGTCTACTACTGAACATTTAGTTGTGTATTTACAGACGACAAAGCGAGGCTGAGCCTTGATGTTGGACTATTGAGACTCTTAATAATTAAGAGATAATAATTAATGTTTGAGTTGTGTTGGTGGCGTGTGATTAATAAAAGCCAAAAATGAACTGTACCTTTATTGTAAAATGTTTAATTATTATAATTATTATTATTATGATTATGATTATTATTATGATGATGATTATTATGATTATTATTATGATTATTTTAAAGCAAGAGATGAATCTCCTAGAAGTCGTGTGGACCATGATTTCCAAGCCTGCGGGGGAAAGTGTGTGGACGGGAGGGAGGAAAAGAGAGAGGGAAGAAGGGAGGGAGGGGGGAGGGAGGGAAGAAGGGAGGGAGGGGGGAGGAGAGGCGGGGGAGGGAGAGAGGGAGAGAGGGAGAGAGGAGAGGGAGGGAAGTGGGGAGGAGAGGGAGGGAGGGAGGGAGGGGGGAGGAGGGAGAGAGGGAGGGAGGAGAGGGAGGGAGGGAGGGAAGTGGGGAGGAGAGGGAGGGAGGGAGGGAGGGAGGGAAGTGAGGAGGAGAGGGAGGGAGGGAGGAATGCGTGTGCATGTTTTTCTCCTCCATGGCCCCGAGGAGTTGCGGAGCTCAACCGGGGGGGGGGGGACGTGACGTCACGGCCGCCTCTTAAGTTACACACACACGCACGCGCACACGCACGGAATATGCGGACGCTATTGTGCGCGCGTCCAACAAGTTGTGTGTGTGTCTACTCTTCCTCCTCTCTCTGCTCCTCTTCCTCCTCGTCTTCTTCTTCTGCTTCTTCTGCTTCTTCTTCTTCTTCTTCTTCTCCTTCTTCTCCTTCTTCTTCTTCTTCTTCTTCTTCTTCTGTCTTCTCCTACTTCTTGTCGTAATGCTGGCCGGTGCGGGTCTGTCGGTAGTCTCCGTGGCCGTGGCGGGGCTGCTGTGTGTCGGCGTGGTGCTGTCGGTGTCCACCGCTGATGATGATGATGAAGATGAGGGTCTGGATAAAGAGACCCTCGTGGGGCTGTACAGTAAGTATGCGGGGGTTTCATTGAAAGTGTTTGTTGTCGCGGGTATCGTTCCGATGGTGTGTGGAGACGCTGTCTCGGTTGTAGCGTGTCAACTTGCACATGTACAACAACAATGTGTGACTTGTGAGAATAGTGCGTGTCTTGCAACAAGTAGTCCCATTTTGGTGAATGGCTGGGCAACAGTGAGTCCGTGTCTGCAGATTTTTCCGCGATGGATCTGCAAAAAATGCACCGCACCGCAGTCTAGAACTCCATCAAACTTTTTGATAAACACTAAAACCTCTGAAGACGAAACACAGCGCACATCACAAGTTAAACCACGTTGTACACACAACGCATCTGTACATATGTCATATGTACACCCGTAATTAATGAACCGGGAGCTTAATCACGGTATACCCTCCTCCTCCCTGGATACGGGTCCCCCCCCCCCCCCCCCCCAGCGTAACACGCCTCCGTTGTGTTGTGTATATCAAGTTACAACACAGTTATGATAGTTGACATCAGAAGGTAACGGTGCCTGGCTGGAATAGCAGGCCACCGCTCTTAAAGGGACAGACCTCAGTGAGTTCTGAGTTCGGGTTTGAGTCAAGTTTAACGTGTTTGTTGTACACTTTTATTGTAATAACTAACACACATGTAGAGGACGCTCCCTGACCCCCTCAGCCCTAAGCCCTTGACCTTTCCTGGGTGACATCACTAAAAGGCCTTTCGTTAACCTCCTGCTGATGGGACGTGAAAAGGAAAGGAAGGGTTAAAAACCCTGTGTCTTTTCTGTCACAAATTGTAAAAAATATTGACTGTTTTAACACACGTTTATCCTTCTTTCAATTTGTCCTTTGTCTCTCTGTGTTGAACCTCTTGATGTACGGTAAAGAGACTGTTCTCCTCATCGTCTCTTTCTCCATCTGTCCTCCCTCTGTTTACATCTCTTTCCATTCGTTTTGTTTAAATGTCGTTCCTCTCCATCACGCTCCCTCCCCCCTCCCCCCTCCACCCTCCGCCCTCCTCCCCCTCCGCCCTCCTCCCTCCTCCACCCTCCCCCTCCACCCTCCCTCCGCCCTCCTCCCCCTCCCCCCTTCCCCCCTCCACCTCCACCCTCCCCCCTCCTCCCCCCCTCCACCCTCTCTACCCTCCTCCCTCCCTCCTTTCCCCGCTCAGAGAAGGGCGTGTTCATCCTGGAGAGCGTCCCCCTGAAGCGCTGCATCGCGACCGACCGCTCCAACCGACCGGTGTTGGAGAGCTGTGAGCGGCCCACCCGCCGCTCCCTCTGGGCATGGATGTCCCGCCACCGGCTCTACAACCTGGGCGCTGGCGCCTGCCTGGGCCTCAACCTGACGGACGTCACGCAGCCGTTGGGCCTGTTCGAGTGCGACACGCCGCTACGCACGGCCTTCTGGCGCTGTAGCGGGCCCTCGCTGTACGGCGCCTCTCAGATGAAGCTGGCGGTGATGGGACGCCTAGTGGTGGCATCCCGAACGTCGTACCACGCCTGGCGCCGCTGGGGCACGCCGGCCGAGGGGCCCTGCTCCACGCCGTACGAAGGTACCTGGGGTGGGGGCTTCGGTTCGTGGGTTTTCACAAACTGTCGGTCGGAAGAGTGTGACACTCACCCCCCCTGCTGACACTCACTTGGACTTTGTTGACATAGCGGTTGGTCACAGTTTGTGAGTCCTACGATTGCTAAAGGATAATGCAGGGCTCAAGGGCTCACAGTAGCAGAAGAGTTTAGTGAACCACAGCGGAACCTGAGTCCTGTCCTACAGGTGAGCAGGTGAGCAGGGGGGCGGGGCTGGGGCTGGTTAAGGTGAAGGGGCAGCCAGGTGGGACAGGAGACAGACAGGAAGGAAGAGCAGGCAGAGACGTAGGGGCGGGGGAGGGACCACATGGGCTCTGTAAACTAAACTAAAACCATACGGCAAAGTTATACACACACACACACACACACACACCACACACACATACTCTCATCTCTATCTCTCTCTCACCCACTCACTTTGGAGACCCTTTGAAAAAGCTCAGTTTTTGGTTGTGGAAAACCCTGCCTTAGTGTGAATGGACAACGTTTTCATTGTTTAAATACTATTTACAGTTTTTTTATTTTTTATTTTTTTGAAGGATATGAAAATACAAAACATTTACTAGACAACCACATGAATATACAGGACACAATAACATGAAGATACAGGACAATAACGTGAAGATACAGGACACAACAACATGAAGATACAGGACACAATAACATGAAGATACAGGACAATAACATGAAGATACAGGACAATAACATGAAGATACAGGACACAACAACATGAAGATACAGGACACAATAACATGAAGATACAGGACACAATAACATGAAGATACAGGACACAACAACATGAAGATACAGGACACAATAACATGAAGATACAGGACACAATAACATGAAGATACAGGACACAATAACATGAAGATACAGGACACAATAACATGAAGATACAGGACACAATAACATGAAGATACAGGACACAATAACATGAAGATACAGGACACAATAACATGAAGATACAGGACACAATAACATGAAGATACAGGACACAATAACATGAAGATACAGGACACAATAACATGAAGATACAGGACACAATAACATGAAGATACAGGACACAATAACATGAAGATACAGGACACAATAACATGAAGATACAGGACACAATAACATGAAGATACAGGACACAATAACATGAAGATACAGGACACAATAACATGAAGATACAGGACACAATAACATGAAGATACAGGACACAATAACATGAAGATACAGGACACAATAACATGAAGATACAGGACACAATAACATGAAGATACAGGACACAATAACATGAAGATACAGGACACAATAACATGAAGATACAGGACACAATAACATGAAGATACAGGACACAACAACATGAAGATACAGGACACAATAACATGAAGATACAGGACACAATAACATGAAGATACAGGACACAATAACATGAAGATACAGGACACAAACATGAAGATACAGGACACAATAACATGAAGATACAGGACACAATAACATGAAGATACAGGACGCAGAATAACAGAAGAAATTCAGGCGGGAGAATGGAAGATGGAAGACATGTGTCTTCTGCCCACGGTCCTCACTATGATTTCTTGTCCCACCAGACGTCCACACCCTGCTGGGGAACGGCCAGGGCATGCCCTGCGCCTTCCCCTTCAAGTACAACAACCGCTGGTACTGGGAGTGTACCTCGGAGGGCCGGGAGGACAACCACGCCTGGTGCTCCACCACGCCCCGCTACGACCAGGCAGAGAGGTGGGGCTTCTGCCCTGTACAAGGTACACACACACACACACACACACACAGGCATACACACCGCATACACACCCACACACATACACAGACACACACATACTGTACGCATACGCACATACACATACACACACACACAGATAAATGCACACGCATGCACTGGACGCATACACGCACATACACACACACACAACCATGCACGGCACACACACACATACAGTACATACATACATACTTACATACCAGGGTTTCCGTTAGCCGGTATTTACCGGTTTTTAGCGGGTAAAAATGATTAAAAAACGGTAATTTAAAAACCTGCCGGTCAAAATGTCCGGTAATAATGCTCATACTAAACTTAGATCCTGGACATTTTGTCACAATGGGATTGTTCGGTGGGACCCAGAACGCAGACCAAGACACAGTGGAGCGATACGTAAAGCTTTATTCAAAGCAAACACAACACACAAGGGAAAACATGTGAACAATGTGCAGTAACAACCTAACCCCGGGGTAAAGGATAGCCAGAGTATATATACCCCAGGTGAGGTGATTAACCATTAGACAAGGTGATAGCTGACAGGTGTGTGTGTGCGCCGCCAGCGCACGTGGCTTGGCCACGCCCCCTGCCAACCACCGTAACCATGACACTACAGATGTTACAGGTGTTTTTTGCGGCTAACGAGGTTTTGCTCAATCGTTCTTGTTCGTTTTGTTGTTCATTAAATAGTCACATTTATTTGAGGTCTTTGTCATTCTTTCGTCAATCTAGGTGTACATTATAGTTGCGTTTGTAATATAGACTGTTTTTGAAACATGACCGGTAAGTTTCGAATTTGTCCGGTAAAATAAAATCTGTCCGGACACTTGACCGGCAAGAAAAAATCCTAGCGGAAACCCTGATACATACATACACACAATCGTCTCCCATCTCCCCTGGTGCGTGTCTCCCTGACCCGTCAGACTCCAGCTGTGATACGTTCTGGGAGTGGAACGCTGAGCTGGGTTCGTGCTACCAGTTCAACCTGTACACCATCGTGACCTGGAGCCAGGCCCGGGCCTCCTGCCGGGCCCAGAGGGGAGACCTGCTCAGCCTGGCCAGCCTCCCTGAGCACGGCTACATCCGAGGTGAGCTCCCTAAACGCTGTGTGTTCTCTACTGTAAAGTGTCTGAGTGTGTGTGTGTGTGTTCACTACTGTAAAGTGTCTGAGTGTGTGTGTGTGTGTTCTCTACTGTAAAGTGTCTGAGTGTGGGTGTGTTCTCTACTGTAAAGTGTCTGAGTGTGTGTGTGTGTGTTCTCTACTGTAAAGTGTCTGAGTGTGTGTGTGTTCTCTACTGTAAAGTGTCTGAGTGTGTGTGTGTGTTCTCTACTGTAAAGTGTCTGAGTGTGTGTGTGTTCTCTACTGTAAAGTGTCTGAGTGTGGGTGTGTTCTCTACTGTAAAGTGTCTGAGTGTGTGTGTGTGTTCTCTACTGTAAAGTGTCTGAGTGTGTGTGTGTTCTCTACTGTAAAGTGTCTGAGTGTGTGTGTGTGTTCTCTACTGTAAAGTGTCTGAGTGTGTGTGTGTTCTCTACTGTAAAGTGTCTGAGTGTGTGTGTGTTCTCTACTGTAAAGTGTCTGAGTGTGTGTGTGTTCTCTACTGTAAAGTGTCTGAGTGTGTGTGTTCTCTACTGTAAAGTGTCTGAGTGTGTGTGTGTGTTCTCTACTGTAAAGTGTCTGAGTGTGTGTGTGTTCTCTACTGTAAAGTGTCTGAGTGTGTGTGTGTTCTCTACTGTAAAGTGTCTGAGTGTGTGTGTGTTCTCTACTGTAAAGTGTCTGAGTGTGTGTGTGTTCTCTACTGTAAAGTGTCTGAGTGTGTGTGTGTTCTCTACTGTAAAGTGTCTGAGTGTGTGTGTGTGTTCTCTACTGTAAAGTGTCTGAGTGTGTGTGTGTGTTCTCTACTGTATAGTGTATGAGTGTGTGTGTGTGTTCTCTACTGTAAAGTGTATGCGTGTGTGTTCTCTACTGTATAGTGTATGAGTGTGTGTGTTCTCTACTGTAAAGTGTATGAGTGTGTGTGTTCTCTACTGTATAGTGTATGAGTGTGTGTGTGTGTGT
>CM051000.1:17529647-17599647 GCA_027704905.1 Muraenolepis orangiensis | reverse complement strand
TTGGTTTGTGTGACCCCCCCCCAGTCAGCGCGGGGGGGTGTGTGGTGATGTCCGGGGGCGTGGCCCTGGGCCACTGGGAGGTCAAGGACTGCAAGTCTCACAAGGCCCTGTCCGTGTGCAAGCACAGCATCCCCGGTCACCGTGGCGACGAGCTTCCCGGCACCCATATCAACGGCAGTGCCCCCTGCCCAGCTGGCTGGGAGTCACGGCCGGGCCTCCTGCATTGCTACAAGGTGGGTGGTGGGTGTTCAGCTGGGTGGTGGGTGGTGTTCAGCTGGGTGGTGGGTGGTGTTCAGCTGGGTGGTGTTCAGCTGGGTGGTGGGTGGTGGGTGGTGTTCAGCTGGGTGGTGGGTGGTGTTCAGCTGGGTGGTGGGTGGTGGGTGGTGTTCAGCTGGGTGGTGGGTGGTGTTCAGCTGGGTGGTGGGTGGTGGGTGTTCAGCTGGGTGGTGGGTGGTGTTCAGCTGGGTGGTGGGTGGTGGGTGGTGTTCAGCTGGGTGGTGGGTGGTGGGTGTTCAGCTGGGTGGTGGGTGGTGTTCAGCTGGGTGGTGGGTGGTGTTCTGGTGGGTGGTGGGTGGTGTTCAGCTGGGTGGTGTTCAGCTGGGTGGTGGGTGGTGGGTGGTGTTCAGCTGGGTGGTGGGTGGTGTTCAGCTGGGTGGTGGGTGGTGTTCAGCTGGGTGGTGGGTGGTGGGTGTTCAGCTGGGTGGTGGGTGGTGTTCTGGTGGGTGGTGGGTGGTGTTCAGCTGGGTGGTGGGTGGTGTTCAGCTGGGTGGTGGGTGGTGTTCTGGTGGGTGGTGGGTGGTGTTCAGCTGGGTGGTGGTCCAGGCTGCCGACCAGGTTGGATAACATCACCAATCTGATTCAATTGTAGTCCCTGTTTGTAAATGTACCTATTGTGTAAAATCTAGGGAGACAACTTATTGTACTTTTACCTGAGCACTGGTTCTGCTCTTGGAGGCTTGTTAGGAAGGAAATGTAATGTATTATGTATTATGTAATTATATATGATGTGTATATGTATGTATATATTATAGTATTGTTGCTTGTTAGGAAGGAAATGCACTTACTACTTCTGGTGACTAATAGTTATCTTGCCTACCTGTTGAATGACCTTATTGTAAGTTGTTTTGGACAAAAGTGTCTGCTAAATGACTATAATGTAATGTAATACCTGTACTTGTAGTACCTGTACATATGAACAGGGGAATTACCTTATAACACTTCCACCTGTGTGTGTGTGTGTGTGTGTGTGTGTGTGTGTGTCTTCTGAAGGTGTTCCATGATGAGAAGGTTCTGATGAAGCGCTCGTGGGTGGAGGCTGATTTCTTCTGTCAGGCCCTGGGAGCCGACCTAGCCTCTCTCCACCACTACGAGGAGCAGGCCTTCATCAAGGGGCTGATCAGCAACATGTTCGAAGGGTTGGTACACAGACACTAGGGGGTCATGGGAGATAGAGTCCTCTACCTCACTGGAGGATCATGGGAGATAGAGGCCTCTAGCAAGCTAGCGGTCAAGGGAGATAGAGGCCTCTAGCAAGCTGGAGGATCATGGGAGATAGAGGCCTCTAGCAAGCTGGAGGATCATGGGAGATAGAGGCCTCTAGCAAGGCTAGCGGTCATGGGAGATAGAGGCCTCTAGCAAGCTGGAGGTCATGGGAGATAGAGGCCTCTACCTCACTGGAGGATCATGGGAGATAGAGGCCTATACAACCACACACTGTCACTGGAATAATGTCCTTTATTTATGCATCATTTTGTCAATCTATAAACAAATAATCCTCAATCATCTGAAACATATTGTTCAATCTGAATCTGAATGTAAAGCACTGAACAAATACATGTTTAAATAACCATTGGTGGTCCTTGTGTTTCCCTCTTCAGAACCGAGGGCCGCTGGTTCTGGGTGGGCTTAAATAAGAGGGACCCTGAGGAGCCCGGATCCTGGCAGTGGTCTGATCACAGTCCTGTAAGTACACACACCTGCACACACCTGTACACACACCTGTACACACATCTGTTTATACACACACCTGTACACACACACGTGTACACACACCTGTACACACAGCTGTTTATACACGCACCTGTACACGCACTTGTACACACACCTGTACACACAGCTGTTTATACACACACCTGTTCATACACCTATACACACACCTTTACATACACCTATACGCACACAAACCACTGTTCACACACCTATACACACAAGTACACAAGCCTGTACACACACCTCACCGTAAATGCACTTGTAAAAACACACATCTCTTGAATGGTAAATGGACAATCATACAAAAAAACGCTTAACTAGTTATGCCTAACATTCACCCATTCATACACCGACAGCGGTGTCAGCCAGCTGGTTAGGAGCAGTTAGGGTAGCAGGGTAAGGGTGTCTTGCTCAGGGACACATTAACACTTAGCTCCACTTACTGTATCTATGCCATTTGGTCACTGTTTCGAAAATAGTTCATGAGTCATTTAGAGAACACTTACTCCATGTAGAGGAGTAACGTCCTCCGCCGACCAGTTTGTTTGTTTTGGATCTACTCTGCTCCGAAAGCAACACCTAAGCAACCGTTAGGTGATAACACACCTGTATACTCACCTGCATACACACCTGAATACACACCTGAATACGTACCTGTTTACACACCTGAATACACACCTGCATACACAGGTGTCAGCACAGATTCATAAATAAATATGAACTCGACACTGTGCGTGTGTGTGTGCCTGTGTGTGTGTCCGTTCATGCATGCCTGTGTGTGTGTGTGTGTGTGTGTGTGCGTGTGCGTGTGCGTGTGTGTGTGTGTGTGTGTGTGTGTGTGTGTTTGCGTGCGTGCGTGTGTGTGTTGACCTCCAGGTGGTGTCCTTGATGTTCGAGGACCACAACGAGGAGGACGACCAGAGGAACTGTGCGGTCTACAGTCACCTGACGGACGGCCTGCTGCCTCAGCCCTGCGATGCCAAGCACGAGTGGATCTGCCAGCTGGATCGAGGTTCACACGCCTTTCTGCATGTGTCAACACGCCACATTGTTTTAGCGTGGACTCAAAAGGCTCACAGCTGCTCGACAGTACTGGTTTCCAAGCTGTGGGTTTAGGACCCAGTGGGGTTAGGGCAGGGGGACTGAGCGGGTCCAATATTACATATTTTTATAACCAACATTTCCCCTGCCACATGCCACTAATGTGGCTACTTTGGGCTCCTCCCGAACGACAAGGACACACAGAGTCATGGGCTACAACTTCTCAGAACTGTGGCCTCAAAGAGCTTTAGAATGAGTGCCTCACATTCACCCGTTCATACTCACATCAATTCACACACATCCATACACACACTCACACGCACATTCATTCACACATCTATACAAACACCCACACACACACACTCATACACACATTCATACACACATCTATACAAACACCCATACACACACACACACACACTCATACACACATTCATACACACATCTATACACACATGCATTCACACATCCATACACACATCCATACACTCAACTATACTGTATACACAATCATACACACACCCTGTCTTGCTCAGGGATACCCCAACACTTAGGTGGGAGGAGCCGAGGGATCGAACCAGCGACCTGCTCTCCCCCTGAGCCGCTACACGGTCTCCGACCAGTTCTGGGTTTGATTCATTTGTCGCTGTCGCTGTCTCTGATTGTCTCATTAAGGTGTGGTTTGAACTCATTAGGCTGTTCAATAACAGATGGTTAACTGGTATTGATGGATCTCTGTTTGGCTCACAGGGGAGCGACTGGAGACACCCTACTGGTACACGGAACGTAAGTCAGTCTGTATGTGTGTCTTTCTGTGACTCTGTGTCTGTCTGTCTGTGACTCTGTGTTTGTCTGTCTGTGGCTCTGTGTCTTGTCTGTCTGTGTCTCTGTTTCTGTCTGTGGTTCTGTGTCTCTCACCTTGTGGGTGTCATGACTCACCTTGTGGGTGTCATGACTCCCCTTGTGGGTGTCACTCACCTTGTGGGTATCATAACTCACCTTGTTGGTGTCATGACTCACCTTGTGGGGTGTCACTCACCTTGTGGGGTGTCACTCACCTTGTGGGGTGTCAGCTCAGGGCAGTCGTTTGGCTCCCGCCAAGCCACGCCCACTTCTCCCCAGGTGTATTTTGTAGTTGTTAACGATGCTCTTGTCCCCCCCCCCACCCCCCAGAGAGCGATCCCTGGGTGTTCTACCGCGGGGCAGAGTACCTCCTGGCCAGGCAGCTGTTCGATTGGGAGGCCGTGTCTCTGGCCTGTCAGATGATGGGCGCCCAGCTGCTGTCCATCCACTCCCAGGAGGAGCTGCGCTTCATCCAGGACCGCATGGCCAAGGTGGGGGGGGCGGGGCTGCACACAGTACCACACACATATGCACACACACACACACACAGTTACACACACACATGATCCTACACACACACACACACATACACACACTAACACACACACACACATGCACAGTTAACTAAACTAACCCTGTCTGTCTCTGTCTCTGTCTCTGTCTCTCTCTCTCTCTCTCTCCTCTCTCTCTCTCTCTCTCTCTCTCTCTCTCTCTCTCTCTCTCGCTCTCTCTCGCTCTCTCTCGCTCTCTCTCTCTCTCTGCAGCTCTCTGTAGTTGCTACTGATTGGTGGATAGGGCTGTCTATCAACCTTCCCAGGGAGGAAGTCAGGTCTGTGTGTGTGTGTGAGTGAGTGTATGTGTGTTTGTTTATGTGTGTGACTACAATGTAGTACAATAGTACATACTAAATGTCTGTTTGTGTGTGCGTATGTGTGTGTGTGTGTGTGTGTGTTTGTGTACAGTTGGAGTGATAAGACAGAGCTGGATATCCATAACTGGGCTGAGGGCGGGTCATACAGCGGCCCTGTCAATCATAAGCTGTGTGTCACCATGTCCTCAGCATCAGGTATAACATACACACACACACATTCACTCACTCATTCACTCTTTCTCTCTCTCTTTCCACACCACACACACACACACACACACACACACACACACCACACCACACACACACCACACATTCACTCACTCACTCACATTCACTCACTCACTCTTTCTCTCTCTCTTTCACACACACACACACACACTCACTCACTCATTCACTCACTCTCACACACACTCTCACTCACACACACTCTCACTCACTCACTCACACACACATACACACACACACACACACTCACACTCTCACTCACTCACTCACTCTTTCTCTCTCTCTCTCTTTCACCTACACACAGTCACTCCTTCACTCACCCACTCTTTCACTCTCTCTCTTATACACACACACACACACACACTCTCACCCACACACACACACACACACACTTACACTTACACTCTCACTCACTCACTCACTCACTCTCTCTCTCTCTCTGGCTCCAGGGAAGTGGTCGGTGGGTGAGTGCGGTGGTCTCCATGGTTATGTGTGTAAGCGGCGCACGGTGTCCGTGGTGGAGACCCCTCGGGAACCACACTACATCGGGGGCTGTCCTGAGACGTGGCTCTACTATGGACACAAGGTGGGAGGAGGGGGAGGTGTGTGAGTGGGCATCTGTGTGTGTGTGTACGTGTATGTGTGTGTGTGTGTGTGTGTTGTTTATGTGTGTGTGTGTGTGTGTTGTTTATGTGTGTGTGTGTGTGTGTGTGTGTGTGTGTCTGTGTGTGTGTGTCTGTGTGTCTGTGTGTGTGTGTGGTCCCCCCTCAACATGTTCCCGACTGTAACTTTTGTCGTTCTGCTTCCACCACAAACTGGTTTCACCAAACCAACATCTGCTGTTGATATCACCGTACTGATGCAGCACGGGGACTTTTGACTAGGGATGCTCCGATCGATCGGCCGCCCGTCATTATCGGCCGGTATTCACTCTAAACCCAATCGATTGGCGCTCTCAAAAACGGCCGATCAGATGACTCAAAATACATGAGACTTTTCTCGGTGCGCGGCAAACAAAAATGCAATGTGTGTGAAGCAGAACTCCTGCCAGCACTGCCAAAAGCGTAATAAATCGGTAAATACAGATCGGCCATGTTGGGCTCCTAAATCGTTTATTTTATTTTGGGTGGGTGTGATTGCTCAAAAAGATGTGTGCTTTATCTCGAAGTGCTGCTTCACATTGCCGCTTTTAATAGTCGCCAGGAAACAAATGAGTCGCACTGGGTTTGAACTGCCCGTGGGAAGAATAAACATGTAGGAGTACCTTTCTGTTTTTAGAGCACTCCATGTAAAATAACTCTGACTGTTTCCCTCTCCGTCTCTGTGTGTGTGTGTGTGTGTGTGTGTGTGTGTGTGTGTGTGTTTGTGTGGTAATCTGCTCGCTCACTGTCTGCAGCCATTTGATTGGTTGAGTAGCCTCACGTGAGACGATATATATGTTATATTTCTGAAATGCATTTCAGAATTGTTAATTTTTTTGCTCTAAATAGTAATTAAATATATAATACTACACAATTGATGTAAATGGAAGATCCCCATAGCCTCTATGTGATCGGCCATCGGCCATTCTGATTCCAGTGATCTGCGATAGGCCCCAATAAACCCTGATCGGAGCATCCCTACTTTTAAACTGTGTGTGTGTGTGTGTGTGCGTGCGAGTGTGTGTTTATGTGTGCGTGAGTGTGTGTTTATTTGTGTGTGTGTTTTTTGTGTGTGTGTGTTCATATTGTGTGTATTATGTGTGTGTGTGTGTTTGTATTAATGTGTGTGTGTGTGTGTGTGTGTGCGTGTGTGTGTGTTTGTCATTATATGTGTATGTGTGTGATTGTATTAATGTGTTTGTGTGTGTGTGTGTGTCAGTGCTTCCTGCTCCACCTCCCTGAGCGACCAGAGGAGGGGAAGAGTTGGCCGGACGCCAGCTCCATCTGCTCCTCCTTCCATGGCTCACTGGTGGCCATAGAGGACCCCATCCAGCAAGGTGACATCACCTACACCACCAAACCCTCCATCACTCCCACCACCACCACCACAACCAAAACTACACCACCTCCATCCTTTCACCTGCTCCAACACCACACCACTTCCAGCTGCACTACCACCAAACACCACCACCTGTTGGGTGGAGTCCTTGGAGAGGCACTGAGTCCATGTCTTAACTCTCACTGTGTGTGTGTGTGTGTGTGTGTGTGTGTGTGTGTGGTGTGTGTGTGTGTGTGTGTGTGTGTGTGTGTGTGTGTGTGTGTGCGTGTCCTCCATCAGCCTACATCACCATGCTGCTGCAGGGCAGTGTGGAGGGAGTGTGGATTGGGCGGGGTGACGGGAACAGAGACACGTGGAGCAATGGGAGACCACTGGGCTACACCAACTGGTCTCCTAGCAACACTCCGGCTGTATGGATACACTATCTATATATAGATGTTACACTAACTGGTACTAACTGGTACTAACTAGCACTAACTTGTTCTATCTAATTATATCTAGTTCTATCTTGTAATAGCTAATACTATCTAGTACTACCTAATCCTATCTAGTACTCCACCAGGGGGCAGTACAGCGTTTCCGACCACAAATATACATGATTTGATGAGCAAATATAGAAACTTGAAAAGCAACATAGAACATCACTGGGTGTGTGTGTGTGTGTGTGCGTGCGTGTGTGTGTATGTCTGCGTGTGTGTCTGTGTTTATGTGTGCATGTGTGTGTGTCTGTGCGTGTGTGTGCGAGTGTGTGTGTCTGTGTGTGTGCGAGTGCGTGTGTGTGTGTGTCTGTTTGTGCGTGTGTGTCTGTGTGTGTCTGTGCGTGTGTGTGTCTCCCAGGAGGACAAGTGGCTGAGTGCGGCCTTGGCTGCAGGTGACCCCCTGTGCACGGTGCTGTCCAACCACCACGACCTCCACCTGACGGGGAACTGGTACGACCAGAGCTGCGCCGAGACCAGCTACGGCTTCATCTGTCAGAAGCCACAGGGTGAGCTCCTATTGGACGCTGACCTCTCTCTCTCTCTCGAGCGCGTCCAATCACACGACACAGCTTCCTGCGCTTTATAATATAATACATATAATAATATATATAATATATAATGTCTTGAAAATAATATAGAATAAATATGATATTATAATGTCATATAATAAATATACCGTATTGACCCGAATATAAGACAGGGTTTTTTTCCTAGAAAAAAATCTGAAAAAGAGGGGTCGTCTTATAATCGGGGTTTAGACTTTTCGATGTACCGTAATTGCACATGTAATTGCACAACAACAGATCGCGCCAAACGAGTGTTCCGAGACACCGCGCGACACTTAAAGTAACTCAAAGTCTTAAAGTAACAGTACATAAAAACAGTTACCTGGAGAGATAGAAATGGAGAGACACAGCGACCAACTTGAAAAAAGTGGCTCAAAAGTAGGTCAAGTTAATAAACAGTACAGACGAATTTACGATGCCAATTTTAAGATAATGGTGATAAACGAAGCAGAGACATCAAACACCTGTCATTGCGACGCAGGACAAGCCCAGCGCCTGCCCTCAGACTTCAGAGAGAAGCTACTGTCTTATCAGCGATATGTGATCAAGTTAAGGAAGAAGCACTCATACCCCCTTGATCAGATGGGCAATGCTGATCAAACGCCTGTGTATTTTGACATGCCAACATCTGTCACAGGGCATAGGAAAGGCGACAAATCAGTGATTGTGAAGTCGATTGTGAAATCAGTGACTGGAAACGAGAAGAGCCAGTAACGGTCATGTTAACGAGCCTCTCAGATGGGACAACACGTCCCCCGTACGTGGTTTTAAAACACAAGACTGTACCTAAAGAGGCAGTGACTGTACCTAAAGAGGCAGTGACTGTACCTAAAGAGGCAGTTTTTGTTTTTGTTTGCCAAGTTAGGCAAATTTGAACACAATGTGTGATGTGTGTTATCATTATTTTCAAATACAATTATTTTCTTTATAAAAAAAAGATTTGGTCTTCAAAAAAATTATTATTTTTTTTTCCAAAAATGAGTCTTGAAAAAGAGGGGTCGTCTTATAATCGGTGTCGTCTTATATTCGGGTCAATACGGTAATATAGAACAACTAGAACAATATCTGTAATTGAATACATATACTAGTATCATATATAATAAATAAAGTAATTCATATGTAATATAATATAATAATAACTATCAAACATATAATATATATTATAATAAATATAATATAAAAAATATAATATATTAAAAATAACATGTCCTTGTCAGTACACCGTTACCTAGTGAACATACCCTCTAAAACCCTGCTGTCACTCAGAGGCTGTCCTGTCCTGTGATTGGTCGTCCTCGTATGACCCTGTATGAGGATAGGCTCATTGGCCCCTCCCTCCTCTACAACCACCCGCTTATCATCTTAGCAATGCGTCTTTCACAGGACATGAAACATGTTTAACAACTGAATCTTTGATATGGGATATGTGACCCTGAACAAGGTCGATATATAAAATAAGGAAGCGATGCAATCGGAGACCTACCAATCAGGGCAGCAGTGACAGCAGATCAATGTGTCTTTGGGCTGAAGGATGACGAAGGCCTCTATTTTGGTCCTCCTCTTCGTCACCCGAGGAAGTCAGCCTGTAAATAAACACTCACCTCAATCTGGAGTCTGGTTTCCTCTGGTTCCTACTGTTAACATCAGCATTATGTCAGCTGGCCTTTATCCATCTATCCACCTATGTATGTATGTATGTATGTATGTATGTATGTATGTATGTATGTATGTATGTATGTATGTATGTATGTATGTATGTATCTGTCTATCTATCTATCTATCTATCTATCTATCTATCTATCTATCTATCTATCTATCTATCTATCTATCTATCTATCTATCTATCTATCTATCTATCTGTCTGTCTGTCTGTCTGTCTGTCTGTCTGTCTGTCTGTCTGTCTGTCTGTGTGTGTTTGTAGGGTTGTCTGTCTCTCTCTCTCTGCATAGGAAAATGTTTATTTACTTTGTCAAAGTAATAAACGGCGTCAAGACTGTACCGAAACACTCTTTTTTTCTCTCTCCCTCTCTCGTCCCCCCACATCTCTCTCTCTCTCGTCCCCCTCCCTCTCTCGTCCCCCTCCCTCTCTCGTCCCCCCACATCTCTCTCTCTCTCTCTCGTCCCCCTCTCTCTCTCGTCCCCCTCTCTCTCTCGTCCCCCTCCCTCTCTCGTCCCCCCACATCTCTCTCTCTCGCTCTCTCTCGTCCCCCTCCCTCTTTCGTCCCCCCACATCTCTCACCCCTCTCTCTCAGACCCGTCCAAGCCCCCCACCCACTCCTACCTGCACCCCATCCCAGACCCGGTGGAGTACAAGAGCCGTAGCTACAGGGTGCTGCCGGGCAACATGAGCTGGTACGAGGCTCTGCAGGCCTGCACGGAGGGAGGGGCGGAGCTGGCCAGCATCACCGACCCCTACCACCAGGCCTTCCTCACCGTGCTGGTCAACCGGCTGGCCGCGCCCCACTGGATCGGCCTGTACAGCCAGGACGTACGTACCCAGGGGGTGGCCAACAGGGTCCTGGGTTCGAATCCCTTGTCCATGGTATCCTTGAGCGACGTGCCTACTAACCACCCGACTACCTTCTCATGAATGGCATGTGCTGTGTCAAAAGACAACAGTTAGGGTGAGTGTTAGGGGTTAGAGGTTACTGTCAGGGTGAGTGTTAGGGGTTAGCGTTAGAGGCTAGGGGTCAGTGTCAGGGTTAGCGTTAGAGGTTAGGGGTCAGTGTCAGGGTTAGTGTTAGAGGTTAGCGTTAGAGGCTAGGGGTCAGTGTCAGGGTTAGTGTTAGAGGTTAGGGGTCAGTGTCAGGTCCCTGAAACACCTGGGCAGTGCTGAGGTGCCCTAATACTAGGATGGGTTAAATGCAGATGAACTAATTTCACTGTGTGCACATGTATGTGACCAATAAAGAGGTTCCTTCAGATTTAGATTTAGATGTAGTGTTAGGGGTTAGATGTTAGTGCCATGGTTAGTGTGAGGGGTTAGATGTTAGTGCCATGGTTAGTGTGAGGGGTTAGATGTTAGTGCCATGGTTAGTGTGAGGGGTTAGATGTTAGTGCCATGGTTAGTGTTAGGGGTTAGTGTGAGGGGTTAGATGTTAGTGCCATGGTTAGTGTTAGGGGTTAGTGTGAGGGGTTACATGTTAGTGCCATGGTTAGTGTTAGGGGTTCGAGGTTAGTGTCATTTTTAGTGTCAGGGTTAGTGTTAGGGGTTAGGAGTGAGTGGTCGGGTTAGGATTAGTGGTCGGGTAAGGGTTTGGGTTAGGGGTAGGTATAGGGCTCAGTGTCATGGGAGGTGTTAGGGGTAGGGTGAGGGCTTTGAGGTAGGGTTAGGGTTAGGTAACTAGGGTTGGATGTTAGAGTTAAGGTCAGTGGATGAAGTGTATGAGACACTCCCAGCATAAGGTCTCCCAGCAGGACACACAACCAGCCTCCCACACGCTGCTGTCTCACTGGCTGATATGAACCCTTTAAGACAGGGAATTAATTTACCCAGCATGCCTCACTGTTTGTTTGCTTTATCTTCATTTTCCCTCTGCGCTGCACAGGGGCTATTGGCTATTCTTGTCTTGTCTCGTCATGTTCCGTATCTTTATTTCATGTCTTATCTTATTTTGTCCTATATTGTCTTATCACAGTCTAGCTTAGTAGTTTAGTTTAGTTTTGCGCAGTTTACCTCCGTTTATTTGAACTCATTGTTAAGCTTAGCTTAGCCTACTTTATTTCAGCTTATCTCTTAGCTTATCTTAGCGCAGCTTATTGGAGCGTGTGTCATTTCAGCCTAGCATCTTTAATGTTCCCTATTTATGTATCCTTATCCAAGTTGTGGTCACAATATCGACTAATACCTCAACCCGCCTTCTCACACCGACAAACTCTTGTGACCTCACTTCCTGTCAGGACGGCGTGAACTACCAGTGGTCGGACGGCAGCGACACGGTGTACGCCCACTGGGACGCCAGCGAGGACGAGCAGGACACCGTGGCGGGGGAGGAGTGTGTGTACATGGATGTGAGCGGGGGGTGGAGGCGGGCCTACTGCGAGACTCCGCTGCCCGGGGCACTGTGCCACGTCCCGCCTCCAAGTCAGTCACTCGGACGCTTTTGTGTTTTTTCAGTATTTTGAATTCTGAATTTAGAATTTTTCAATGTTCAATCGCTCTCTCTCTCTCTCTCTCTCTCTCTCTCTCTCTCTCTCCTCTCTCTCTCTCTCTCTCTCTCTCTCTCTCTCTCTCTCTCTCTCTCTCTCTCTCTCAGGAAGCAATGCGTTCTCCATCTACGAAGTGGTGTGTCCCTCTTCGTGGGTCAAGTTTGGGAACGGCTGCTACGACTTTGAGCCGACCATCCAGAGGCTGACCCTGGAGGAGGCCAGGGAGCACTGCAGGCTGAGAGGTAGAGTCAGAGTCAGAGTCAGAGTCACAAGGCCTTATTGTCATTGCACACAAAATAGTACATATAAAAGTATAAAAGTACAACTAGCAATCCTCATGGTCACTTACACACACACAACATCAATTAAAAAATCTAAAATAATTTAGAAAACTAATCTCAGGAAAATAAACAGATTTAAATTGCCAAATATGGATACAAATATCCATGGACATGTTGCAGGGTAACCAGTGTAATAAAGTATTGTAGTAGTATTGATGCAATATGGTATTGTAGAGCTTCCAATGACAATGTAGACTGACAATGTAGAATGTAGACTGTGAAATTCTTCAACATTTTAACCAATTTATTAGTTATGAATATAGAATCCTTTGTCATTAGCTGCTTCCATTAAAACAGAATATAAAAACTGCTTAGGATTTCAAACATCCTACAACCGTGGTACATCTCACAGTAGCCTAAATAACTCTTAATTGAATATCCTAGCTTGTCAAGTAAAATATAAAAAGAAGCCAAACATAAGTAGGCTGCTGTTGTTTCATGTTTATTGTGTAATAACAGTATACAAGGTTAGCAGGTCAATATAAGGTCAATATTATAAACTGTCTTTACATGTAGCTGCAGTGGGAGAGAGCACGCCCCCCGGTGGCCAAGAGAGGAAGTATTAGAACTATTCAAATGATGAAAGAAATGAATCAAAACACCAACATTAAGGTTTATCAATAAAGCCACGTTCATGTGAGTGTTTGGTAGGAAGCTACCGGCCAGACTTCAGTGTTTATATGTTATATTATTGAATTACACAGAGGAAAGGTAGACATTAATCTATTACTACCAACATCGAAATGTCGGTTGAAATGTAGTGAAGCCCCTTTTTAAAGGGTCGCTTGAACTATTTTTAAACTTTTAATACAAAACAAATGCAAAGTGACCAACTTGAATCCAATATATCTCCTAAATCTCAACATGCAGTAAGACACGAAGGATTCAGTTGAATCCAAATAAAGATAGATTCCTTTGATAAATAGAACACATCTAAGTTGTTACTTCTTCCTTATTTCCGGTCCCGGTGCCTCTAAACACTTTGACTGACCCAGAAGCCAGCAGCCGTCCATCAGAGGAGTAGGAACAGGACAGCACAGGGGCCGACTGACCCTTCTCCACACACTAAGTGTGTGGAGAAGCTTAAGCTTCCAGCCTAGCACAGACAGACAGACAGACAGACACAGAGACAGACAGATGGCCAGAGAGGGCACAGACAGACAGACAGACAACAGAAACAGAGAGAGACACAAAGAGACACAGAGAGAGACACAAAGAGACATAGAAAGAGAAGAGACAGACACACACAGAGAGAGACAGACAGTTATTTTCACACAGACACCGAGTCTCTACATGGAAGGGTTCCTGTTATGTTTATATTAGTAAAACAGCTTGTGTTGAGTCTAACTGTTTAGTTTCTTCTTTCTGTTTACACAAAGTACACAAAGAGACTGAGAGAGCCTCTACATATTCAGGCTCCACACTTCACTGGACAGTTCAAGATCGACAGAACATATGGGAGTTAATGTCCTGGGGGAAAAACATTAGTAGAACATTTAAATCCACTTTATCTGGAATATGTTGCCTTTATGTAAAAGGCTTGCCGTTGACGGAATAAAACAGTGTTGCTACGGCCCACATCCAATTAGATGAGTAAAACAATTATAAAATGAGTTGTGTTGTATTATAATTAGTGCGGTCAATAGATCAAAATATTGAATCGGATTAATCACAATAAAACCCTTGCGGGACCTCGGATACCTCCGAGGACAGTGCCTCAGTATCACTGGTATGCCAGGCTCTATTTCTAGTCGGCGGACACGCCCTCCTCCTGCCAGCTTGTCGGACGGCGTTGTGCTCTGTTGTTCCAGTCAACACGTCCGACGTCCTCAGTGTCCGGAGTGAGGCGGAGAACCGGTTTGTCCTGGAGCAGCTGTGGTCGTCGGGGTTCCCCCACCAGACGCTGTGGCTGGGCGCGGTCTTCGACGGCGACAGTAAGGACCCACCGGAACACCACGGGGGGGGGGGAGAGCTTCTCCCTGGCCATGTTGTCTGCTTTAATGCGGCAGATGGGAGATGTTGCTCAGTGGTTTGGTCTTGATGATGTAGCGCTTGTACTTGTACTTCCACTGTTCTGTTTCACACACTGGGGAGTGGAGGTCCGACACGTAGTAACACACACACAAACGCATTCCTTCCTCCGTACGTTACTGAATTAATTGTTTAGTTTATTAAACTCCAATCTATTCGTTCATTCATCCATTTGTTAATTATATATATTTACGTTACATTACGTTGCCTTACAGTCATTTCGCAGACGCTTTTGTCCGAAGCGACTTACAATTGTGCGTTGAACAAAGGTAGGTAAGAGAACAACCAGAAGTCACAAGTTCATTTCATTCAAGTCTCCAAGAACAACAAGTCTCAACAAGTCTCCAAGAACTGAACCAGTGCTCAGGTGAAAGTACAACAACTTGGCAAACATTATTGATAAGAGGACACGCTGGGTGGAAGGATCCGGGTAATGTTTCCTGAAGAGGTGAGTTTTCAGCCTCCGGCGGAAGACGGGCAGTGACTCTGCAGTCCTGACATCCGCAGGGAGTTCATTCCTCCACCCGATCGGCCGCAAGGGCCCCTAAGCGACAAGCTGACGCCCCGAGGTAGCAGAGCAAAGTGCACGGGCAGGGATGTAGGGCTTGACTATTGCCTGGAGGTAGGAAGAAGCTGTTTATTTCACTGTCCTGTAGGCTGGCACCAAGGTCTTGAACTGGATGCGAGCAGCTACAGGAAGCCAGTGTAGACGTTCATTGACGTTCATGCTTTTCAATACATCTCTGAATTGAAGAGGAAAATGTCACATTGGTGAAAACGTGTTGAAAAACTTGTGTTGTGTTTCCCTCCTCCCAGCCGAAGCCCTGGTCTGGCTGGACGGCTCTCCTCTCAACTACAGTAACTGGCACTACCGGGCCCCGGACCGTAGCGCTCTGTCTGCAGACACCTGTCTGTCTGTCAGGGTGCTGGATGGCATGTGGCACCTGTGTCCCTGCACCCAGCGCCTGGGCTTCGTCTGCAAGACACGCCCGGGTACAAACCAGCACCACGTACACCACCACCGGCACCATCACCTACACCATCACCACCACCGACACCATCACCTACACCATCACCATCACCACCACCTACACCATCACCACCACCACCAGCACCTCCACCACCACCCCTGTGGTTGTGGTGTGTGTTGTGGTGTGTGTGTGTGTGTGTGTGTTGTGTGTGTGTGTGTGTGTGTGTTGTGTGTGGTGTGTATGAAATGTAACTGAGCTGTGTTTTGTTTCCTGCAGACACGATAGCTGAGGTGGAGGTGGAGCACCTAAACGGTAAAAAGGACTTTTATTTTGAATAACCTTCAGAGACACGTTGATGCAGTCACCGTAAATGTGTGATAAATGTGTGTCAAAACCCTGAGAGATAAACAGTATTGATCCCCTGGAGGGGATGATTGGAACTTGATTAGAACATTGATGTTCTGCTTCAACTGGAGGCCAGAGGAGTCGTAGATACAGTGTTGGATGTCTCGGTGCAAAATGTGTAACGTGATTTCTAAAATCATTAGTCATGCTTTGCAGGACCCAAATGAATGTGTTGTTCCCTGTTGGCTTATTCCAAGCTTTTTTCTGGAATCAGGGAGAGAGAAGACTATTGTTCCCCATATCAAAGACTTGTTCTAAGCAGGCGTGGCTGGCTAGAACCGGAACAAACCCAGCGTGTGTGTTGTGTGTTTCATCCCCACGTAGTCGGGAGATAAATGAGAGAACTTGAGAGAACATCAACTGTGGCTCACGTAGCAGGCGCTCGTCGTCCACCAGTGTAACAACAAGCCAGGAAGACTACAGTCTGACCGAGTCTCTAAAAACAAAGGTTGGACACATCCAACCACACAGCGGTAGAGCGTAGTGTGGCAGTCGACCCGATCACAAGCCGTTTCTAATTCCTCACAGCTCCTCCCGATGATGATGCAGGACACGGGGTGTTTGTAGAGAGAGTTTGTAGTTGTTAGACAACAGAGCAGATGGTCCCTGCTAGCGCTCCTCTTGAGTATGTGTGTGTGGCGGCAGGTTTAACCTGTGGGCCTTGATTACCAAGGACCAACAGGTGTGCACCAGACTCACCAGATTCTAATCAGTCTGACTGGGGTCAGGCTGCTTCAACCAGACTGTAATCAGTCTGACTGGGGCCAGGTGAGGCTGCTTCAACCAGACTGTAATCAGTCTGACTGGGGCCAGGTGAGGCTGCTTCAACCAGACTCTGATCAGTCTCTCTCTCTCTCTCTAGACCTTTTCCTTCAGTGTTTCTCCATGTTGTCCTCATGTGTCCACCATGTCTGTTTGTCAGGTCTCCATCACGGCGTGGTCCCGGCGGCCGTCCTGGTGGCCGTGCTGATCTTCTGTGTGGCGGGCGCCGTCCTCTGGCTCCTGTACCGGAGGAGCGCCTCACGCTTCGGCCGGCTGCCTCCACTGGTGGGCGGAGCCTACTACAGACAGACGGACTCCCAGGCAACAGAGTCGGACGGCAATGTGCTCATCACAGACCTCGAGGGTCCCGCCGGGGAGTAACAGACACTCAGTGACCTGTAACACAGTTACCTGTAACAGACACACTCTGGTCTGTAACAGACACACTCTGGTCTGTAACAGACACATATTGACCTGTAACACAGTGACCTGTAACACAGTGACCTGTAACAGACACACGGTTGTCTGTAACAGACACACACGGTTGTCTGTAACAGACACAGTGACCTATAACACAGTGACCTGTAACAGACATGTTGTGGTCTGTAACAGACACACAGTGTGTCTGTTACTTGTCACTGTGTTACAGGTCACTGTAACAGACACAGTAGTTTGTAACAGATACACTGTGTCTGTTACAGGTCACTGTGTTACAGGTCACTGTAACAGACACACAGTAGTTTGTAACAGATACACTGTGTGTCTGTTACAGGTCACTGTGTTACAGACCACTGTGTGTCTGTTACAGACCACTGTGTGTCTAGTACAGGTTACTGTGTTACAGGTCACTGTGGTCTGTAACAGACACACAGGAGCTCATCTCACTCTCAGTCTATGATTCTTTCTCTCTCTCTCTCTTTCTGTGGCTGTGGCTCTCTCTCTCTCTCTCTCTTTTCTATCGCACACTCGCTCACTTTCTATCTGTAGCTTACTCTCTTTCTTTCACACTTGCTCTCTTTCACGTGTGTGTTTGTGTGTGTGTGAGTGCCTGTGTGTGGAGGTTTGAGTTTTGCCACTTCCCTTTTAGTCTATGTCACATGTTTCCAAGCTGCCATTCCCATTGGTCAGGATTTCTGGTCACATGACAGCAGCCAGCCAGTGTTGTTCCGCCGCCTGAACTTCACTATGATCACAATATTAACCAATCGGCGTGCCTTGAATTTCCTGCCTTGAAGTTAAACGGACCAAACTGTTGACGTACGACTGAGAGTACAATATAAAACTAAAACACTGAACCTTGTGTTTGTTTGTTCGGTTGAAGTCATTGAAGACGAGTTTCGGGTCAAAAAGTTGTTCCGTATGTTGTATGACGTCTCAGTATTAGGCTCACTCTTGTATTGTATTGTATTGTATTGTATTGTATTGTATTGTAAGGGAATGTGTTTTGATAATTTGTTGTCTTCTGGTATGTTCTGTTTTATTAGAACTTAATGAGGACATATTGCTGATCACTGATCATATGGTAACACATGTGTGGATTTTGTTTTTGCACAGAAGTTGTTTTGGGCTTTTTTTTGCTAATAAATTAAACTTTTGAAGTGATGACTTCTCACAGTGTGTCCTGCAAGATATTTTTGATCGGTTTAGTGTTTCTTCTCTTGGTTGTTATGTTGTTAAAAACAGACAAAGAGTTGCAACTTAAATTCTTTCCCTTTTCCCATTTATTTTGTTTCTTGCTTTTATCTTTTTGTTCCTTATATAGGTTATGTGGTAGTTATGTGTTCATATTATGACTTATTAGTATTAGGATTAATATTATTAGCATTCTTTGTATTACTATAATTTGTGACGAAGTGAAACTAGGCACAGAGGCATATGCAGCTCGTTCATGTATAAATTATAATTAATAATTAATAATTATAATTTCATAATTTATGCCTCCTCTGAAATAAAATTATTGATTCGTTTGCATATATGTTTTGCATTCTACTTGAATATCATTATAAAAATGTTAAACATTTTGTGCATTTGTGCGTCACAAACAATAGGATTTATTGAGCGCGTATGAGTATATATTTATATATAATTATAATGCGCATAAACAGACGGGCAGCAAGAGGTCACACAAAGATTTTCAATGCATTCATAATTAATGAGCTTTTTGTTTCCAACGGGGTCGTTTATATATAGAGGACTCCAAAGAGGCTCGTATTGCCTGGTCGGTTTAGGCGCACGGGAGCGGCCGGGCGGGCGGTGCTAAGTTCACCGGGAGGGAGGGAGGGAGGGAGAGGGGGCGAGAGGGAGGGGGGAGTATCCGGGGTTGGATTTTACAGAACGCAGTAACCAAACACGCAAGAAGAGGAGGGGATCACAAACAAACACAAGCACACACACACACTGACAGGAGACAGCGAACCGGTCGGAGCTGTTTCACACTATCTCTCTCTCTCGGAACTATGCATGTTAACCATCTAGTGAGGAAGAACATCCAGTGAGGAAGAACATCCAGGGTTCTGTATGCGAACAGCTGGGAGACAGAGCTACACTTTGTCTGGACCATGTCGTCGGAATCGTGTAAAGTGGTAGTTTCTCTTTGTTTCTTCCTGCTGTGGGACCTGCACGGAGGAGCGCCTCGCTTCGGCTCGTGCGCCCCGACGCATGGTGGTCACGGTGAGTGGACCCCCTGTGCGTGTGTGTATGTGTGTGTGTGTGTATGTTGTTTAATAAATTATTTTTATAAATTCATTTATTAATTGTAGTTTTACTTAATTTAATTACGGGGAGGAATATAGAGGACAGAGGAGACGCCGGGCGCGCGCGCGCACGCGCGCGTGCGTGTGTGGAAACGAAAGCGATACTAAAGCGTAACGTTGTTGGTGATGGTGTTTTCTGGACCTAAAACACTCAGAAACCTTCGGTTTTGCACGGTTTCCGTAGTAAAATACGAAGTTATGTCTGTTGTTTCCTCTCCTCTGTTACACCTAGACCCCCGCCCCCCCCCGCCCCCTCTTGACAGGAGACCGATAAAACTGCACACTCACTCATCGCTATATCGGAGAGATGTGACGTCCACTTTACACCACGCGTAACCGACCCGACCCTAGTACACTGCGCTGGCCCTGGGACGGCCCTGGGCTGTGTGTATGGGCCCTGGCCGGTCTGGGTCTGGCACCCTGTGGTGCCAGGGTCAGCGCATGGACTCGGGTCGGTGTAAAGTGGATCATTCCCTGGACACGCCGCTCAGAAAACCGACGGTCGTTTATTATTTGGATTGATCCTCACACTGTGTGTGTGTGTGTGTGTGTGTGTGTGTGAGACTTTATGGCGATACAGCGTGAACTACGTCATATGATGAATACAATATGGGCACACAGCGTCATGTTCACCCCTTCTCTCTCTCTCTCTCTCTCTCTCTCTCTCTCTCTCTCTCTCTCTCTCTCTCTCTGTGCAGAAGCACTTCCAAGTGTGTGTGTGTGTGTCAGTGGCGAAGCGTGTCTATTACAACTGGACATCTGGACCCCCCCCATTCGATAATTCAGTTTTTATAGTCATACAGACGTCACGGAGGAAGTCACTTTATGCCTTATCTCATTTAGGCAGATCAGATTCTCGCAGCCAATTGACAAGTGTACCATAGTTGTAAAGCAGTGTCCATGTAGTGAAGTAACAGACCACCACACACAGGCTATCGGTTAAAGGGACGGTCTAACACGCTTCACGTGAAAAGGCTTAACGTAACTTAAAGTTCCAAAACCGCGATCAATAATCACCAAATGGCTCTGGCATATGTCTTGTCATTAGCACTTTCACTTGTCACAATATCAAAACCTAAATACGGAAGTTATGTTACATTAAGTGTTTTCCTCTCATAAAGCTGCGTTTAGACGTCCCGTACTGGCTCAGTAGAGAGGAAAACACTCAATGTCACATAACGTCCATAATGGGAGGATTTAGGTTGAGATATTTTGACAGGTGAGTGCTAATGACAAGACATATGCCATGGAAATTTGGAAATTATTGATCGCGGTTTTGTAACTCTTAGTTACGTTAAGTCATTTCACGTTATGCAAAGAAAGAGCAAGTCAAAACTCTCAATTCAAATGCACAACAATGCTTAAACTCAAGACCGCCATTCAGTGGCGTTGCGCAATATTTCGGGGCTCCCCGCAGGTCGGACCATGGGGCCCCTCCCCTAAATCAATAAGAGTGACATGGGATAGACATCGCGGCCACTTTTTTAAATGTTAATTTTTTCAGGCATCTTTTGTAAACAGTATATGTCAGTAGGAACTCATGTGTACAGCAAAGACAAATGAGTCTCACTCACCAATGATGTTCATTAAAGACCAAATCCATTCTCCTGGAAAGATACCCGTTAGCCACGGGTATCTTTCCCAGTTGCTAGCCTGAAAATGGCGAACATAGCCTGCTTTAACAACTTCATTCAGCTCAAGATTGTCTGGTGTTGGACGGCCTTTTTTAATAATGTCCATCTTTACATTGAATGGTCGTCTTGAAAATGGTTCCGACAATAAATCCGCAACGACATCATCTTCGCCTGTTGCCATTTTGACGTAAAAAACCTACGTAGAAAAAAACGTAGCACTACGCTAGATCCACTCTCGCTCCAGCAAGTAGACCTTCTAGCTCCCCATTGAGCTGTGGGGAAATCTGAAAGAATACGCCCATTGGCTACAAATCACTATATGATTGGTTGATCAAATTGTCAATCCAAACGTACGCTGTCATTCAGTCTAAGGGCCAAAGCAATCGGGAATACTTTGGTTGAAGGATATTCTTCCCAGCAACCCAGAAACATATCTGATTGGTTGCATTGCTTTTCCAACACAAAACCACTCAAATGCGTAGTGCATGGGCCGAGAGACAAACAAATCAACGTAACACTGTAATATAACCGATAACAACACAGATACCATTCTCATTTATTCCTTTTTTTTAAATTGTTTAAAGTTGTACTACATTTTATTAATACAATTAATTCGATTTTTTTTGTTTCATCTGAGAGTTCCAGGGTCTTCTCTGAATACCTTGAAGGCCCTGACGCTTCACCACTGGTGGTGTGTGTGTGTGTGTGTCTACTACTTCGCTGTAACTGCAACACTGAACACTACACTTTACAGTCAGAGATCCAAGTGTCTTGCCTTGTGTCCACTTCTTCTGAATGAACAATAATTATGAACCAGTTTGGTTCGCCCTCTACACCTGATTTAACTATAGCACACACACACACACACACACACACACACACACACACACACACACCACACACACACACACACACACACACACACACACACCACACACACACACACACACACACACACACACATGCATGCACGTACATCCACGAACACACATGCACCCGCTGTTGATTTGATATGACCTCATTGTGACCTCACTTCCTGTCTCTGTCTCTCTCTCCTCCGTCAAGATGAGGACGCCTTCGCCATCCGCCACGTGTCCACTGGTCAGTGCCTGATCTCCGAGGGGCCCGCCGGGATCGGCCTGGGGCCCTGTCCCCTCGCCTCCTCCCCTGCTCCCTCCCCCTCTCCCTCCCCTGTGGTGGCCGCCCCACCCCCCCAGGTGTGGAAGTGGGGGTCCGGCGAGCGTCTGTTCCACGTGCCCACGGCGCTGTGTCTGGGGCTGGAGGTTCGCTCCAAGAAGCTGGCCCTGTTCCGCTGCGGCTCCAGCAGCGTGGAGGGCGCGCTGCGCTGGCGCTGCCAGGAGGGGACGCTGCTCACCGCCTACCAGATGGGCCTGGCGGTCAGCGACCAGAAGGTGGTGGCCAAGCGGGACGCCACCGACCTCTGGGCCGCCGACGAGGGCCCGGGGGGCGTGTGCCAGCGGGCGTATCGCGGTGAGGACCTCCGGGGAGACAGTGGGCGCTGTGCACTAATAGATGGTCCAATTAAGACTCACTCTCTCTCTCTCTTTCTCACTCTCACTCTCTCTCACTCTCTCTCACTTGGTGGTTACATTTGTTATGGGCCAAGGAACAGTTGATTTGATTTTGGCGAATCCGCATCCAGGGAACGTTTGTGGTGTGGCGGAGTAATGCACCCTACTTACTGAGGGCCCTCTAGTTATGTATTGTTTTTGCTTTTTTGTTGTTATAGGGGTGTGTTATTCTACGATAACATTAGATGAAGTCAAATCTGTCTGTCCCCACCAGGTCATTCAATATTCAACAAACCACTTTGTTATCAATATCGCTTTACTGTGAAGGTTACAAGTCACCCTGAGTGTTATACTTCTACTGAAGCGTTCCTGGTGGTTTAGCTTCTTGGGCGTATGTGAATCAGAGAGTGTTGATGTGTGTCAGAACAGTCGGTGTCGGACCCCGCTCAGCACCCTGTAGGATGGCTGCGTTCCTCACATCCTCCTCCTGACGGAGACAGACCAGCATTAACCGAACTAGAGCGGTCCTTCATTGAGTTATCTGTAATTCAGCTTCCTGTGGGATGTGTTGAAAGATGCTCTATCCTCTTCTCCTCATCGGACGCCTCTCTTCGTGTCTAATTCATAAGGAAAATACAAATGTAAACGGTCAAAAGTACAATATAATGACAATAACAATCTCTCGCCCTCCACTCTCTCTCTCTCGCTCTCTCTTCTCCTCTCTCTACCCCCTCTCTCTCTTTCTCTTTCTCTCTCCTCTCTCTCCCGCCTTCCCATCTCTCTCTCTCTCTCTCTCTCTCTCTCTCTCTCTATTATTTTCTCTTCTCTCTCTCTCTCTCTCTATTATTCTCTCTCACTCTCACTCTCACTCTCTCTCTCTCTCTCCAGTTGTCCATACCGATGGAGGTCAATCGGCCGGCGACCCGTGTGAGTTCCCCTTTCTGGCCAACGGGAGCTGGCACCACGGGTGCCTGGAGTGGGCAGATTCCCCCGGCACCTTCTGGTGCTCCAGCACCTCCGACTACGACCGGGACGGCCTGAGAGGCCGCTGTCTCCTCCCTGGTATGTCCATGTGACGCTTTATACTACTACTAGCATAATACTATCTACTAGCAATTACATTGTTCGAAGATGGGAGGAGGTTATGTTTTCACCCCTGTCTGTCTGTCTGTCTGTCTGTCTGCCTGCCTGTCTGTCTGTCTGTCTGTCTGTCTGTCTGTCTGTATTAATGAAATGTGATTGAAATGTATGATATGTGATTGATAAATACCACTACTACTAATAAATGAATACCACTTTTTGAACTACTGCTAATTGATAAATACTTATTGATGAATAATACTACTACTAATCAATGAATACTACTATTGATGAATAATACTACTACTAATTAATGAATACTACTATTGATGAATAATACTACTACTAATTAATGAATACTACTATTGATGAATAATACTACTACTAATTAATGAATACTACTATTGATGAATAATACTACTACTAATTAATGAATAGTACTATTGATGAATAATAATACTACTACTAATTGATGAATACTACTAACTGATGAAAACTACAATTCATTGATTATTACTACTACTAGTACTTGATGAATACTACTATTGATGAATAATACTACTACTTATTGATGAATACTACTCATTGTTGAATACTACTTATTTATGAATACTACTACTACTACTAATTGATGAGTACTACAGCAAGATAACTCAAAAAGGTCCATTGCATATATATATATGCACATATATATGCATATATATATATAATTTTGCAATTATTGCCTCACATTCACCCATTCATTCACACATTCATTCACCTCCAGCGGTGTCAGCCATGCAAGGAGACGGCCAGCTGGTCAGGAGCAGTTAGGGGTTAGGGTGTCTTGCTCAGGGACACCTCCACACATAGCTAGGAGGAGGAGGAGCCGGGGGATCGAACCAGCAACCCGCTCTACCTCCTTAACCGTTATTTAAACCTTTATGCTTAAACACACCACCACCACCACCACCACCACCACCACCAGCCTCCAGGAAACACGACTTCACTTCCAGTACCATCCAGTATCCGGTGAACAATGTCCTCCGTCTCATGTTCACCGGTGTGGCCACCTATTGCTTCACATCTAGTGCTACAAGATACACGATACAAGATATTTACTGTCCATTTGCAACAAGTACAATGGAATGCTTACTCCCCATTCCCTCCCGCAGTATGACTCTCCAAAACAATACCATACAAATAATGTATACAATAAAAATGTACACAAAAATATCGACAAAGTGACTGATGGATGATATGTGTTGAATGGTGCAAAAATATTTAAAAGCCTTTAAAGTGCCAGTAGTGCAGCAGCATCATGAACACAGTGCAGTAACTGTGATGAGTCCTGAACGTATGACAGTGTAATGTTAATGACAATGTTATGATGGTGGCAGCACTCCTAGCAGTTCAGTAGGCCCACTGCCTGTGGGTAAAAACGATCCTTGAACCTGGTAGTCCTTGTACGGATGCTGCGTATCCAGCGACCGGACCTTAGGGGGGGAGAAGAGATGGTGAACCAGAGTGTAGTGATGTAGTGATCTAGGGATCTAGGGATCTATTGATCCAGCTGGGCTACTGTGGGAGTCACACAGGAAAGGTTTTTAAACTACTTATTTTTAAAACAGGAAGGTCAGGGCGTATTGACACACGGCTCAGTAAAGAACATGTTGAAAGCGTTAAAACAAAACGGGTCTCTCTCTCTCTCCTCTCTCTCTCTCTCTCTCTCTCTCGCTCTGTCCTCCCACCGCCTCTCTCTCTCTCCCTTGCTCTCTCCCCCCCCCCCCCTTCCTCCCCCCCCCCCCCCACAGAGGAGGGCTGTAGTTCTCTGTTCACGAAGGCGGGCCCGGGTCAGTGCTACGAGTTTGTGTCCAATGCGGCAGTCACCTGGCAGCAGGCCCTGGACTCGTGTCGGAGCCAAGGAGCTGACCTGCTGAGTCTGGTGGCACCGGAGGACCTCACCTCCCCCACCTGTAAGTCTGACCCCACCACCACCACACCTGTCTGTCTGTCTGTCTCTTTTCTTGCCTCTGTGTGTGTGTGAGCGTTATCTTTCTGTTTCTCTCTCTCTCTCTCTCTCTCTCTCTCTCTCTCTCTCTCTCTCTCTCTCTCTCTCCTCTCTCTCTCTCTCTCTCTCTCTCTCTCTCTCTCTCTCTCTCTCTCTCTCTCTCTCTCTCTCTCTCTCTCTCTCTCTCTCTCTCTCTCTCTCTCTCTCTCTCTCTCTCTCTCTCTCTTCTCCCCCTCTTCCTGTCTCTCTTGTGATCTTGGGATGTTTGTTGTCGTCCCTCCCGGCCTCTTGTTTCCTGGGTGTTTATTGGTAAGTGTGTGCAGCTCTCTGCAGGGGGCCACCCCTACTTTCAGCTCCCGCTCCTTGGAGTGGACTGCAGACACACACACACACACACACACAGACGGGGAACACAGAAGAAAAAGCTTCCTCTATCTAGTAACGACTTACAACCTCATTACCGTCATTCAGCTGTAGAATGACAACAAAGTGTTTGTACGTGACGGGAGGACGGGTCGGTCAAGGCGGAACCATAGACACAAAACATCAATGATAAAACATAAATCAAATAGAAAATTCATCACATGACCGGTAGGATTAACAAACTTAGGTAACCGATAGGCGGCGTGTATTGATTTAATTCACCCGGATGTCAGCATTTTGTAACGGGCTTCTAACGTGTGTGTGTGTGTGCGTTCCAGTCGTGGCCGGTATGAGGGGGATGCCAGAGAAGATGTGGATAGGCCTCCACCAGCTGGACACCAGCCAGGGCTGGCAGTGGTCCGACGGCCGTCCTCTGGCCTTCCTCCGCTGGGAAAAAGGTAAAGAGATTGTATAATTGTATAATTGTTTTTCTCAACTGTTTCACGATGTCACGAGGCCAGAATATTGACAACTCAAAGAGTGGAGTTGACGGACAGGTTCAAAGATCAGGACCCAGGGGAGGAGACACAACGTCACATGGAGGATGTGGTGTTGGTGTGTTGTTGTTGTTGTTGTGTGGTTTGGATGTTCTTCTCAACCTGGCTAGGAGGAGGAGCTGGGGGGATTGAACCAGCAGAAATTGATATTTGACTCGACTGGGTCAAATCTTAATTTGTCCTTTATTTTTTTATTTTTTTAACTCTTTGACTTGTGTCCACAAGTTAGCCCAGAAGTTGCCCTTGTTGATGAGTTTAACACTAACAGTGTCAGACTCCCCAACGTCTGGTGTCGTCTGATTGGATGTTGTCAGCCGTCCTCCTCCCCCTCCTCCTCTGAGCCACACAATGAGCTCAGTGTTGGAGGGCCTCCTGACCCTGGAAACATCAGAGATCCATTAATAGCCCTGAAAGGACGGAGTGTGTGTGTGTGTGTGTGTGTGTGTGTGTGTGTGTGTGTGTGTGTGTGTGTGTGTGTGTGTGTGTGTGTGTGTGTGTGTGTGTGTGTGTGTGTGTGTGTGTGTGTGTGTGTGTGTGTGTGTGTGTGTGTGTGTGTGTGTGTGTGTGTGTGTGTGTGTGTGTGTGTGTGTGTGAGACATCACATGACCAGGGTCTGATCAGAGCTGTTCTGAGATAACGGGACTTGTTGTGTTAGTGTTGGTATTATTATTGTAATAAGTGTTTGTATATTAGTGTTAGTCAATTAGTGTTAATATATAAGTGTTAGTATATTACTGTTAGTATATTAGGGTTAGTAAATTAGTGTGAGTATATTAGTATTAGTACATTAGTGTTAGTATATGATTGTAAAGTATATTAGTATATTTGTATTAGTGTTGGCATATTCGTATTGGTATTAGTATATAAGTGTTAGTTTATAAGTATATTAGTATTAGTGCATTAGTGTGTTACTATATTAGCATAGGTATATTAGTGTTAGTATAAAAGTATATTGGTGTTAGTATATCCATACTGGCTCTTTTCATTACGATGCTTCATATCATGGAAGTGAGCGGCTGTTGATTTTAAATCCAATGTCTCGTCAGTTTTAGCCCAGCTTCATATGAGTAACTTCTGAGTGAGGCTTCTGAGTGATCTGGTTCTGATCTGGTTCTGGAGTGAGAATCGCTCCAAACTGGCACACTTTGGCACAGGAATGACCATAATTTGACCATTATGTGTGTGTGTGTGTGTGTGTGTGTGTGTGTGTGTGTGTGTGTGTGTGTGTGTGTGTGTGTGTGTGTGTGTGTGTGTGTGTGTGTGTGTGTGTGTGTGTGTGTGTGTGTGTGTGTGTGTGTGTGTGTGTGTGTGTGTGTGTGTGTGTGTGTGTGTGTGTGTGTGTGTGTGTGTGTGTGTGTGTGTGTGTGTGTGTGTCACAGAAATGCCTTCAGCATCCATCCTGTTGGAGTCAGACTGTGGCGCTCTGAACTCCGAGAAGAACTTCCTGTCTGAGTCGTGCTCTGAGAAGCTGCCCTACGTCTGTAGGAAGACCACCGGCACCCCTGGCCCGGACGCCCCCGGTACGGTAGCCTCCCCCCTTTGTCTCCCCCCCCCCCCCCCCCTCTTTCTCCGTCTCTATCTCCCCCTCTGTCTCCCAC
This sequence comes from Muraenolepis orangiensis, assembly GCA_027704905.1. NCBI lineage: Eukaryota > Metazoa > Chordata > Actinopteri > Gadiformes > Muraenolepididae > Muraenolepis > Muraenolepis orangiensis. Next base: position 17,571,487 of record CM051000.1, on the reverse strand, counting down.
TCTGTCAAGTCAAGTCAATTGTATTTGTGTAGCCCTTAATCACAGTTACACTACAACACAGTACAATACCCCCCAAACCCTAGCCCCGCTAAGTCCAAGAAGAAACTGCCTTAATTATGTAGGAAGAAATCTTGAGAAGGAACGCAGAGTGGAAGGGGATCCCTCCTTCCAGGGATGGTTCAGGAGTGCAATGGGTGCCATAAGTGACATACAGTAATATACATAGTAATTTACAAGAGAATATAAAAGTAGAAATAGTAAAATGGGAAATAATATGTGAGATATGTCTGCGGTGCTGGCCGGTGTTCCTTCAGGTAGGGATCACAGCGGCACACTGGAAAACAGAAGCAGACTGCGGTATGGTTAGATGGGGTAGGGTGGACATGGAACATGTGGAGAACCTCTAGTCTGGTACCTATCAGCAGCAGGGGTGGGCTGGTGCTGGCTAACAGGTTGATTTAGCTGTAACGAGAGCTGAGGACTAGGACTAGGAGCCAAACGACAATGTAAAAAAGGTAGGCTTTATGTTTAGATTAAAATATTTCTGTCTTCCCCCTCTGTCTCCCACTCGGTCTCCCCCTCTGTCACCCCCTCGGCCTCCCACTCGGTCTCCCCTCTGTCTCCATCTATCTCACCCTCCCCCTCCCCCTCCGTCTCCCCCTGTATGGAACACTGTTCCATGGATCTCTCTCCACCTCCTTCCCTGCAGGGTCTCTGGACTACAGGTCCACGGTGTGTCCGGAGGGCTGGGTCCCGTGGAGCGGCTGGTGCTACCGGCTGGAGAAGGACCGGCCCCAGAGCTTCGCCGACGCCCAGGTTAGCTGTGGGGGCCCCGAGGCCGTAGGTGGAGGAGGAGGAGGCACGCTGGCCAGCCTCCACTCGCTGGACGCCAAGGAGATGATCAGCACTCGGTTCCACGCAGGTACGGCCGGTTGCTCGGTGAAGAACCTCTCATACTGTCAACGCGTAGTGGATGGATGGCCGATGTCTCCTCATATCTCGTTTTAACCAACAGCAAATGATTAATGTGACTCAAATACTTTTTTGTTGGTTTGATTTTGCTTTTGTCAAATCAATTAAGAAATTATTAAATGCATGAATATATGAATAAATATGAATATTGATATACATTTATATAAATATATATACTAATTATACATGAAAACGTGTTATTTTAATGTTAAATAATGAATGGACTGAACTGCATTTACATAGCGCTTTTCAAGTCAAGGCTCACACTCACCAACCGATCCACCGACGGCGGAGTCAGCCATGCAAGGCGCTCGCCAGCACGTCAGGAGCAGTTAGGGTTAGGGTGTCTTGCTCAGGGACACTTGGCTAGGAGGAGCCGGGGAATCTAACCAGCAACCCTCCGGTGGTCAGACAACAGCTCTACCTCCTGAGCTACTGCCGCCCAATGTACTGATATGTTCTGATATGTACTGATAATAAGTACTGATATGCTCCATATTATTATTTAATATATTTCACAACTATAACCTGACTGTATTTCATTTCATAATAATATGACCGGTGAACCCTTCCGCAAATCAAAGAAGGCGAAATGTCTAGCTACCTGATTGGCTAATCCTTACGTGTGTGTGTGTGTGTGTGTGTGTGTGTGTGTGTGTGTGTTGTCAGAGGGCCTCCCGTTGGACGTGTGGTTGGGCTTCATCGGTACCAACACAGAGGGCACCGTGTTCAGCTGGGCCGACCAATCAGCCATCACCTTCACCTACTGGGGCCCGAACCAGCCCAGCCAGCCCACCCAATCCCCAAGCTGTGTGTTCTACTCTGGAGAGGTGTGTGTGTGTGTGTGTGTGTGTGTGTGTGTGTGTGTGTGTGTGTGTGTGTGTGTGTGTGTGTGTGTGTGTGTGTGTGTGTGTGTGTGTGTGTGTGTGTGTGTGTGTGTGTGTGTGTGTGTGTGTGTGTGGTGTGTGTGTGTGTGTGTGTGTGTGTGTGTGTGTGTGTGTGTGTGTGTGTGTGTGTGTGCTCGTATCATGCACCCACAGTACAGTACTATTCCTAATAGTAATAGTATTATTATTAGTAGTAGTAAATGGACTGCATTTTTATAGCGCTTTCCTAACCAGTGTGGGCACTCTTAGTGCTTTAAGTCAAGGCTCACACACTCACCCGTTTATCCACCGACGGCGGAGTCAGCCGTGCAAGGCGCTGGCCAGCACGTCAGGAGCAGTTAGGGTTAGGGTGTCTTGCTCAGGGACACCTCCACACTTTGCTAGGAGGAGCTGGGGAATCTAACCAGCAACCTTCCCCTTGTTAGACGACCGCTGTACCTCCTGAGCTTCTGCCACCCCATTTGTATTAGTAGTAGTAGTATTAGTAGTAGTATTAGTAGTTGTCTTAGTCGTTCAATCAGAGTCTGAATGTTTTTCATTGCCTGGTAGGTTTGGAGAAAGACTTAATTAAGAGAAATGTTAAATACCACTACTAATACAAATTCTAACGTGTGTGTGTGCGTGTGTGTGTGTGCGTGTGTGCGTGCGTGTGTGCGTGTGTGCGTGCGTGCGTGTGTGTGTGTGTGCGTGTGTGTGTGTGTGTGTGTGTGTGTGTGTGTGTGTGTGTGTGTGTGTGTGTGTGTGTGTGTGTGTGTGTGTGTGTGTGTGTGTGTGTGTGTGTGTGTGTGTGTGTGTGTGTGTGTGTGTGTGTGTGTGTGTGTGTGTGTGTGTGTGTGTGTGAACAGTTGTCCAGCTGGCAGGTGGGGAACTGTAGCGACCCGCTGCCCTTCCTGTGCCAGAAGAAGGGGGAGATCGACGAGGCTGTGCCCAGCGCCTCATGCCCCGTCGAGGGGGTAAGTTCCCCCCACGCCCCCCCAAAAAATATTCTAATGTGGCATATATATAATAATAATATTTAATATTAATAATTAAATGTAGTTGAAACCTGGTCAGCATCATTAACGTGGTGTCTTTCGTGATATTTAATGTGACCGTGCCGTGGGTCCTAATAGCTGTCCTGTCCTCAGGGCTGGAGGAGACACGGAGACTCCTGCTACCGGGTGGACCCCACAGAGGTGTCCTTCAAAGACCGCTGCAACATCACCATCAGAAACGGGTTTGTCCCTGGGTTCCAACCCCGGACCATTTTGTGTGTGTGGTGGTGGCTGGTTTAACCTGTGTTCCTTGATTACCAAGGACCCATTTGGTGTGCAGCCTCACCAGCCTCTGACAAGGGCCAGGTGAGGCTGCTTCAACCAGACTCTAATCAGTCTGACTGGGGCCAGGTGAGGCTGCTTCAACCAGACTCTTAATCAGTCTGACTGGGGCCAGGTGAGGCTGCTTCAACCAGACTCTAATCAGTCTGACTGGGGCCAGGTGAGGCTGCTTCAACCAGACTCTTAATCAGTCTGACTGGGGCCAGGTGAGGCTGCTTCAACCAGACTCTAATCAGTCTGACTGGGGCCAGGTGAGGCTGCTTCAACCAGACACCAACCACACACACTCCACAGTATGTATAAACAGTGTTTCCTGTCGGTGATGGTAACCTTAATGTCATCTCCTTCAGGTTCGAGCAAGCCTTTGTGAGTCGCCTGCTGGGGGAGCAGATCTCCCCGAAGACCCGGTACTTCTGGATCGGCCTGCAAGACATCAAGAGCACCGGAGAGTACCAGTGGCTGAGCCCGGACGGGGGGCAGGACCCGGTCACCTACACCAACTGGGGCTGGGTGGAACCAGGTACCGGGAACAGCGCCGGGGAACCGATGCACCGCTTAGGTTTCTGTTGGACGATGTTCATCCAGATGGAAAGCTCAGGAGAAGACCAAGCTAGGAGTCCGAGCTTCAACCAAATTCAACTCAACGCGCGGATAGCAGCATCGTTAAAAGTCGAAAGGTCCTGGGTTCCAAACCCGAGGTCCGTGGTCTACCTGTAGGCGTCCTAGATGCAAGATGAGTCTATCTAGAATCAATGATCACCGGTCATCCCTTTGGATAAATGTCTGGAGACACAAATGCAGGACTGCTGTGAAAAGGGAGGATTTGTTTTGCTTTAGTCTCATATGTGACGTGTCAGAAACCAATAAAAGCTTTTAGCCACGCTAACGGAACGCTACATCAGCGGCGCTACAGGAGGCTGCTGAAAGCTCACTGCGTAGCCACACTGGGTTCTTAAGGTGCACTGATGCTGTGCATTAGTCCTTCAACTCAAGCCAACTTTATTTATTGAAGTGGTGTAACATGAGGCGAGGATGAAACGCGACTGAAAGGGTCTTCCCTTTTAGTCTTGTTTCATTCTCGCCTCTTGAAAAAACCCTGTGTTCGCCTTATGGAAAAGCGAACCCAGGGAGAAGCCCTGGGTTTGTATTCCCGGTATGGGTGTGAGTGTGATGGGTCAGGGAGATTATATTTCATCCAACTGTGTGTGTGTGTGTGTGTGTGTGTGTGTGTGTGTGTGTGTGTGTGTGTGTGTGTGTGTGTGTGTGTGTGTGTGTGTGTGTGTGTGTGTGTGTGTGTGTGTGTGTGTGTGTGTGTGTGTGTGTGTGTGTGTGTGTGTGTGTGTGTGTGTGTGTGTGTGTGTGTGTGTGTGTGTGTGTGTGTGTGTGTGTGTGTGTGTGTTCTACAGAGAGACAAGGAGGCTGTGCTGTGATGTCCACGGCGAAGCCCCTTGGCAAGTGGGAGGTGAAGAACTGCACAGTGTTTAAAGCCGGGACCATCTGCCGGAGGGACCTCTCCCCTCCCCCGCCCGCCCCTCCCGGACCTGACCCCTCCCTGCCCTGCCCCCAGGGGTGGGTGTCCCGACCAAATGTCAGCTCCTGCTACAAGGTAGCGGCCCGCTCCCGGAACCCGGCTTCAGATGTTCTGTTGCAGTGTGTGTGTTTCCAGTTCCAGTTACTGTGTTTACAGTTACTGTGTTTACAGTTAGGTACTGTGTTTACAGTTACTGTGTTTACAGTTAGGTACTGTGTTTACAGTTACTGTGTTTACAGTTTCAGTTACTGTGTTTACAGTTTCAGTTACTGTGTTTACAGTTACTTTGTTTACAGTTAGGTACTGTTTACAGTTCCAGTTACTGTGTTTACAGTTACTGTGTTTACAGTTAGGTACTGTGTTTACAGTTCCAGTTACTGTGTTTACAGTTACTGTGTTTACAGTTAGGTACTGTGTTTACGTTTACAGTTACTGTGTTTACAGTTAGGTACTGTGTTTACAGTTTCAGTAACTGTGTTTACAGTTACTATGTTTACAGTTATCAGTACTGTGTTTACAGTTGCTGTGTTTACAGTTAGGTACTGTGATTACAGTTCCAGTTGCTGTGTTTACAGTTAGGTACTGTGTTTGCAGTTCCAGTTGCTAGGTTTACAGTTACCGGTACTGGAGTTATGTGTGCGTCAGGTCCTCATTAGTAGTGGTCTAGTAAAGTAAGTGTGTGTGTGTGTGTGTGTGTGTGTGTGTGTGTGTGTGTGTGTGTGTGTGTGTGTGTGTGTGTGTGTGTGTGTGTGTGTGTGTGTGTGTGTGTGTGTGTGTGTGTGTGTGTGTGTGTGTGTGTGTGTGTGTGTGTGTGTGTGTGTGTGTGTGTGTGTGTGTGTGTGTGTGTCTCAGGTGTTCCACGAGGAGCGTCTGAGCAGGAAGCGGTCGTGGGAGGAGGCCTTCAGGTTCTGTCGGTCCCTGGGAGCCGACCTGCCCAGCTTCACCAAGTCAGAGGAGATGGTGGCGCTGCACAGCATCATGAGGGACAGCATCAGGTACACACACACTCACACACTCACACACTTACACACTTACACACCACTCACTCACACACACACACACACACACACACACACACACACACACACACACACCAACACCAACAGACACAGTCACGCACTCACACACACACACACACACACACCAACAGACACATGATCATTATTGATTATTGTTTATCTGTTCCAGTGATAACCGGTTCTTCTGGGTGGGCCTGAACAGAAGAAACCCTGCAGACCGATCCTGGGCCTGGAGTGATGGTAGACCGGTGTGTAACGCACACACACACACACAAGTACACACACACCACACACACACACGTGTCATTATCCATGGTTGTCCTGCTGATAATGGGTTATTGATTGTGATATTGATAATGACCGCTGGCTCCTCCCCCCCCAGGTGTCCCTGAGCATCCTGCACCAGGACTTCCACCATGACGACGAGTACAGTCGAGACTGCACTGCCTTCAAGGTGGGCAGGCCCCTCGACCAATTGCGGCACCTGTATGTCCGAGGTCATTGACTGATTGGCCAATGGGAGAGCTCTATTTGAAGACAGTGATTTTTGTTCAGTAAAACACAATGGTGCCGGATAGACTGTACGTATGTGGTGGCTTTCGCCTTGTGTCTTCCCCCCTCTGCCATATGACACAAAAATGGCTACTCTGGGCTCCTACCAACAACAAGGTCACAGGTTGATGAGTAATCTGTTGTATTGTAAGGTTGGTTGTAAAACAACCAACTTTTGGTTTACAATTTACAACAGTTGGTTGTAAATTGTAAAGCAGAGCAGATGGTCCACGCCAGCCCTAGACTCTAATCAGTCTGACTGGGGCCAGACGAGACTGCTTCAACCGTGTGTGTGTGTGTGTGTGTGTGTGTGTGTGTGTGTGTGTGTGTGTGTGTGTGTGTGTGTGTGTGTGTGTGTGTGTGTGTGTGTGTGTGTGTGTGTGTGTGTGTGTGTGTGTGTGTGTGTGGTGTGTGTGTGTGTGTGTGTGTGTGTGTGTGTGTGTGTGTGTGTGTGTGTGTGTGTGTGTGTGTGTGTGTGTGTGTGTGTGTGTGTGATGCAGACGATGAAGAGCAGCCTGAAGCAGCTGTTGGAGTTCCTCCTCCATGACCTGGACCCCTGGCCCTTCTACGCCACGCCCTTCCACTGTGGAGCGGCCCTGGAGTGGGTCTGTCAGATCCCCAGAGGTGGGGGGAGGGGGGGGGGGGGCAGTGTGGGTCATGACCTTATGTGCATTCTATGTACATAACATGTTCTATATATGTGTGTGTGTGTGTGGTGCTGCTTTATGGGTGCATTGGTGTGCATAATTGTGTCTAGTGTGTTACTGTGTTATGTTACTTTTACATTACATTGATAATTCCTAACACTACATGCAGTCTATAGAATATGTAGTTTATTTCTAGTAGTAACAAGTGACTTATAGTGACAAGAATTATGCAATATTCGTAATGTTAGGCTTGTTGTTCAACAATGAACTTTTATTTTGAAACAGGAGTGGCACCCAAGGTCCCAGAATGGTACAACCCTGGTAAGGCTCTTTTTGTTCACTTGTTTTATGTTCTCATGTTGTGCACATGTTCTCCTGTTTTGAACATGTTCTGTCCTATGTTTCTCATTCTCATGTTCTGAGCTAAAACAAGTCTATGTAACATTTTAATTTCAGACTAGAATGCGTATAATTAATTACATAATGTTTTTGATTATCCTCATGAGATGGCATTATAATGTTGAACTGTTGCATTCAATTAGGACCTATAATCACTCTTCAAATGATAGATTAATTATTACTATTATGATTTCAAATGGATAGTAGTAACACACTATTCAAACACATTTGAGTAGTCTTATGCCATTTTAAACTGTAATTGGGATTAACGGCTATACAATGAGATTAAATTAATTTAATTTAAATTGAAGATGGAATTGAATAATCTGAATGTCTGCCTCCTGGCGTGTTTCCGTAATAGTAATAATATACCATTCAAACTCATTTGATTGGTCATAATTAAAGTGTGTGTGTGTGTGTGTGTGTGTCTGTGTCCAGACGGGCACCACGAGACGTCCGTGTTCGTGGACGGTGCAGAGTACTGGTTCATCGCTTCCCCGCAGCTGTCCTTCCAGGAGGCCAGTCTGTTCTGCAGCATGAATGGCAGCAAGCTGGCAGCACCTATGAGCTTCACCGCCGCCCAGCTGATCCACAATAACCTGGCTCAGGTAAACACTGACCACTACAGGTAGATCCACAGTCACCTGGCTCAGGTAAACACTGACCACTACAGGTAGATCCACAGTCACCTGGCTCAGGTAAACACTGACCACTACAGGTAGATCCACAGTCACCTGGCTCAGGTAAACACTGACCACTACAGGTAGATCCACAGTCACCTGGCTCAGGTAAACACTGACCACTACAGGTAGATCCACAGTCACCTGGCTCAGGTAAACACTGACCACTACAGGTAGATCCACAGTCACCTGGCTCAGGTAAACACTGACCACTAGGGCTAGGGACTAGGACAGGTGGGGGATTGGGAATCCCCCCCACCTCATGTATCATATAAGTGTATATATAACATAATAATACTCATATAATAAATAAGTATTATAATGTGTAGTAGGGTTGAGTGTTCAGTGTGGGGAGGTACTGATCCAAGGTACTGGTAGCTCTGATCCAAGTATAGTAGGGGAGAAAGGGGCGGGACTAACTGTAGGAAGGCTACGATTTGGATAACTGCAGGATTTAATTGGCGAGGCAGCAATTGTGGGCGCTTGGGTAACATTTGGATGATGTCAATGTAGTATATACTGTATGATATTAATATGTAGTATATGATATTAATATGTAGTTAATGATATATTAATGTAGTATATGATAATATGTAGTATTAATATGTAGTATATGATGTGTGTTGTCCACCAGATGTCCAGTTCTCCGAAGCAGAGCTGGTGGGTGGACATAAAGCAGCCCGGTCGATACTTCCCCATGACGTAAGACACACACACACACACACACACACACCTCAAAGACAGAAAACTACAGTTATACTTGTATAGTAAGTGTGTGTGTGTGTGTGTGTGTGTGTGTGTGTGTGTGTGTGTGTGTGTGTGGTGTGTGTGTGTGTGTGTGTGTGTGTGTGTGTGTGTGTGTGTGTGTGTGTGTGTGTGTGTGTGTGTGTGTGTGTGTGTGTGTGTGTGTGTGTGTGTGTGTGTGTGTGTGTGTGTGTGTGTGTGTGTGTGTGTGTGTGTGTGTGTGTGTGTGTGTGGTCATGCAGGTTCAGCCAGATGCATTTTTACCACTCTGTGTTCCTGGGAAGATGCACATCGCTCAGTACAGAGAACCTCTCCCCTGGTCAGTAACAATACAGTACAGAGAACCTCTCCCCTGGTCAGTAACAATACAGTACAGAGAATCTCTTCCCTGGTCAGTAACAATACAGTACAGACCTCTCCCCTGGTCAGTAACAATACAGTACAGACATCCTCTCCCCTGGTCAGTAACAATACAGTACAGAGAATCTCTTCCCTGGTCAGTAACAATACAGTACAGACAACCTCTCCCCTGGTCAGTAACAACACAAAACAATACAGTACAGACAACCTCTCCCCTGGTCAGTAACAACACAAAACAATACAGTACAGACAACCTCTCCCCTGGTCAGTACCATCCACTTCTGTGGTGTTCCCAGGGTTATCATGTGTAATCATTATTCTCTCTTGTTCTCCGTCTATCTATGTCTCTCTCCCCCTCTCTCTCCCTCCAGAGTATGACTACAGTTGTGAACACAAGCTGTCCTTCGTGTGTGAGCGACACAACATGACGTCTGTGGAGAGGAACCCTCTAGAACCCAACCCCGGTGGGTTCCCCTGCGAGAACAGCTCCCTGGCTTTCAGAGACAAGGTATGTCTTTATTCTTAGTATATTAACTGTGTATTTCTTCATATTTAGTATATGAACTGTATATTTAGTATATTAACTGTGTATTTCTTCATATGTAGTATATGAACTGTATATTTAGTATATTAATTGTATATTCCTTCATACTTAGTATATTAACTGTATATTTCTTCATATTTAGTATATTAACTGTATATTAACGGTCTGTCTAGTGCTTCACAGTGCTGAAGCCCAGTATATTTAGTATATTAACTGTTTATTTATTTAGATTTAGTATATGAACTGTATATGAACTGTATATTTTGTACATGAACTGTATATTTAGTATATGAACTGTGTATGAACTGTATATTTAGTATATGAACTGTGTATGAACTGTATATTTAGTATATGAACTGTATATTTAGTATATGAACTGTATATTATGGTGTGTCCAGTGCTTCACAGTGCTGCAGCCCAGTCAGCGTGTGAGCTTCAAGGTAGCCAGTGAAGAGTGCCTGTCCCACAGAGGGACTCTGGTGACGGTGTCCGACCAGGTGGAACAAGGTGGGTCTTTTCGACAAGTTCAAACTAAATCAAACTGTGATTTAGATGAATCAACCTTGATTTGACCGACCTATTTGAATTAATTCGGTCGGTTGTTCAGACTTCATCACCACACTGCTGCCCAATATGACGGGCATGCAGCACATCTGGATCGGCCTGAAGCTGCGGTCAACGTACCGGGAGTGGATGGACGACACGCCGGTGGTCTACCAGAACTTTAACCCACTGCTGCACGGCATGCTCAGGCCCATGAGCATCAGGGTGAGAGAGAGAGAGAGAGAGAGAGAGAGAGAGAGAGAGAGAGAGAGAGAGAGAGAGAGAGAGAGAGAGAGAGAGAGAGAGAGAGAGAGAGAGAGAGAGAGAGAGAGAGAGAGAGAGGAGAGAGAGAGAGAGAGAGAGAGAGAGAGAGAGAGAGAGAGAGAGAGAGAGAGAGAGAGAGAGAGAGAGAGAGAGAGAGAGAGAGAGAGAGAGAGAGAGAGAGAGAGAGAGAGAGAGAGAGAGAGAGAGAGAGAGAGAGAGAGAGAGAGAGATGTTCTCCTGGGTGTGTCTATGTAGACCATGGTAATGGTATGGCATCATGTGTGTATGTATAAACCATGTTAATATGTGTGTAGACCATGGTAATGTTCTCCCGGGTGTATGTGTGTATAATGATATGTGTGTGTGTGTGTGTGTGTGTGTAGACCATAGACCCAAATGGTGTGGAGCTGTGTGTGTTTCTGATCAACCAGCCGGACTCTGAGGTAATGGGGACCTGGGACTACAGCGGCTGCACTGAGGAGCAGTACATGGGACTCTGTCAACACTACACAGGTACACACACACACACACACACACACACACACACACACACACACACACACACGCACACAAGATATTTGCCAATTACATTTGAATGCTTACTCCCTATTCCCTCCCGCAGTATACATCTCCAAAACAATACCATAAAAATAATATATACAATAAAAATAAACTAAAAAAGAGCAGCAAAGTGACTGTTAAATGATATGTACATGCATTTAAAGTGCCAGTAGTGCAGCAGCATCATGGCATGGCAGTATACAGTGCAGTACAGTGCAGTAACTGTGATGAGTCCAGCAAAGAATGTAAGTGTAATGTTTATGACAATGTTATGAAAGTGGTAGCACTCTTGTACGGATGCTGTGCAACCAGCGACCACAATGCATGGAAGTACACACCCGATGATCTTCTCTGCCATCCTCACGACCCTCTGGATGGCTTTCTTGTCCTGTGCAGTGGTGTTGCCGTACCACACAGTGACGCCACTCATCAGTTCACTAGCCACCTCTGGCCTATTCCGCTTTTTCTGAGGCACCGCAGAGCATAGAGGCGCTGGTGTGCCTTCTTCAGCATGACCTCCGTGTTGCGGGTCCACGCCAGGTCATCGAAAATCTGTAGCCCAAGAAAACAGAATCAGCTGACGACTTCCACCAGTGTCCCGTCCAGGCTGATGGTGGAGTGGGGGCCCCGGTGGCTCCTGAAGTCCACGATGAGCTCCTTAGTCTTGCTGACATTCAGTGCGAGGCTGTTGTCCTCACACCATCGCGTCAGCTGGACCACCTCATCTCTGGACTACCTCAGCTCTGTTTCGTCGCCCTTGCTTATCAGGCCGTGTGTGTTGTGATACACACACACACACACACACATTTGTTGGTCGGCTCAGGGTCCCTTTTCGTCTGGTAGGTTAAGGTCGTTGTTGGTGACTGCCCCTGAGCTCCCCTTGTAGTTGGAGAGGACCCTCAGACCACATACGTCTTGCGTCAGAGCCCCCGAACTGTATTTCCAATTTGTTTTAGTTTTTTGATTTTCTTGATGGCTTTTCTGAGTTCATACTTGGCCTTCTTGTAGTGATCGGAGTCGCCTGTTGTGAAAGCGGTACTCTGTTCCTTTAGTTTGTTTCATATGTGTGGACTCATCCATGGTTTGCGGTTCGGGAATGAGCGAACAGACCTGGTCGGGATGCATTCTTCCACTAGCCTGTTAATGTATTCTGTGACATGATCTGCATACACATCCAGGTCAGTGGTCTTGAATACACTCGTCAGTGATTTCCAGCCCCCCCTGCAGATGTAGTACGGCGTCGTCTGTCCAGCGACACACATTCTTTACAACTGTGGGCGTGGACTTCAACTTCTGCTTGTAAGCGGGAAGTAGAAGCACGGAGGCGTGGTCTGATTTGCTGAAAGCCGGCCGTGCAACAGCACGATAAGCGTGCTTGATGGTGGTATAGCAGTGATCAAGAGTCTTGTTCTGTCTTGTCGGACATGAGATGTGTTGATAGTATAAGTGTGACACACACACACACACACACACACACACACACACACACACACACACACACACCACACACACACACACACACACACACACACACACACCACACACACACACACAGAGAACCTTATCATACTTGCCTTTCTCCTCGCTCTCTCTCTCTCTCTCTCTCTCTCTCTCTCTCTCTCTCTCCAGACAAACAGGCGGCTCCCTGGGCCCAACTGGAGCAGATCCACATCAACAACCACACGGTGCAGCTGCTGCTGGGCAACATGACGTGGTTACAGGCCCTGGAGCAATGCCGGGCCCTGGATATGGACCTGGCCAGCGTGGCCGACGCCCACCTGCAGGCGTCGCTCACCGTGCTGGTCAGCCGGGCTCGCACGCCCATGTGGATCGGCTTCTTCAGCGACGACGTGGGTTCCGGGAACTTATTGTAGACGTAACGATGGGGTTTTACGGTTTTACCAGAATTACATACATATGTGTTTAAAAAAACTTAGGATGAGATGTAAATGGACTGCATTTATAAAGGGCTTTACAAGTGAGTGAGTTTGACAAATTGGGACAAATTAGTTACCATTTTGGATGAAACACGCTAGGATGCTACCGAGGTTTTCTATGCCGTTGCATGTGGGGTCATGAAGTCGGACTGAACATGCAGACGACCTCGTCCAGTCGAACGACTAGAAGAGTAGCGTAACCTGTAGTTTAACTATTTTAGAGGTGCGTGTAAGCTACGGCCTCTGTGGGACTCGATTACCAAGGACCCACAGGTGTGCAGCCTCACCAGCCCCAGACTCTAATCAGTCTGACTGGGGCCAGATGAGGCTGCTTCAACCAGACTCTAATCAGTCTGACTGGGGACAGATGAGGCTGCTTCAACCAGACTCTAATCTGTCTGACTGGGGACAGATGAGGCTGCTTCAACCAGACTCTAATCTGTCTGACTGGGGACAGATGAGGCTGCTTCAACCAGACTCTAATCTGTCTGACTGGGGACAGATGAGGCTGCTTCAACCAGACACAAACCACACACACTCCACAAAGCTACATTAATATATATATGTATATTAAGGTCTGCCTCTGTGTTCAGGGCGGGGTCCACTACCGCTGGACGGACCACAGCCACACGAGGTTCAGCCGCTGGTCCCAGGAGGCCTCGATCGGCACCTGCGTCTACCAGGACACCGACGGCTTCTGGAAGACCGCAGAGTGTGAGGAGACTCTAGGGGGCGCCATCTGCCACAAACCACACGGTGAGGACAGGACTAGTTACATTTCTGTTGGTCGGCCACATTGGAGAAAGGCTATGTCCGAAATCCTTCCCTCATTCCCTACTCCCTCTCTAGTAGTTAAATGTAGAGGACTATAAAGTGAAGTCCTTCCCTCATTACCTACTAGAGGGAGTTCAATGTTTGGAAAAAGTCAAGAATATAAGTTGAAAGGATATATTCACATAGCGAGTGTATACTTGCATGTATCCTTGAGGAAAAAAGGTGATACACCCCCACCCCCCCCCCCCCCCACACACACACACACAGTGTTTCTGAAGCTGTTGTCTTGTGTCCCAGACGAGGCGATGGTCCGGCGGAAGGACGTGATGGTCAAGTGTCCCCACACCATCAAAGGGCCCAACTGGCTGCCGTTCGGCAAAAACTGCTACGCCTTCCAGCTGGTGGCGTCGCGCTGGGACCAGCTTGAAAAGGGCCACATCCGGGACACCTGCAAGGACCTCTGTGAGAGAGACACACGCCGCTGAGCTTTTATAATAATAACAATAATAATAATAATAATAATAATAATAATAATAATAAATTTAACTTATATAGTGCTTTTCGGAGGGAGGTATTCCAGAGTCTGGAAGCTGAGAAGTCTCTGTCCCTAAAACGGACACCAAGGTTTGACTTTTAAAGGCGGAGAGAAGGCAGGCTGAGGTTTGAAAGGTCTGAAACTCACACTACAGAACTGAAGTGCGAGTTTCACCACCGAGTGTTATCTCGGTTCTCCTTTCAAAATAAACATTTAGTGTGAGTTTCTCTTTCAGAAACTAAAACGAGACAATTGTACTGCATATCACTTGCATATACTATCAATATAATGCATGGAACAGAGGAAATACACGGAAATACACTCTCTCCTACCCAAGTGTGTTTGTTCGACAAATTATTGTTTTTAATCACTGTTTACCATTTAGTGGACTTGCGGTGAATTCAGATTCATACCCTTAAACTAAAGGATAGATCTCTTAAAGCATACACCCCTTAAAGGATGCATCCCTTAAACCATGGGTCGACAACAGGCGGCCCGCGGGCCATTGGTGGCCCGCCAGCAATTATATTTGGAATAAAAATATATATATGTATATTTTTTTACAATATCGGACCGACAGTCGCACATATAGGCTATAATGTCCGAATCGAGAATCTACGTCCACCTGAAGAACGCTTATTGTACTTTTATCCATGTTGAGAGTGAATGACACACAGGCCCAATACCTAGTTAACTAGAACACTAGTAATCCCCACTGCTACCTAGTACTGACACTAGTACCCCACGTACTAGTTAACTAGAACACTAGTAACCCCACTGCTACCTAGTTAACTAGAACAGTAGTAACCCCCACTGCTACCTAGTTAACTAGAACACTAGTAACCCCCACTGCCGCCTAGTTAACTAGAACACTAGTAATCCCCACTACTATCTAGTTAACTAGAACACTAGTAACCCCCACTGCTACCTAGTTAACTAGAACACTAGTAATCCCCACTACTATCTAGTTAACTAGAACACTAGTAACCCCCACTGCTACCTAGTTAACTAGAACACTAGTAACCCCCACTGCCGCCTAGTTAACTAGAACACTAGTAATCCCCACTACTATCTAGTTAACTAGAACACTAGTAATCCCCACTGCTACCTAGTTAACTAGAACACTAGTAATCCCCACTGCTACCTAGTTAACTAGAACACTAGTAATCCCCACTGCTACCTAGTTAACTAGAACACTAGTAACCCCCACTGCTGCCTAGTTAACTAGAACACTAGTAATCCCCACTGCTACCTAGTTAACTAGAACACTAGTAACCCCCACTGCTACCTAGTTAACTAGAACACTAGTAACCCCCACTGCTACCTAGTTAACTAGAACACTAGTAATCCCCACTGCTACCTAGTTAACTAGAACACTAGTAATCCCCACTGCTACCTAGTTAACTAGAACACTAGTAACCCCCACTGCTACCTAGTTAACTAGAACACTACTTTACATTGTTTGCAGGCTCACAAAACAAGCTGTGTTAGTTGACTAGTGACGTGTCATTGATTTTCAACAACGCGTATTAAAATGTTTCGAATGAAAAGTCAAAGCATTAGAACGTGTCACAAGTTTTAACAATCAATTACTTAAATGAGCCTTTGATCATGTTCTGGCCCGCCATCTAGTGGCTCAGAAAAAAAAAGTACTTGCCGACCCCTGCCTTAAAGGATGCATCCCTTAAAGGATCCCTTAGCGGATGCATAGCCTCTCTGTGCCGACAGGTTGTTGAAGTTGATAGTGTGCTGATGGATGGGGTCAGTTGGCTCCTTGGACAGTTGGTGCTGTCGGAGGGCAGTGAGAGTGTGTGATGAACGAGGTTGTTGTCTTTTTGCTGCTTTTTTCAGATAACAATTCCAACATCCTGACCATCCGGAACACCGAGGAGAACGAGTTTGTCCGGCAGCAGCTGCTGCCCTTCCAGAACCTGGTCCAGTTCGTCTGGCTGGGCCTCTTCAAAGACCGCAAAGGTGGGTGTTTCAACCTGAATAGACTTGATTATGTTGTCATTTAACCACTCAATACTTGAGTCTTGCTGGCCCTAACTGGGATGTCTTTATGGATTTATTGGATACTGTAGATTCTTGTTCTGATTTGTGTTTGTTTTTAACCCACCAAAGACAAAACTGTGTATGGAAATCATTTTTGGAATTTGGAACAGGGTTGGAATTTTATGGACTAGCATTTGGGCTTCGGTGATTTTGCGTCTGTAAGCAGTGACTTTCAAGTCCCGGTGTTTTCCTGAAGTTAACCAAACGGAAGTTAAGTGAACCCACAGATAACCAGATGAAGTGGAACGAGTGCAGTTAACCGTGGTGGCGTTTCACCCCACAGATAATCAGATGAAGTGGTACGAGGGCAGCAACGTGCAGTTCTCCAACTGGAGGTACGGGAGACCGGATGTGGCCGAGGACTTCATGGCTGGTCTGAACAAGGACGGCGTCTGGGAGCTGATCACCAATGAACACTACTTCTCTCCCTTCAGGCAGCGCAGCATAGTGGCCTGCAAGCTGGAAAACGGTCAGAAGGATCTTTATTTATAAAGCAAACACGGTTCACTGTTCAGAACACGGTTACCACGTGCTTAAAAAGTAGACACACAAACCATCTGGTTTAAGGGTTATGGTTGGGTGTTAGGTTTTAGGGTTTGGTTAAAGGGTTAGGGTTTGGGGAACGGACCAGGACAGTAAAACGATAAAACAAAACAAAAAACGTTTGAAAGTAAAAATATGCAAGGAACTACACAAAAGACATCTATACAATGGATATTAGATTCAAATGTATTGTCATTGCACAGCACAAGTACAGTACAGCAAAAAATCATTAAAATACAATGCAAAGTCAATATGAGAATGTTCTAAAAATCCATATTGTAATATTCTGTCCCTCGTACTGTATGTTCCTCTCTGAAGACCCAAAGGACCAGTACAACCAGGCCCTCCAGAACCTCCAGGACTACGGCAGCCTCACCTACCGGGTCGCCACCCGGAAGCTCACCTGGTACCAGGCGCTGGAGGAGTGCGCCCGGCACGGCGGTCACCTGGCCAGTATCCATGACGACCAGCACAACGCGCACCTGAAGCTCATGGCCCAGACAGACGGCTTCCCGCTCTGGATCGGCCTGTCCAATCACGACGTGAGGACGAGCTCCTCCCTAACGCCGTACACAGATATGTAGCCCATACGCTACGTTGAGTAGGTCAACACGCACACTTAAGGCTAACTAATGAGAGAAGGGTCGTAGGCTGAGTAAGGTATTACGTTGTGTTGAAGGTGTTTACAACCTAACAGTGGTCGTTACAAAGGTGTGTCGAGAGTCTTTTCCGGGTCAAATGGGATGTGAATCTCTTCGGGGACCTCACGATTTGAATGACTTCCTGATGTAGATAGTGTAGTTTTTTTAGCCTTTTATGATGAAGTACATCTGCACTCGCAGTGTATTGCGATTCTGTAAATATTGCTATAAGACATTCAGATATTTTTCAAATCCGATGTGTCGTTTGGCGTATGGGTTAAACAGTGGGGGTTCTGAACACGGTCCAACAGAACAGAACAGGTTGATTGACCATTGGTAAACACACTATTGCGCCCTCTGGAGGACGGGAACCATTCAATTGCTTCCACTAAGAGGTGTTTTTGTCACACTTTCGTTTGTCAGACGAGCGGTGTGGTTTACGAGTGGTCGGACGGCACCAGTTATAACTACACACCCACCGCCTTCTTGGACTCTCTGAAGAGCGCGCCCCCGGTGTCTCAGGCCGGCTGCGTCTACGTCCGTACCACCGGCGAGTGGACGATGGCCGACTGCAACACCCTGGCTGAGGGGGCGGTCTGCTACAACACCAACACCACCACCGCCTTCCAGAGTAAGACTACAACTCCCAGCAGCGTCGGGGGCATACTGTTCCAATGGGACTACAATTTGGCAGTTTTTCCAGACACCGGTTTAACACGACTACAACTCCCAGTATCCTAGACACTAAATCTAAATCTGGAGGATTGAATCCGCTTTATTGGTCACAGGACAGTATCCAGACACTGGTTTAACACTACAACTCCCGGTATCCAGACACTGGACACTGGGAGTTGTAGTGAGGTCAACGTTTCGACTGTTTTTGTTGCTGTGAACCAGGGGCCAAGCTAAAGACGCCAGCCGTGTCGAACAACTGTCCACTAACGGGGGCTACGTCCAACTGGGTGGAGTTCCAAGACCACTGCTACGCCTTCGACATGAGCCTCTTCAACTCCACGGTTTACAACATGCACGACGCCCTGGGAATCTGTAGGAATCTGGGTAGGAACATGCTGCTTCACCACGCTATTTAGTTATGTCTCTGTCTGATACACATGTGTTTGTTTATACAGTATATAAAGAGTATAGTAGAGTGAAGTTAAGAGTAAAGTAGAGTAAAGGGTAAAGTATAGTAAAGAGTAAAGTATTGTAAAGAGTAAAGTAAAGATGAAAGCAGAGAAGAGTGTAAATGATAGTAAAGCGTAAAGTAGAGAGTAAAGTATAGTATAGAGTAAAGTAAAGAGTAATGTAGAGAGTAAAGTCAAATGTAAATTTCAGTAAAGAGTAAAAGTAAATCCTCTCAGCAGTAACCCAGCGGTGTCTGTCATCTGATGTGTTTTCTCCTCCTCTTCCTCAGGGGCTCTCCTCCTCACCGTGACCTCCATTGAGGAGAACCAGTTTGTGTCCTCGCAGGTCTCCGGGGACCCGCTGATCACCAGCCGCGTGTGGCTGGGCCTGGACCTGGACCCACATGGTAAGAGCGAGGCCCTGCAGCCCCGCGCCTCAGGGTTAAGCCAACAAAAACTCAGTGGCCTGAGTTATGCACCATCCTCCCCATTGGTGGCGCCAAAAACCTTTTTGATGCCTTTTAACCTTTTGTCTTTATCTCCCTCTCTCCCTCCCCTGCTTCCCTTCTCCCTCCATCCCTTGTCTACCAGGTGCCCCTGTGTCCTGGGTGGACGACTCCCCCCTGGGCTTCTCTAACTGGGCCCCCAAGGCGGGGGGGGCGCTGGCCACCCACCCATGTGCAGTGCTGGACGCGAGGGACCCCGAGGGCCTTTGGTGGCGGGTCGGCTGCTCCAGAAGCCACAGCCGCGTCGTCTGCAAAACCGCACGTGAGTTGTAGCGCGAGCGCGGAGTAGTTAGCGTTATGTGTACGTGTGTGTGTGGCTGGCTGTTACTTGCCGGCTGGGGGGGGTGGTGGGGTGGTGTGTGTGTGTGTGTGTGTGTGTGTGTGTGTGTGTGTGTGTGTGTGTGTGTGTGTGTGTGTGTGTGTGTGTGTGTGTGTGTGTGTGTGTGTGTGTGTGTGTGTGTGTGTGTGTGTGTGTGTGTGTGTGTGTGTGTGTGTGTGTGTGTGTGTGTGTGTCCCGGCATTCTCTTGCTGGTCGACATGCTAGCAGGTTAGCCTAGCATTGTCTGTCCGTGCCCTTGCTGGTTAACGAGGCTAGCATGGCTAACGTAATGTTTATTAATATTTACGGTGTCTGTCTGTCGTCCCCCCCCAGGCTCAAAGGGCTCTCCAGTAGCGCTGGTCCTGCTGCTGATCATCCTGGTGGGGCTGGTAGGGGCGCTGGTCTTCCTGGTGTACAAGAAGAAGAAGTCCTACTTTAGCTCCACCGTCCGCTACAAGAGGAACTTCGACGAGGCCGACTCCACCAGCATCATCACCGAGGCCGAGTGAGGCGGGCACCACGGACAACCAACGTCAGAGGCCGGGGGGGGGGGGGGGGGGGCTGTGGCGTGCGATAGCGGCGATGTCTGCCCTGTTTTAACGTCCTTTCTTCTCGAGTGTCTTAAGCCGAGCGCCGGAGTCTGTAACACTGTACACACTCCAGAGCTGAGACTGCCAGTTTCCTTTTGTTGTTGGGGGTTTTGTTTTAAGATCGCTGAAATGTTGATTTATTTGAATTTATTTATTTCGCCGCTAAAGGGGGCTCCCGCTTTACTCCACATCTTACAAGCCATTTCAAACTCACAAATGGGCTGTATGCTCCGCCCCCCTCCCCCCCGGTGCATGATGGGTAGATCACCACGTGGGTTGCACAACCTGGCAGTAAAACGCGGGCCCTTTTTTAAATTAAACTTGAACGTCCTCGCCGGCGTCTTGCTGAAGCCAGGACAAAATTAAACAGACTCTGAATCAAACCTTTTTAAAAGGGAAACGTTGGGATTCCGAGGTCGATCACACTCCTGTGTGCGAACCACAGCCAATGTAACGCCTACTGATTTTACGTCACGTTAAAGACGTTGCCTTCAGATGTCGGACGCTTTTGTTTTTTTTGTTGCGTGGAAGTATGCAAAGATGAGCGGTCCAGCCTCATTTAATTTTTTGCTTGTGTGGTTCTTGGGGTCAGGGTGGTTTCGGCAAACCGTTTTACTCGATCAAAGAAAAAACTAAATAAAATAGCGTCCCGTCGATTTTTTTTATTCTTTTGGGACGGCAGGTTTTCCAGGACTGGTTGGGGTTCGGGATGCTCAGTGGACACAATCAGACCAGAGAGATTTTAGTCCCGTTATTCTAGGGTTGTTTTGTAAGACAAGGAAGATGCGATTTGTTTTTCTTTCCCCGTGTGTAAATTAGCATTTGCGATGCACTTAAAACTACTGAGAGAGTATGCACTTTAATAATAAGCCTTTTGGAGCGAGTGTGTTCGATGTTTTAAGCACAAAGAATCTGATTTTGTCTGGTAAATGTATTTTTAGAGGACCGTCCAATTGCACTTAATGTTAAATGCTTTGTAAATATTTGTTTTTATACACACATGACGAACCAAAGATGTTTAAAACCTGCTCTGTAATTATCACGTTCCTCCGGTGTTTGTGTTCAGGGAAAATAATCCAAACTCTGACTGCCCCAGACACACATGGGTTTCCATCTGCTCAGTTTTGTTTTCCATTTAGTTTTGTTTGTCCTTAACTTCTCAGCTCCATCCAGGTACGGTCTTAAGCTGCACTCCAATAAAATGCCTTTAAAACACACCGTCCTGGTCTGTATGATTGTCTGTTACTCAATTACAGCGTGTCACACACACACAAGTGGTAAAGTACAACTGTGACATGACTCAAACCCAAAATGTTTACTTTACTCTTTATTGCAAAAATGAACTCAGGAAAACTAGACTTTTTGTATATACACACACAAAGCCATCTCATAAGCAACATTAACATTAGACTCCACCCGGGCATGCATCCTCTGTGCCCAAATCAAACCCATCCGTTGCATCAACAAACCGCCGTAGCAGATTCTGTTTAAAGCACTCTTGGTTGAACATTTCTAAATGCGTTTCCCTTTTAAATGAACTAATTTGCTAAAGTGCACCCAAAGCCCGCCTGGTTCCAACATCTGCAAAAGTCAAACAACCTGCTTTACCTTTATTAATATTATTACCCCATATATGCAAGTACTTAACACAGTGTACAAATCAAACTGCAGAACGGGCTCCTGCAATAGTTTCCAATTTACATAAATAGTCAGGCTACATCAGTGAACATTTGCGCTGATCAACAAAAGCCCTTGGAGAGGGTGTGTGTGTGTGGACATAATTTACGACAGCCGGGACACCTGGATCATCCAGACATCCTGCTGCATTTCCACGGCAACCGCCTCCTAGTCATCCTCCACGTCTGAGATGCATGGACCTCTGTTGTGGCCCGCTGCCATGGCCCCTGCCACGCCTGTCTCATCATCATCGTCGTCATCTTCATCCTCATAGGGGCCTAGGAGCAGAGCAGCATAGGTGACTCCTCCCACTCACTCACAACATGACTCCTACATAAACAGCTGCTACCGGGTATTCATGTTAGTGTTCAACTGTTGTTGTTGTTAGCATAAGCAGCAGCTGTTGTGGTCACAACAGGACCCTAGCCAGCTAGCGGACATATTGGTGAGTTGGGTGTCTGGGTAGGCCTGCCATCTTTGAGAACCATGACACCTCAAATCGCAATGCATTGTAGATTCTACCCGGCGGGGGGAATAAAATGCAGGACTAAAACATTTTTCATGAGTTTACAATCTGCCAGAATGAAGTCTACACTGACCCCTGCTGGCGGTGTGCGTTCCAAGCATCCACAGCCCTTACATACAGCTCATCATAACCCAAATATCATACTTCATTTGAGCTGACTGGTTAATGGAGGCGTGTCTGTATGATAATAGACTTGTGATCCCCTGGTTGTGACGTGGACCCCGCCCCCCCCCCCCGTCTACACTGGAGGAGGTGGAGCTTCAAATCAAAGTATTTTGTAAAGAAAATAAACACTTATGGCACAAACAGTCAAATCAGAAATGGAAGATGGCTGTGCACGCTTTAGACACAGCAAGCAACAGATCTCTGTGCACGTTTAATGTTTCCCGTACTTTCAAGACTGTCCATGTGTTGGTGAAGAGATCTCGTCAGGTTGAAGAACTGAGGAGGACAATCACATATTCATTAACAGTTAACTAATAGTCGAGTCTTCATTTACTAATGGTGTTCATTTCATAGGGTTAGAATTAACCCTATGAAGGCGGGAGTGTGTGTGTGTGTGTGTCTCACCCCAGCTTCATTGGCGGCCCCCAGCACATGGGAGAACCTCTGCTCACACAGGTGGAGCAGCACCACCAGGTAGAGGCCACTGCTGACAAACTCGTACTCCGACTGAGGAGAGACCGGGGAGAGACCGGGGAGAGAAAGGGAGACCAGGCGGTTACCACACCAATCTCCTGGTAGATATATGGGGTCTCGGTACGTGTTGGCTGACTTGCGCCCAACTCAATTGACTCTTTGGCGGCAGGATAAGTGTTTTAAGGTGCAAGTTAAGCTGGACCCTCTGGTCCAGCTCAGCTCAACATTCTTCTAAATGTCTTTCGGGGCAACAAGGGTCCTTCGACACCCCTGTTCCGTTATCGCGACACCGGAGGGTAATGGACGTTCCTAACATGCAGGTGAGGCTTATCTGTACGTGTTAGGAGGTGGGGCGGCAGTAAGCCCAGTTTGTCGGGACTTGGCTTGGGAACCAGAAGGACGCCGGTTCCAAGGGTACAAGGCAACAGACGTCCTACACTGCTCCCCGGGTGCCGTTTATAAAACAGCTGCCCACTGCTTCTCATACTAGGATCGGTTAACTGCAGAGAAACACATTTCACTGTGTGGTAACATGTATGTCACCAATAAAGAGGATTCAAGCCTCCAGAGTTTGATTAGGTGAGGTGGTGTAGACCTGTACGTGCGTCATGTACAGCTCGCTGATGTCAAAGTTGACGATATTCAGGTGCAGCTTCTGCTTGCACAGTTCACACGTGCCGATGGCTTCGAGATTGGTTCCTGCAGAAGACGAAAAGCTTTATTATTATTTTTTTTTATATATATATATATATATATATATATAATTATATATATATATTATATATATATATATATATATAGTTTTTTGGCAACACACTCATCTCAATGCACACATTTTGGTGGTGTGAGAGAGGGGGGGGGGTTTTAATCAATGGGTCAGGACGGTTGAAAGCAATGCATCATGGGAGGCACCAAGCATACCGGAGCTGATCTTGGAGCGCAGCCACTTCTTGATGCACTCCTGGTGGACAAACTGCAGGCTGCCGGAGCAGTGGCAGGGCTGGATGAGGGGATTGGAGGACGAGTCGTCCTCCCCCATCTGGCAGATACGACACCGATCTCCCTCGTCATCGTCAGAGTCCTCCAGCAGCAGGCTGCCATGACGACCACCACAACGACAACAACAACAACAACAACACGTTCAGTCTGAGAGACCAGAAGCTATCAAACCGAAGTAAGGGGTTCCGATCAGAAACTGATAAGTTAGGGGTTCTGAGTTTACACAACGGACTACGCAAGTGACAAGTTAGCGAGCTGGAGCCAAAATGGATGCCAATTGTATTTCTGTAGGCCCAATGTGGTGACAATGTGTGCGTGTGTGCGGCCCCGACCTTTCCTGGATCTTGCGGAGCCTCTCCGGGTCTCTGGAGGGGTCTGGCTTAGTCTCAGAGGCCTTCCCCGGGCCCTCGGCATGGACCCTGGGGTCCGGGGCCTCGGCCTGGAACCTGGGGTCCGCTCCCAACATGATGTCCCGGTAGGCCGCCGCCATAGCCTCCCCCACCGGGACAGGGCCTCGCTCCCTCCGCACAAGCCCGTTTGGTCCAACCCGGCTGCTGCCGGAGCCGGAGCCCGTGTCTCTGGAAGCTGCCGCTCCCTCTTCCTGGTCATCCTCCTCCTGGTCCTCCTCGTCGTCATCGTCATCCTCTTCGTCTGAGGATATGTTGGGGGGCTGGGTGACGGTGGGCCGGCGCAGCGCCTGCCACAGGACGTCATAGCCGTCCCGCGGCATGCCCTCCTCGCGGCTCTCCCTGCGCTGGCGGGAGAAGAGGGGGGGGCAGCGGCTCCGCAGCGAGGAGGTGAGCCAGGAGGAGGAGGCCGTTTCTGTACCCCCTCCCCTGCCACCGGCCTGTCGGGGGGTCTCCTGGATGGGGGTGAGGTCCTGGCGGTGGCGGCGCAGAAAGGAGAAGGCCTGCGGCGTGTCAATGTCACGCGGCTCCGGCTCAGCCGCCACTGATAATGGTGAAGATAATGATGATGATGGCAGAGGAGCAGCTGCCCGGGGGCGCGGGATGGTGGGTGAGCTACTGGAGGACGAGGACGAGGAGGATGATGAAGAAGAGGACGAGGAGGCGGAGTCCTGTCCGGAGCGCCGGGCGAAGAAGCGGAAGAGGCGGCGGGTGGAGAGGCGTCCTCCGTCTGACTGGGCCGGCCGCTGGGCGGGGGGAGGGGAGGGGGAAACCGGAGGAGGAGGAGCAGGAGGAGGAGGAGAGGCTGCGCCCGAGCGCCTACTAAGAAGGGAGGGGTTGTACCAGGAAGCGGCGGGGGAGATGAGAGGGGTCGGAGAGGAGATCACAGTGGCCTCCTGGTGGGGGAGGCGCAGGCCAGAGGAGGAGCGCAGGGAGCGAGCGGACTGGTAGGAGGAGGAAGGACCCAGAGAGCTCTCCCTGGCCATGGAGGAGGTGGAAGAGGAGTAGAGGGGCTCCTTGGGCCGTGCTCCCTTGGCGTAAGAGGTCAGCCTGTCGGTCGTATCTGGGGGGGAGGAGCAGAATGGTTTCAACACAGCCCTTCACCGCATGAAGGTGAAGGTGTGTATGTGTATGTGTATGTGTGTGTGTGTGTGTGTGTGTGTGTGTGTGTGTGTGCCTACACTGTGAGGAGGAGGCGGGGCTGCGAGTGGGGCGCTCCGTCAGCTCGGACCGGAGCTCCGCCCTCCTCTCAGCGTCTCGCCGGGCCGACAGGAAGCTGGGCGAGGAGGAAGACCACAATGAGGAGGAGGAAGGCCTGGGGGAGGAGAGACCAGAGGAGGTCCGCAGGGACGCAGCCGACCAGCTTGGCTTGTCACCAGGATCTGGGAGAGGGCAAAAGACAGGACATGGATGAACAGCATCTTTCTTTCATAGTCGTCACAATAAGAGATTATCTAACCATCTGTACAATAGAATCCTTCAACAAACCAAATCCTGTCCAATCCGTACAAAACCTTTTGAATTATCTTGCGAACACAGACAGTCAGACACGTGTAAAAACATTAACAGGGGTACTATGGGATGTTACCTGTGCTTCTAGTCAACCTGCTGCTAGAGTACAGGGACCCAGTGGTGGAAGAAGAGGAGGTGGTTGTTGTTGCCCTGGGATACCCTGCCCGGCTGCTGGAGGACAGCTTGGCCCGCTTGGACTCTCCGTCGTCGGAGGGCAGCAGGCCGGAGTACGAGCCCAGCCTCCGCTCTGCACTGGTCTGGACAGGGGAAAACTGGGGGTGGGGGACAGAGTGGGTGACAGATGAAGACAGAGCAGAGCAGGGGACAGGGGGAGACGGAGCAGGGGGAGACAGATGAAGACAGAGCAGGGGGAGACAGAGCGGGACACAGAGCAAGAGACGGCGCAAGAGAGAGTGGGGGCAGGACCTATGCAAGTGTTTACAGAATAGTCTGGTCCTCTCCAGCATGGCAGACCTCTACGTACCAGCTTGTCGTGGCTGCTTGGAGAGTTAGAGTTGACCCAGGGTCGCTGGTACGATGCCGTGGAGCCCAGGGACGAAGAAGGCTTCCAGGAGGAGGAGGAGGAGATCCCACCTCCTACTCCATACTCTCTACTGGAGCTCAGAAACCGGGAGCCCTGTGAGAGATAGAGACCATTTTAATGGGGAGAAAATCAGGATAACAAGATGATGCTTGTGAATCCCGTCAGCATGTTTTGCTTAATCAAGTCGTTGATTTCAGTTAACACACACACACACTTCTGCTCTATTCTAATAATACTACATTCAGTTATTTTACTGGCCTGCAGCGACACTGGACCGCCTGGCCTAGTTTCTAAAAACAACTGGAGCTCAACTGGCTCCGCCTCACGAGGCTCTCTCTGGAGACCAAACTCACTGAGTAAGAGCAGCTAGGCATGTTTTAATGAGGGCCCTCAGTGGAGCACATACCTCCTCCACACCAAAAGGTCCCGTGGACCCAGATTAGGATCCAGATCAGCGCCAAAAATGAATCCACTGTTCCTTGGCCGATACGTAATCTAACCATCAAGTGTTGTCCAATTCCGTACATAACTTGGTTATTTAGGTAATGAGGAAGAGTAGTTATGCATGTTGCAGGCCTTTATCAGAACATTGAGTCATAAAACACACCAAGTCACATAGACAGAGGCTGGACT
This sequence comes from Muraenolepis orangiensis, assembly GCA_027704905.1. Lineage (NCBI taxonomy): Eukaryota > Metazoa > Chordata > Actinopteri > Gadiformes > Muraenolepididae > Muraenolepis > Muraenolepis orangiensis. The sequence goes on along the minus strand of CM051000.1, from coordinate 17,544,507 downwards.
AGTCTGGAAAGATCGAACCTTAGAACTATGAGAAACATACACACACACACACACAACTGTCCTATTCTAAGCCTTCCTGCAGAGTGCCTGGGGCTGCTTGGGGGCCTCTGGAGTGTTAGTCAGGTGTTTGTGGACCTCTTCATCACAGTCAAAAGGGGGCAGAGGACACATTAAAAACAGACAAAGTCTGCAGAGAACCCTGGAGGGATCCCGACAGACGGCATGTCCTCTCTGGGAAGACATGAATGGCAGCAAAATTTTTGATTCAAAATATATATATATATATTTTTTTTTTGCCAAATGGGACATTAAATGGGGACACACGTCAAAACGATGATAAATTGAGATAAACATGTTTGTATATGACCGAACCAAGGTTGATAAGGGACCACTGACTTGGTGGAAAATAACTGCTAACAGCTAAACGCATCCACTCCATCCCTTCCTCGTCCACCCCATCGGAGCGCATCTTTTCAAAAGCCGGCTTCATTGTGAGCAAGACACGGAGGTCACTTCTCCCAGACAAGGTAGACAAAGTTAGCTTAAGCCTATATTTATATAATTTATATTTATTTTACATTGTTAAAAGAAACAAAAAAATATATAGTTTCAATTTAGTTTTTTAACAACAGACAGTTTTTACTCATCGTTTGTATTATAAAGTTACTGTGTTGGTTTTAAAAGTTCATAAGTTGTGTGATGTTGATGTTATATGCTGTGTTCAGACAGTCTCCTTGTTGAAAATACAGAATCGTAATTCAATTACTTGCCGGTGTCGTTAAACAGGCAGCTCGTTTCATGAGCCGCAGGAAACGGCGCAATTAATGTCCTTCACTGACGACCATTTATCGACCAGGAAAATATTTGGTCGGGGGCAGCCCTAAAGAGTTGTATATGTATGTATACATTATATATTCATGGCTTGTATGGAAGGAAATGCACTTATGATTTCTGGTGACTTCTAGTAGTTCTCCTGCCTACCTGTTAAATTACCTTATTGTAAGTTGCTTTGGACAAAAGCTTCTACTAAATGACTGTAATGTAATAATGTAATGTAATGTACCCCACCTGTCCCAGGTCCTACCTTGAATTCTGGCTCTTGTTTGAGTGCCGTGGACGAGCGAGGGAAGCGATCACTGCTCAGCACCCTCTCCCGCCCGTACAGGCTGTTGGAGCTCAGCGAGGAACCGGAGGAGGAGTAGGAGGAAGGGGAGGTGTAGGATGACCGGGAGCCCGACGCGGAGAAGGGGAGTCGGCCGGACTTGGAATCCATCATTGACTGCTCAGCTGGAGGAGAAACACACACGGGTCACACGTTAAAGGGCCAGTACTCATCCAGGGTACAGCTGCCATCTTCTGTGAAGACCCCACTGATTGTTATTGTTCAAAAACAGAATAATAGAGGGCCCTCAGTAGAGAGAATACAAAACAGTCCCCTGGATCCAGATCTGCGCCAAATATCAACTGTTCCTTGGCCCATAAGTAATCTAACCACCAAGTTGTGTCCAATTCCATAAACAACAGAGTTATCTTGCCAACAGACAAACAAACCGGGGGGAAACCTCCGCCCCATCTTCAATGGCGGGGTTAGTAATCAAAAATATTACTTTTGGGTTGCTGGTTTTAAAATGATTATATTCCTTTCCTCTTTTGTTTAAAGTATATATTTCCATATTCCCTGTTCAGTGTGGAGTGATTCTTACTGTTCTTCCCCATTAATGTTAACAGACTTCTCTGTTGACACTTGCATCAGAGAGCAGCAGAGTGTCGTCCACATTAGCCTACGCCATATTTCAACACAGGGATTGCAACAAGCTCGCCGACAAACAACATTTAGTGAGCGTGGCTTTTTCAATGTTGACACATAAGACAGCATGTAGCGCTCACCGGTGTGTTGGGCTTCAACACACACTGGGCTCCGAACCGACACACAAAGAGTCGAGAACGTTCGGACCGTAGCGGCTTAAGCACGGAGAGGAGGAGGTGTGTGTGTGTGTGTGTGTGTGTGTGTGTGTGTGTGTGTGTGTGTGTGTGTGTGTGTGTGTGTGTGTGTGTGTGTGTGTGTGTGTGTGTGTGTGTGTGTGTGTGTGTGTGTGTGTGTGTGTGTGTGTGTGTGTGTTCCTAAAAATATCTTGTGTGCTGAGCCAGCCCGGAGTGTCTGTGCTGGCCATCCGCAGCCTGAACCCCGGCCGGCCTCTGGCAGGATGAACCCGGTGGCATTTACCACACCAGCAGCCAACAGCGCAGGCCCTGGCGTGAGGTGCATAGGACACCCTGCTATAGGGCTGCTGGTTGGTGCTACAGAACCACAGTCTTTACGACCACCGCTAGAAATACTCTTTAGGACTGCTTTAGGACCAGAGTCTGGTCCAGTCTTTAGGAGCACCAGTACTTTTAGAAGGACTACAACTCAACATAATTTGAAACACTATAGTCTATAGAAAAACTACGACTTTAGGACCGACTTAATACTCCAGTAGGACCATCAGTAGCGAGACCAACGCTGTAGCACTCAAGAACCACCAGGAGAGAGACTAGTATTATAGAAAAACTGATTCGAGGACCACAGGGGTCAACCTTGATGGTCAAGTACTCACTTCTTCTCATCCTGTAGTATCACAGGACCATTTGGAGGTAATAGAACCTACAGAACTGGATCTCTGGGACTGAGACTGGTCTACGCTGCGTGTCTGAAGTGGAGAAACAGAATCAATTATGTTTAAAAAGAAAAGAACAAAGGTGCTCATTTGCACTAGCAGAGCAGCAACACTGTGCAAACACATAGGAAAAGACTGGCAAGGTTTGCATTCTTCTAGACTCAGCAGCGGGTCAGGTGGCCTTCAGTCCCGTTTAGGGAGGTGTGTGTGTGTGGTCTGCCGGATCTCTGTAAAGTAAAAAGGCCTTGAAGACCCTGAACCCTGCACAGTGATACATCTCACCTACCAAACACACCTTCCTGCCCCGAATAAAATTACCACCAGAAAAAGGTGTCGCTCCATTGCTAAACATAATAATACCCAGCCTGTCTTCACACACTTCGCGAAGAACCATTAACTACAGGCATGCTTGGCGACCTCCTCCTTGTCCTTTTGGAGCAGTGACTTTGCCTCGAGATAAACTCGGCACATCCGAACACACAACAACTGCATGTCGGTGAAGCAACTCAAGCACCCAAAAGCAACAGCACCCAAGTATGGGCACGTACCCGAGCCTTCGAATGGGCAGGTATAGGCGTCCACCCGAGGCTTAACACAACAAAGGAGCGAGCAAGCAAACATTATATAATTACATATAACACCGAGATCACAGTTCATAATATTCATAACATGACACGGTGCAGACGGATCGGTCTGTCGAGTCTCCTCTGACCAAACAAGGAGACGAGAGGTGACACTTGTTTATAAGCGTACACACTGAAATAACATCCGTGGTGGTACATGGTGGTGGTGGTGGAGGAACATGTCAATTAAATAGCCATATCATCATGCCCAGTGCGCACACAAACCCACACACACACATATTGACGTTGTCATCCACAGCACAGGCGAGATAATGCAAAGCGACCAGATAATACAACATTATAATAATGATGAGAATGAGCTTCATTATTACACAAGTATTAGTGTTAACAACGGAGGCCTTCTCGGACCTTACCGTTTTAACGGGAGGTTAAAACGTTAACCGCACTTTGTGTTTCCTCCACCGGTGACAAGAACCGTTAACCGATTTACGGTTGTTCGTTGTCCGCCTACCTTTCGTCGGTTAATTCGGTCTCCGCCGCACGTGCAGTTAATGGTGGCACCGTGTATATGTGTGTGTGTGTGTGTGTATATGTATGTATGTATGTATGTGTGTGTGTGTGTTGTCGGAGAAGAAGGTCATGTGATTTATAACGTAGAGTCCCCCATAACCCAGAACGAGACCCAGTGGGCGGGTCACGTGAAGTGTGACGTCAAATGAGAGTCGCTAGATCGTTGCTACGTTCGTGTGATCACGGAGTTGCCGTTAGTTAAGGTCGGTACACAATAAAAAGTTCCGTTTGCCCCAGAGCAGGAACTGGAGATGACAACATTTGCCTCACGTCTGCTAAAGACCGCCGTTCAATGTCTTTTTTTCAAATAAAAGTAATGTTATGCAGTGTTTTATCACACACCGTTTTCACAGATACATATTGGCATGATTTTAATGGCGTTTTTAATATATACAACATATATTACCCACCTCGTTCTTACTTCCATCCGACATTCATGAACGCAACACTGGGCGACGATAGGCCCGAAAATACAGTGGGCGGGAAGCTACCTTCAGTACCAACCAATCACGTCCCGTTCACGTTTTGACGGACGGTTACCTTCCGAATGGGAGATGGCCGACAGATGCAGCTAAGCCCAAACCGTATTTACACTTTAATAGTAGTAGTAGTAGTAGTAGTAGTAGTTGTAGTAGTTTTATAATAGTTGTAGTGATTGTAGTAGTAATACTAGTAGTAGTAGCAGGAGTGGCGGTGGTACTAGGACTAGTAGTAGTAGTAGAAGTAATAGTATCAGTAGTATAGAAGTAGAAATGGTAGTCGTGGTAGTAAAATAGTATAGTAGTGGACATGGTTGTTGTAGAGGTAGTAGCGGTAGTAATATTTTCATAATTATTTTTAATCTATAGGATTGAATGCTCTTTATTGGTCTCATATATGTAGACACACAATTTGTGCCTCTGCATTTAACTTAGTATTGTGAGCAGCTATTGTATAAACAGCTACCCGGGGAGCCGTGTAGGGGTCTGGGGCCTTGCTCAAGGGCACATCGGCAGTACCCAGCTGTTTCCGGAACTTGCACCCCTGACTTTCCGGTTCCCAAGCCAAGTCCCAACAAGATACAAGATACAAGATTTGTATTGGTCATTTGCCATATATACATATATAATATATACAATAAAATAAACAAAAAAAGACCAGCAAAGTGACTTAAATGATATGTACATGTTTTTTGAATCTTCAAAGCATTTAAAGTGCCAGTAGTGCAGCAGCATCATGAATACAGTGCAGTACAGTGCAGTAACTGATGAGTCCAGAAAGTCCAGCAGAGTATGGAGTATGGTGCCGTACGAGATGGCTGCCATGTCGCAAGCTCCCGCACAATGTTTTTTGTTATTTATCCTTTTTATCGCTTTGTTCAGGAAGTTAGCAGCACATTCATTTATAACTTTTGCACACTCAGATCGACAGTCGCTCGCCACCTACCAGAGTTTTTTCATTCTTTCGACTCGGACGTCCCGCCCGAAGTCACAGCTGGATTATCTCCGACCATCTTGGGCACGATTACACGCAAGCGTCGCAGGAAGAAGCGAGGGAAGCGAGCCGGCGTGTTAGTCAGGCTGAGATGTCGATCCGATCACCCCCCACTACCTACCATTCTACTGGCTAATGTACAGTCTCTGGACAATAAGTTAAGCGAGCTACAGGCTCGTATTCAATTTCACCGGGAAACTAAAGACAATTGTATCATCTGCCTCACGGAGACATGGATGTCGGAGGGGGTTGTCTCTGGTAAAGATCGTAGAAAAAGATCGTATGTCTCATGAAAAACAGATCTTGGTGCAACCAAAGTCATGTACATCCCCTCAAGTCTTTCTGTTCCCTGGACCTGGAGTACCTGATGCTTATGTGCCGTCCATACTGGCTACCTCGGGAGTTTACAGTGGTAACCGTGACCGCTGTTTACATTCCCCAACAAGCCAACACGGACACAGTGCTGAAGGAACTGTATGGGGCTATCAGCGAACAGCAGTCGGCACACCCTGCTGCTCTCATCGTGGCGGGGGACTTCAACAAGGCGAACCTGAAGAAGGTTCTCCCGAAGTTCTACCAACACATAACGAGCAACACACGGGGTGAGCGGATCCTCGACCACTGCTACACCCCCTTCCGTGATGGCTACAAGGCCCTCCTCCGCCCACCGTTCGGCAAATCAGACCACCGCTCTATCCAGCTACTAAAAACTATCCGTAACAAAAAACCGGCTTGTTCGCGACCGACACGTCACTAGCGCGTAGTCTCTTTAGTAGCGCGTGCAACTGAAAGTCTCTCGTTATGCGGCCGATATATATTTAATCTATATATATAGATTATACCGCCCATATATACCGCTATATAATCTATATATATAGATTATACTATATATATAATCTCTATATATAGATTATACCGCCCGCCGTTCACCTATACTCAAATTATTTGAGTCAAATATGATGATAAACACACAGCTGTTTCGCGGCCCGGCAGTAACACCTCCACGGCCTGGTACCGGTCCGCGGCCCGGTGGTTGGGAACCCCTGGTGTAGAGAACTCCTCTACCTCCCTCCCAGGAGAGCTAAATACTTTTTTTGCTCGGTTCGACGTGAACGGCAGCCCGCCGAAGCCAGCGCCGCCTGAGGAGACCAGCCTGCTGAGCATCTCGGAGGCGGATGTGCGCCGCACCTTCAAGCGGTTGAACATCTGTAAGGCGGCAGGCCCCGACGACATCCCGGGCCGCGTCCTCAGAGCATGCGCAGACCAGTTAGCAGGAGTCTTTGCAGACATCTTCAACCTCTCCCTGTCCCAGGCTATGGTTCCCGCGGTCTTCAAGATGTCCACCATCGTGCCTGTCCCTAAACAACCCAAGGTAACATGCCTGAATGACTATAGACCTGTAGCCCTCACCTCGATTGTCAGCAAATGCTTCGAGAGGTTGGTCAAGGACTTTATTTGCTCCGTGTTACCTGCCACGCTGGACCCATGGCAATTTGCATATCGTCAAAACAGATCCACGGACGACGCAATTGCCATGGCCCTCCACACCGCCCTTTCCCACCTGGAGGGAAATAACTGTTATGTGCAAATGCTGTTTGTGGACTACAGCTCAGCGTTCAACACAATAGTTCCTGCCAAGCTCGACACCAAGCTTAGAGGTCTAGGCGTGCCCCCATCCACGTGCAGCTAGATACTGGACCTCCTGTCGGACCGCCGCCAGGTTGTGAGGATGGGCAGCACCACCTCAGAGCCACTGACCCTCAACACGGGAGCCCCCCAGGGATGCGTGGTGAGCCCTCTCCTCTACTCCCTCTACACCCATGACTGCATGGCTATGCACAGCTCCAACGTCATCATCAAGTTTGCTGACGACACAACAGTGATGGGCCTGATCGCCGGGGATGACGAGACAGCCTACAGGGAGGAGGTCGGATCGCTGGAGCAGTGGTGCCAGGAGAACAGCCTTGCCCTTAACGTCAAGAAGACCAAGGAGCTGATCGTGGACTATAGGAAGCAGAGAGGAGAGCACAGCCCTATCTCCATAGACGGTGTTGCAGTAGAGAGGGTCAGCAGCTTCAAGTTCCTCGGCGTGCACATCTCCGAGGACCTCACATGGTCCACGCACACCACACACATGGTGAAAAGGGCCCCACAACGCCTGTATTTCCTCAGGCGTCTGAGGAAATTCAGCATGGGCCCCCGCATCCTGAGAACATTCTATACCGGCACCATCGAGAGTGTTCTTACAGGGTGTATCACCACCTGGTACGGGAACTGCACCGCACTCGAGCACAGAGTGCTTCAAAGGGTGGTGCGGACGGCCCAGTATATCGTTGGAGGTGAGCTCCCCTTCCTCCTGGATATATACAGTACAACCAGCGGTGCGTGGCCAAGGCCAAACGCATCATAAAAGACAATGCCCACCCAGCCACGAACTGTATTCACTTTTACCGTCAGGCAGGCGATACCGCAGTATCAAGTGCCGTACAAATAGACTCCGAGATAGCTTCCACAGTCAGGCCATCAGGCTGCTGAACAAGGGCGTATAGCATATAACAATGTATATTTTATTACATTGATTTATATATTCATATTGCTCTTTTTCTGTGCCGATATATTGCATTTTATAAATGACATTTTTATTTTTATTTTTTTATTCTGTTTTTATTCTATTTTTTTATAACTGCTGTCTGTTGTCGGGTATTGCACATAAGATTTTCACTCACTGCTTTATACTTGTGACAATAAACTTGACTTGACTTGCCTGTGGATAAAATCTATCCTTAAACCTGGTAGTACTTGTACGGATGCTGCACAACCGGCAACCAGACGGTAGGGGGGGAGAAGATGGCGACCTTTTTCTCTTCCCTTGTGGGTTCCACTTTAGGGCTTGTTGGGTGATGTTGTTGGCTGATTTCCTGAGAGCGTGTCCTATCCAGCTCCACTCTCTTTTTAGGATCTGTAGGTCAATGGGATCCTGTCCAGTTCTCTCCCACAGGTCCACATTCCTGACTTTGTCCGTCCACCAGATGTTCAGGATCCTCCTAATGCAGTTGTTAATGAATGTTTGCAGTCTGGTTGTTGTTTGTTTTGTTGTTCGCCATGTTTCTGAACCATACAGCATCACCTGTTTCACATTGGAGTTGAAGATGCGTAGTTTGGTGTTTGTTGAGATGGTTTTGGAGCTCCAGATCTTCCTGAGGATGTTAAACATAACCCTGGCTTTGTTGATCCTGCTCTTTATGTCCGCGTTTGTCCCTCCTGTGGTGTCCATCACACTTCCTAGGTATGGGAATGCCTCCACTTCCTCTAGGGGGGCGCCGTGTATGAGGATGGGGTTGCTGCTCCTTGAATGGATCTTCATCGCCTATGTCTTTGTTGTGTTTAGTGTAAGTCCCAATTTGTCTGCTGCTTGTGTGAGTCTGTCAGTCTTCTCCTGCATTTGCATATGTGTGTGAGAGAGAAGGGCAATGTCATCTGCAAAGTCGAGGTTGTCTAATTGCTCCCACATTGTCCACTGGATCCCATTTCTCTCCCCTTGGTTGTTTCCTTCATGATCCAGTCGACTGCAAGGAGGAAAAGGAATGGTGAAAGTAGACAACCCTCCTTGACCCCCGTTTTGACATCGAAGCTCTTTGATAACTGGCCTGCATGCATGATCTTGCATGTGGTTCCGTCATATGAGTTTTTGATGATTTTTATTAGTTTGATGGGGATTCCGTAGTGTTCCATTAGGCTTCATAGGGTCTAAGCTGTCAAATGCTTTTTCGAAGTCGATGAAGTTGATGTAGAGGGATGTGTTCCATTCTATTGTCTGTTCAATTATGATGCAAAGTGTTGCTATGTGATCCTTACACGAGCGGCCTCTCCTGAACCCGGCCTGCTGGTCCCTGAGCCTCTTGTCTACAGATTCCCGGAGGTGGTTGAGGATGATCCGGTTGAGAACTAGTCGATCAGCGGGGTACCGGCAGGTAGTAGACAGGCGAGTAGTGAGGGGCAGGCGAGGAGACTGGATACCAGGTAGAGGGCTTGGAACTGGAATCTGGAAGTAGCTTGGAACGGTTGCATCGAGAGAGAACAAAGTATAAACTAGCAATGGTGTTAGGGGAAGCCAGGGTATATATACACCCAGGTGAGGTGATTGTCATTAGCGGCAATCGCCGACAGGTGTGTAGGTGTGCAGCCCAGCCGTGGCCACGCCCCCTGTCACACACCGCAACCGTGACACTTGCCACTCTTCTGTTGCTTGATTGCAGTCTTTATTTCAACTTTTGTTGGTCTCTCACACCTGATATTTAGTGGGTATATTTGGTGGTTCTGCTGGTGGTGGCCTATTTAGAACATCTTGAAAGTGTTCTACCCATCTTTCTAGCTGCTCTTCCACAGTTGAGAGCATTATGCCATTCTTGTCTAGAATTGGTTTGTTGTTTTGTGTGTCAGTTTCTTTGTGATGGCATACAACTCCTTCATGTTCTTCTGTGCAGCTGCCTTTTCTGCCTCCAGGGCTAGCCTCTCTACCTGTTGTCTCTTGTCCTTCCTTATGCTCTTTCGTACCTCTTTATGGCAATTGTTGTATTCATTTTGTGCCAATGCCTTCACTGCTCTTGTTCTTGAGTTGTTTACCTTTTCCTTGAGCCCTCTCCTCTGTTCAATTTTATTCAGGGTTTCTGGTGTTATCCACTCCTTGTGCTTGCGGGTCCTTCTACCTATGACCTCCTCACAAGTTGAACTCCAAACAGCTTTGAGATGTTCCCACTCCTCCTCAATTGTGCTTCCTTCTACCCTCTTTAGTTGTAACTCTGTGTTTTTTATTGCTAAGGTGTCCTTGAACTTATTCAAAGTTGGTGCAATAGTAAGGTATTCAATGTTGTATTTAACTCTATGACTTTTGGACAGGTGATTTCTCTTCAGCCTTAGTTTAAATGTCCCTACCAGCAGATGGTGGTCAGATGCTGCATCTGCTCCTCTTCTGGTTCTGACATCTTCCATGGACCTTCTGAACTTCCTACAGATACAGATGTGATCGATTTGGTTTTCTGTAACATGGTCTGGTGACACCCACGTTGTTTTATGTATGGTTTTGTGAGGGAATACACGTCCTCCAATGACCAGGTTGTTGTTGACACAGGTCTCAACAAACATCTCTCCATTCTCATTCATTTTCCCCACTCCATGTTTCCCCATCACTTCCTCGTAGCCCTCATTCCGTCCTCCAATCTTGGCATTGAAGTCACCCATCAGGATAATGACGTCTCTGGCTCCTACCCCACCAAGTAGGTGGTTCAAGCTGTCATAGAATCTGGCCTTGACATCATCAACTGCATCATTGGTAGGTGCGTAGCACTGTATTATGTGAGCTTTCACTCTCCTGTTGTTGGTTCTGAAGGATGCAGTAATGAGGCGAGAGCTGATGGGTTCCCATGCGATCAGGGCCTTTCTGGTCTCCTTAGTCATCATGATGGCTACTCCCTCAGTGTGGCAGTAGATAACAGACTGCCTACTGGGCAGCTTTACCTCCCCTGACTGTGTCCATCTTGTTTCTCCCAGGCCCAGGACAGAGAGATTGTAGCGCACCATTTCTTTGGCAATGGTAGCAGCCTTGCCAGCTTGGAACATGGTCCGGAAATTCCAAGTCCCCACAAGGGTGGATTTCTTAAGAAGGTGTATCAACTTCCCAGCTTCCTTGCGGGTTTGACTGGGAAGCCTCATGATCCCCATTTCTAAGGCACCTTCCTCAACCAAGTCTTTGATGCTTTCATTCGTCAGTGTTTCTGTAACTACTGCTTTTTTTTCGGGATGAGGAAGTTAACCCCATGCCCAACCCCTAACCTGGAGGACCAGGGACTGCAATTGGTCTGCCTCCTACCCCTGGTTTGGGTTGTAAACCCCTCCAGCTTAGCTCTCAGGGTCATCGGAGTACTCAAGCCTCTCCACCACGACAAGGGATGCAGTCCAGGAGAGGTCTCATTATGATAATGTATAATAATTATAATATTGTGAAAAAGAAGATTTTTTTATTATTATTACAATTATATAGGATAAGCCTTTTAAGGTTTTTAGCCTAGAATGTTCATCATGAATTACAAAACCCCTAATGTTTATCGATGTGTAAAAAGCATAAAAAGTTGCAGATGCATAACAAAAGACTGCAGGTGCATAACCCATGAAAAAGTGAATAGTATATTGTAATATTTCTAGAGGGAAACGTAAAGGAGGGAAAGGGAAAGGAAAGAGAAAGGTTGGCAGTGTAGGGACATATAGGGTTTATAGTGGTCTATCTCACATGGTCAGGTTGACTAATCATTTATTATAATATCAGTGGCCTGTTGTATGTCAAATTAGAAATCACAGTTGAAATGAAGCAGTACAACATTTGACAAGGTTTGTGTTGTGGTCAGCACTTCTACATATAACCTGGGTGGTATGGACTTAAAGATGAACTAATTATTTAAAGTTATGAAGATACATAAATGAGTACATGAGTACACTGTACACACATACCATGAATGAATGTACATAAGTACACTGTACACATACCTGAATGATTACATAGTACACTGTACACATACCATGAATGTACATAAGTACACTGTACACACATAACATGAATGAATGTACATAAGTACACTGTACACACATAACATGAATGAATGTACATAAGTACACTGTACACACATAACATGAATGAATGTATGCCCAGACGGCAACATTACAAATGGGGAGCCAAGGGAGTGCTTCTGGTCACCCACCATGTTGTTTACATTGCCCTTACCACTGCCCACAATTGACGTCATTATGAACACAAAAATCACGGTATATGCCACCAGGGGGCGCAGTGTCTCCCGGTATACGCCGCCAGGGGGCGCAGTAGGTCACGGTTTTCGCTGCAGGCCCGGCCAGCCGCTCTATTATTAGCCTCCAGAAACACGTTAATGTTTGTTGATTTAGGGGAGGTAATTAAGCACTATTTCAACAGGTGTAATTAGATTGATTACAATAATTAATTGTGTAAAAGCCATTGACAAAAATCCATCATCGTGGAATACACATATTGAAAGTTTGATTCACCTCCAGAGACCTAGGTATGAATATTTAAAAGATTTAAAGCACAGTATCAATACCATTAATATCAATGGCCCGTGTGTGCTGAGTAACAGACACCCTGGGCCGGTGTGTCTGTTTGAACATGTTGATGCATATTAATGTGAAGGTTAACCATACGCTGGTCGCTGGGGTAGAACCCAACACTCCCCATACACACGCAGAAACAACAACAATCCAATACTAATCCTTTTATTAAAACCTTAAAACAGGGACATCATGCAGGTATAACACTCACTTAACCCAGAGAGAGAGAGGGGGGGGGAGAGAAAGAAGGAGAGAGGGAGAGAGAGAGAGAGAGAGAGAGAGAGAGAGAGAGAGAGAGAGAGAGAGAGAGAGAGAGAGAGAGAGAGAGAGAGAGAGAGAGAGAGAGAGAGAGAGAGAGAGAAAAGAAAGAGGGATAGAGAGAGGGAGAAGGAAGGAAGGAGAGAAAGCAGAGAGAGAGAGAGAGAGAGAGAGAGAGAGGAGAGAGAGAGAGAGAGAGAGAGAGAGAGAGAGAGAAGAGAGAGAGAGAGACATGTAATGGAGGAGGGCTGTAGATTAATTGCCGACATAAAAGGACACATGACCTAGAGAGACAAACGAGGAAGTAAAGGAGGAGCGCTCTGTTCTTCGGGGGAGGAGAGGAGAGAACAGAGAGAGGACGGGAGGGGAGGAGAGAGAGAGAGGGGAGAGGCTTCTTGTCCCGTCCTGTCCGTCCCCCCCACTACGGGTCTGTGGGCCAATCCCATTTGCTGGGGCTTGGCTGCCTGGAAGCAGGCTCCTCCCCTCTGGCTGCTGATTGGAGGATCATATAGCATTTCTCTCTCTCTCTCTCTCTCTCTCTCTCTCTCTCTCTCTCTCTCTCTCTCTCTCTCTCTCCTCTCTCTCTCTCTCTCTCTCTCTCTCTCTCTCTCTCTCTCTCTCTCTCTCTCTCTCTCTCTCTCTCTCTCTCTCTCCTCTCTCTCTCTCTCTCCTCTCTCTCTCTCTCTCTCTCTCTCTCCCCTCCCCCATCTCTCTCTCTCTCTCTCTCTTTCTCCCTCTGTCTCTCTCCGCTGCTGCTCATATGTTCGCCATAGCGGGGGAAGGCATTTTGGATAGGGGAGGAGGGGAGGAGAGGAGGGGAGGAGAGGGGGAGGCAGGAGGCTCTTTCAGCCGGGGCTTATGAGCATGTAACCTGAGATTTCACACAATGTCTTACTAGGAGGAGCCCTTTCTCCTCTGTGGTGAGGAGGACTCGTAGTAAACAGAGGCTAAACGACATCATGACGTTCTGCTACTGACACCACCTGCTGCTGGTCCCGCTGGTCTGCACTGGTCCTGCTAGTCCTGGTGGTCTGTACTGGACTGCACTGGTCCTGGTGGTCTGCACTGGTCCTGTTGGTCTGTACTGGTCTGCACTGGTCCTGTTGGTCTGTCCTTGTCCTGGTGATCTTTTATTGGTCCTGCTCTCCCTTCCCCCTCTCCTCTCTCTCTCTCTCTCTCTCTCTCTCTCTCTCTCTCTCTCTCTCTCTCTCTCTCTCCTCTCTCTCTCTCTCTCTCTCTCTCTCTCTCTCTCTCTCTCTCTCTCTCTAAAACATAAAACATAGGAGATTTCCCTCTAGTGTGGGTGGGAAATATACAAGAACAGCAAAGTATTAATTATAAAACATAACCGGTTGATTGGTTCTTACTAAGTCCCAAGAAGGTTTTTCACTCATTCAATGATACAGACTGTTTGGTGCTCTGTTTCAGAGCTCTCGGACGGACGGACCCTAAGAATGTGGAGCTCTGTGTAATCACTGAGGAATGTCCTGAGACCTTCGACTGCTCCGCAGAGACCCCACGCTTCCCACGAGTCGCCCAGGTCTTGAGAATCTCTCCCCCTCTCTCTCTTTCTCTCCCCCTCTCTCTCTCTCTCTCTCTCTCTCTCTCTCTCTCTCTCTCTCTCTCTCTCTCTCTCTCTCTCTCTCTCTCTCTCTCTCTCTCTCTCTCGCTGTGCCTGTCTCTTTCTCTGTCTCCATCTCTGTCTCTCCCTCTCTGTATATCTCTCTTTCTCCCTCGCCATCTCTCTCTCTCTCTCTCTCTCTCTCTCTCTCTCTCTCTCTCTCTCTCTCTCTCTCTCTCTCCTCTCTCTCTCTCTCTCTCTCTCCTCTCTCTCTCTCTCTCTCTCCTCTCTCTCTCTCTCTCTCTCTCTCTCTCTCTCTCTCTCTCTCTCTCTCTCTCTCTCTCTCTCTATCCTATCTTTCTCTATCCTATCTTTATATATATATATATGTATAATATCTTTATATATCTTTTATATCTATTCATCTCTTGTATATCTTCTACTATTAGTAAGTAAAGGGTCCAGATGTGGTCTCTGTGTGGGGGACTTGGTAGGAGTAATGTGGTCTGTTATCTGCTGCTGTGTGGACCACCCTGAGGAGATGTTTGGTCACAGTCCCCGGATGAGGAGATCTGTATTACGGGGTTCTGCTGATAATAACTCAACACTATGGATTCTTGGAGCACAGA
>CM051000.1:17520437-17523647 GCA_027704905.1 Muraenolepis orangiensis | reverse complement strand
GCCGCATCACTCAAACACTGAATGTGTTTCTCCACTTTCCCGGCACAAATGACTCTGTGTTCCCAGAAAAGAAACACACAAATGTGTGTGCTCTGCGTTCTCTCTCTCCCTCTCTCTCTCTCTCTCTCTCTCTCTCTCTCTCTCTCTCTCTCTCTCTCTCTCTCTCTCTCTCTCTCTCTCTCTCTCTCTCTCTCTCTCTCTCTCTCTCTCTCTTTCTCTCTCTCTCTCTGAGTGAATGTACCTCATCAACAAATGAGTCACTTCACTACTCTGTCGTTATGATGAGTCCTGCCTTCTGTGGATTACATCACACACACACACACACACACACACACACACACACACACACACACACACACACACACACACACACACACACACACACACACACACACACACATACACACACACACACACACACACACACACACACACACACACACACACACACACACACACACACACACACACACACACACACACTCACACACACCCATTTACATGCACAGATATCATCATCATCATCATCATCATCATCTACAAACACATCTGCCACAACACACACTCCGCTGTGCACATCTTGTTAGAAAATATTTCACCGATTTTATGTTCCAGAAGAGGACTAACATCAGGATACAAAGTAGAAATACACAGTATAAACATGTAATACACAGTAGAAATACACAGTAGAAACATGTAATACACATAAGAAATACACAGTAAAAACATGTAATCTACAGTTGTAAATACACAGTAGAAACATGTACTACACAGTATAAACATGTAATTCACAGTATAAATACACAGTAGAAACATGTAATACTCTGTTGAAACATGTCATTTACAGTCAAATACACTGTAGAAACATGTAATACACAGAGGAAAAACACAGAAGAAACAAGTAATACTCAGTAGAAATACACAGTAGAAACATGTAACACAGTAGATATACACAGTTGAAACATGTGATAGGCAGTAGAAACATGTTATACTCAGTAGAAACATGTGAGAGGCAGTATAAACATGTTATACTCAGTAGAAACATGTTATACTCAGTAGAAACATGTGATAGGCAGTATAAACATGTGAGAGGCAGTCGAAACATGTGAGAGGCAGTAGAAATATGTGAGAGGCAGTAGAAACATGTTATACTCAGTAGAAACACATGATAGGCAGTAGAAACATGTGAGAGGCAGTAGAAACATGTGAGAGGCAGTAGAAACATGTGATAGTCAGTAGAAACACATGATAGGCAGTAGAAACATGTGAGACGCAGTAGAAACATGTGAGAGGCAGTAGAAACATGTTATACTCAGTAGAAACATGTGAGAGGCAGTAGAAACATGTGGCAGGCATTAGAAACATGTGATAGGCAGTATAAACACATGAGAGGCAGTAGAAACATGTTATACTCAATAGAACATGCGAGAGGCAGTAGAACATGTGAGAGGCAGTAGAAACATGTGAGAGGCAGTAGAAACATGTTATACTCAGTAGAAACATGCGAGAGGCAGTAGAAACATGTGAGAGGCAGTAGAAACAAATGACATGCAGTAGAAACATATGACATGCAGTAGAAACATATGACATGCAGTAGAAACATATGACATGCAGTAGAAACATATGACATGCAGTAGAAACATATGAGCGGCAGTAGAAACATGTGGCAGGCAGTAGAATCTGTGTCCAGGGTCAGAATCCTAACTACACCCAGACAGCCACCGTCTCCTCCATCTCCTTGTGTGTGTGTGTGTAGCGGTGTGTGTGTGTGTGTAGCAATGTGTGTGCATGCGTCCTTGCCCGGGTCAAAGGTCATGGGCTAATGCCTACTTCTCCCACCACAATGATTGTCCGCGTTGGGATGACCTCGGCCCGGGAGATGATGGCCACCGGAGGCCAGACCTTCTTTCTCCCCTCCTCTCCCCTCCTCTCCCCTCCTCTCCCCCTCCGAGGACGACCAGATACTAATCAATACCTTTGTTCATCTGATACAATTGGTCAATCCTCCTCCGTCGGCGAGAGAGAGCGAGAGAGAGCGAGAGAGAGGGAGAGAGCGGGAGTGAGAGAGAGAGAGAGAGAGAGAGAGAGAGAGAGGAGAGAGAGAGAGAGAGAGAGAGAGAGAGAGAGAGAGAGAGAGAGAGAGAGAGAGAGGAGAGAGAGAGAGAGAGAGAGAGAGAGAGAGAGAGGGGAGTGAGAGAGAGAGAGAGAGAGAGAGAGAGAGAGAGACGGCGTGGTTCGTCATGACGGTGGGAGGAATGGTTTTCAATATGGCTGAAGAAGAACGCTCTTAAAACACAGATGGTGCACACAGCTCTGTCATGGTGACCTTGTTGTTATTATTACACCACAACAGCTATGCCCGTCTTCCGCTTTGTCTGTCCTCCGCTACGTCTCTCCTCCGCTATGTCTGTCCTCCGCTACGTCTGTCCTCCACTACGTCTGTCCTCCACTACGTCTGTCCTCCACTACGTCTGTCCTTCACTACGTCTGTCCTTCGCTACGTCTGTCCTCCGCTACGTCTGTCCTTCACTACGTCTGTCCTCCACTACGTCTGTCCTCCCTACGTCTGTCCTCCGCTACGTCTGTCCTCCGCTACGTCTGTCCTTCACTACGTCTGTCCTTCACTACGTCTGTCCTTCACTACGTCTGTCCTCCGCTACGTCTGTCCTCCACTACGTCTGTCCTCCGCTACGTCTGTCCTCCGCTACGTCTGTCCTCCGCTACGTCTGTCCTTCACTACGTCTGTCCTTCACTACGTCTGTCCTCCACTACGTCTGTCCTTCACTACGTCTGTCCTTCACTACGTCTGTCCTTCACTACGTCTGTCCTTCACTACGTCTGTCCTCCGCTACGTCTGTCCTCCGCTACGTCTGTCCTTCACTACGTCTGTCCTTCACTACGTCTGTCCTTCACTACGTCTGTCCTCCACTACGTCTGTCCTCCGCTACGTCGGTCCTCCTCTTTGTGTTTCTTCTGCCAGGCTGAGATGAGACGATGCGGTTCAGGGACGCAAGAGCGTTGGTTCAGAAATGATTGGGCGTTGATTTAGCGGCGATTATGTAGCACACAACAATGGCTGATGTCTGATTGAATTGTGTAGAGAGAGAGAGAGAGAGAGAAAGAGAGGGAGAGGGCGAGAGAGAGAGAGAGAGAGAGAGAGAGAGGAGAGAGAGAGAGAGAGAGAGAGAGAGAGAGAGAGAGGAGAGAGAG
>CM051000.1:17467937-17477937 GCA_027704905.1 Muraenolepis orangiensis | reverse complement strand
CACACAAATACAGATGAACACACACATCCACACAAATACACAAACACACAACTACACACACACACACACACACACACACACACTGTGGTATGGGCACACACACACACACACACACACACACACACACACACACACACACACACAGCACATTGGCTGAACCACCATGTGGGCCAGTGTGTGTCTCTGTCCAGGACGTAGTGTGTAACTGCAGCGGTCAGTTTTCTTCACGGTGAACCTTTGACATCACAGAGAGTCGAGGGGCCCGGGGCCAGGCAATTCCCCCCGGGGCCCAGGAAAGCCCCCAGGGCCACATCCACTTGTGGATGTGAACACTGTGACTCGATGAGCATGAAAGGGACCAACTGGATATTTCTACAGTCGGATCCGCTGCTGCCCTAAAGGCCACACACACACACACACACACACACATGCACACACACACACACACACACACACACACACACACACACACACACACACACACACACACACACACACACACACACACACACACACACACACACACACACACACACACACACTGCTCTTCAAAGGATGTCACACAGAATGTTAAAGCGGGAAAGTCTCCCCTCCTTTGCCCTCAGTGTGGAGTAACTGGATTTAAAGGATGAGTCTGTAGTATACAGACCCAGGACATTACAATGACGCGGGGTATTCTTCCCCAGAAGAAGAAGCAGAGCGTTTGTCACAGAGAGTGTGGCCGGTGGCCGGAGGCCTCCGTCACAGAAGAACAGATGTGTAACGGTGACATCATCTCCTGGAGTAGAGGGGCTGAGGTTCGAAGAAGTCACTTAGACGTGCGGTGGGCGTGCTTGGGTCTCGACAATTATTAAGGGTTAGTGTTAAGGTTAGGTTTCAGGGTAAGGGTTAGTGTTAATGGTTAGGGTTAAGGGTTAGGTCTAGTGTTGGTGTTGGGGTTTGGGGTTATGTTTAGTTTTAGGGGTTAGGTGTTAGGGGTTAGGTTTAGTGTTAGGATTAGGTTATGGGTTCAGGGGTTATTGTTAGGGGTTAGGTTTAAAGGTTAGGGGTTAGGGTTATAGTTAAGGGTTAGGTCTTAGGGTTAGAGTTAAAGGTTAAGTTTAAGGGTTAGGGGTTAGGGTTAGAGCTAGGGGTTAAAGGTTAAGTCTAAGGGTTAGGGGTTAGGGTTAGAGCTAGGGGTTAAGTCTTAAGGGTTAGCATTAGGGGTTAGGGTTAGGGTGTACTACTTGGCACAACCAACCTTTTACATGTGTGTGTGTGTGTAAGGTGGTCCGAGTGTGCCATCAAAGTATTTAATATGATATGATAGTTCAATGTGTCGAGCGAGTATTTGATTATTATTGACCTTGCTTTTATCAAGTCTGAAGCAGTTCATTTGTATTAAAGTGATTTGCCACTTCTCCCTACAGTGGGCAGGAAGACAGACGTCGTATCGAACAGTGCTCTCTGACCAAGGACATTTGATCCAGATCGGACGAGCAACATCACAGACATAACACACAATCTTATTGCACGTCCTGGTAGCCTTTGATCGGGGATGTAGTGGTTTTAGTCAGACTTCTGAGCTAAGGCTTCTGAAAGCAGCATCCTCTCGCCTGTCTGTCGTATGTTGTTGTGGTTCGTCCTTCATCCCGAGACTCGGACGAAAACAGTTAGGGCTCCGCATGTCACCATCCTCCATCTTGGATCTATGGATCTAAAGAAGGTTTCTCAGCCTCCTCATGTTGAACTTAACTGTCCTCTTGTTAATGTTTTGATGTATTTGTTCATTCACTGAAAATGTCTTCTTCTTCTTCTTCTTCTTCTTCTTCTTCTTCTTCTTCTTCTTCTTCTTCTTCTTCTTCTTCTTCTTCTTCTTCTCCTGGTCATCCCCATAGACCCCTGAAGACGCGGATCTGCCATGATTCTTTTGTAGGAAAAATGTATCTGTGTGTTTGTGTGTGTGAGTGTGTGTGTGTATATCTGACCTGTGTGTTGATCTGTGTGTGTGTGTGTATTTGTCTCTCTATCGCTTGTTCTCTCTAAAAAAATGTGATTTAGAAGATTGTTCCTAGACAGGTGTCGGTGAAGTTAAGAGTACACTGTACTAAGTACACTCACTTTGTACGTGTATTCTGTGGCTATTTATTTATTTATTTATTTATTTATTTATTTATTTATTTATTTATTTATTTATAGTGTGCTTATTATGGAATGTATCACATGAGTCCTACCACATGTTCCTGTTCCTGTTGTTTCTGTTGTTGAGGTGTCCTGGCATGACCATGGGTTGTCCTGGTAGTTGCTGGGTTGTTCTGGTGGTTTGTTTTTGAGGTTCTCCTGGTAGTTTGTTATTAAGGTTCTCCTGGGAGTGTGTTGTCGAGGTTCTCCTGGGAGTTTGTTGTCGAGGTTCTCCTGGTAGTTTGTTGTTGAGGTTCTCCTGGGAGTTTTTTGGTGAGGTTCTCCTGGTAGTTTGTTCTCGAGGTTCTCCTGGTAGTTTGTTGGTGAGGTTCTGCTGGTAGTTTGTTGTTGAGGTTCTCTTGGTAGTTTGTAAACCTGACCCTGTCCAGTCCATCTCTCTCCCAGTCAGTGGTGCTTGATGTCCTGCTGTAAGGGGATCCTCTGCCCAAACAGATGGGGAACCACTAGACTATATTTTTAGTTTTTCAGTCCCAGGATCCACCCGAGTTGCGTCGCCAAGCACATCCAGGAGGAACTATACCGCAGCGTTTCAAGAAACAACAATGTTGTTGCAAGCGCTAAGCAAGAAAAACCGAGAAGAGGATTTGATGAATAAACATTTCCATGACCACACTGTGGCACACCAGGGACGTCTGTCTCTGAACAATAGTGGTAGTTTGGATAGGATTGAGAGGTTGAACAGCGCTTCCTTCAGCGAGCTGACGGGATGTTTTGGAGGTTCTGCGACTGCAGAGCGGAGTCGGTCGGTCGGTTCCTTTCTTCTGGAGACGATGATGAAGCTCGACGGAGACTTAACTTGAACCGCTGGCCGGTCGGCCTCCAGGCGGCTCACGTGCGTGACTTCATTCCCTCTGACAAACCAATTCATATTTTTTCATGACAGTTGCGTAGTTATCCGGCTCTCCTAAAAACGGAACGGAAAATTCAACACATTTAATGTTCTAATGTTCTAATATATACTAATGTGTAGTATACAACTAGGAGTTGTATACTACACATTAGACAAGTGAAAACTGTGCACTGAGGGAGGACAAGGGAGGACAAACAGGGGGTTGGACAGCTGATGTTCATTCTGGACTGTTGTCGAGTATAAACTGGACCCAGAGACACAAGACAGACACCCAGAGAGACACATGAAGACACAGAGAGAGACACTTAAAGACAGACATAGAGACACAAGACAGACACCCAGAGAGACACATGAAGACAGACACAGAGACAGACTTAAAGACAGACAGAGACAGACACATGAAGACAGACACACAAAGAGACATATGAAGACAGAGACAGAGAGAGAGAGCGAGAGACAGATGAAGACAGACACACAGAGAGACACTTGAAGACAGACACACAGAGACACAAGACAGACACACAGAGAGATGCATAAAGGCACAGAGAGAGAGACACATGAAGATACAGAGAGCGACACTTAAAGACAGACATAGAGACACAAGACAGACACCCAGAGAGACACATGAAGACAGACAGAGAGAGACATAAAGACAGACAGAGACAGACACATGAAGACAGACACACAGAGAGAGACCGATGAACGTCACAGGAGGAGATCCCAGCTGTTGTTGTATTACATGATGGTGGTGATGATGATGAAAAGGATGATGAAGAGTTGTGTGTCATAATGAACACGTATGTGTCTTAAGTGCAGAGACAGACACAGACAGACTTCTCAAGCTGCTTCCTGTTGATGATGATGATGATGATGATGATGATGATGATGATGATGATGATGATGATGATGATGATGTTTGTAGCGACGAAGAGTAGTGTGGCTTGTCTTAGTTGAGGACCACTTCCCCAGCATCTCCTTCCTGGAGGCGGTGATGGTGATGATGAGGCTGGTACTGATGAAGTCTCTCTCTCTCTCTCTCTCTCTCTCTCTCTCTCTCTCTCGCTCTCTCTCTCTCTCTCTCTCTCTCTCTCTCTCTCTCTCTCTCTCTCTCTCTCTCTCTCTCTCTCTCTCTCTCTCTCTCTCTCTCTCTCTCTCTCTCTGTCTGTTTGTTCACCACGTTCTAGCTGATTGGTTGTGCTTGGATTTGATAATTTATATAAAATAATAATAAAATAATAATGTATTATTAAAAACCTATGCCTGCTTACTTCCCAGTAATCTCCAGTAATTTGGATGTAAATCAACACTTGAACGCCAACATGCGTGTGTGTATGTGTATGTGTGTGTGTGCCTGCGTGTTTGTGATGAGTGTGTGTTATGTGTGCCTGTGCCTCTGTGTGTGTGTGTGTGCGTGTGTGTGTGGTTTGTGATGTGTGTGTGTGTGTGTGTGTGTGTGTGTGTGTGCCTGTGTGTGTGTGTGTGGTGTTACTGTGTGTGTGTGTCTGTGTGTGTGTGGTTGTATTTTGTGTAGCGGTACATCCATGTCCCCGGGGCCTTTTCCCTGAGTCTCATTACGCATGCTAATGTCACATTAATGAAATCAGCTTAGTTTAAGGTTTACAGCGTAGCCGATTTCTTACACTTCCCACATATTTCACGTCAACTCTGATTTGTCCGCTTTTTATTCTCTCCACTAATCTGGAAAGTTTACCAAGCGAGATCAAACGGAGAAAAGAAAGTTGTTAAAGATGTTAACCGGTCATGTGACCGCTAGCATAGCCTCCGTGCTAACGGCCTCGCCAGGAAGAAGCTAGCTAATGTAAACATGGCGGCGGCGGTTTGTTAATCATTCCTGAACACTTTGTCAGCGACGAAAACAAAACGGCAGAACGGGCGACAACAAAGTAAAGAGCACCCAGCACCCACCCACCCACCCTGACCCTCACCCAGGACCCTTCCTCTTAGCTCTATTGTTAGCCAAGTGTTAGCTCTATTGTTAGCCAACCTATTGTACTTTGACCTGAGCACTGGTTCTGCTCTTAGAGGCTTGTTAGGAAGGAAATGTAATGTATTATACATTATGATATTATATATGTGTATATGTATGTGGATATATTATATTATTATGGCTTGTTTGGAAGGAAATGCACTTGTGACTTCTGGTGACTAGTCGTTCTCTAGCCTACCTGTTGAATGACCTTATTGTAAGTCATTTGGACAAAAAGCGTCTGCTATATGACTTGCTATATGATGTCATGTGATGTAACTGTTATTTTATATGAATCGTTTCATGTTACCTAAAGATTATCGGTGGTGGTGGTGGTTCAGCGTTATAGATATTTACCTCCACATAGTCATGGTTGTCCCCGTTGTCGGCTCTCTGGAAGGTGAAGCACAGTGATCACAGAGTGTTGCTCTCTCTCTCTCTCTCTCTCTCTCTCTCTCTCTCTCTCTCTCTCTCTCTCTCTCTCTCTCTCTCTCTCTCTCTCTCTCTCTCTCTCTCTCTCTCTCTCTCTCTCTCTCTCTCTCTCTCCCCGACGCACATCCTCTGGCCAACGTGTCACTTCCTTCTTTGTAATTAAAAGGCAATTTTGTGAAATTGATTAGGTTATGCTAATCCGGGGGGGAGATGATAATGTGTTGTGTGGAAGCAGTGCGAGAGTCTAGGAGGAGGGGGGAGGAGGGGGAGGAGGAGGTGGGAGGGAGAGAGGAAAGGAGAGAGGGGGGAGAAACACAGAGCGACGGTCCGGCCGCCATTATGAGGAGCTGATTTCTGCAGAGCGCTTCATAAAATGTCAGACGCCGCTCGCCTCCCCCAGCGAGAGGAGAGACACACTGCTCACCTGCTGCTACACACACACACGCACACTCACACACACACACACACTCACACACACACACACACACACACGCACACACACACACACACGCATACACATGCACACACGCTACACACACATAGACACACACACTCGCACACACACACACACACACACACGCACGCACGCACGCACGCACACACACACACACACACACACACACACACACACACACACACACACACACACACACACACACACACACACACACACACACACACACACACACACACACACACACACACACACACACACACTCACACACACACACACACACATACACACATGGACAAACACACACACTAGCACACAGGGATGTACACACAGGCACACACATGCCCTCATAAACAGAGACACACACACACACATGTGTGTGTGCGTGTGTGTTTGTGAGTTTGTCCGTGTGTGAGTGTCCATGTTTGTGTGTGTGTGTGTGTGTGTGTGTGCACGTTGGCCTCCCTCCGTGTTGCAGTGGAGCAGAACAGAGTGTCTGGCGACCCGCTGTGTCGCCTCGCTCTCTGTCAACACAACCCTCGTCTCTCGCCCATCTCCCCATGTCTCTCTCTCTGCTGTCTCCCCATGGTTAACACTAGTCTCTCGAGATTCAAGATTCAAGATGTTTTTATTTGCCATATGCAACAAGTAGAATTGAATGCTTATTCCCCATTCCCTCCAGCAGTATGAATTTCCTACAATGTAACACTATATAATAAACAATGTAATATATGTATACTATACAACACTTTATTATATCAATGCTGTACACAATAAAAATAACAATAAAGTGACCGATGGATGATATATACAAAAATAATTTAAAAATATTTAAAAAAAGGTTTTTAAAGTGCCATTATTGCAGCAGCATCATGAATACAGTGCAGTACAGTGCAGAACAGTGCAGTGACTCTAATGAGTCCAGAAAGTTCAGCAAAAGTATGATAGTGTACGATAGTGTAATGTAATGTAATATGAATGACAATGTTATGATAGTGGCAGCACTCCTAGCAGTTCAGTAGGCGTGCTGCGGAACCGGCGACCGGACCATAGACGGCGCCCCGGGGTGGTTGTGGTCCTTTGTGATGGAGATGGCCTTATTCTGTTGCCATTTTTACCACTAGTCTCTTGCCCATCTCCCCATGTCTTTCTCTCTCTGCTGTCTCCCCATGTTTCCAACTAGTCTCCCGCCCATCTCCCCATGTCTCTCTCTCTCTCTGCTGTCTCTCCATGTCTCCAACTAGTCTCTCGACCATCTCGTGTCTCTCTCCCTCGCCCATCTCCCCATGTTTAACCTTAGCTTCTCTCTTTCTCTCTCTACTGTCTCCCCATGTCAAACCCTAGTCTCTCTCTAGCTGCTGTCTCCCAATGTTTACCACTAGTCTCTCGCCCATCCCTCATGCTTAACCCACAGTGCTGGCTCCATTTGCAGAAGGCAGCAGCGCAGAGTAAATGATTGACAGCTGGACTTATTGCTTTTAGCCCCGCCC
Organism: Muraenolepis orangiensis; assembly: GCA_027704905.1. NCBI lineage: Eukaryota > Metazoa > Chordata > Actinopteri > Gadiformes > Muraenolepididae > Muraenolepis > Muraenolepis orangiensis. Next base: position 17,470,543 of record CM051000.1, on the reverse strand, counting down.
CCGGGTGATGTTTGCTTCCACTGTGTTCCACTGAAAGGCTGTTTGGCTGTTCTGCAGGTACACAATACCTTTCTTGACAATCATTTAATTCCGATACTAAAATAGAAGTCAATAACAGTGGCAGAGAAATGAGTTGGGGGGGGGGGGGGGGGGGGCATGTCCCCTCCCCCACATAGAAACAAACACACACACATACACACACATACACACACAATGAACAATGTTAGTTGAAGGAATAAACAAACGATTTGTTTGACGCTTGCCTGACATCTCCTGCACATATATTCATAACCCTAGCAGTGTGTGTGTGTGTGGTTGTGTGTGTGTGTATGTGCGTGTGTGTGCATCAATGTGTGTCTATGTGTGTCCATGTGTGTGCATGTGCATTAATGTGTGTGTAAGTGTGTATATTTGTTTGTGCGATTGTGTGCATTCAAGATTCAAGATTCAAGATGTTTTTATTTGGCAGTGTTTGCAACTACATTGGAATGCTTACTCCCCATTCACTCCCGCAGTATGAATTTATGACAATTTAACACTATATACTATACTATGTACTATACTTACTAACTTACTTACATACTATACAACACTATACTATAAAAATACTGTACACAATACAATTAACAATAAAAACACCAATAAAGTGATACATATGTTGAATTGTGCAAAAATTACAAATACATTTTAAAGGGCCAGTAGTGCAGCAGCATCATGAATACAGTGCAGTACAGTGCAGAACAGTGCAGTAGCTGTAATGAGTCCAGAAAGTCCAGCAAAAGTATGATAGTGTACGATAGTGGGATCTAAAGTTGTGGGCGTGGTCTTCAACTTCTGTTTGTAAACAGGAAATAGAAGAACGGATTAGTGCTCGGATTTCCCGAAAGCCGGCCGTGCAACAGCGCGATAAGCGCGCTGAATGGTGGTGTAACAGTGATCAAGAGTCTTGCTGTGTCTGGTCGGACATGAGATGTGTTGTCAGTATTTTGGCAATACCTTCTTTAAGTTGCAGTGGTTGTCCCCCGCTACGATGGGGACTGCCTCGGGGTAGCGGTTCTGCCGTCTCCTCCAGTACCGCGCTCGCATGCTAATGTGATTGTGTGTGTGATTGTGTGTGTGTGTGTGTGTGTGTCAGTGATAACAGAGAGCACAGGCCAGTTAATGACATCATGGTTAATGTGTTCCTGGCTCTTATTGACGCTTTCTTCAGACAAACATTTTCACCCTCGAGAACATGATAATGAGAGGGTTAGGTGTGTGTGTGTGTGTGTGTGTGTGAGACACAGGGCACAGAGATAAGAGTGTGGATAACAAATGTAAATCTTTATAATGTTTCATTGACCCCCGCGGCTGCTGCTGAATATCATTTAGTATTTATCCAGATGACCGTTAAACATTCAGTCATCAACATAAACCCTCATTTGTTCAATAGAGCTTTTTCCCTCCACTTTATTTTTTATAGCCATGTTAAATGTTGTTTGGCGATAACGCTGACATTGATTAACAATGTTTGAATATTTTTTTAGCAAAACCCGTTTTAACGGTTCTGTTTTGCTGGAGGTTTGTCTGTGAGCGTCATCTGCAGCGGTGCATGACGCACGGTGCATGCCCCCCGCTGTGAGCGTCTTAAACAAATATAGGTCACGGCTAATTATAAATACAAGGGGGAGCCGGGGCGCAACGTCATTGGTCAACGACCGGTGACTCCTCCTCCTCCTCCTCCTCCTCCTCCCCCTCTTCTTCCTCCTCCTCCTCCTCCTCCTCCTCCTCCTCCTCCTCCTCCTCCTCCTCCTCCTCCTCCTCCCCCTCTTCCTCCTCCTCCTCCTCCTCCTCCTGCTGTCAGAACTGAATACCATCAGGACCATCTAAACACATCCGGATGGAATCACAACACACACACAGGTTCAGATACTAAGTGAAACACACACACACACACACACACACAATAATGATACACTCATGCACAAAGCCTGTACTCACAAACCCATTCACCTCTCCCCCCTCCCTCTTCCTCTTTCTTAATTCCTCCTCCCCACCTCTCACTCCCCCCCCTCTCTCTCTCTCCCCCCCCCCCTCTCTCTCTCTCTCTCTCTCTCTCTCTCTCTCTCTCTATCTTTCTCCCCCCCTCTCTGTAATACATTTACATTGTGTTTGGGTGGTGGTGGTTGTGTGTGGAGTCATCACGTTTGGGCCTTCACCCGCTACAGCAGCAGTGAATCGAAAGATGTGATTATGCACTCAGCACGTGACCCCGTGGTTCTGTTAGGCACGGGGCCTGCTGGTGATCATGACCGTGTTAGAGAGAGTAAGGTCTCTGTCTTCTGAGTACCCGGGTGTCTTCTGAATCTCCGGGTGTCTTCTGAGTCTCCGGGTGTCTTCTGAATCTCCGGGTGTCTTCTGAGTCTCCGGGTGTCTTCTGAGTCTCCGAGTGTCTTCTGAGTCTCCGGGTGTCTTCTAAGTCTCCCGGTGTCTTCTAAGTCACGGCTCGGTGTGGACGGTGGGGATTTTACAGGGTGTTGTGTTTCATCATCATTATTATTATTATTATGATGATGAAGAGCTGTTAGTTACTACATGCGCAATACATTTCTATATTTATATTGCAT
>CM051000.1:17457937-17462937 GCA_027704905.1 Muraenolepis orangiensis | reverse complement strand
CAGTACATCACAGTACATCACAGTACATCACAGTACATCACAGTACATCACAGTACATCACAGTACATCACAGTACATCACAGTACATCACAGTACATCACAGTACATCACAGTACATCACAGTACATCACAGTACATCACAGTACATCACAGTACATCACAGTACTCATCACAGTACAGTACATCACAGTACAGTACATCACAGTACATCACAGTACATCACAGTACATCACAGTACATCACAGTACATCACAGTACATCACAGTACATCACAGTACAGTACATCACAGTACATCACAGTACATCACAGTACATCACAGTACATCACAGTACATCACAGTACATCACAGTACTCATCACAGTACAGTACATCACAGTACATCACAGTACGTCACACAGTCACAGTACATCACAGTACATCACAGTACAGTACATCACAGTACATCACAGTACAGTACATCACAGTACATCACAGTACATCACAGTACATCACAGTACATCACAGTACATCACAGTACATCACAGTACAGTACAGTCACAGTACATCACAGTACAGTCACAGTACATCACAGTACAGTACATACAGTACAGTACATCACAGTACAGTATTATCACAGTATAGTACATCACAGTACATTACAGTACATCACCGTACAGTACAGTACATCACAGTACAGTACATTACAGTACAGTACATCACAGTACAGTATTATCATAGTATAGTACATCACAGTACATTACAGTACAGTACATCACAGTACAGTACATTACAGTACAGTACATCACAGTACAGTACATTACAGTACAGTACATCACAGTACATCACAGTACATCACAGTACAGTACAGTACATAGGTTGCTTCCTCTGTCTAACAGACATCCCAAAGAGGAGCTGCCAAAAACTGTTTTCACCTGCTCAAACACACACACACACACACACACACACACACACACACACACACACACACACACACACACACACACACACACACACACACACACACACACACACAGAAAACGCACAGAATCTATGTCTTGGATTTGTCAAGCTGGTGCTCTCTGCAATGCAAACACACGCAACAAAATGTGTGTGTGTGTGTGTGTGTGTGTGTGTGTGTGTGTGTGTGTGTGTGTGTGTGTGTGTGTGTGTTATGTAAACTGTAAAACCAGGACTAACTGATACACACAAGTTGCAGTTTGTCACCTGGCAACCATGGAGCCCAGGGGAGAGTCAGCCCGTCTGCCTGCCTGTCTGTCTGTCTGTCTGTCTACCTGTCTATCTGCCTGCCTCTCTTGTCCTTGTTTGATTGTTTCTTTTCCAAAAACAACAACAAAATATTCAACTCAAACCACAGGGACGACAATACTCACAATTACCCTGGATGATGTCATCACCTGGTGGCAATTTCAGCCACTTAGAGGACAGACAGACAAAGAGAGAGAGAGAGAGAGAGAGAGAGAGAGAGAGAGAGAGAGAGAGAGAGAGAGAGAGAGAGAGAGAGAGAGAGAGAGAGAGAGAGAGAGAGAGAATGGGGTCAGGGCATGGCATATACTAGTGCATACAGTAGAGCATGGTAGTAGAGTAGTGTATATAGTGGTGCATGGAGTAGTAGTGCACATGTATATGGTATTGCATGTAGTCGTGTCCATGCCCCTGTGCTGGATGTGTCCACACTCTTATTACCACTGATCCATGCTCAGGATTATCTCAGTTAGCCTCCACCATCTGCTGTGTGTGTGTGTGTGCGTGTGTGTGTGTGTGTGTGCTTACGTGTTAGTGTTACATGTGTGTGTGTGTGTGTGTGTGTGTGTGTGTGTGTGTGTGTGTGTTTGAAGGAGTCATAGGGGCTAGAATTTTGGGTGAGACACACACACGCACACACACACACCAGGCACTCAAAACCCACCTTACCCCCGCTCATGGCCCACATACAGAGCCCCCCCCCCCCCCCCCCCATTCACCCACCCACCCATCCACCCACCCACACACACACACACACACACACACACACACACACACACACACACACACACACACACACACACACACACACACACACACACACACACATACTCACACACTCATCAGAGCCACTGGTGACATGTGAAGGTTTCTTTGTGAAGACCACGCCCCCTCCCCCTCCTGTATCTCTGAAGTAGCTCCGCCTCCTCTCTCTATTAGACCCCCACACTGACAACTGCAGGCGCCGCTCGCCGCCACTAGCCGCGCTCGCCGCCACTAGCCGCGCTCGCCGCCACTAGCCGCGCTCGCCGCGGTGGGAACACACATCTTATAAATCATGCGTCTTAGCATGCACAAAGTGTGTGTGTTGTGTGTGTGAGTGTGTTACATGTTTTTGTGTGAGTGTGTGTGTGTGTGTGAGTATTATGTGTGTGTATGTGTGTGTGTGTGTTGTGTGTGTGTGTGTCATGTGTGTTGTCTGTGTGTGTTTGTGTGTGTGTATTTGTGTGTGTGTTATGTGGCTGCCGGTGGTTTTATAATGAAATAGATTTCCGTTCGTTCAGAGAGATTAACCCACTTTCTACTAATTACCTATACAGTCAAACACCTTTCCAATGCCGGATCCATTTGAATCCTCATCATTTAAAGGGTGAGATCAGGTCCCTTTCAAGACGTGGGGATGTGAACCCCGTCTATGTCGCCCGGTCCCCCGGTTCCACCGGTAAGGCCCCGGTACCTCCGGTGGAACCTCACGGATCTCACTTGCTTGTTGAATCTCACTAACCGATCGGTTTGTGGCAGGAGAGAGAAACAGACCCCGCCTTGCAGTCAGCCACTCTCTCTCTCTCTCTCTCTCTCTCTCTCTCTCTCTCTCTCCCTCTGTCTCTCTCTCGCTTTGTGTTTTTTCCTTCCTTTTTCCTTTTTTTTTATCTCTGTCCTCTTCCCTCATTCTGTCTCATCTGAGGAAGAGGCCCTCTGAGACGCAGGGGAGGAGGAGGAGGAGGAGGAGGGGAGAGAGAGAGAGAGAGAGAGAGAGAGAGAGAGGAGAGATGTGCTTTTTTTTTTACCTCTATGACGGAGAGGAGGGAGAGAGAGGAGGGAGGGAGGAGAGGAGGGATGGGAGTAGGGGATGGAGGGAGGAGAGGAGAAGGGGAGGGAGGAGAGGAGGGATGGGAGTAGGGGATGGAGGGAGGAGAGGAGAAGGGGAGGGAGGAGAGGAGGGATGGGAGTAGGGGATGGAGGGAGGAGAGGAGGGATGGGAACAGGGGAGGGAGAGGAGATGTGCTTTTCCACCTCTATGACAGAGGGGAGGAGGGAGGAGAGGAGAGGAGGGAGAGGGGAAGGAGGGAGGGAGGCAGAGTGGATAGGAGGGGAGTGAGAGGGGAAGGGAAGAAGAGGAGGGGGAGAAGAGAGGACAGGAGATGTGCTTTTCCCTCTCTGTGAAGGAGGGATTGCTTATTTGTTGTGTGAGCGGGGGAGGGGGGGGAGGGGAGGAGGGGGAGGGCTCACATCATCACATCCTGACACGGCCCAACTCTAAGTGCAGATATTGAGAAACGACAGGATCTGTTTGCAGTCTGTCCTTCAACTCTCTCTCTCTCTCTCTCTCTCTCTCTCTCTCTCTCTCTCTCTCTCTCTCTCTCTCTCTCTCTCTCTCTCTCTCTCTCTCTCTCTCTCTCTCTCTCTCTCTCTCTCTCTCTGTCCTTCATCCCGTCTTCTCATTCTCCTTTTTTACACACTTTCAGTTTTTTGCTCTTTCTACTTGCCTTCGTTTAAAAAAAGAAAGAAGAAAAAAGCAGGCCGTGCTTGGTAAATCTGCCTTTCTCTCTCTCTCTCTCTCTCTCTCTCTCTCTCTCTCTCTCTCTCTCTCTCTCTCTCTCTCTCTCTCCCTCTCTCTCTCTCTCTCTCTCTCTCTCTCTCTCTCTCTCTCTCTCTCTCTCTCTCTCTCTCTCTCTCTCTCTCTCTCTCTCTCTCTCTCTCTCTCTCTCTCTCCCTCTCTGTCTCTCTCTCTTTCCGTCTCTCTCACTTTCTCTCTCTCTCTCTTTCTCTCCATCTCTATCTCCCTCTAATCTATTTCTGTATGTATTTTTGCGACACATACACTTCTCTCTCTCGTCCTCTCTCTCTCTCTCAATCTCCATCTCTCTCTCCATCTCTCTCTCTTCACTTTCTCTCTATTTCTCACCCTCTCCATCTCTCTCTCCCATCTCTCATCTCTCTTTCACCCTCTCTCTTTCTTCATCTCTCTCCATCTCTCTCTCCATCTCCATCTCTCTCTCCCTATCTCTCCCCAGTCGCTCTACCCTCTCTCCTCTCTCTCTCTCTCTCTCTCTCTCACGTGCATGTGTTGCTCCTGCATGTGTACACACAAATTAGGACACAGTGTCTAAGGTTATTTTTACCGTCTAACCAAAGGACAGTCCTCTGAGCAGGAGGCTGCGGCCGTGGACCACTAATGTATCTGTTGTCATTCCCTTGGCGTTCGGGACGATAATTCTCCTTATTAACCCCTCGTCCCCCCCACAGAGGCCATCCACGCAACCTTTGACCCCCGTGATAATTACACAACCGCCCCTGTCTCCCCCTGTCTCCCCCTGTATCCCTCTCTCTTTCTCTCTCTCTCTCTCTCTCTCTCTCTCTCTCTCTCTCTCTCTCTCTCTCTCTCTCTCTCTCTCTCTCTCTCTCTCTCTCTCTCTCTCTCTCTCTCTCTCTCTCTCTCTCTCTCTCTCTCTCTCTCTCTCTCCCTCTCCCTCTTTATCTCTCTATCTCTCTCTGTCTGTCTCTTTCTGATACATACACATTATCTCTCACTCTCTCTCTCTCTGTCGCTGTATCTCTCTCTCGCTGTCTTTTTTTCTGACACATACACCTTATCTCTCTCTCTCTCTCGCTCTCTCTCTCTTTGTCAATCTCTCTCTTTATCTCTCTCTTTATCTCTCTATCTCTGTCTATGTCTCTTCCTGACACATTCATGTTATCTTTCTATCTCTCTCTGTCTCCCTATGTGTCTCTTTCTCTGTCCCTCCTTACCTCTCTC
>CM051000.1:17427937-17442937 GCA_027704905.1 Muraenolepis orangiensis | reverse complement strand
TGTATTAGTGTGCGGGGAGGGGGTGCGTTTGTTTCGTAACCCTGGGAGACGCAGAGTTGATTGTTACGGTTCAGTTAATAGTCGGTTCAAGTTGGATGATTTAAGTGAAGTTCTTGTTCTCTCCTCAGGTTGTCGGTCAAAACACTGTAAGCGGGAAGGCGGACGGGCCGGGCCGAGACCTCAGCGCCAAGCCCCCCCGCCTCACCCCGTCCTTACCCCACTCCCACTCCCCCTCCCCCCCCACCCTGTCCCAAGCCCCTCCTCCGGTGCTCCACCCCTCCCGGGCCCGACCCCGTGACGGCGGCGGTCCCCAGCATCACTTCAGCGTCATCCAGTCCACGGGTCTGGCCTCCGGAGGCTGCGGGCCCCTGCCGCTGCTCGCTCGCCCCTCCCCCTCCGCCTCCCCCATCGCCCTCACCTCCTCCACCTCCCCTCGGCCGCCCACACTACTGCCCTCCGTCTCTTCCTCCTCGCCGCAGCACCTCCCCCTCTCCCTCTGCTCCTCCCCCAAGCCCGTGTCGGTGCCCTCCCCGCCTCCCCTCTCCTCCTCCTCCTCCCCCAGGCCTCTCCCCCTCTCCTCCTCCTCCAAGGGGGCGTCGGCCAAACCTCCCGGGGGCTCCAAGGCCAGCAAGCGGAAACTACTGGAAGCCTCGCTGGCCCAGATCAACGAGTTCCGCCTCAAACAGGTGAGCCTCGCCTATGTCAGCGGTAAGAGGATAGCCTCACGGCTGGGCCGGTCGAGTCCCCTGGCCCAAAAGTACCGGGCTCGGTTCCCCCCCATGTGTCCTGTAGACATCCTCGGGCTTATGATGCCGTCGGGCTAGCCGCTCCTGGATGACGGTAGTCTGAATCCTATCCTCAGAATCAGAACCAGAATCTGAATCAGGATGCCTTTATTGTCATTGTGTAAGGAAAACAAAAGTGTCAATCCTCAAGATACTCTTACAAACAATACTAAATGAAAAGTATGTCAACAATTGATATAATTGCCATTTAAATAGATTGTACATATAATTGTATGTAAACATATTGCGGTGTCCCTATATACAGCAGGGGAAATTATAAATGGATATCCGTGCAAAAAGGTGCAGTGGGATGCAACATGTAACTAGGTAATGCAGTATTGATGCAATACAGTATTGTAGCAGAACAGAACAGAACAGTCCAGTTACAGTATTGTCCTGACACAGAACAGTCAGTGTCAGTCTTCTGTTCAGTGTTCTGTTCTCGTAGGGCTCTGGGGTAGAAACTGTTCCTAAGTGAGCGTCTGCCAAATGACTAAATAGTCAACAGATCTAAACAGCCATAACGCACACAAGCCAAAAAGAATTACTTTGTTCTTCTGCGTCTCATGAGAGCAGATATGTATTTACTGTGCTGCTTGCCCAGCCGTGCCTCATTGCTGTGTACGAAGGGGGGAGAGAGAGAGAGAGAGAGAAAGAGAGAGAGAGAGAGGCAGTGGACCAGATTGGTAGCGGCGGCGGCGGGGCCTGCCAGCCGCGGAGCGCTACAGCCATTAGTGTTGGCAGTATGGCTGCACAGTCAGTTGGTTTTGGCTGAGGAGGAATCGCTACGCTTTCAAAAACGCAGTGTCTTAGTCACCGGAAGCTTCTGTACTTAGACTTCATGGCGTTCACAAACCAACACACAACAACAACAACAACACCCGACACACTTGAGTGTGTGTGTGTGTGTGTGTGTGTGTGTGTGTGTGTGTGTGTGTTTAGCATTGTCTACGTTCGGGTTTTTTTGTACGATATTTGTACAATAATATTTGAATCATTTACACAAACCTAATGGTACCTAACCCTAGGTAACGGTGATTATCAATCCAAACGTAATAATATGCTAATCTCATAGATGGGGGTTTTGTAAATGTCATAATATGATATTTGATTTCATGTAATTGCTTTGTGTGAGAGTTTGATATATTTTTTCAGGCTCCTTAATAACCCATTTTTTTGGGAAGATTAAAATGTGTGCTCAGCTAACGTGCTGTCAGCAGTGTCTCTGGATCTGATGGGTTTAACACCTTCATTATAAACTAAAAGTTATGTCAATACGTAATGGCACTGGTGCAGGGCACCGTTCTGCCGTGAGCTCTTCTGTGTGATACAACGTTTCACTGGTGAAGGTTAGCGACTCATCACTGATAATAGTATTCCCTCTCAAGCGCTTGATCAAACCGACAGAGCTCAACGTTGGTTCAGATTATAAATGATTATAACCTAGCTTTTTAGCCCTTGTGAAGAGAGACGCTTTCACTTTGAAAACCTATTTTTTACTATGGAGAGTGGGAGAGTGTCCTGTAGAGAGTGAGATAGTGTATGCTATAAATAATGAGAGTGTCCTTTAGAGAGGGAGAGTGGGAGAGTGTCCGAAAGGGACAAGAGAGTGTCCCATAGAGAGTGAGAGATTGTCCCGTAGAGAGTGAGATAATTTCTTAAAGAGAGTGAAAGGGTGTCCTATAGAGAGAAAGAGAGTGTGAGAGTGAGATAGTGTCATATAGAGAGTGAGATAGTGTCATATAGAGAGTGAGATAGTGTCCTAGAGAGAATGTCATAGAGAGTGAGAGTGTCCTATAAAGAGTGAGAGAGTGTCCTATAGAGAGTGAGGTAGTGTCATATAGAGTGAGATGGTGTCATAGAGAGAGTGTCCTAGAGCTTGAGAGTGTCCTATAGAGAGTGAGCGAGTGTCCTAAAAAGAGTGAGAGAGTGTCCTATAGAGAGTGAAGTAGTGTCATATAGAGAGTGAGATGGTGTCCTAGAGAGAGTGTCCTAGAGCGTGAAAGTGTCCTACAGAGAGTGAGAGAGTGTCCTATAGAGAGTGAGAGAGTGTCCTAGAGAGAGTGAGAGAGTGTCCTAGAGAGAGTGAGAGAGTGTCCTAGAGAGAGTGAGAGAGTGTCCTAGAGAGAGTGAGAGAGTGTCCTAGAGAGAGTGAGCTCTAGGGCTCTAGAGCCCAGATTCCCCCAGTGGTTTCAGCACACTTTTCTGTATCTCATGGTCTGTGAAATAGATTAGTCTCAGTCCACGTCACATTGAGTGTGAGTCTGCGTGGTGGCTGACCTGCCCTAACTTAGCACCTACATTGATCCTGTGTGAAGTGTCGATTTAAAACAAACACCTAAATTCGCCCCAGCCTACACGGAGCAGCAACCACGACGCAGCAGCCTTTCAAAAAAAAAAATTGCCAGACAAATAATTGCGGGTCTGCCGGGACATTGTGTCTCACAATACCCCGGGTGGGGACCGCCACCTGCCTGTTGTCTGGCAGGAGGCGGGAGGGCAGCCATTGTGGTTCTGTCACCTGCCCAAACAATCAGCACTGATGCAAACTGACAGCAGCTCCTGACCTCACTGTGTCCTCCTCCCTTCTCCTCCCTCCCTCCCTCCCGCTCTCCCTTCCCTCTCTTGCTCTCCCACGCGCCTGCTAACCCCACGCCATCTTGTTTCTCCCCCCTCTCTCTCTCTCTCCCCCCCCCCCCCTTCTCTCTTTCTGTCTTTATTTCTTTTTGGTTATTGTTTTTTCTTGTTCTGTCTGTCCGTCTTTTTTCTTCTTTGTATAACTCTCTCTCTCTCTCTCTCTCTCTCTCTCTCTCTCTCTCTCTCTCTCTCTCCTCTCTCTCTCTCTCTCTCTCTCTCTCTCTCTCTCTCTCTCTCTCTCTCTCTCTCTCTCTCTCTCTCTCTCCAGTCTCTCCTCACCCAGGGACAGGCGTACTCGACAGATGTAAAGCGGCAGCAGCAGCAGCAGCAGCAGCAGCAGCCCCGCTCCACCAAGTCCCCCAAGATGTCCTCGGTCTCCTCCTCCTCCTCCTCGCCGCTCCCACCTCCTCCCGCTCCTCTGGCCTCCTCCCTCCCCCAGAACAACCACTCCAACCTCTTCCTCTCCAGCGCCCTGCTGGGCCTCCCCGAGCCGCCCCACCCTAACGGGGCGCTCCACGCCGCCACTCAGGAAGTCCCCCTCGCCCTCATCACCAAACCTCGCAAAGACTCGGCCTCGCGGGCCCCGGCCTCGCGCTGCCCCCGGCCCGGAGCCCCACTCCCGCCCGGGGCCATGCCCGTCAACCTGAGCACCGGGGGCCCCAGGACCCAGCCCCCGGCCGCCGCCACCTCCGCCGTCCCCTCGCGGCCCCCCACTACCTCACCCCACGCCGCGGGGGGCCACAGCTCCCGGAAGAGCAAGGCCCCCAAGGCCAACAAGGCTCCCTCGCACGGCGGTCTGGGGGCCGCCGGGCTGGGTCTCGGCCTCGGCCCCGGCCTGGGTCTCGCCCTGGGACCGGGCCCCGGGATGTCGGGGCTCCCGATGGGGCCGGGGTTGGACCCCCTGGCCGCATGGAAGGGCTTCTCCCAGAACCACCTGGTCCAGTCCCTGGTGGACCTGTTCCGGGCGGGGGAGGGCGGCGTGGGAATCCCCGGGGTGGGGATCACCGGGCTGGGGATCCCCGGGATGTGTGTCCCCCTCCCCGGGCTCCCCGCCCACAAGGAGTCCGACGACTCCGCGGACGACGAAGACGACGAGGACGACGACCTGGAGGATGACCTGGACGAAGACGACTCGGACGGCAGCCTCTCCGGTGAGGTTCCGGGTTCAATCCCCGATCGATCTCCTATTTGAGTTACAAGTTTACTAACAAGTGCGGCAGCTGCTCAGGAGGTAGAGCAGGTCATCCGGTGACCAGAAGGTCGCTGGTTCGATGCCCTGGCTCCTCCTCCTCCGAGCTCAGTGTCGAGGTGTCCCTGAGCAAGACACCCTAACCCTAACTGCTTCTGTCCAGCTGGCTGACACCGCCGGTGTCGGTTTATCAATGACCAATTTACTATTTACTACAAAATTTTACAAATGATAATACTTATATATACTATATTTGATATTTGATATTTGAAATCTAGTAGGACCTTCTTCGGCTGGACAACAGTCCGTAAACATGTTTGTGTATTTGATATACTTGACTGTACTGTACTGCACTGTCACCTAGAACAGGCAAAGGAAGTTCCCAACGGAACGATAAAGTTAGTAGATTTGAATTGGATTGAATTGTAGACGATCGGTTTTTATTCCACCAGTTGTTTATGCCTTATCCTCATCCTTATCCTAAGCTTATTAGCGGCGATATGTTTGATTGACTCTGGTCTTCTCTCTTCCTCTTCATCACAGAGTCGGACAGTAACTCGGACAGCGACCTGAAGCTGCCGGGAGGTCTGACCTCCTCCTCCTCCTCCTCCTCCAAGAAGGAGAAGGGTTCCTCGCGCCTCCCCAAGGGCCCGCCGCTCCTGGGCCATTCGGCCAATCACATGGCTTCCAGCTGCTCGCCGCTCGACCTGCAGGTCATCAAGAGCCCGGGGGGAGGGGTCACCTGTGGCTCCAGTGCCTTGGCCTATCACGGCTTGGCGTCCTCGTCGTCGTACATGCTGGCCGCGCCCCCAGGTAAGATAGAGCTCTGGGTTCTATTCCCGGACAAAAGGTTATGGGGTTTGATTCTCAGAGAGAGGGGGTGGGGAGAGGAGGGGATGGGGAGGAGAGAGGAGGATGAAGGAAGAGAGAGCAGGTGGGAGGAGAGAGGAGGCAGTGGTTATATTTAGTGAGATAGTAAAGCAGGCAGTTGTCCTTGGCGTCGTTTGTGAGCCGGGACGTCCTGGTTATGTTCTGACACGTCCACCACCACCCCCACCACCACCACCACCTCCTCCACCACCACCGCCACCACCACCTCCTCCTCCACCACCACCACCACCTCCTCCAACTCCACCTCATCCACCACATCCTCCACTACCTCCTCCACCACCACCACCTCCACTTTCTCCACATCCGCCTCCTCCCCCACCACCTCCTCTACCTCCACCACCACCACCTCCACTTCCTCCACCTCCCCTTTCTCCACCTCCGTCACCTCTGCCTCCGCCTCCGCCTCCTCCACCTCCACCACCACCTCCTTCACCTCCAACTCCGGCCTCCTCCACTATTACCTCCACCACCACACTGCCAGCCTGACGTAGCCCAGCTGGAGGCGGGTTGTTTGGCTCGGCTGTGGGATGTCAGACGCTTCCTCCCAAAATCACCGCCGGCCCCCGGGGAAGGGAGAGAGAGAGAGAGAGAGAGAGAGAGAGAGAGAGAGAGAGAGAGAGAGAGAGAGAGAGACAGACAGAGAGACGGCAGCCATATCTAGCCTGTCTGGAATGTTCTCAGACATTCCAGACTCGGGAAGATCACACAGAAAGTTCTAGGGTTGTCTCTCGCTCCCTCTCTCTCTCTTGCTCTCGTGCACATATCTCTCTCTCTATCTCTCTCTCTCACACACACACTTATCTCGTTCTCGCTCTCTCTCTCACTCACTTATCTCTCACTCTTGCTCCCCCACTCTCTCTCTTGCACACTTTCTATCCCTCTCTCTCTTGTCCGTGTTTGCTCTCTCTCTCCTTTAGATCTCTCTCTCTCTCTCTCTCTCTCTCTCTCTCTCTCTCTCTCTCTCTCTCTCTCTCTCTCTCTCTCTCTCTCTCGCTCTCTCTCTCTCGCTCTCTCTCTCTCTCGCTCTCTCTCTCTCTGTTTGCTTTTAAACTCACTGTCACTGTATGAATATGTCACTTATTTTGGATGTTGTGTAACTCAGCTAGACAGTGTTAGTGTCATGTTCATATATTATTATTATTATTATTATTATTATTATTATTATTATTATTGTGTGTTATTATTATTAAAAGGTACAACCTTTATGGCCGCAAGGCACCGCTGTACTATTTCAGTGCACACCACTGACACTAAAGTGTGTAACGTACAGTACCCCAGGGCTGCTGTGTGTGTGTGTGTGTATGTGTGTGTGTGTGTGTGTGTGTGTGTGTGTGTGTGTGTGTGTGTGTGTGTGTGCGCTACTAAGCTTAGCTGCCCCCCCCATAGTGAGCACTATGTCATCTAATGGTGTATGTCTGTGGGATGATGTCATCGTGTTGTGTTGAGTGACCAATGGCTGCACTGCGTGCGTCCTCAGGGTCAGGGAAGAGGAAGAAGATGGACGAGAAGGACCTGATGATACCTCTGGAGCTGGGGTAGGAAACACATACGCACACACAACCACACACACACACACACACAAACCTGCAGACTTTCAAGTTTTTTTCTGTTTGTTAACCTGGAATGTGTTGTGACCTCTGACCCCCAGGTGGCAGAGGGAGACTCGTATAAAGGCGGTTGGAGGTCGACCTCAGGGGGAGGTGTCCTACTACTCCCCCTGTGGCAAGAAACTGCGGCAGTACCCTGACGTCATGAAGGTATGCTAGCCTAGCGCCCTAGCCTAGAAGGTGGTGCCTTAGAGCTATTGTCATAATTTAGCTTGTGTAAATGACTTAGAGCCAATGAGCTAGCTTTGTAGAGAAAGCGTCATTGACCTAGCATCAAAGAGCTAGCATCAATGAGCGAGCACACACAAGGGACTAGCGCCAACAAGCTAGCATCAAGGAGCTTGTACACACAACAACCTAGCACCAATGAAATAGTAGCAATGGGCTAGCGCCATTGACCTAGCATCAATGCGCTATAGCCGACATAATGCAAAGGCACTCACTGGACGGCAGCTAAGCTAAGCTAAGCTATACTGAAATTGGGCGCCCTTCCTCCTTCACTTGATCAGTCATTCCCTCCTTCTTTCTTCCCTCTATCATGCCTTCCTTCCTTCTTTCCTTCCCCCCCCCTCACTGCCTCCTTTCTTCCTCTTTATCCTTCCTTCCTTCCTTCCTTCCTTCCTTCCTTCCTTCCTTCCTCCTTCCTTCCTTCCTTCCTTCCTTCCTTCCTCTTCCTTCCTTCCTTCCTTCCTTCCTTCTTCCATCCCCCTCAAAAGCTCTCATCTCTTCTGACTTTGGGTGCACAGCTGTGGCCTTAATCACACACTGACTCACGTTTAACACGCTGTGTGTGTGTGTGTGTGTGTGTGTGTGTGTGTGTGTGTGCTGTTGTTGAGGTTATTTATTATTTTGTTATGGTCACATGTTATTCAGGGGTCCACCACAAAGTCCTGAATGAATTCCTTTGATTAAGCATTCGTTCTAAAGTCCTATTTCATCCTACATCAACGCCTCCCAGATTTGCGTCCCCGTTTTCATTTCCGAGATCTTTATGGGAAACGGTTTAAATATTTACGCCGGGAGGAGGTCGCAGAATTAATTTGAGCAGTAGAAATAATGTGTTAATTTGCCAAATGAAACATCGAAGTGAGATGGGATGACTTTAATTATATTGAATAGCGTATTTAGTGAGTATTAATTAACCACTTAGTGGCTAACCGTGGGCCCCTGAATGGAGGTGTAACTCTTTTAAGTAACCATAAAAGCTCTGAGTAGCTACTGAACTGAGCCAGAGCCGTGCACTACAAGGTCAGAAAGCCTTCTGGGATTTGTAGTTTTTTTGTGTCTGTGTACCTTATAATGATTATTAGCAGCCTACCTCTTCTTCCCTAGACTCCTGGGTAGTGTTAACCTCCACATGATCTTCAATGTCACACATTTTCACGTTTTCCTCTGCCTGAGTATTATTATTAGTAATATTATATTATGTTCTTCTTCTGTAGTATGTATCCAGAAATGGCATAAGGCCTCACGCGAGATAATTTTAGCTTCAGTGCAAAGATAAGGGTTGGTGACTTCTATGAAGCCAGAGAAGGACCTCAGGTGAATGCTCTCATCTATCTCTATATCTCTCTCACTTGCTCTCTCTATCTCTCTCTCTCACTTGCTCTCTCTCTCTCTCTCTCTCTCTCTCTCTCTCTCTCTCTCTCTCTCTCTCTCTCTCTCTCTCTCTCTCTCTCTCTCTCTCTCTCTCTCTCTCTCTCTCTCTCTCTCTCTCTCTCTCTCTCACGCTCTCGTTCTTTTCATCTCTTCTTCTTCTTCTTCTTCTTCTTGTTCTCTGTCCATCTAGAGAGAGGCCCAGGTGTGTGTTTAGGACTGTAGTAGTTGTAGTTCTTATTGTAGTTAATAGCATGAGTAATGTGATTATCAGATGACCTTATATCCACAGGTGGCCAGAGAGAGAGAGAGAGGGGGTATAAAGTCAGTGTATAAATACATACATAATGTATGAGATTAAGATTAGATTATTATAACATTATTGTTAAAAATAGTAGTAGATTGTTGTGATTGTCCCATTTATATTTGGCTATATATACTAGAAATAATATAACATTAGAAATGTTAAAGTAAAATATCTATATAAACTGAACCTCAACATTATGTTCACCTATCTCTCCTTTTAATCTCTCTCTCACACCCCCCCGCTCTCTCTCTCTCTCTCTCTCTCTCTCTCTCTCTCTCTCTCTCTCTCTCTCTCTCTCTCTCTCTCTCTCTCTCTCTCTCTCTCTCTCTCTCCAGGGGTTACACTGGAGCTTGTTAAAAGAGGACGAGGTCATCCCTCGGATCCTGGCCATGGAGGGCCGCAGGGGTCGT
Source organism: Muraenolepis orangiensis (assembly GCA_027704905.1). Classification (NCBI taxonomy): domain Eukaryota; kingdom Metazoa; phylum Chordata; class Actinopteri; order Gadiformes; family Muraenolepididae; genus Muraenolepis; species Muraenolepis orangiensis. The sequence goes on along the minus strand of CM051000.1, from coordinate 17,433,515 downwards.
CCCCCCAACTCTGAGCGCCAGCAGGGGGCGGAGGGCTCCAAGGGGTCCCGTCGGAGAAAGGGGAGGCCCCCCAATGTGGGCGACCCGGGGGCCCCAGAGGGCCCCAGCCCCAGTGAGGTCAAACTGCTACGCAAACTAGAGGCCCAAGGTAAGAGCATTAATATAGACTATGAATTACTGTTTATTAACGTATTATTACACACTAGAGGCCCAAGGTAAGAGCATTAATATAGACTATGAATTACTGTTTATTAACGTATTATTACACACTAGAGGCCCAAGGTTAGAGCATTAATATAGACTATGAATTACTGTTTATTAACGTATTATCACACACTAGAGGCCCATGGTTAGAGCATTTATATGAACTATGAATTGCTGTTTATGAAGGTATTATTAGAAAATAGAGGCCCAAGGTTAGAGGATTAATAACTACTAACTAACTTACTGTTTATATGGTTTGTAATTTGACATTAAACAACATCCCGTTGAAATCTCCTCCTCTCTCTCTCCATCTTCCTCTCTCTCTCTCTCTCTCTCTCTCTCTCTCTCTCTCTCTCTCTCTCTCTCTCTCTCTCTCTCTCTCTCTCTCTCTCTCTACAGAGATAGCACGCCAGGCCGCTCAGATGAAACTAATGAGGAAAATGGAAAAGCAGGCGATGGCCCGTGCAGCCAAAGAGGCCCGCAAGCAGCAAGGTAGCCGCGGTGCACAGCAACATGCTACCGCAGACACAGCAACATGCTACCGTAGACACAGCAACATGCTACCGTAGACACAGCAAGCAACATGCTACCATAGTAGTAACATAGAACATGTAGCATAGCATGCTACCCAACATGGTAGCTGTGGTGTAGGCTGCTACGATGGAGTTGTTAGCATTAGAACTAATGCTGTGTATTCTCATATGTCAAAGACCATCAAATGTTCCTGTCATGTTGTTTTCATAATAATAATAATAATAATTGTAATAATAAATGTGTTGTTGTTATTGTTGTTATTGTTATTATTATTATTATTATTGTTTTAACATATTAGTATTATATTATTATTAGTATTATTATTATCATTGTATTTGTATTTATTTGTTATGCTATATAATTTTTGACTTTCCAATCTTTATTGATCTTTTAATTAAATATGATTTGTCATGTATGAGTCGGCCCACAACAACATGGTCTCATAAACTCTCTTTCAGCTGTCATGGCTGCAGAGGAACGCAGGAAACAGAAAGAGCAAATCAAAGTCCTCAAGCAACAGGTGATAAAAACAAATTAAAATAATTTACAAATCTCAATCGTTTTTCTTTCTCCTGTTTAATTATTTTCCAAACTTGGCCCACGAGAGAGAGAGAGATAGTCGCTGTAAAAACACGCCAATAAATGCTGAACGGTTTAATACGAACAAAAAAAGAAAAGTAAACGTTTGGTCTTTTGATAACCGCATTTCTTTAAGAGAACAATTGCACATTGTTCGGGGCCGCCTGCATTTTTTAAATTGGTTTCCGGAGGGAACAGAAGCCCAACGCTCACAATTAGATTGTAAAATAACATGATTGCTACAAAATATAACAGAGAGAATGTGTTGTGTGTTCCTCTTCTTCTCCTCAGGAGAAGATAAAGCGTATTCAGCAGATCCGCATGGAGAAGGAGATGAGAGCCCAGCAGATTCTGGAGGTCAGTTCATCGGAGAACACGTCTCTTTTCGGTCGCAGAAAACTGAGCTTATTTTTTTAAAGTTCAGATATTTCTGAAACGGTGACATCACATGACCTCAATTTGCAGCACAGCGGATTTTGCTTGACGTTTGTGAACAGATGTTCTTCTTTGGTTCCTTTGGGTACATGTCTATAAGTATAGGACACATCACCGCCCCCTGCTGCCCTGGCGGGTCTATTTCAACTGTTTTAAATCTTTTTTTGCTTTCTCATGATTTTAAAAAGTTGGCTGATGGTTGGTGTGGACAACAAGGTGGGGGTGGGGGGATGCAGTTTCAAAACTGTCCATGTGGACTGGGGGGGGCTGACGTACAACCTCCACCAGTACAACCTCCACCAGTACAACCTCCACCCGTACAACCTCCACCAGTAAAACCTCCACCAGTAAAACCTCCACCCTTACAACCTCCACCAATACAACCTCCACCAATACAACCTCCACCAGTGCAACCTCCACCAATACAACCTCCACCAGTACAAAGTCCACCCGTACAACCTCCACCAATACAACCTCCACCAGTATAACCTCCACCAGTAAAACCTCCACCAGTACAACCTCCACCAATACAACCTCCACCAGTATAACCTCCACCAATACAACCTCCACCAGTAAAACCTCCACCAGTAAAACCTCCACCAGTACAATCTCTACCCGTATAACCTCCACCAGTAAAACCTCCACCCGTAAAACCTCCACCAGCACAACCTCCACCAATACAACCTCCACCAGTAAAACCTCCACCAGTAAAACCCCTACCAGTAGAACCTCCACCAGTACAACCTCCACCAATACAACCTCCACCAGTAAAACCTCTACGGCATGGTGCTTCCCCTTGCACACTGTTTTAATCTCCCTGAAGCCCGCACAAGCCCATTACCCGACCACGGCATCGGGCTGCCTCTCCCCGGCTGTAATCCCACATGGAACTAATGCTAAATTGGTCCTGGATGAGGGCTGTTGAATATTAAAATGGCTGCCAGTCGCTCCTCAGACCTTATTTAAATTGGACACTCGTCTTGTTCTTCATCAGACAACAGTAACAGTTTAGCATAAGTGGAACGGAGAAACGGGAAAAGAAAAGGATGGAGTTTTAATCACGCGCACACACACACACACACACACACGCACGCACACACACACACACACACACACACACACACACACACACACACACACACACACACACACACACACACACGCACACACACACCACACACACCACACACGCACACACACACAAACAACACAGAAAGCAACACACTTGTCAACCCAAATGCAAATTAACAAACAAAGACAAACACACATGTGCGTACACACAAGCAAATGCACGTGCCTGCGCAGACCCACACAGACACACGCACATACTTACAACACAGGAACACAGACAGCAACACATTGTCAACCCAAATGCTAATTAACACACATACACACACACACACACACGCAGGGACGCGCACACACACACACACACAATTACCACACAGAATTCAGCTGTTCCAGAAGCCAACGTGTTCGGATCAGTTCACACAACGGTTCACTATATCTATATATCAATATAGCAATGTATCTATATATATATATATATATATAATATATATTAAAAACATATTTATATCGTGAACCGCTCTTCTCTTGTCTGTTTGTCTGTCTGATTGCTGTCTGTCCGATAGCTGTCTGTCTGATCACTGTCTGTCTGTCTGATTGCTGTCGGATTCTCTGATATCTGTCTGTCTCTCTGACAGCTGTCTGTCTGCCTGTCTGTCTCTAAAGCTAAACTTTAGATTTAACTCCTCAGGCTAAACGCAGGAAGAAGGAAGAAGTAGCCAACGCTAAAATATTGGAGGCGGAGAAACGTATAAAGGTAGGACAGAATATACCTTATATTATTTATATACAGTATATACAGTGTATATATGTATATATACACTGTATATATATATACATGTTACATAAACATGTAGAGGTGTGTTGAAGCTCCTCTCTCTGTCCCCCAGGAGAAGGAGATGAGGAGGCAACAGGCTGAGATCCTCAAACACCAGGTAGGATCCTTCTCTAGTCCCTGGTCAACGTACACTCACTCCCTACCCCCTAACCCCTGCTCACTAGGGAGCGTGTGTGTGTGTGTGAGTGTGTGTGTGTGTGTGTGTGTGTGTGTGCGTGTGCGTTTGACTGAGTGTGTGAGTGTGTGTGTGTGTGTGTGTGTGCGTTTGACTGAGTGTGTGTGTGTGTGTGTGTGTGTGTGTGTGAATAGTGTGCAAGTGTGCATGTATGCGTTTCATGTAAGGGTATTTATATATATTATATATATATACTGTACACATATATAAGGACATGTATATAGAATAAGCATAAACAAATTCAAGTGTTTAAGCGGTGACTATTCCCATCTTGTTTTGTCCAATGAAACCCAAATGCTCATTGGTTGTCGGCGGATCATGTGACTTCTGCCCCTCCCCGTAAAACATTGCCACAACTGTCCTCCTGCCAGGAGCTGGAGAGGCATAGACTAGATATGGTATGGGTATGTTTCTACACTTGTTCATCTAACACCTGCATCGTGTAACTGGTTGTGATTTGGTCCTCATGGCAAAACGCATCTTCAGTGTAGCTCTGGCTGCTCTCTCATTACTACATCTCTTCTGCATGGCTTCCAGCAAACACACACATGAGACACACACGGAAGACAAACCATGAGAAAATAATAATAATACTACATCTATTCAGCCCCCCTTTCCCTCCCTCCCCCTCCCTCCCTCCCTCCCTCACCCTCCCTCCCACCACCACACCCAGCCACGCCCTTCCACGACCCTCCCTCCCAGAATGCATCGCTGCAAAGCCAAACAGCCGGGCCTCACCCACACGCCATCCCGCCTCGGTTTGCATTGCATCGCATTCACGTCAGCTTTTATGCTAACGCACGCTCCAGTTTGCGAGCGCTTGAGCATCCTGTGTCGCCATGTTGCGTCTGGCGCCGATGTAGCCCCGCCCCTTCCCACCACCACCACCACCATTCCCATTCTGATGTCCCCATACACCACCTCCCCATGTCCTCCGACACAGAGATTGGCGGACCCGTTTATCTTCAGGGCCAAGCTAGCTGGCTAGCCCCCTATGGATAGGCCCGGGGGGCGGGGCCTAGAGGATCAGCTAGCACCACCGGCATGCCCTGGGCCAATTGTGTTCTCACTTAGCGCGTTTGTAGCGTAGTTCTCTTTAGCTTTAGCTTCGAGTCTCCTTCTCCTTTTCGTTGCCTTGTTGTTACCACCGACTGTTACTGGTCGTACTTTTGGAAACATAAAGTGACATCACTCATCTTTAGTTACTCATTATCACCGAGTTATGGAAGTCAGTTGTGATTCATTAGTTAGTTGGTTAGTTAGTTGGTATAACTGAACAAACTCTTTATAGTAATAACTACATGTGTTGGGGAAGTACTAGGGAGGTCACAGCGATGTGGAGGCCATAGTGAGGTTAGGTAATGTTGAGGTAATGTGGAGGCCTTAGTGAGGTAATGTGGAGGCCTTAGTGAGGTAATGTGGAGGTAATGTGGAGGCCATAGTGAGGTTAGGTAATGTTGAGGTAATGTGGAGGCCTTAGTGAGGTAATGTGGAGAAAATAGTGAGGTAATGTGGAAGCCATAGTGAGGTAATGTGGAGGCCTTAGTGAGGAAATGTGGAGGCCTTAGTGAGGCAATGTGGAGGACATAGTGAGGTAATGTGGAGGCCATAGTGAGGTCGTAGGGACCTAACCCGGAGGTCATTTGGAGGTGGTAGCGATATAAGAAGGAGGAGGTCGTAGGGAGGGTCACGTGGAGGTCAAACGGGGGTCGCACGGAGGCCGGTAGCCTCTCCTCCAGCCACGA
>CM051000.1:17417937-17425437 GCA_027704905.1 Muraenolepis orangiensis | reverse complement strand
TTATTAAGTCCACTAAATATTGGTAGAGGACAACATGATCCTGTATGTCACCGAGCTTGTAAAATGATCCTCTCTGGTTCTCGTGACTGACTGACGGTGTACTCTGCGTAATGCGCTGGCATCTACAAAATGGCCCCTCTAGCAGCAGCATCAAAACAAAGCGGTCCAGTAATAAGTGATTGTTCCTAGTGAACGGTGGCCCTGGCTTCCACAGACCAGGTAATATGACACTTGGTAATATGGCCCACTCCACCGAAGAGCCGGTGAGTGGGCGCCCCCGTGTGGCCACGTTGGAGAACTGCATGGTTTTTAGTTTTACTCACCGCAACATGTTTACTGCTTAAAGCAGAATATAATTACTGTTTTTTTATGTAAGTAATTACTGTATTACTGTGTACTTACTGTACTATATGTTTTATAGTTTTGGTGTTTGAAAGAACGTGGTTTTTACATCCTACAAAATCATGCTTTATTATTTTTGAGATAAAATAAGCAAAACGTTGAATAAACATATCATGTGACATATAACCTTGGTCCTCATGTGTGTGTCTTATGTAATAATATAATAATAATAATAATAATAATAAAAGTAATAATAATAATAATAATAATATTAATAATAATAATAATAATAATAATAAATACATAATTATAAAAGTTATAATAATTATAATAATAATACTTTTATTTTAATAGCACTTATCAAGCAATACAGTGCAAAGTGCTTCACAACAAAGCAAGTTAATACAAATAGAAACAGATGGATGACACAATGGAAAGGTGTTGTTAAAAATACATCAAAACCTTTCCAACAACCCACTTCTCTAAGCAGAATAAAAAAATTAAATAAAGCAATTTTAACTTGTGTGCGTGTGCATGTGTGCGTGTGTGTGTGTTATTTTTATTTTTATCTTATTTTTATAATGCTGTCTGTCGTCGGGTATTGCACATACGACTTGTGTAAACTGTGAAGTGACAATACACTTGACTTGACTTGACTTGACTTGTGTGTCTCCAGCCTCTCCCAGAGTTCTGCCGCATCCCGGGTCTGATCCTGCCAGGCCAGGCGGTCTCCCACTGCCTGATGCTGATGCAGTTCCTGCGGGGATTCGGCAAGGTGCTGGGCCTGGACGTGGCCGCGGACCTCCCCACGCTGGGCATGATGCAGGAGGGCCTGCTGAACGTGGGAGACAGCATGGGCCACGTGCAGGACCTCCTGGTCCGGCTGCTGTCGCTGGCCGTGTGTGACCCCGGACTGCCCCCCGGCCACAAGGTGAGACCCCCCCCCCCCCCCCCCAACGTCAAGTGAACCGCTGACACGCCCAGAGAGGCAGCGATGGAACAATGCAATAAGTAGTTCAAAACAACAACAGATATAAGATTCTTGTTCAGATTCGAGTACCAAGTTGGACGCAACATTTACCTCTTTAACCTCTTTAACCTATTTAACATCTTTAACCTCTTTAACTTTAACACTTTAACCTCTTTAACCTATTAAACCACTTTAACCTCTTTAACCTATTAAACCACTTTAACCTCTTTAACCTATTAAATCACTTTAACCTATTTAACCTCTTTAACTTTAACCTATTTAACATCTTGAACCTCTTTAACCTATTAAACCTATTAAACCACTTTAACCTCTTTAACCTATTAAACCACTTTAACCTCTTTAACCTATTAAACCACTTTAACCTCTTTAACCTATTAAACCTCTTTAACCTCTTTAACTTTAACCTATTTAACCTCTTGAACCTCTTTAACCTATTTAACATTTTTAACCTCTCTAACTCTTCAACCTCTCTGACCTCTGACCTCTGTCTCTCCCAGACCAAGACCATGCTGGGGGACCACCTGACCAACGTGGGCATCAACAGGGACAACGTGTCCGAGGTGCTCCAGATGTACATGGGGGCCCACTGTGCTAACACCGAGCTAGCTCCCCTGGCCCTCAGCCTGAAGACCAAGGCCTTCCAGGCCCACACGCCCGCCCAGAAGGCCTCTATCCTGGGCTTCCTGGCCAACGAGCTGGCCTGTAGCAAGGTGGTCATCAGGTAAGACGTAGTCAATTAAATGTGCAATATCCCAGCATCGGAGAAACTTTATTATAGTTTCTTAACATTTTTGTGATATGTGTGTATATAGTATACTTTTCTATATTCTCTATTTTATTGGCTTACTTTATGTTTATATATATATATATATTCTTCTACTATCAAATCAACAACAACAAATCGTGAGGATTGAATCCTCTTTATTGGTCACATACATGAAGACATACAGTGAAACATGTTCTCTGCATTTAACCCATCCTAGTATTAGGAGCAGTACTATATTCTTCTATTTAGTTTTACACCTGTTTCCGTCAGGATTAGTAAAGTACTCAGTAAAGGTGTTATGATGTCAGAGCAGACAGGCACAACTTAACGTTCAACCACAGACTATTGATCACACCGTCCTCTTAAGTACTCCTCTATTGATCTAATATGTTGAATCCTGATCAATACACACTCCTTCCTACTTCTTCCAAGTTTACTTAAAGCTCTAAATAGTTCCTGAAGTATTCATGATGCGATATGTGATATGTGTTTTGAAATGATAGTAAATGTATATCAATATTTTAGCTTTGTAAGCATAATAAATATATAAATGTTGCCTTATTTAAAAGTGTGTGGCTACACTGTGCTTTTCCCCCTAGGAAGCCACACCAATCACCATGTAGCCACACCCCCTGTCCCTTTGTAAGCCACACCCCCTATATCTTAGTAAGCCACACCCCATCTCCGCTCTATCCCCTCTGAAGCCACACCCCCTATCCCTTAGGAAGCCACACCCCATCTCCCCAAGGAAGCCTTATATCATATATCTTATAGCCCTTATATCCTTATATGTGTAGTTCACAAGGCGACACATCTGACTATGTATTTTTGTGCTGTCGGCTAACTATCCCTTCAGACCGACGGCGCTCTAAATCTATCTTCAAGAACATAGCTGCTCTGTGACCACGTCCTGCTTGTGTCTCCCTGACTGAGCCGCCATGTTTCCTCTCCCTGCAGCGAGATCGACAAGAACCTGGACACGATGGCCAACCTGAGGAAGGACAAGATCATCATGGAGGGGAAACTCAAGAAGTACGAAACTCCAACTTTAAACACACCTTGGACCAGGGCTTGACGTACACTGTTTGTCTCACCAGCCACTGAGGCCAGGGGGTTTCCTAAGTCACTAGCCACTAGCCTAAGTCAACAGCACCCTTTCGAAGTGGATTGGCTCATGGAACGAGCACACAGTGCGCACCCAGTGCTCATGGGAGTGGTAGTATCATGTGGTGTCACCTTGAATTGACATACTCACCTATGCCTTTTGTAAACTACAATGATTTTATTCCATAGTAAATTAACCAAAAGGTCACCATCCCAAGTGGCCGTTTAAGAGTGACGAAGTTACAAGCCACTGACCAAATGCCGGTAGCATTTGGTCAGTGGCCGGAGTTGATGTGAAGCCCTGCCTCAGACTCTCATAGTGTGTGTGTGTGTGTGTGTGTGTGTGTGTGTGTGTGTGTGTGTGTTTGTGTGTGTTTGTGTGTGTGCTTGTGTGTGTGCACAATGCGTGTGCGTACCGTGTTACTGACCCCTGTCTGGGATTGGTGCAGGCTGAGGGCCGTGCACGCCAAACGCACGGGCCGGAGGGAAGCCATGGTGGGGACGGAGGACAACCAGTCTCTGGGGACGCCGTCCTCCGCCCTGAAGCGCAAGCGGAAGGCAGGCGGGTACAGCGACGAGGATGAGGAAGACGAGGAGGACAGCGAGGACCCCCCCGAGGAGGAGGAGGAAGAGGAGGAGGAGGAGGTCAAGAAGGCCAAGAAGATCGAGATAGTTTGTGAAGAGGTGAACCACAACGACAACCATTTATCTTGAAGGGGTGTAGCGGTGTGTGTGTGTGTGTGTGTGTGTGTGTGTGTGTGTGTGTGTGTGTGTGTGTGTGTGTGTGTGTGTGTGTGTGTGTGTGTGTGTGTGTGTGTGTGTGTGTGTGTGTGTGGAAATATTGATAACATATTTGTAACGTCCATATTTTGATTCATATTTGTTCCAGGATGAAGGGGACCAATCCACCAGCATTGAGGAGCTGGAGAAGCAGATTGATAAACATGCCAAAGTAAGTGTTGGTATTATTATTATTATGACTCATTGGTATTACCAATACTACAATACTACAATACTATACACTATACATATTATGACAACACGTTCATACGTAGAGGGCAGGGTTTCCTCACCTCGGCGCTAACAAACCGCGCCGCTAATGATGCTAACCGCCCTAACCTGTGTCGCCGTAGCAACACCACCAGATCCGGAGGAAGCTGTTCGAGGCGTCCCATTCGCTGCGATCCATGATGCACGGCCAAGACCGCTTCCGCCGCCGCTACTGGGTCCTGCCGCACTGCGGCGGGCTCTTCATCGAGGGCATGGAGAGCGGAGAAGGTACGTCAAAACACTGACCTTTTTTTTAGCACCCCTCTCACACTCACACTATCTCACATCTGTCTCACAGTCTCGCAGTCGCACTCTCTCAATCGCTCACTCTCTCTCACTCTCACTCTCTCACTCTCTCTTACCCTCTCACTCTCTCACGCTCACTCTCTCACTCTCACTCCTCTCACTCTCACCCTCTCACTCTCTCACCCGCTCATTCTCTCTCACTCTCACTCTCTCACTCTCTCTTACCCTCTCACTCTCTCACGCTCACTCTCTCACTCTCACCCTCTCACTCTCTCTCACCGTCTTATCCTCTTATCCTCTTATCCTCTCATCTTGTCTCTCGCACCCTCTCACTCTCTCTCACCCGCTCACTCTCTCTCACTCTCACTCTCTCACTCTCTCTTACCCTCTCACTCTCTCACGCTCACTCTCTCACTCTCACCCTCTCACTCTCTCTCACCCGCTCATTCTCTCTCACTCTCACTCTCTCTTACTCTCTCACTCTCTCACTCTCTCACTCTCTCACTCTCTCACTCTCTCACTCTCTCACTCTCTCACCTTCTCGCCCTGCAGCCCCAGAGGAGTTAGAGGAGGAGCATCAGAGGAGGAAGAGGGTGGCGGAGGAGGTGACCGTCAAGGAAGAGCCCCAGGAGATGGAGATGCAGGAGGAGGCAGATGTCCAGCGGGAGAAACCCATCGCCGTCGTCTCCACCGATGAACCTCAGAAGGAGGAGAAGAAGGAGCACGAGGAGGATGAGGAAGAAGAGGAGGAGGAGGAGGAGGAGGAGGAGGAGGAGGAAGAAGAAGAGGAGGAGACAGAGCAAAAAGGGTCTCCAGACCCCTTCGCTGTAATGGACTCTCCCAAGAGGGAGGAGGAGGAGGAGATGGAGGAGAGATGTCTGCTCCACAGACATAACGGCAGCCCGCTAGCCACGGGGATGTCATCGTCCCCCACCCGTGACACCACCCCTCCTCCACCTGCAGTCTCCGATGACAGCATGCTGGGCCTGCCTCTGACCTCTCTGGCCGGGGGCTCAGGGCTAGGATCTGGTCTGAGGGCAGGGTTAGTGTCCGGGCTAGGGTTAGGTTCAGGGTTTGGATCCGGGTTAGGGTTAGGATCAGGGTTAGGATCCAGTTTAGGGTTTGGGTTAGTATCTGGGTCAGGTTTAGGATCTGGGTCGGGGTTAGGATCTGGGTTAGGATCCGGTTTAGGGTTAGGGTTAGGATCTGCGTCAGGGTTAGGATCTGGTTTAGGGTTAGGGTTAGGATCTGGGTCAGGTTTAGCATCTGGGTTAGGATCCAGTTTAGGATCTGGGTTAGGGTTAGGGTCAGGTTTAGGATCCGGTTTAGGATCTGGGTTAGGGTCAGGGTTAGGATCCAGTTTAGGATCCGGGTTAGGGTTAGGATGCATGTTAGGGTTCTCGGGGATGGCCCTCCCAGACCTCCAGGGCTTGGGGGAGACCCCCCCAGCAACCGGCTCCCCCGGGCCCTCCCCCAGCCTGGCCCTGCAGGCCAACGACCAGCTCCTCCGGGTGCTGACAGAGCGAAGTGGCCACTGGTTCAGCCTGCTGCCCCGCGCGCCCTGCGACCTCTCCTCCCTCATCACGCCTCCCCCAGGTGCCTCCCGCATCTCACCCCTCACTTCGTCCACCCCCGCCCAGCCCCGGTCCCCGCCTCCCTCCCCTGCCCTGCCCCTCACCCCCTCTGCGGCCTCCGCCTCAGCCAGCCCTCTGCACCACGCCAACCCCGGGCTGCTCAGCTACCAGCTCTCTGCCCTGCAGGTGAGACTCTGATCATGGTTCTGTCCCCCTCTCTCTCCCTCTCTATCTCTCTCTCTCCTTCCCTCTCTCTCTCTCTCTCTCTCTCTCTCTCTCTCTCTCTCTCTCTCTCTCTCTCTCTCTCTCTCTCTCTCTCTCTCTCTCTCTCTCTCTCTCTCTCTCTCTCTCTCTCTCTCTCTCTCTCTCTCTCATCCTCGCTCCCTCCCCTCTCTCACTCCTCTCTAAACGTACACACTCCTCTCTCTCCCTCCTCCCTCCCACTCCAGATGAAGTCAGGTGGTTCACTGCTGGGCCTCCCATTGGCCTGCTGGCCCGGTGGGCTGCTGAGCGCCGGCCTCCCGCTGTGTGGCAGCCCCCTGCAGGGCCAGTCCCTGGAGGGCAACACAGGGGCCAGCGTGTCCAGCAAGAGCGACTCCCCCCTGCACCACCTGGACAAGACCCCCTCCGTACCCTCCCCCGCATTGGAGATGCCCAAGAGCCTGGACCACCCCAGCCCCGAGCCCATCCCCGAAGGTCAGTGACCCCGGACCAATCGCCCTCCTCCGTCTCCCGGGACGATGTAATAGTCTGTGTAGCCGATCGACTTCCTGAATTGATTGGGATTTACTGTAGGGGGTTAAATAGCATCATGTGTGACTCTGAGATTGTCCCTTACTCAACATATGTGTGTGTGTGTGTGTGTGTGTGTGTTTGGTATGTGTGTGTGTGTGTGTGTGTGTGTGTGTGTGTGTGTGTGTGTGTGTGTGTGTGTGTGTGTGTGTGTGTGTGTGTGTGTGTGTGTTTGATGTGTGTGTGTGTGTGTGTGTGTGTGTGTGTGTGTGTGTGTGTGTGTGTGTGTGTGTGTGTGTGTTTGATGTGTGTGTGCAGACATGCTGACAGGCTGGTGGAGAGTGAGGGACATGGAGCAGCTGCGAGGCCTGGTGATGTCCCTCCACAGCCGAGGGATCAGAGAGAGGAACCTCCACAGACAGATGCACAAATACATGGAGATGATCCCTCAAGTCTGCACCAGGCACAGAGAGGGTAACACATACACACACATACACACACAGATACACACACACACACACACACACACACACACACACACACACACACATACACACACTTACACACAGACAATACCACTGAATACACACACACACACACACACACACACACACACACACACACACACACACGCACACACACACACACACACACACATACACACACAATACCACTTAATACACACACACACACAC
>CM051000.1:17390437-17415437 GCA_027704905.1 Muraenolepis orangiensis | reverse complement strand
GTGTGTGTGTGTGTGTGTGTCTGCATGATGTGGTGCATCCCCGTCGTCGGGGCAACCACCAGTCTCTCCACTGCTCCGCCTCTCCTCCCTCCTGCATGGGTGTGGTGTCGTCATGGCAACGTCAGTGTGCACCTGTCCCCAACCACACCTCCCCTTCAGATCATACTGTGTGTGTGTGTGTGTGTGTGTTTTTGTGTGTGTGTGTGTTTTTGTGTGTGTGTGTTTTGTGTGTGTGTGTGTTTGTGTGTGTGTGTGTGTGTGTGTGTGTATGTATATGAGTGAGTGAAATAGTGCATTGTGAATGAGCAGGTGAAGTTAGTGGTCTACTTGTGTGTGTGTGTGTGTGTGTGTGTGTGTGTGTGTGTGTGTGTGTGTGTGTGTGTGTGTGTGTGTGTGTGTGTGTGTGTGTGTGTGTGTGTGTGTGTGTGTGTGTGTGAGAGAGTGAACACACCCCCCTCACCAACCTCCCTCTGCGTGCTGCTCCCCAGGGGTGAGGAGGAGGTCGCCCATGGGATGAAGGTGTGGAGGAAAGCCCTGCTGGAGGTGAGGAGCGCCGCCCAGCTGGCCATGTGCCTCCAACAGCTGCAGAAGTCCATCGCCTGGGAAAGGTCTATCATGAAAGTGGTGAGATGAACACAACATAACACACACACACACACACACATAATAACACACACATAATACACACATAATAATACACTTATAAAAGACACATAAATAAACAAATAAATGTATATATATACAGACACATCAGCAGAACAAGATGATGACACAATGGACCTGCGCCCTGCCTTAATGTTGTGTCTTTTTTCTGCAGTACTGCCAGCTGTGCAGGAAGGGAGACAATGAAGATCTCCTGCTGCTGTGTGATGGATGTGATAAAGGATGCCACACCTACTGCCATAAACCCAAGATCACCTGCATCCCCGAGGGGGACTGGTACTGTCCTGCTTGCATCTCAAAGGTACCGGACCCTGTGTTACCCGTATATCAAGGCACCTGACTCTACCTGTATGACCCTGTGTATCAAGACTCCTGACTCTACCTGTATGACCCTGTGTATCAAGACTCCTGACTCTACCTGTATGACCCTGTGTATCAAGACTCCTGACTCTACCTGTATGACCCTGTGTATCAAGACGCCTCACTCTACCTTTATGACCTGTGTATCAAAACTCCTGACTCTACCTTTATGACCTGTGTATCAAGACACCTGACTCTACTTGTATGACCTGTGTATCAAAACTCCTGACTCTACCTGTATGACCTGTGTATCAAGACTCCTGACTCTACCTGTATGACCTGTGTATCAAGACTCCTGACTCTACCTGTATGACCTGTGTATCAAGACACCTGACTCTACTTGTATGACCTGTGTATCAAGACTCCTGACTCTACCTGTATGACCTGTGTATCAAGACTCCTGACTCTACCTGTATGACCCTGTGTATCAAGACTCCTGACTCTACCTGTATGACCCTGTGTATCAAGACTCCTGACTACCTGTATGGCCCTGTGTATCAAGACGCCTCACTCTACCTTTATGACCTGTGTATCAAAACTCCTGACTCTACCTTTATGACCTGTGTATCAAGACACCTGACTCTGCTTGTATGACCTGTGTATCAAAACTCCTGACTACCTGTATGACCTGTGTATCAAGACTCCTGACTCTACCTGTATGACCTGTGTATCAAGACTCCTGACTCTACCTGTATGACCTGTGTATCAAGACACCTGACTCTACTTGTATGACCTGTGTATCAAGACTCCTGACTCTACCTGTATGACCTGTGTATCAAGACTCCTGACTACTTGTATGACCTATCAAGACTCCTGACTCTACCTGTATGATATGTGTCATATATCAAGGGTACCACAGTGTTTTTCGACTCAAGTCATTCTTGCTTAGACAGAATAATCTCGGAGAGCATCCCCTAAATGACTAAATGGTAATACTTGTATATGAACACGTTATACTTGAATATAAACTCATACTTCATGTGTCATCCTGTTTTTATTCTTCTGTCTAACCAGGCGAGTGGGCCGATCCCCAAGAACAAGAAGCCTCCATGCAGACTACCACCTTCATCCAGTGTAGGAGTGGCAGGAGGAGGAGCAGGAGCAGGAGCCGCCGGAGGAGCAGCCATAGGAGGAGGAGGAGGAGGAGGAGGCAGTAAGAAGGTAGGAGCGGAGGTGAAGAAGAACGGTAAACCGTCCGGTAACGGCGAGGCGTCGGAGGAGGACTCGGCCAGCGCCGGCGGTACGCCCAAGAAAGGCGCCAAGGACGCTAGCAAGAAGAGGAAAGCTGAGGAGAGCTCCCCGGCGCCACTGCCGCCAGCCAATCAGGAGAGCCCGGTGTGCGTGAAACGAGCCAAGACAGCCAGGGACAACAACCGGGACCTGGGACTCTGCAGGTAGGGAGACACGCCTGTTAAACATATTCATAACTGTCCTTTTAAGCCTTCTCTGTAACCGTCCTTTTAAACCTTCTCCATAACGGTCCTTTAAAGCCTTCCCCAACACTGTCCTTTTAAACATCTTCTCTTAAACTGAAGCTGTCTGTTCAGTTTTGGTCTTCATAGTTTCATAGCTTGATGACAATATCCCCACTAGAAGACCACCGGTTTATCTCCATGTGGTCCCTGACAGGGTGCTGCTGGCGGAGCTGGAACGGCACCAGGACGCCTGGCCCTTCCTCACCCCCGTCAACCTCAAGTCGGTGCCAGGCTACAGGAAGGTCATCAAGAAGCCCATGGACTTCTCCACCATCCGGGAGAAGCTGGTCAGCAGCCAGTAAGTATCCAGCCGGGAGACACTTACAGAGACACAGAGAGACACACACACAGACACACAGACACACAGACACACACAGACAGACACACACACACAGACAGACACACAGACACACAGACACACAGACAGACACAGAGACACACAGACACACAGACACACAAACCAAGCGCCTTCTTACTACGAACCAGGTACAGACAGACAGACAGTCACACAGACAGACACACAAACCAAGCACCTTCAAACTAATCACCCAGGACCTTATTACTACGAACCAAGGAAAGACAGACACACAGACATGCAGACAAAAAAACACACAGACAGACACACGGACTGAAACACAGACAGACAGACATACAAACAGACATACAGACAGACATACAAACAAACATACAGACAGACACGCAGACAGACAGACACACCAGACACTCAAATTAAATGTAATGTAATGTCTAAATGTTTTGTTTCTTTTTCTTTTTCAGATATCAGAACCTGGAGACGTTCATCATCGACGTGAACCTGGTGTACGATAACTGTGAAAAGTTCAACGAAGACAACTCAGACATCGGACGCGCCGGACACAACATGCGGAAGTTCTTCGAGAAGCGCTGGACTGAGCTTCTGAAACAAACCAACTAGGACTCAGGCCTCCCCCCGCCTCTCCCCCTGTCTCCCCCACCCCACTCCCCGGCCCTCCTTCTCCTCTCCTCTCCTCTCCTCTCCCTTCCTCTCCTCTCCTCTCCTCTCCCTGGTGGTGCAGCGAAGGGGGAGAGTGGAGAGAGAGAGGGAGATGATGATGCCATCTTGACAGGAGTTTGCTGTAGGGGGGAGGGGGGGGGGTGGGGGTTGAAGCTGGACTCTGCTACAACAGGAAGACGACCCCCGAGACAGAGTCCCCCAAGACCCCCCCGGCGAGTCATCGTGCGAAACCACTTCCTGTCTGGGAATACCACTTCCTGTCTGGGAGCGCTGCACTGAAGCACCCCACCCACCCCCCCCCCCCTACTGACTACCGCTGACCTGAAAAAACGTTCCACTACTTGTAAATAGCCGTGTTTTTTTTATTTAATCGTATTATAGTGAATGTATTTAATTTTGTAATACTTATTTATGAATCAAGGTCCACTTCATTTTCTATGAAAAGGAAGTATCAGCTGACACGGCTCTGAGGTGACGGCAGGAAGAGGAAACAGAATGTGTGTGTTTGTTGTTTAGCGATTTTCACCCAAAATACGAAACTTAAAGCCAAGAAAAAAACAACTAAAAAGAGATAAATCAAAACCTGTTTACACTGTTGGAGCACCGGGAGAAGAGAAAAAAAAAACAAAAAAACAACTGTATTCGTTTTTGTTTCAAACTGTAAAACTGCATTTAATCCACACATTCAACGGTCATTCATGTGTATATACTGTTTATTATTGTCAATATTACGTCTCGTTTGGAACAACGTGTAAAGAATTGTTTAAGAATATTAAGATTATTGTTTATGCCTTAGAATGACTGTAGCATTCTATTTTAGTGAACGTGTTGGAAACCCTTCTGATGGATATTGTGTGTACAGTGACACCTACCGTCTGCAGACACTGTGCTCTTCTTAATATTGGTAGTGCCTCCCCTGACAGCAGGGGCATGTAGGGGATAATATCGGTATTTTTTGTTATCGTTGTGTTCAATTTTTTTTATTTGTATGACTTCTATTTTATTTTATTTTCTCGTTTTTTTTTTGGTTTTTCTTTTTGTGTTTGGTTTTCGACTTTATGATTTCGATCCAACACGGCCGCCGCCTCCAAAGTCAGACGAGTGACACAGTCTTCATTCCTTCCTCCCCCGCATCAGCATCAGCATCATCGTCATCGTCGTCATCATCATCATCATCATCATCATCATCATCATCATCATCATCGCATCAAATCAATAAAGAGAATATTACCTGAAACATCAGGGCGAGCGTCTCGCGTCCAGGCTCCGCCCCCCACCACCTCTTCCTCTTCCTCTTCCTCTTCCTCTTCCTCTTCCTCTTCCTCTTCCTCTTCCTCTTCCTCTTCCTCTTCCTCTTCCTCTTCCTCCTCCTCCTCCTCCTCCTCCTCCTCCTCCTCCCCTCCATCCACCCCCGCCACGCTACAGGGGACCCCCGGGGGGGGAGGGGTATTCGTAAACCACTGTGTTGAATCTTGCTGTGTGTTGTGGCCTGATGGAGGCAGCTAGAGGTTTTTTTTTTTTATGTACCCGAGTCAAGAGTACTTGAAGTAACTTTATTTAAAGATATTGTGGAATAAAAGTATCATTCTTTTGTAGGAGCTTTATTTTTCACTAGTGTGTGTGGCACGGACCTATTAAAGGATGTTTTTCAACCTAAACGATGGCCTCCGCTGGTTTTCATTTCCTCAAGTGAAACCACGTGTTCGTGATTCACGGAAAGGAGCAATTATAATTATTTTTGATATAATAATTATAATATGTTAGATAGTTCAATACCTCGAAAGTAGTAGTAAGACGACATACTACTAAATAATGCTCGGGTTACAGTTTCTACATACTAGTATCAGTTTGAGGAAAACATGAGTGATCCATTATGATATTGAATATGATATAAGTAAAATACAGCATGTAGACGTTCATGTTGTGGTATTTTAATCAACAGTAAATCAGCTAATACAATCCACATATGCTGAAACCCACAACAGATATGGCCACTTTATTACATAGCCATTACAGATATAATGGGTGCTTTTATATAGCGCTTACGTTATCCAAAGCGCTTTACAAGTCATGCCTCAGATTCACCCATTCATCCACCGACGGCGGAGTCAGCCATGCAAGGAGACAGCCAGCACGTCAGGAGCAGTTATGGTTAGGGTGTCTTGCTCAAGGACACCTCGACAGTTTCTGCTAGCCATACTGCTATACTGAGATATATAAATATCTCACACACAGTATCCTCAAATCAATACATTTTAAATCAAATAAAACCTTGGTAAATGAATGCATGCAGCCACATGCAGATACTTTATTTAGAATGAATGTTTTATGGTTATGTTTGAATAATAAATACAACGGCATAAGACAACATCAGAACACAGGAACACGGATTACAGTTCATCTTTTTGCTTCGATACCTTTATTATTAAATTAACTTAACAATATACTGAAATAAGACAATTTTGAATAAGACAGAGAATCAACTCAATCTAAAATATGTCCCTATTGGTCAAATGCATGAAAAGTATATCAGAATCAGAATGCCTTTATTGTCATTTTACAAGTACAACTAAATTGTGAATCAATCCTCGCCAGGCACGTGCACACATAGACGTCAAAGTGGGCTGGAGCCCCTGCCCTTTTTCTTCCTCCAGAGAAAGTGCCTTTTTCTGGGATGCTTTTTTATTACATTTTTTTATTATTATTTTTAAATAAATTAATATAGATCTACTGTTTGCGCACAGTTTCCCTTTCCAAAAAATATATTGATTGAATAAAAGATCAAAATATCAGGTCGGGAGATTAGACTGTCAAGTTCCGATGCTCTCTCTACCCCCCCCCCCCCCCTCCCTCCCTCCCTCCCTCCCTCCCTCCCTCCCTCCCTCCCTCCCTCCACGTCTGCGGTGCGGACTAGTGATGGGAATTCCGGCTCTTTTGAGTGAGCCGGCTCATTTGGCTTGGCTCACCAAGAAGAGCCGGCTCTTTCTGCTCCCAAACGGCTCTTCTATTTTACCACATATACCTTTTATAATTCAATCAAATTTAGCCCTATTTTGACTAATTATTTATATGTGTACACATATATCAATTAAAATTTTAATATAAATGATTTGCTGTGGCCAATTGTTTTCATTGCATTTTCAGACCCTTGTAACTCTGATACCACCCAATGAATGCACTGACTTGCTTGTAGAACCACGCTACACACAGCAACACCTATAACAACTTAAGCATAGACATTTAAAATAAGGACAGCTACTGTATTTTTGTATATTTGACATTTTTATTTCAACAAAAAGCCCTAACAAAACAGCAGGGCTCTATTTCAGTATAAACTATAGAACAAAAGACAGCAACAGCTGACATAAAATCTTAAAAAATATAAATAATCATAAATAAATAACATAATGAAAATAAATATATTGCAATGCTCAAAACAGCAGCAAATAACACTCTCAATCATAAAAAAACATAATAAAAATAAATATATTGTAATGCTAAAAACAGCAGCAAATAACAGTCTCTATCATAAAAAAAACATAATAAAAATAAATGTATTATAATGTGCAAAACAGCAGTATAAAACAGTCTCTAATGAACTTACTACCGTCAACTATCAAACTGTAACCTTTTCTTCTTCTTTTCAGGGCAGATTGGCATTGAGGAAGACCAAGTGCCTCAGCTTAGAGGGGTTGATCCGGTTTCTTCTCTCTGTTATTATCTGTCCTGTTTTAGAACATACATTGGATTGAGAGCCTGTGTGAAGGAATCCCTTGTCCTCCACAATGGAAAATGGTTGGAAATCACTTGCAATCATTTTGGCCAATTCTTCATCCACTATGTTCTGTCTGGGGTCATTCATTGCCTTTGATATAAATTGGCTTATTGAGGTCTGTGTAGCTGTTGGTTTTTGGGTACCTGATGCATGGGGGGTAGATCCTGTAGCAGCAGCAGCAACAGTGGAGTAGACCACTGGCAGAAGCAGGCAGTCTGCCTGATATTTTTCCAACTGAACTGTTGGATGCACAGTTCTCAAGTGCCTGTGGAGGTGGTTTGTGGACCCAGCTCTATATGAGAGCTTCATGTTGCAAATTCTGCATTCTGCCTTTGTGTTTGCACAATTGTTAAAATGCAGTCAAATGCTGCTTCTTTTCCTACTTTCACTCATCTTATTAGCGCGACCCAAACTGACACTTCCTCGTGTGTTCTCCTCTCCCTATGTTCAGCGATCAGCACTGAGCACACGCCGCCCCTCCTCCTTGTCTATCCTCACGCTCTTTGAGCCGGCTCGTTCGCGACCGACACATCACTAGTGCGGACAGTCATCGACAGTCCCTTCAGACAGGTAGCAGCACCTCCCACCTTACAGTCCCATGTGATGCCGGCTTTTCTTGGCTTGTTTGAAGGTGAGTGGTGATGAACAAATGACAAAGCTGCCAGTGCCTCGAGTTTACTGCAGCCAAAAGACAAAAACAAATATAGTTAACTAGCTAATGGATGAGTTAGCTCAAAGTTGAGCTAAGGCAATTTATCATGGGCATACATGCATATTCACTACAGGTGAATACAGTAAAATGTATATCTAACAGTGGTGAAGTGTCAGGGCCTTCAAGGTATTCAGAGAAGACCCTGGAACTCTCAGATGAAACAAAAAAAATTACATAAAACATAAAATGTAATACAATTTAATCAAATTTAATCAAATTTTAATCAAATGAATAAATGAGAATGGTATCTGTGTTGTTATCTGTTATATTTCAGTGTTACGTTGATTTGTTTGTATTTCTCGGTCCATGCACTACGCATTTGAGTGGTTTTGTGTTGGAAAAACAATGCAACCAATCAGATATTTTTCTAGGTTGCTGGGAAGAATATCCTTCAACCAAAGTATTCCCGATGACTTTGGCCCTTAGACTGAATGAGAGCGTACGTTTGGATTGACAATTTGATCAACCAATCATATAGTGATTTGTAGCCAATGGGCGTATTCTTTCAGATTTCCCCACAGCTCAATAGGGAGCTAGAAGGTATACTGGCTGGAGCGAGAGGGGATCTAGCGTAGTGCTACGTTGTTTCTACGTAGGATTTTACGTCAAAATGGCGAAGGCGAAGATGATGGGCTGTTACTTCACTACATGGACACTGCTTTACAACTATGGTACACTTGGACATTGGCTGCGACAATCTGATCTGCCTAAATGAGATAAGGCATAAAGTGACTCCTCCGTGATGTCCGTCTGACTAGAACAACGGGATTTTCGAATGGGGTGGGGGGGGGGGGGTGGTCAACTGCAGGGGTTCCCAAAGTGGGGGTCACGGGACCCCGAGGGGGGGTCGCGAGATGATTTCAGAATCCTCTTAATGTGACCCATGAGGTTCATTTATTTTTTATTTTATTATTATTATTTATTGTTGTTTTTTTTTATCATTTGTATTATTATTATTATTGTTAATAATAACGTGAGTGACAAATAAAGGAATTCTGATTCCCACAGATTCACAACAGTATCGTCATTGTGATCGCGATTACCCCCCCGGTTGGACTTCACGATTTTCGCGATTGCGACATACACCCCCCCCCCCCCCCCCCCCACACCCCTTGGAGATAGTGGGGGGGTCGCCAGTCTCCAGTCTGTTATGTTGGGGGTCGCGGGCTGAAAAGTTTGGGAACCCCTGGTCTACAGAAGGTCCAGTTGTGATAGACACGCTTCGCCACTGATATCTAATAACGTCATCACAATCGCCACATTGATATGCAAATTAGGCGTTAACTAGGCCTAATTAAAATGCGGTAATTTGCATGCATTTACCAAGGCATTGCAGGTGAAAAGACAAAACATATCACCTCACAACTTCCCCAGATAGTTACTTACGTCAAGTCAGTATTTTCCCCTGAAATGTTATGTTTAAATATTAACCATTTAGTTTTTTGGAAGTTTTCTTTCCATTAGAGTTAAAGAAAACATGGAAGCAAAATAGTGAAAAAACGATATTTTTGTAATGTCCTGCCTTAAACAGTAACTTCATAATTTAGATTGTTGGCTGCTCATTTAATAACTATTCATTTGACTAGTTTGTTGTATGCTGATAGATCTTAATCATTACATGATACAGCGACCCACCCTCATATGTGAAAGGAGGGAATTGTAGTTACACTGAAACTAAGTCCTTGTCAACAGCAGTTATTTTATGTTATGTGTGCGGTAAGTGTAATACTAATAATAATAATAATAATAATAATAATAATAATAATAATAATGTATTGGATCATTAATGTATTCAGGCAATTCAGGCAATTCAGTATTCTATTGCTTGGCTTTTTGTTTTACATTTTATTTTCATTTTTTTATAAATTATTATGGGAAGTGCCCTTTTTCTCACTTGAGCTCCTGCCCCCGAGAATGTCTGTGCCCGTCCCTGGTCCTCACAGTGCACTCTTTACCGGGAGCTGACTGGGGCAACAAAGCGGCCTGAAAAAACATTACGTCAAAAACGTCACGTTATTTGACAACAAGATATGCATTTTAACATATATTACATACATACATTAACAGGACCATATTTCCAATTTAAAAAAACCTGATGATATTATTGGTATTTGAGTTTATATAACACCAATTAGCCAACAACAAAATTACTCATGTGTATATGTAACATACAAACCCAGTGGCTTTATGCATCTGGGATTCAAACAGATGTTAACAGATCATTGATGCAATACAATTTGGATCCACCAATTTTCCAGGCTAGACACTTTGAATAAAATCATACTGCCTGTATCCAAGATCAGCCACTAACCGACGAAGAGACCGGCCCGTCCGAAAAAGAAAACCCAGAGAGGAGAAGATTGTGGATTTGTGCTGTTAAACGCGTCTCCGTCCATTTAACCCTCCGTTACTTTTTAAGGGAAATTGAGGATGATTGGGTCAATTCGACTAACATGTCAAGTTTGTGTGTGTATTTATGTTTAACTTGAGTGTGTGCATTTTCATTTAGGAATTGTAACTTTTTAATTAAATAATAATGCTCCTGAAAGTTTGTGTGTTGTGGACTGGGTTTGACTTTTTTTTTAAAACAAACAAACCATGCATAATCGATTAATAGAAAAAAAAAAAAATAAGTACAGCTTATGATTCTGATGGTGGTCATAGCCACCACCCCACGGCGTGTGTGTTTAGTAATTGTAACGTGTTGTAATTCCTCAGTCGTCCAGCGGAGGGCAGTGATCCGCCTCGACTTCATTATTGTACACAGAAGGAGAACGTTTGCGTCTTGTCCATCAATTGTCTCGTCTGTGGCCAAACTAAACTTTGTAAACATGGTAAGTCATGACAACAAATATATAACAAGCTATAAATAAAATCATTATATTGTCTGCAACACGTACCATCTTCGCTATGAATCCATAGAGATATTTGTGTCACAGGATGCCATTTTTAGCAGAAGTTTTAGCAATGTGCTAGTAAGCCACCAGCTAACTAGGAGCTCCTTTCAACGTTAAAGTTATTAAGCATCACTTACTTTAAAGTTATTAACTGCCACTAAGTTTACATTTATGAACTAACTTTCAAATGATTCACGTTAAAGTAGTCACTATAAAGGTATTTACTCTCTAACTTCACGCCATTAGTCCTAATGGCCATGTTAGAGTCCAGTATGTTCCTTTCACCCCAGCTTTTTACAGAGTTATCCATGTACCAAGGGGTTTTCTAGTGCAGTGTTTTTCAACCCGTTTTTTCAGCCAAGGCACATATTTTACATTAAAGAATTCTGTGGCACACCACCAACAAAAAGTGTTACAAAATGACTATTTAGAGCAAATGTATTCCAATATATAGCAAACTATTCTGAAATACATTGCAGAAATATAATTTAGACCTGATAAAGTAACATCAATTGATAACTATTATAAGTATACTATTGTGGTGACCCACTTGGGACACAGACATTCACTGGACACTTTGAAAGGAGGTACGGCTCCTTTACGACATCCCAGGAGCTTTCTAGGTAATGTTTAGAGTGAGCGGGACTTTACCGTACGTGTTAGGAAGTTAAGGTTTTGACTCGACAATCTGTCTAACGTCTCCTTGTTTATACTCACTCCCACATTATATTATTTACTGATCAAATCAACCAAAAACAATATTTTAGCCTTTACAACCTTTGGTTGAGTAGCGTCACCTCACCCGACACTACTCAACCAATCAAATCGCTACAGTAGGTGAGCGAGCATATTACATACAGATTAGACAGCGAAAACTGACAACCTCAAATGTTCATTTCGGCAGTTCAGACCCAGTACATCTCATTTGTGAGCGCCACAAATCTTTTGAGCAATCATACCCACCCAAAATAAAATAAAACGAACTAAGAGCCCAATATGATCGATCTGTATTTAACGGTATCTTTCGGCAGTGCTGCCCACATTTCTGCTTCACACACATTGCATTTTTTTTGCCGCGCACCGAGATAAGTCTCATGTATTTTACGATATCTGATGGACTCTTCTGATCGGCCGTTTTTGAGAGCTCCGATTGATTGGTTTACAGTGAATATCGGCCGATAATGATCGGTGGCCGGAGCATCACTACAAAATACAATATATAACTTGCTTCGGAGTGTAAGTTGCAGGACCAGCCAGATAGCTAAAAAGCGCGACTTATAGTCAGGAAAATACAATATTTAATTACTCCGCCAGTCACGTAATTGCAGGCACAGATGCACAACCATGGCACATTATTTGCAGTAACTAAATAATATTTTTTTGGACTAATTAAGTGAAATTGGATCATTTTTCACAGCACACCTGACGATCTGTCACTGCACGCTATCGTGGCACAGTGGTTGAAAATCACTGTTCTAGTGGAGCCTGCATTCATATTTAATGTTATATTAAACATGGAGCACGTACCTACGTAGCATGTACCTCTTCTTCACAAACCAGATTCCATTAATTATATTGAGTTAATATTTAATAAGTTACTTATATTATCAGCCTAAACTGTACAAGTCAACGCTGTGTGATGATGAATGTGTGGTTGTCTTTGTTGTCAGAGGTAACGTTGACAAGAAATATTAATGTAACATTTCACTGTTTATTAAAATGTAATAATATCTACTTTCTGTTAATTCTATTATTTTTTATTGTTTAATTATATTACTGTCCTGTAGTTTCTGTTCTGTACATTTCCCGTCTAAAGTGCATCTTTTCTTGACTCATAAGTCAAGGTCAACTTGACTTGGTTTTTTGTAGTTAGCAGGTACACCTCATCTCCCATCATGCTCTGCTCCTCCAAGAGCCTTACCTTGTGTGTTTTATCTCTAGAGGTTGACCTGTGACCTGTACCATGGCAGCTATCAAGCTGCTGCTGGACGCGTGGGTGGTGCAGTGCATCGCCTTCATCACCTTCTTCATGTGTGTGCTGCGTGACTATAGGTCAGCCATCTGCTCCTCCACAGCGACCAGAAGATGGACCTGGAGCAGGTCTCTGACAGGTGACTGTCACTCTATCACAGGGGTACTCAACTTCAGAGGCCAAGAGGGCCACATTTAAACCACAACAGGTGCAAAGGGCCACAAATTATTATTAACATATATTTGTACCATTTTATTCGCTGTATTTACTACTGCTGTTTAATATGCTGTCTTGCTTGTCAAAGTGTTGGTCAAGCTGATGTTTTATTAACACTGGAGTGAATAGCTTTGCATTGATGACATTGATAAAGTTTGCAATTGCTACTTAGTCCTAGTGAGAGCTCTGAGTCTGCATTTCACAAATATTAATAACAATAACAATATAACAAACAACTTTTTACTTATTCCTATTGAGAGCTCTGAGTCTGCATTTCACAAATATTAATAACAATAACAATATAACAAACAACTTTTTACTTATTCCTATTGAGAGCTCTGAGTCTGCATTTCACAAATATTAATAATAATAACAATATAACAAACAACTTTTTACTTATTCCTAGTGAGAGCTCTGAGTCTGCATTTCACAAATATTAATAACAATATCAATATAACAAACAGTTGTTACTTATTCCTAGTGAGAGCTCTGAGTCTGCATTCTTTTCACAAGTACTTTCAGATCTGGTTGTTGCTCAGTTGTAGCTGCTCTGAGATAGTCTGCCAAATGTCAATTAGACGGGAACGCTGCTTTGATTTTATTATTCCCATGGCAGAGAAGGAGCTTTCACACACATAAGTAGATCCAAAGCAGGTCAGGATTTATTTATAAATAATTTTTTTTGGTTAATTATAATTATTATGCATTCATAACCAGGCATGTCGGGGGCCACAAAATAAGCGTCTGCGGGCCGGAAGCGGCCCACGGGCCGCCTGTTGAGTGAGTCTGCTCTATCATCTCAACGTTGATATGAATATGTAGTCTAGTGGTTAGGGAGATCCACCCTCAGCCAGAAGACTCTGGGTTTAAGGTCTGGCTGACACAATGGTGCAAAGACAAAAGCCTTGCACTGAATTTCAGCAAGACTAAGGAGCTCACCGTGGACTTCAGGAGTCACTGGGGCACCCACTCCACCATCAGCCTGGACGGGACACCGGTAGAAATCATTCGCTGCTTCCGTTTTCGAGGTCTACAAATCTCTGACAACCTGGCATGGACCTGCAACACGGAGGTCATGCTGAAGACGGCACACCACACTCAGCACGCGGCATCACTCACGCGTGTCACTCACGCGGCATAGGCAAACGGTGACTAGTGAACTTTTAACTGTAGAGAGCGTCCTGACGAGTGGCGTCACTGTGTGGTATGGCAACACCACTGCACAGGACAAGAAATCCATCTAGAGGGTCGCGAGGACAGCGCAAAAGATCATTGGGCGTGCACTTCCATGCATTGAGGAGATCTTTAGGACCAGATGTCGGAAGAAGGCCATCTCCATCACACCGTACAAGGACTACCAGGTTCAAGGACAGTTTTTATCCACAGGCAGTGCGCCTACTAAATAGCTTGAAGTTCTGGACTCATTACAGCCACTGCACTGTTCTGCACTGTACAGCACTGTATTCATGATGCTAATGCACTACTGGCACTCAAAAATGCATTTTAAATGTTTTTTGCATAATTGATTCAACATCCACTAAACAGGATCCAGAGAACAGGACAATATCTCAAGTGTGTATTGTGGGCTGGAAGATCAAGTTGCTACAATAAACCAATCTCCTGGCTCGCTCGCCACTTTTGTAACCCTTTCCAATGTTCGCTAAGGAGATTGGTTTTAGCTAAATAAATAAGAGTTCCAGCCAGCACAATTAAACACAGGACAACAACTTAGGAAAAATAGGAAATTATTGTATTCAAATATAAAACATTTTTACTATAGTTTGTTAGTAAAAATGTAATAAGTGAATGCAATGTATGTGTATTTATATATATATATATATATACACATATATATATATATATATATATATGTGTGTATATATATATATATATATATATATATATATATATGTGTATATATATATATATATGTGTATATATATATATATATATATATATGTGTATGTATGAATAAAATACACACACATTTTTTTGTTTTCATATATTCCATGTGTTAATTTTGATACTAGTATTAAAGTAATTCTAATCATTAATTCATATCGTATTATGTATAGTTAACCTATTGCATGATGTAGTGGAAGTATACATATTATATGTACATAGTATTAATATTTTTATAAATATATATATATAGATTTGTATACGCAATGTAATGAGTATTGGCATACCGAACAGTAGGACATTGAGTTGTTATTATATTATTATAAAGTTATTGTTTAATGGTATAATTATATCAATTTGCTTCCTGTGTGTAGCTGCTGATCAATCACGGGTCATTCAGGACCAGGTGACCCCCATGACCCCCCATGACCCCCATTTCATTCTTTCGACTCGGACGTCCCGCCCGAAGTCACAGCTGGATTATCTCCGACCATCTTGGGCACGATTACACGCAAGCGTCGCAGGAAGAAGCGAGGGAAGCGAGCCGGCGTGCTAGTCAGCCTGAGATGTCGATCCGATCGCCCCCCACTACCCACCATTCTACTGGCTAATGGACAGTCTCTGGAAAATAAGTTAAGCGAGCAACAGGCTCGTATTAAATTCCACCGGGAAACTAAGGACAACTGTATCATCTGCCTTACGGAGACATGGATATCGGAGGGGGTTACCGACGCAGCTATCGAGCCGACGGGATTTTCCGTCCACCGGGTGGACAGAACAAAGGCTCTCTCCGGTAAAGATTGCGGAGGGGGGGTATGTCTCATGATAAATAGTGCATCTTGGTGCAACCAAAGTCATGTACATCTACCTCAAGTCTTTCTGTTCCCCAAGTCTTTCTGTTCTCAGTTTACAGTGGTAACCGTGACCACTGTTTCATTCCCCCACAAGCCAACATGGACACAGCGCTGAAGGAACTGTACGGGGCTATCAGCGAACAGGAGTCGGCACACCCCGAGGCTGCTCTCATCGTGGCGGGGGACTTCAACAAGGCGAACCTGAAGAAGGTTCTCCTGAAGTTCTACCAACACATAACGAGCAACACACAGGGCGAGCAGATCCTCGACCACTGCTACACCCCCTTCCGTGATGGCTACAAGGCCCTCCTTCGCCCACCGTTCGGCAAATCAGACCACCGCTCTATCCAGCTACTCCCTGCCTATAGGCAGAGACTGAAGCAGCAACCGATCGCTGTGAGGGAGGTCCAATGCTGGTCGGACCAATCGGACTCTATGCTGCAGGATTGTTTTGATCGGGCTGACTGGCACATGTCCGCGTTGCCTCGGACAATAAACATCAACGAGTACGCGTCGTCGGTCACCGGGTTCATCAAGAAGTGCATAGATGACGTTGTTCCGACCAAGTCGGTTCGGATATATCCCAACCAGAAACCGTGGATTAACGGCGATGTTCACGCTGCCCTACATGCGCGTAACGCCTTTGGCTCCGGGAATATGGAGGAATATACGAGAGCCCGTTACGACCTCCGCAAGACCATTGTCACTGCCAAGCGTGAGTATGGACAGAGTGGAGGAGAAATTCAAGAGCCACGACGCAAGGGGTATGTGGCAGGGGCTACAGACGATAACAAACTCCTCTACCTCCCTCCCAGGAGAGCTAAATTGTTTTTTTGCTCGGTTCGACGTGAACGCCTGAGGAGACCAGCCTGCTGAACATCTCGGAGGCGGATGTGCACCGCACCTTCAAGCGGCTGAACATCCATAAGGCGGCAGGCCCCGACGACATCCCGGGCCGCGTCCTCAGAGCATGCGCAGACCAGTTGGCAGGAGTCTTTGCAGACATCTTCAACCTCTCCCTGTCCCAGTCTTCAAGATGTCCACCATTGTGCCTGTCCCTAAACAACCCAAGGTAACATGCCTGACTGACTATAGACCTGTAGCCCTCACCTCGATTGTCAGCAAATGCTTCGAGAGGTTGGTCAAGGACTTTATTTGCTCCGTGTTACCTGCCACGCTGGACCCATGGCAATTTG
The DNA here is from genome assembly GCA_027704905.1 of Muraenolepis orangiensis. NCBI lineage: Eukaryota > Metazoa > Chordata > Actinopteri > Gadiformes > Muraenolepididae > Muraenolepis > Muraenolepis orangiensis. Next base: position 17,398,421 of record CM051000.1, on the reverse strand, counting down.
CATATCGTCAAAACAGATCCACGGACGACGCAATTGCCATGGCCCTCCACACTGCCCTTTCCCACCTGGAGGGCAAGAACTGTTATGTGCGAATGCTGTTTGTGGACTACAGCTCAGCGTTCAACACGATAGTTCCTGCCAAGCTCGACACCAAGCTTAGAGGTCTAGGCATGCCCCCATCCACGTGCAGCTGGATACTGGACCTCCTGTCGGACCGCCGCCAGGTGGTGAGGATGGGCAGCACCACCTCAGAGCCACTGACCCTCAACACGGGAGCCCCCCAGGGATGCGTACTGAGCCCTCTCCTCTAATCCCTCTACACCCATGACTGCATGGCTATGCACAGCTCCAACGTCATCATCAACTTTGCTGACAACACGACAGTGATGGGCCTGATCTGTAGGCTGACGAGACAGCCTACAGGGAGGAGGTCGGATCGCTGGAGCAGTGGTGCCAGGAGAACAGCCTTGCCCTCAACGTCAAGAAGACCAAGGAGCTGATCGTGGACTTCAGGAAGCAGAGGGGAGAGCACAGCCCTATCTCCATCGATGGTGTTGCAGTAGAGAGGGTCAGCAGCTTCAAGTTCCTCGGCGTGCACATCTCCGAGGACCTCACATGGTCCACGCACACCACACACGTGGTGAAAAGGGCCCAACAACGGCTGTATTTCCTCAGGCGTCTGAAGAAATTCAGCATGGGCCCCCGCATCCTGAGAACATTCTATAACGGCACCATTGAGAGTGTTCTTACAGGGTGTATCACCGCCTGGTACGGGAACTGCACCGCACTCGAGCGCAGAGCGTTTCAAAGGGTGGTGCGGACGGCCCAGTATATCGTTGGAGGTGAGCTCCCCTCCCTCCTGGATATATACAACAGGCGGTGCATGGCCAAGGCCAAACGCATCATAAAAGACATTGCCCACCTCAGCCACGAACTGTACTCACTTTTACCGTCAGGCAGGCGATACCGCAGTATCAAGTGCCGTACAAATAGGCTTAGAGATAGCTTCCACAGTCAGGCCATCAGGCTGCTGAACAAGGGCATATAGCATATAACAATGTATATTCTATTACATTGATTTCTATATACATATTGCTCTTTTTCTGTGCCGATATACTGCATTTTATAAATTGCATTTTTATTCAATTTTTACCTTATTTTTATAACTGCTGTCTGTCGTCGGGTATTGCACATAAGATTTTCACACCACTGCTTTATACTTGTGTAAACTGTGAAGTGACAATAAACTTGACTTGACTTGACACGCTGCCATGGCGATGCCCCCTGAGCCCAACAAGGTAAGGTGACACATTAATCCCCTAAAGATCAGAGGTCCACTTTTTTTATATATATATAATAACGTAGGGATTTAGCATGTGTTAATCAGTCTGTAGGAGCTAATTAACACTGGGTATAAAGGTAGGAAACAATGTTTGTGGTTAGAGGTTCCGCCGGAATGCCACACAGTTTTTGACCACACGCGGAGCACACACACAAACACGGGATTACAAACATTTGCTAAAGGTATTGTGTGAACCGTAATATTATGTATGGTGAATGAGAAAAGGAAGCAAGTTAAATGGACACCAGTAATAAATGGACTGTTTAACTGGAAACTTTGTATCAGACTTTTATTCACCTGGCAAACTTTGTGTGCGTCAATTGCACCAAGATAGCGGATCCTCAGAGGTTTAAAGCGTTGGCTTAGCCCTGACACAGTCAATAGAGGACCTAGTATTGAGCAGTGTAATAGCTTTTATCTAATAGTGTAGTAACTTGTAGTGTAGACTCTAGTACCTTGTGTAGTGTTTCAATTCTAGGTACTACCTAGTTATGTATGGTCTGGAGTACATAGTGTAGTTCCAATAGTATTCCGTAGACTTATTAAACAGTATTGTTCCCTGTGTGTTTCACAGCAGGAGACGTTGGAGATCACAGGGGGAGGCGCTCTTGTCCAGGAACCTCAACTTCCAGACCCTCTTCAACGGTGCCTGTGGAGAGGAGCCCATAGCCGGGGAATTTGTTATGGTTGAGTGTTCCAATAAAGACATAGAAATAAAGACGTTTTCATCTCAGCCAGTCTCTACAAGGTCCCTTTCTATCGCTCTCGCTTTCTCTCGCATGTTATTTTTCCACATTCAGTTATCTTGTATATCAACACTTTAATATCCATTATCAGAATCTACCGTTTGAAAGGACATCTGTCTAAAAACTTTCATCCTTGAAATGAATATGCAGCGTTTGAAATATCAAATATAAAATCCAACCAGAATTTAAACACTATATGAGTGGTGCCGTGGAATGAGCAGTTGCTAGCCTGTTCAGGACTTCCCGGGTGGTTCTGTGTAACAAACGTAAAATAGTGAAAGAAAACCTTGACAAATAAAAGGAAAAGCTACATACACACCAAAGGTAATTGGCAAGCCACTACTAGTAAAACTATGTTAACGTAGGCTATCCCACCCCACCGTGTGAGCCATTGGTCACGTCTGGCAACTGCTGCAGTTATTGTTGTTCTTTTTTTATGCCGATTACCGACCCAGCGGCCCAGTACTCCCCATTGGTACTCCCAATGGCCAGTCCGCCCCTGCTCTTTACACAGACATGGAGGTCCATGTGTTATGATTCCATGAGTCCAGACCCCTGAGGAGGAGGACCACGTGTCCTCCTGACGTCATGCAAGCTGTTCAACACGGAAGTAAACACGCCAGAAAAAGAAGAAGAACGAACGGATTACCGCCGCGTAAACACCGTCTCCCCACCATGGTGTCTCTGATATGCACCCTGCAGGGCCACTGGGACGACGTCAACTGGTGCGCTTGGTCCGCCACGCACTTGGCCACCTGCTCGGGGGACAAGACCCTGCGGGTGTACTCCTCCACCTCCTCCTCCTCCCGGGGAAGCTTTACGGAGGAGCCCTACTCCCCGCTGACGGGCCACGGCTATGGGGTCCACTGTTGCTGCTTCAGCCCGTGCGGGCAGTTCCTCGCCTCCTGCAGCACGGACGCCACCACCGTCGTGTGGTCAGTGTCCTCCGGGGAGGTGGAGGCCGAGCTGGCCCACCCCGGGCGCAGCGCCGTGCGGGTGTGCGCCTTCTCCCCGGACGCAAAGCACCTGGTGTCCGGCGCTGCGGACGGGACCCTGGCGCTGTGGGACGTCCCCGACAGGCGCCTTATCAGGTAGAGGCGCCGAGGGAGGGTTGTTGGTTCAACACCCGGGTTGATCAGGTAGAGTTGCCAAGGTGTTGTTAGCTAACCCTTACCCTACCCAATCAACCGTAGACATTCACATGTACGTGTTATTGTGTATTGTGAGTATTCATGTAAATAAATGGTTTTATATCTATAATTGTTTTGGTATGGACCAGATGGGGGCAAAACATCTCGATAGGGACTCCTGGAACGAGTCTGTTTTTTTCCGAGAACAATGTATTTGTTATCCGTCATCTGTTCAGTGTTATGTCATAATAGACCACATCAATGGAATGGATTTTCTCACCCAAAATGAGTATACTGTCTTTATCAGGGCCATCTTCTCACAGGTTTAAATCACCGTATATACTAAACAGGACATGGTCCATGTCCTGTTTAGTATATAGTAGTGTATATAGCAGATAGTCCATGTCACATGGACTATCTGATTATGCTGTTTAGAGTCTGACCTTGTGGACGGCTGAAATGCCAGCTTATCTGTGGTAGACTTTGTACAAAAGTTATGACTACAAAAGTACATTGCTTAGGCCTCCTAGTAATCGGATACCAATGGGAGAAGTGTTTTTCTAATACACTAATTATTATTTCAAATTATGGTCGACCTTTAATTTGACTAATTCTGTTCTAATCTGATTCTTTTGGATTGTGAAACTGGTATTTGTGCTATTTTTTTGTTTGTTGCTTCTGTTGATTTCCTTTTTGTAGACTCTCCTGTTGTTGACAGAAGTTCAGGTTCAGAGTCTTGAGTGTCAACATCCGTTTGCGTCCGACTAAATCCTATCTTGGAGGATATCTGTTAATACAGTCTAATATGGCATAAGACAAATACATTGTTTATTCTTTCGTGTGAGTTGGTCATTGGCACTCATGTGTCTGCCATGTGTCTCTGTTGTGTGTCTTGTCTTGGTCTTGTGTGGTCCAGCACCCAGGCGGTGAACGAAGCGACGGTAGTGGCCTGTTCCTTCAGTCCGTGTGGGCAGGTCCTGGCGAGCGGCTCCACCTACGGGGACTTGCGGCTCTGGGACCTGGACATGAACCAGGTCCACGTGGAGAAAAATGCCCACGACCTAGGGGTCAGCTGCTGCTGCTTCTCCCCGCATAGGGACAGAGGTGAGGGGGGCTACAACAGACCATGAGGGGGCTACCTCAGACAATAAGGGGGCTACCTCAGAACATGAGGGGGCTGCCACAGACCATGAGGGGGCTACCAGAAACCATGAGGGGCTACCACAGACCATGAGGGGCTACCACGGACAATAGAGAGATGAGGGGCTACCACAGACCATGAGAGGGCTACCATAAACCAAGAGGGGACTACCACAGACCATAAGGGGCTAACACAGACCATATAGAGATGAGGGGCTACCTCAAACCATGAGGTGCTACCACAGACCATAGAGAGATGAGGGGCTACCACAGATCATGAGTGGGCTACCACAGACCATGGAGAGATGAAGGGCTACCACAGACCATGAGGGGACTATCACAGACCATAAGGGGCTACAACAAACCATAGAGGGATGAGGGGCTACCACAGACCGTGAGGGGGCTACCACAGACCATGAGGGGGCTACCACAGACTATGAGGGGGCTACCACCGACCATAGAGAGATGAGGGGCTACCACAGACCATGAGCGGGCTACCAGAAACCATGAGGGGCTACCACAGACCATGAGGGGCTACCACGGACAATAGAGAGATGAAGGGCTACCACGGATCATGAGCGGGCTACCACAGACCATGGAGAGATGAAGGGCTACCACAGACCATGAGGGGACTACCACAGACCATAAGGGGCTACAACAAACAATAGAGGGATGAGGGGCTACCACAGACGTGAGGGGGCTACCACAGACCATGAGGGGACTACCACAGACCATAGAGAGATGAAGGGCTACCACAGACCATGAGCAGGCTACCACAGACCATGAGGGGACTACCACAGACCATGAGGGGACTACCACAGACCATAAGGAGCTACATCAAACCATAGAGGGATGAGAGGCTACCACAGACCGTGAGGGGGCTACCACAGACCGTGAGGGGGCTACCACAGACTATGAGGAGGCTACCACAGACCATGAGGGGGCTACCACCGACCATAGAGAGATGAGGGGATACCACAGACCATTAGCGGGCTACCACAGACCATGAGGGGGCTACCATAGACCATGAGCGGGCTACCACAGATCATACAGAGGTCTATGGATATTTGATCTATGTGCATACCTCATGTACATTTCTATCTGCAACATTTTGTCAATATGTGTATTGCCTGTGCTTTCTTTTTGTGATTTAGATTTTTGACATTTTTTGACACATTATTTTATTCTATTTATTCTATTAACTTGAGTGGAAAACTCAATATGTTTGTTTGTATGTTTGTTTCTCTCAGATGACCCGGTGATGCATCTGGCCTCCTGCGGTCAAGACAGTCTTGTGAAGATCTGGACCGTCTTCTGGACCAGCGCTGGAGGTAAAGATGCTGCGTCACACATGTTAACAGAACCTCTCTCTGTCCTGGAGAACAGAATACACACTGTACAACCCGGACACACATCTAACACTGGACCTGAGTGTGTGTTGTATTATCATTCATTATAACACAACACACACTGTACAACCCGGACACATCTACTAACACTGGCAGGGCTTGAATCTGGACCCGAGTTGTGTTGTCATTATAATTATTTTATAATTAGGGCTGTCAAAGATAACGCATTAACGCATGAGGTTAATCTCAAGACTTTAACGCACAGTATTTTTTTTAACTCAAATGAATCATCCTCAGTGTTTCCAGCGCGCATGTTGACCTGGGGATTAACTGAGAGGCAGGCCCGTTAAACTAACAGGATGACTGAGGAGATGCACCAAGGAGCGCTGGGCGGAACGTTGCACTTTAACACATCGCGCTCACAATATGATTCCGGCAGCAAAGAAACTTCCTTTTGAGCATATGCCCTGTATAGTGCACATTACACAGAGGGCCGTTGCTGTCTCCCTCCATGACTTGATGGTGCTTTAGCAAAGTGCCGTAAAATAGTTGGACATTTCAAACACTCAGATTCAATATTTTTGATCTATTGACCGCACTAATTATAATACAACACAACTCATTTTATAATTGTTTTACTCATCTAATTGGATGTGGGCCGTAGCAACACTGTTTTATTCCGTCAACGGCAAGCCTTTTACGTAAAGGTAACATATTCCAGATTCTGGATTTAAATGTTCTACTAATGTATTTCCCCCAGGACATTAACTCCCATATGTTCTGTCGATCTTGAACTGTCCAGTGACGTGTGGAGCCTGAATATGTAGAGGCTCTCTCAGTCTCTTTGTGTACTTTGTGTAAACAGAAAGAAGAAACTAAACAGTTAGACTCAACACAAGCTGTTTTACTAATATAAACATAACAGGAACCCTTCCATGTAGAGACTCGGTGTCTGTGTGAAAATAACTGTCTGTCTCTCTCTGTCTGTGTCTGTCTTCTCTTTCTATGTCTCTTTGTGTCTCTCTCTGTGTCTCTTTGTGTCTCTCTCTGTTTCTGTTGTCTGTGTCTCTATCTATCTCTCAATCTGTGTGTGTGTGTGTGAGATTCTCTCTTTGTATTTCTATGTCTCTCACTCTGTCTCTCCCTCTCTGGCCATCTGTCTGTCTCTGTGTGTCTGTGTGTCTGTCTGTGTGTCTGTCTGTCTGTCTGTCTGTCTGTCTGTCTGTCTGTGCTAGGCTGGAAGCTTAAGCTTCTCCACACACTAAGGGGTCAGTCGGCCCCTGTGCTGTCCTGTTCCTACTCCTCTGATGGACGGCTGCTGGCTTCTGGGTCAGTCAAAGTGGTTTTATTTGTCAAATATCAAAATAAGGCTAAGATCGACGACCACGTATTTAATATCATTTATTTGTGATGTAGTAGTAGAATCTGTGACTCGCGTCCCAAAGTCTACAGTCTAACTATATCTGGATTCATCTGAATGTCAAAGTCAAAAGTATCTAGGGTTGTTTAGTTGTTTAATGGACGTATCTAATTGAGCAAAAAAGGCGTATGTGTTTCTGTTTTTCGAAGATAGAGCCATTCGCACCGCTTAAAATAAGAAAAAATATGCTTTATTTGCTTGTTAATTTCTTAGCTCTGTGGATAAAACAGTCACCATCTATGATGCTGTAAGTATATCCTCAACTGTATTGATGAACTGGATACAGTTATTGACTTTACATTCCTGTTGTAACTGTACTGACACTTTATGTGTTTTCAGAACACCGCCGTGTTGCTGTACACACTGAACCAACACCAGAGGTAAACATCTCTCCTCCAGGAGTTGAAGAGCCCTGTTGCATGTGGTGCACCTGTCAATCAAGTATACTGTGTGTAGTATTATAAAATAACAATAATAATGTCATCAGGGTGTGATATTTTATACTGTGTCTGTAATAATAATAACAATGATGATGATAATATTATAATCAGGGTGTGATATAGTATATTATATTATATTTTGTATGATGTGTATGTAATGTAATAGTAGTATTAATAATAATTTAATATTTATGTTCCAGGTATGTGACGGCGTGCGCCTTCTCCCCGACTGAAGCTGTCATGGCGACCGGGTCCATGGACAAGACGGTGAACATCTGGAGGATACAGGACACGGGACACAGCTGCCTTGGTTAGGGAACAACCACCACATTCATCACAGTCATCACACCAGCAATAAGAACAATATATCATTATCCTTTGATTCCTACCTTTCATACAAAAACAATGCAGGTCAAA
>CM051000.1:17285437-17387937 GCA_027704905.1 Muraenolepis orangiensis | reverse complement strand
CTTAAACATGCACAAAACATGTCTCAAACATGCACAAAACATGTCTCAAACATGCATAAAACATGTCAGAAATATGTTTAGGACACTGTTCTCCAAAGGTACTGAAATCATCAAGGGGCTGCTATGTTTGCTCAAGGATGCTCACGGGTAGACTGATGACACGGGGGATCGAACCCGGGACCTTTTGGCTGAGAGTCAGACACCACTGTCCTCCCTTCAAAGCAGATAGCTCTACAGTGTCCACAAAGTTAGACCAGCTCACTATCTAGCTGAACCTACACGATCCCAAGGTTAGAATCAGCCTTTTCAAAAGTGGAAGTAGGTCATTCAAATTAAATGAATAAAATGAGTGTACATTATTATTGTTGTTATTATAAGAATTATTATTATTTTTATTACATGAAGGCATATAACTGCAACTGTGAATGTATTATTATGTTAAGTCGTTGAGCTGTGTATCCGTCAATCATAGGATATAGTCCTAATGTTAAAAATATCATACATATAATGTCATAAACCAATAAACGTGTAATCTGTGCACTGCGCTTCGTGTTTTGTGGACACAATCAGTTCAGTAAATAAATGGTAATTTAACCAAGAACCGGATTGGGGGTTCAAAATCTGTTATTTCCTGTGTAATTCTGATTATGTTGTTCTGTTCTGTGCAGATCTGTTTATTGGGAACGAATACAAATCATATTATGGGAGATCAATTAACCGTGATGAAGGGAATGTTTATTTTTTACTTGTAATGTATCGTTTAATCCGAATGAATAGTAGGTCAGATGTGATCCGATAGGCTCCAGGCTCATCTGGCTCCAGATGTGAGCAGCAGAACAACATCCGTGTGGGAGTATGGTGGGAGGCTTGTTGAGTAACATGGGGCTTGACCGAGCCAAGAGCCCCACTCCTCCACAAAGACAGCGCTCAGATAACACACACAACATACATGACACTTGTTATTCCGTTACTATTCAAATATACAGAGATACACATAGATATAATACAACGATGGAAGCGATGGAGCCCCAGCTCACTGAAGCCGACGCACTCCCAGGTTTGTTGACTTAATTGAATTCGCTCCAAACTTTCTCCCGTCCATTTCTAACTTTGTGGCATCTGGTGGGTTGCACTTGGTTGAACTTTTAAGATACCGTCGTGTGTTTGTTTGTTTGTTTATTTGTTTTTCTGTTTGTTCACCAATAGATAGATGATACAGTTAGTATACGCACTACGATGCAAAAACGGTGGTTCATATTGTAGTTGTCTTGTGTAGCTCTGTGTTTTAGTTCAGCTTCATACACCTACACATTCATCGACACTATCTGTAGTCAACATATAGTGCTTCATGTTTTGGTGCAAAAACGCTTCTCTCAGTTGAGATGACGGTGATGTGATGTTGGTCCCGTTTGGGCTTTTGAGTAAATTACCACAGACAAATGCAATTGTGTTTAAAGTGTCCTACTGGCTTCACACAGCTGGACAAGTTGTGTTTAAAGTGTCCTACTGGCTTCACACAGCTGGACAAGTTGTGTTTAAGGGGGAAGTACGCAGCCTCTCTTATTGTTGACGTCAGAGACCAGAAATGGGGGTTTCATTCGTGTGAATAACAAGTGTCACGTGGGTCTTGCGTCTCTACTGTCATCTCTGAGATACGTGTTAAACATGCGTTAAACATGTGTTACAATTTTCTAACATGTCTTTAACATGGTAACATAAAAATGTTTGTTAACAGCCCACTGACGTCAGTGTGATTGGGTATTTTTTGTTTTTCTTAACAACCAAATATGTAGCCTGTTGTGTTCAAAACGATATTCTATATCAGTTGTCTTTATCCCCGTCGTGCGCCCATAGGGCTGTGCGCACTACAGCAGCCGGATTACATTCAACGCAGAAGCGGTATTTAAGGATCAATCGATATTTATTAAGCCAATGATTATCCTGATACAAAGTTTGCTCAATACTGAATTAATCAAAGCAAAAAAACTCCGGAGTTGAGATCTCTTGTTTCGCACCCCGCTGTCCCACGGAATAGGGCCAGCCTCACGGTGGTCTACCAAAGCATCTGCCCCTCCTAAATCTCGCACAATGTTATATTCGACAATATTTTCGACAATATTTCTTCCATTTCTGCCGAACCGGTTTCTTCTTGATTTTTCTGGTACACAGGAGCAGGGTCTCTCCACTCATTCTCCGACCTGGGGCTCAGGGTGCGATGGTCTCGAGCCCTGGGTGCTGCTGCCGTTGCTCAAACACATCCTTTCATAATTCATATTGGTACATCTGACTCATGCTGTCTCACATGACTTGACCTTATGCAGTTCTCCAGTCATCCTCTCAATAGTTCTCCACATCTGATTCTGATTCTGGTTCTGGTTATTACAATTCATCGCATATTCAGTTCATCATCTGGTATATTTTCAACTGTTAATACAAATGTTTGGTTTATTTTATTTTACCTCAACACTGTCTATCTCATTATGACGTGAATCTATCCATCCGTCCATCGTCTACCGCTTATCCGTTATCGGATAGCGGATTGTGTATATTATATGTATGTAATGTGTATGATTGAAAATGGTAAATGGACTGCCTTTTATCTAGTCGTGCCTCCCATTCACCCATTCACCCATTCACCCATTCACCCACCAATGGCGGAGTCAGCCATGCATGGCAACAGCCAGCATGTCAGAAGCAGTTGTGGTTAGGGTGTCTTGCTCAGGGACACCTCCACACATTTGCTAGGAGGAGCTGGGGGATGGAACCAGGTTGTGAGGCGACCGCTCTACCTCTTGAGCTACGGCCGCCCATGATGTAATGTGTATGTGTAACGGACGCCGGTGGTGCTGTGCAGTGGTAAACCTCACTCCCGACGCCTAAAAGAAGTTCTAGCGATGGAGCTAGAGCCCATGGTTTGTTTGTTCTCACGTTAGAGCGCCGCCTCTCATGCCAGAGGTCGTGAGTTCGAGTCCAGTGCGGGACACTATATACACTCACAATGTAATGTATATGATTATATGATTGTAATGTGTGTAATATAATGTGTATGATGATTATACAGTATGTATGTCATAGGAGCCCAGTAATAGGACTGTAGTAGGCTACTGAGGTGTCTAACCCAGGAGTGACCTGGTTGACGTGCTTTGTTTTAGCTTGTTACCCTACGCTTACTTTTGCTGTGTTGTGTTCTTACCCTGACCCTATTCGTTGCAGAATAACAAATATATTTATTTATACGTCCATATTCCAAGTGTCCAAGTATATCCAAAACAGTTGCAGTATGACAGACAAACATTTACCACCGCCATGTGTATGATGTAATATATATGATTATATGATTGTAATGTGTATGATGTAATATATATGATTATATGATTGTAATGTGTATGATGTAATGTGTTTGACTGTGACGGTTCATAATGAACGGTTCTGTCGACCGGTACGATCCTGTAGAAAGTTTGGTCCTCCAGAGCAGTGTGGCGGTGGGAGGGGCCAAACCTCTTCATCGTTTCATTAAGGGACAGCCCAAGATCGTCGGTGTAAGACTCACACACACGCACGCACGCGCGCGCGCACACACACACACACACACACACACACACACACACACACACACACACACACACACACACACACACACACACACACACACACACACACACACACACACACACACACACACACACACATATATAAACCCACTCACAGACACACGCACACACTCACTCACACAGGCACGCACACAGACACCCCTCCCCCCCCACACACACACAGCCATAAACACACACATACACAAACTCACTCACACATGCTCACACACACACCTATATATATATATTCAAACACACACATATTAACACACACACAGTCACACATACACATGAAACTAGACTAAACTTCATTGAGACTTGTGATCTGTGTGATCCTTCAGATTGTGCTGCTGTTCCTGGGCTCCTCCTTCTTCATCATGTCCATCCCTCTGATGAACGTCGTCACAATCTACGACACAGAGTTCCTGGAGCCGGGCTTATGGCTCGGTCCAATGGTTCGTAGTCCTCTGAGGAAGGAGATGAATTGGGACAGAAATGTGGAATGCATTTTAGTTATTCCCTGAACCAATCAGGGAAGAGATGCCCTGATTGGTCCCAAATGATCTTGGAGCGGCCTAAAATCCAAAGCGGTAGAATTCATAATTGATAAAGTGCTGCTCCTACATGAATACTCACTAGTAAGTCATTGATAATCAGTTATCAATTACAAGAAAATGTTCAGAAGATTAACTATTTACATAATAATGACATGTCATGTTTAAATACTCAGTAAGGTGTAGATAGTCATCAGTTAGATGACTGATCACACAAAATATACAAACATATGTAACTTATACTTTAACTACCTGAACTAATCACTAATCATGAATTGCAGCATCATTATTTATATATATATATTTTTTTCGTTTGTAAATCATTAACACATGATCTTATAAACCATTATCTAATTTTCATGAATAATTGTAACTGATTAGGAATTACTTACTTACTTACTTACTTACTTATGATTATTAATGTATGAGTAAAGCTTTTTTGGAATTCACTATTTACTACTGCTTAATTAATGCCCAAAAGTTGCAGTTATTCTAAAGTGCTACCAAATGTTCTGTACAGATATTCTTACAACTCATTCAATTAATACATTTTAAGTCTGACCTACAGCACCTTTAAGTAAACATATTTGATGTTTGGCTTGTTACTGTGTAGGTAGTAATAGTAATAGTAGTTTGACTTGAACTTGGTTTAGCGTGGTTGTCTCCTATCTAATAAGGTAACCATGCGGCATCACGGTGACTAAACATATTGTTGTTCACAGTTCATCGTGTGTGGAATTCTGTACATCTTGACCGAGTACAACCCGACCAAAAAAACAGTAAGTTCCGCAGTACAATTATTTATATTTGTTTCCCAGTATTTTCAAGATTATTTATTTATTTTTATTATTATTATTATTTTTTTCTAGTGCATATGCGTACCGCAATCACAAGACTCTATATGTTATCTCTGTTTTTGTATTTAATGGAACTGAGCGATTCATTTTGTAAGCTATGTGGTTGTAAACAAACACTTACAAAGACCCCCTTCTTCTTCTTCTTCTTCTTCTTCTTCTTCTTCTTCTTCTTCTTCTTCTTCTTCTTCTTCTTCTTCTTCTTCTTCTTCTTCTTCTTCTTCTTCTTCTTTCCTGGTGCATGCTGGGATTTTCGGAGGGTGAAAGAGAGAGAGGAGCGAGACGTTTTCTCGTTATATTTACCGTTTATTTTTTGTGTAATGGGTTTAATTTAATATAGTTTATAGGTGGTAGTTTGTTTTGCGTGACTTTTCGTGCTTTTGGGTGGTGTGTGGGGTGTTGTGTGGGCTTCTCCTGCCGGCGTCTCGCCGGCCGGCGTCTGACGGCGCCATGGTAAATGGAGACTTTGCCAAGCTCACGCGGAAGCATGGCATTAAGATCTCCGCCGGCTTCGCGTGCACTGTGGAGGAGATCGGGCTGGCCGTGGGGGAGAAGGTCGGACACGGAAGTATTAAGTCCTTGGCGCGGATGAACAGCGCGGTGGTGATCTTTCTGGATCAGGTGGAGAAGGTGAACTGCGTCATCGAGACGGGCATCACGGTGAGAGAGATGTTTGTACAGGTGCAGCCGCTGATGCTGCCCGCAACTAAAGTTATACTTTCAAATGTCCCCCCCTTCATAACTGATGAGTTCCTCAGTAGAGAACTGTCCAGGCATGGGAAACTTGTTTCCCCAATGAAAAAGATGCTGTCTGGATGTAAGTCTCAGTTGCTGAAACACGTAGTGTCTCACCGTAGACAGGTGTATATGATTCTGAACAATCGGAATGCGGAGCTTAACCTCCGTTTTTACGTTAAGGTGGATGATTATGACTACGTGATTTTTGCAACATCATCGGTTATGAAGTGTTTTGGTTGCGGGGAAGAGGGGCACACCGTGAGTGCCTGTCCGAAGCGCGGGGACCCGGCTCCGCCTGGTCCGGATGACGCGCCGCCGGCGGGGCCGTCTAACGCGCCGCCGGCTGGGCCGTCCAACGCGGCGCCGGCTGGGCCGTCTAATGAGCCAGCGGCGGGGTCGTCCGCCGCTGCGCCAGGCCCACCCGCGGCGGTTGCGCCGAAACCGCCCGTGGCTGCGCCGGGGCGGACTGCCGCGCCAGCGGCTGATGCGCCGGTTGCAATGGAGCGGCAGGTGGCTGCTGCTGAGGGAGGGGTGTCTCCCACGGTGGCGGCCGCTAACGCGGCCGCTGCGGTGGGGGGGGGCCCCCCTCCGGAGGCGGCCGCTGCTGCTGACGGCAGCGCTGCTCCTGAGCAGTCGGCGGTGGCGCGCGGTGTGACGTCTCGGACGCGGAGCGGGCGCGGACGAGGGCGAGGTATACAGCGCGTTTCTGGTGATGTGTCCGGCTTGGGGGACTGTGGTGTTGCACAGGGTGAGGGTGTAGGTGGTTACGTTCAGGAGGATGAGGTGGTGGTTTTATGTGAAGCAGAAGAAAAGGGGGATGGGGGAAAAAAAGATAAAAAAACAAAAAAAAAAGGGTGAAAAAACCCCTGAGATAAGCAATGAACCACAAGGTGATTTGGCAAAAGAAAGTGTAGAGACAGGTGAAGTCAATAAAACACAGGAGGAAGATATGGAGAGTGAAACATATATGGGAAAAACAGGAGAGGAGCAGAAAACATGGGGGGAGCAGGTGGAGGTTGCTGAGATGGAGGAAGAGGAGGTGGCAACAGAAATGCTAAATAAAAAAAAGACTGCTACTAAACGCAGGAATAATAAAAGAAATGCATCAACCGTTGCAAAGAGCAGTAAAGTGGAGAGTGAGGGAAAGGAAGGAAGAGAGCAAGGACAGGCGGAGGAGAGCTGGGATGATTGTATGTCTGACAGCAGCGATGTGTCAGGTGTTTTGAGCAGTAGCCAACAAAAAAAAATGTACACGGCTGAGATGATAAAAAATTACCTGGTGCAGACAAAAAACCAACATAACGTGATAATAGAGGAATATTTCCCAGATTTGGCCATTTTTTGTGCCTCAGCAAGGTTCCATATGAACCGAAGGGAGCAGTCTGTCTTGGATGAGTTGGAAGTATATAGACTCAAAAGAATGGTGACTAAAATAAGGAAGCAAATGGGTAGCGGTGAGTTCAAAAAACTCAATGTGTGTGTTTAATTTATTTGTTTTTATTTTTGCTTTTAATATCTCACTCGCAATGGATACTTTTAGAGTGGGAAGTTTGAATGTAAACGGAGCCAGAGAGGAAAGAAAGAGGGCTCTAATATTTCAAACTGCAAAAATAAAACATGTCGATGTTCTCTTTTTACAAGAGACTCACAGTGATGTTTTTAATGAGACGGACTGGAAGAAGGAGTGGGAGGGGGAAGTCATTTTAAGCCACAACACCTCTCTCAGTGGGGGGGTGGGCTTCCTCCTCTCCAAGTCTTTTAAGCCTGTCTCACTGGAGGTCGAGCATTGTATCAATGGGAGGTTGCTTTTAATAAAAGCACGGTTTGACCTTTTTACAGTTGTTTTTATAAATGTGTATGCTCCAACAAACGGTACAGAGAGGAAGCTGTTTTTACTCAAAGTGAATGATGTTTTAAACGGTTGTGCCACGGAGGATTTTTTATTCTTGGGCGGGGATTTTAATTGTACAGAAAATGCATCTTTAGATCGCAACCATGCAGAGCCGCATCCAGCATCCCAGCATGCTCTGAGGCAGCTGGTCCACTCCCACGGCCTGGTGGATGTATGGAGAAGGATGCACGCAGACAACAGGCAGTACACCTGGTCCCACATCAGGGAGAATAGAATATCATCAGCTAGGTTGGATCGTTTTTATTGTTTTAAGCATCATTTTAACACTTTTAAATTGTGCAGTATATCACCTGCTGGTTTTACGGATCATTCTTTGCTTTTATGTGATGTTTTTATTAGAAATGTTTTACCCAGAAGTGCATATTGGCATTTTAACTCGGTTTTAACATTTGATAAACATTTTAAAGAGGCCCTATTTTATTTCTGGAGTGTTTTTAGGCAGAGGAAGGGAGAGTTTAGCAGTCTTAGGCAGTGGTGGGACCACGGTAAGACCGAGATAAGATTACTCTGCCAACAGCACACCCTCAATGTCACACAAGACATCATTAGATCTATGAAAGACCTGGAGAGTGATATAGTGGAACTTGAAACAATAAGTGAGACCACAGGAGATCGAGGATATATTGAAATCCTCAAAGAGAAAAAGATGGCTTTAGCCAACCTGCTGGATGTAAAAGTTCAGGGTGCACTAGTGAGGTCCCGGTTTTTAAACACAAATGAGATGGATGCTCCCACTAGCTTCTTCTTCGGCCTGGAAAAAAAGAATGGGCAGAGGCGAGTGATCCACTCGCTGCTGTCAGGCACGGGGCAGGAAATAACAGAGCCAAGCCAGATCAGGAGGCGAGCTGTGAGTTTTTATTCCACCCTCTATACAAGTGAGTATGAGGAGGGGGAAACTCTGTCCGAGGGGTTCTGCAATGGGCTACCTCAGGTCTCCGAGGAGGCCAACTCACAGCTCGAGGGGCCGTTAACGATCCAGGAGTTACAGACTGCCCTGCAAGGCATGCAGGGACGGCGGGCTCCTGGTATCGATGGCCTCTCCGTGGAGTTTTACAAAGCCTACTGGGACGTCTTGTCACATGATCTTTTAGACGTTTTTAATGAGAGTCTGGCCTCTGGCTCTATGCCAGTGTCCTGCAGGAGAGCGGTGATCACACTGCTCCCAAAAAAAGGAAACCTGCAGGACATCAAGAACTGGCGTCCTGTGTCTCTGCTGTGTGTGGATTACAAAATTCTGTCCAAGGCTTTGGCCACCAGGCTGGGGAAGGCTGTGGAGCAGGTCATCCACCGGGACCAGACCTACTGTGTGCCCGGCAGGTCCATGGTGGACAATGTCCACCTAATTCGAGATGTTTTGGAGGTCTCCAGCTCATTGGGCATTAATACTGGTCTGATTTCTCTAGATCAGGAAAAGGCTTTTGACCGCGTTGAGCACAGCTTCCTCTGGAAAGTAATGGAGAAGTTTGGGTTCAGCGCTGGTTTCATAGCCAAGATCAAGGTATTGTACAATAAGATTGAGAGTGTGCTGAAGTTCAACGGTGGGTTGTGTGCTCCTTTTAGAGTGTGTAGAGGGGTCCGGCAGGGGTGTGCTCTGTCTGGCATGCTCTATGCACTCTCCCTAGAACCCCTCCTCAGCAAAATACGCTCGAAACTGCAAGGGCTGTTTTTACCTGGTCTTAATGGAAACATGGTTTTATCAGTGTATGCAGATGATGTCGTTGTTTTCGTTAGGGACCAGAAGGATACAGACATTTTAGTTGACATCGTGAGGGATTTTAGTTCAGCATCGGCAGCGAGGGTGAATTGGAAGAAAAGTGAGGCCCTCGCTGTCGGTGAGTGGAGTGGCGGTCTCCCAGTTCTTCCCCAGAGCATGGTCTGGAAAAAAGATGGTTTTAAGTACCTGGGTGTGTTCTTGGGGAAGGAAATTGTAGTCCTGAAGAACTGGGAGGACGTCATAGAAAAGATAGAGGGAAAGCTTTCCAAGTGGAAATGGCTGCTCCCTCAGATGTCTTTTAAAGGTAGAGTGTTGGTTTTAAATAACCTTGTGGCATCCCAACTGTGGCACCGTCTTACCTGTGTGGACCCCCCCTCAGGGTTACTAGCCCAAGTACAAAAAAAATTGGTGGATTTTTTTTGGGAGGGTCTACACTGGGTGCCACAGGGGGTGCTGTTTTTATCTAGAGAGGAGGGGGGACAGGGCCTTATCCACCTGGCCAGCCGAATGGCCACTTTTAGGATGCAATTTTTACAGAGATATCTGACCGGCCCGGCTGATTTGGTGTGGAGAGAGGTGAGCAGCTGCATTCTCAGACGCGTGAGTAACCTGGGGCTGGATGCTGCTCTGTTTTTAACAGATTTAAACATCTTAAAGTTAAGTGGGCTACCTCCTTTTTATCAGGGCGTTTTTAAGTCTTGGGCCCTTTTTAACCATAAAAGGTGTCCAAAGACTGACTCTCTGTACTGGTTGTTGAGAGAGCCTCTGATCCACAAAGCCAGGTTGGACGTCAGCAGCAGCGAAACGCCCGGCCTGACGGTGGCGCTGTGCCGATCCAAAACCCTGTGCCTTCAGCAGCTGGTGGATGCAGTGGGGCCGGAGCTGAGCGATGCCCAGGCCCTGGGCTCTCTGCTGGGTCTGCACTCGGTCCGGGTGGCCCAGAGGATTCTTCAGCTCTGGAGCCAGATCCTCTGCCCTGAGGAAAAAAGACTGCTAAGGAGCTACGGACAGGGAAGAGCCAGGCCGGACCCAGCAGACCCTTTCCCGGAGATCTACCTGAGCCCAGGGCTCGGAGAACTGACCGGCCCCCTGCTCCAGGTCGCAAACTCTGTAAAGATGACAATACACAGAGCTGACAAGAGAACACTCTACATGAACATTGTAAAGACGACCAATAAGAATGTGCTGAAGGACAGGGCCTCCACTGTGTGGCGCACTAGACTGGGCGCAGGAAGTGGACCAGGCCCACAGTGGAGGATTTTATACAAACCTCCCATAAAAAAACGTACTGCCGACCTTCAGTGGAGAATTTTGCACGGTGCCATTGCCTGCAATTCCTTTATCTCCAATATTAATCCTGCTGTTTTTAACAAGTGTCCATTTTGTGGTTTTAGAGAGACTGTGTTCCATGTCTTTACAGAGTGCAAGAGACTCACGGGTTTCTTCTCTCTTTTAACATGGGTCTTTAGTCTTTTTGGTATAGTTTTTACCGAGAGTGTTTTTATCATGGGAGCTCCATGTAAAAAAACAAATAAAGAAAAGTGGCAGCTCCTGAACTACCTCTCTGGTGAAGCAAAAATGGCCATTTATTTAAGTAGGAAAAACAGAGTAGAAAATAGGAAAGGGGTAGAGGCAAAAGCGATCTGGCTGTGCAACATCAGAGCCAGACTCTGGTTGGAGCATCGTTTTTATAAACACGTTGGGGATCTGGATGCTTTTAAACAGCGGTGGTGTCACGGAGACATTGTGTGTTCTGTTGTGGATGAGGATTTGCACTTTGCACAAGTTTTTAAAACCTAGTTTTTAATGTACTATTTTGAGTGATTTGGTTTTTTTCTTTGTTTCTGTTTTTTTTGTTTTTTATTTTTGTTTTGTGTTTTTGCACAATGAAGCACTTTATTTGATCACAATTGATCTAGTGTAAATAAAGTGTTTTTGCAAAAGTCAAAAGTCTTCTTCTTCTTCTTCTTCTTCTTCTTCTTCTTCTTCTTCTTCTTCATCTTTGTCTCCATTTATCTATCATTACACTTACATATTTGCTGGACTTTCTGGACTCATCACAGTTACTGCACTGTACTGCACTGTATTCATGATGCTGCTGCACTACTGGCACTTTAAATGCCAGTAAATTTAAAGATGTAAAAAAAACAAAAAAACATCTACTTTCAAAACATGTACATATCATTTATGTCACTTTGTTGCACTTTTATTGTTCATTTTTATTGTATATATTATTTTTTTTTTCATCACCAAAAGTTATTTTGGTGATGTATACTGCAGGAGGGAATGGGGAGTAAGCATTCCAATGTACTTGTTACAAATGGCCAATAATAATATCTTGTATCTTGTATCTTGTATCTTTGTCTACAGGTGACCGCTAGCTTCGCGGTTGGCATCGTGGTGCTGCTGTGCGCCCTGTGGGTGGCCTTAAAAACCCTTATGCCTTACAGGCATCTATGGGGACTCTTTGTAAGTGGTGTTGTTCTAAAAACTACTATTTAATTTTCTATTTGTGTTTTCACTGTTATTGTCATGAATGTAATTGAGTCATTTATGCAAATCATATTTAAAGATTGGTGAATCTTTGGTATTTTATTTTTGGAGTTTTCCATGTTAAAAGGTGCTCTTGATAACGTTCGTAGCATTCCTAACATTCAGCCACCAGATGGCGGACTCCCCTCCGTCCAGTCTATTTAACTGGCTGCCAGTTTGCTGCAACAACCTGCATATTTCACGGTCAAGATTCATCACTTGACGTGACTGAGAGTTTCACTCATGAGTGAGACTGTGTGTGTGTGTGTGTGTGTGTGTGTGTGTGTGCGTAGGAAATGGTGTTGCACATGGTGTTCGAGGTCTCGGTCATCGTAGCGATTGTCATCTTCATCACCATGTCATTTCTGGCCGGTGCTTCACTACGCTCACATGGCCAGGTAACGCACACACACACACACACACACACACACACACACACACACACACACACACACACACACACACACACACACACACACACACACACACACACACACACACACACACAGCATCAACAATGACATCTCACTGTTGGTCTCATAAGAGGTGCTCTCTCTCTCTCTCTCTCTCTCTCTCCTCTCTCTCTCTCTCTCTCTCTCTCTCTCTCTCTCTCTCTCTCTCTCTCTCTCTCTCTCTCTCTCTCTCTCTCTCTCTCTCTGCATCTCTCATCTTTTCTCAGACCCAGATTGTGATGACGCAAAGCCAACTGTCAACCAACTGAATGAGAAGCGCGCACGCACGCACACACACACACACACACACACACACACACACACACCTGTATTCTGAGTAACTATCCATTGTCTACCGCTTATCTGGGTCGGGTCGCGGAGGTAGCAGCTTCAGCAGGGCTCTTCCCTGGCAACATGGACCAGGCGTTTCCAGGCCAGCGTGGAAATGTAGTCACCCCACCTGTACCTTGGTCTTCCCCGTGGTCTCTTCCCAGTTGGATGTTCCTGGAAAACCTTCCTGGCAACCAGGAAGCATCCTTACTAGATGCCCAAACCAGCTCAACTGGCTCCTTTCTACGCGAAGGAGCAGCAGCTCTACTCCGAGTCTCTCATGAGTGACTTAGCTTCTCACCTTATCCCTCAGGGAGATAACAGCCACCCTCCTGAGGAAACTCATTTTGGCCGCTTGTATTCGCAATTTTGTCCTTTGGGCCATTACCCATTGTTCATGACCATAGGTGAGGGTAGAACTTTGCCTTCTGGCTCAGCTCTCAATCTCACATTCCATCCTCCCCTCACGAACAAGACCCCGAGATACTTGAACTGCTTCACTTAGGGTAAGGACACATTCCCTACTAGAGACAATCGTAGACATGGATTGTCCAATCGTAGACAATCCACACACACACACAAACACACACACACACACACACACACACACACACACAAGCACACACACAGCTATTCTTACTAAACCATTGGTACTTGGTTTATTGGCCATATTGCGTTTGTAATATAAACATATGCACATAACATGCTGTTTCTCCAACATTAACAAACATCACCCACTAACAGCACAGCAGTTTCAAATATGATCTATATTTTTGTATAATAACGCAGAACTAATTTTTTATTCTAATGCCTTGCTTTAAAATAATAAATACAACTGGTCAACTGGTCAATTGCGTGACTGATCCTTGGCATGTGTGTGCGAGTTTGGTTCCTATGGTATATTTCTTATAATATTCCTATATATCAGTGGCGAAGCGTGTCTGTCCCAACTGGACCTTCTGTAGACAACTTTTCAGCCCGCGACCCCCAAAATAACAGACCCCCCCCCCCCCCCCCACTATCACCGTCCGACGGGGGTGCGGGGGGGGGGTAATCGCGATCGCGGACATCGTGAAGTCCAAGGGGGGGGGGGGGTTAATAGATGATACTGTCCTGAATCTGTGGGAATCAGAATTCCTTTATTTGTCACTCACGTTATTATTAACAATAATAATAATACCGTAATACAAATGATAAAAAATAATAATAAAACAATTTAAAACAAATAAACCTCATGGGTCACATCAAGAGGATTCTGAAATCATCTCATTTAGGCAGATACGATTGTCGCAGCCAATTTCCAAGTGTACCATAGTTGGTAAAGCAGTGTCCATGTAGTGAAGTAACAGCCCATCATCTTCGCCTTCGCCATTTTGACGTAAAATCCTACGTAGAAACAACGTAGCACTACGCTAGATCCCCTCTCGCTCCAGCCAGTATACCTTCTAGCTCCCTATTGAGCTGTCGGGAAATCTGAAAGAATACGCCCATTGGCTACAAATCACTATATGATTGGTTGATCAAATTGTAAATCCAAACGTACGCTCTCATTCAGTCTAAGGGCCAAAGTCAGCGGGAATACTTTGGTTGAAGGATATTCTTCCCAGCAACCCAGAAAAAGATCTGATTGGTTGCAACACAAAACCACTCAAATGCGTAGTGCATGGACCGAGAAAGACGAACAAATCAACGTAACACTGTAATATAACAGATAACAACACAGATACGATTCTCATTTATTCATTTTATTTAAATTTGATTAAATTGTATTAAAATGTATTACATTTTATTAATACAATTAATTCGATATTTTTTGTTTCATCTGAGAGTTCCAGGGTCTTCTCTGAATACCTTGAAGGCCCTGACGCTTCACCACTGCTATATATCAATCATACTGTCTTGTAATCTCGGAGAAACATTGCTTTCCTCTATATGTGCACGCCAAGATACATTAGAATGGGAATCAAACCAGTCAGGGATCTCACAGCGAAAGTCACTGCCATTCAAGTGTGGAGTGGTGACATTCGACTTTCTATTCCAAATTAATTAAGAGACCGCGAGTGACGTTTCTACCAGTAGCCAGCAGGAGGAGACAAAGGGAGCATATAGCAGAGAGAGAGAGAGAGAGAGAGAGACAGAGACAGAGAGAGAGAGAGAGAGAGAGAGAGAGAGAGAGAGAGAGAGAGAGAGAGAGGTAGGATGGAAAGAAAGACACAATTGTCACAAAACTTACATTACAACTTATGTGTGTGTGTACATGTGTGTGTTTGTGGTGGATATATTAATGGATAAATGTGTGTCCGTTAATGCATGAATGGTAATGTTATTCATCTTTATTGTTAGTGGTGTGTGTGTGTGTGTGTGTTTTGTTCTGTGGTATGATTGTGTGTGTTGTGCTATAGGGTGTGTTGTACTGTATGTTGTGTTGTGTGTGTCGGTCAAACATGACCAGTGAGTCAGCTGATGAACAAGCCATAGAACAGCCTCCTTATCATGACCTGTTAACATGCAACTGGTATAGCGTCAACACTGCCAGGGGTAGGGATTTGATTCCCTGTCTAAATCAACTGGTAGCAAGGCATCAAAACTGCCAGGGTTAGGGGTTTAATTCCCTGTCTAGATCAACTGGTAGAGCAAGGCATCAAAACTGCCAGGGTTAGGGGTTTAATTCTCACTGCCAATGCCTTGCTGCACACTTTGGATAACAGCGTCCAGCATATACTGTAGTGTGTCTGCCCAACCAGCTAGCCCTGCCCCCACAGACCCCACAGGATCTCCGCGTCACTGCGCGCAAGCGGCCAATGAAAATGGATCAAGCAATTAAATGTAGCCTATCAAGGGTCCTAAATACGATCTGTGGGAGCGCATTTTATTGCGCCCGAACAAAGAAACCAGTCACGCATGCGCGACTCAAATTGAGTGGCGCATGCGTGAGCAAATTGAGTGGCGCATGCGTGAATGCGTGAGCAAAGAAAACCAGTCACGCATGCGCCATTCAATTGTAGCCTAGTTTAACCTTATTTGTAAAGCCTGTACTGCTCTGCTCTCAGTTCGCGTCTTGCTGTCTGGGGAGAGGTTCGTTTTTGTTGTCCCGGTTATAGTTTTACATTTATTTGTATTGTAGACGATGTAAACGTAAAGTAAAGGGGATAAGAAATGTTGGTCTTGCTGTATAAACATGCAGCTTGTGTCATTTGTATGTAAACTGTATATCGTATAGTAGTGTACATAGGACCCAGTACCTTTTTAATTTGTAAGCTTAACATTGTATTGCATTTATCTCAGGACTTGTATCAGGTCTATTTTATTATCTTCTATTTTGTTCTAATTACTTTTGCACACTCGAATGTAAGACCATATTTAGGTATTATTTTTGATTGGCACACTGGGTAGTCTTTCTAATATAAGACCATATTTTTTTCTTATGTTTATTTTCTACTAGGTATTACTGTGTTCATAATTGCTAATTGAAGCACCATATAAATGTTCTTTCACCATAAGTTTCAAGTTTGTTTATTATTTGTCACAACAAAATACAGAATACTTTATGATGAAATGCTTGTTTCTGTATGAGCCCCTGAGATTGTGCTACATACAGTAAAAATAAAGTAAGTACAAAAAGAAATTAAGCAGTAAGTAAAGGAATGTTCAGTCAATATACATATATACAATACAGAGTAGAATGAGTAACAGTGAGGTTTATATTTATATTATGTATAGTTTTTTATTTTTATTTATTTAATTCGCCCTCTCGGTCGTTTACATGGAGAAATGGCGCCACCGTCTGGGAAAATGCGGTATTGCACAGCAGATATGATTTAAAAATATATATATATTTTTTTACCCTGCGCCCCTCCTACTTCGGATGTCACCGGCCGCCACTGGGGCACAGCTGACTTCTTGCTGACCTGCAAAAAGGAACGGATTAGATTCCAATTCCAATGTAACCTGTAGCATACTCGTACTGGTTATGGCGAATAAAACGTTCTATTATTCTAATTTCTAACCTGTCTCGAAGCGCGAGGCACGACTAGCTGGCTCGGAGTGGGCTGTAACGGGGCTGCTGGGCTGTCTGCCTGGACTCGGAGCTGACGGCCGGGGGGGGGTTGCTAGCGGTCTATCTGCAGTAACGTTAGATTCTACGTCTACCTTTGCTGCCTGCCAGAACAATGACGTTATTTTAGGTAGTTCTGCCCTCTCCTGTTCGGCTTTCGCTCTCATTTTGCTTTTCTGAGCACCGCTTGGGTAGTGGTGCTTCATTTTTCATGTTTACTGGCAACGCAACTAATGAACGTTATTTATATAAGCAATGCTTCCCGCTTTGTTTTGAACGCTGCCCAGCCTGCCAATGAACATTAGTTATCAGCCGGCTAGCCCTATCGCAGGTGAGCAAATAATTATTAGAATGATACACTGTTGTACAGTGTACACATGACGGGGTGCCTAGCAACATAGCAGGGGGGGGGGGGGGGGGCCCGCCCTCTGCACCCTGTTCCCGTTACGAAATCTAAGAGGATAGCCTACAGTGGGGGTGGGGCCTCCTAAGCTCCGGGGCTCCCCCGCACCGCGGGGGGTGCGGGGGCCTCCGCTACGCCACTGCTGGGAACACAGACCAGCAGTCATTCTGAAAAACCAACCAGCGGTTCACTATTAGCTCACCGGACCGCGGACCACAGACCGTGACGCATGGACGGCAGACGCTGTCGAGCGTGACCGGCTGTCGCTGTGCTCGGGGCGACTGTCGGAAAATACGGACTGCTTCTGCTGGAGTAGTTTCCCTGTCAACAAGCCGTCCAGCTACTGTATCAGTCGAGATCACAAACACTTTGGACACAGACGGAGGTGTGGAACACAGAATATAAATGCGTTTGTTAATCAAACATGAACGGAACAATAAAGAATATAATTACAATAACACCAGCACAGCGGCAGCTACACAGAGAACCAATCAGCTTTCAGAATCACCAGCTTTCAGAACCCAATCGCTGGGTAACTTTATAGGTTTTTCTAATGGTTTATTTCTGTCTTTATTTTAAATTTTGGTGCGCCAAAGTGCACCCAATACCGCTCCCGCTGCACCTATTATCCTGTCAATCTCACACTCCATCCTCCCCTCACTCGAGAACAAGACCCCGAGATACTTGAACTCCTTCACTTGGGATAAGGACTCCCTCCCTACTTGGAGTAGACAGTCCACCGGTTTCCTGCTAAGAACCATGGCCTCAGATTTGGAGGTGCTGATCCTCATCCCAGCCGCTTCACATTCCGCTGCAAACCGATCCAGTGAGTGCTGAAGGTCACATACTGATGAAGCAAACAGGACCACATCATCTGCAAACAGCAGCGATTCATTCCTGAGCCCACCATTCTGAAACCCCTCCCTTCCATGTCGAATGAATCCTGTCCATGAAAATCACAAACAGGATGGGTGACAAAGCGCAGCCCTGGCGGAGGCCAACACCCACTGAGAACAGGCCTGACTTACTACCGAGAATCCGGACACAGCTGTTGCTTTGGGAGTAGAGAGATTGGATGGCCCTCAACAGTGACCCCCACACCCCATACTCCCGCAGCACCCCCCCACAGTATTTCCCGAGGGACCCGATCATATGCCTTCTCCAAATCCACAAAACACATGTAGACCGGATGGGCATACTCCCAAGCCCCCTCCAGGATCCTTGCAAGAGTGAAAAGCTGGTCCGTTGTTCCACGACCAGGGCGGAATCCGCATTGTTCCTCTTCAATCTGAGGTTCGACTATCGGCCGAACCCTCCTTTCCAGCACCTTGGAGTACACTTTCCCAGGGAGGCTGAGTAATGTGATACCCCTGTAATTGGCACACACCCTCTGGTCACCCTTTTTGAACAGGGGTACCACCACCCCCGTTTGCCACTCCTCAGGCACTGTCCCAGACTTCCACGCAATGTTGAAAAGACGTGTCATCCATGACAGCCCTCAACACCCAGAGCCTTTAGCATTTCTGGACGGATCTCATCAACCCCTGGGGCTTTGCCACTGCGGAGATGTTTGACTACCACAGTGACTTCCTCCAGGGAGATTGATGTTTGTCGTCCTTCATCCTCCAGCTCTGTCTCTACCATTGAGGGTGTAGTTGGGTTAAGAAGTTCCTCAAAGTGTTCTTTCCACCGCCCGATCACCTCCTCAGTTGAGGTCAGCAATGTCCCACCCTTACTGTACACAGCTTGGACGGATCCAATCAGGAGAATATCAATTAATAAAGTTAAATAAATAAATAAAATAAATAAAAGGTTTGTTAATCAAACATGAACGGAACAATGAAGAATATTATTACAATAACACATTCGTCGTTATTTTGAGATGTTTACCAGCACAGCGACGGCAACACAGAGAACCAATCAGCTTTCAGAACCACCAGCTTTCAGAACCCAATCGCTGGGTAACTTTATTGGTTTTTATAATGGTTTATTTCTGTCTTTATTTTACATTTTTAGATTAGTATTATTAGAGCCATTTGAAATGTTTTATGTAATGTTATATTACAACATTTGACATTTGAAGTGTTTAAAGTGTGCTATTTTGACCTATTGCAGTCCTCTCTCGTGAACCAGTTTGGAGTTGTCTAGCTCTGGAAAGTACATCTAAATAACCATCCAAAATGCATTTTCGTCTGTCAAGAGACGTGATAACAATAATCTTGATTATTTTGTTCTCTTCTCTCATTAATTTGATTGATCCGCTTACTGAGTGAGCAGCTGTTTGTGTGAGCAGCTGTTCACACAAGTGTTCTGCTCACTTATTGGGGCCAGGGGGAGCAGGTTGTGTGAGAACGGGAGTGAGAGAGTCACGTGAGAGTTAGAACGGGAGTTGGAGGAGAGGGGGGTAAAAGACAGAAGAGAGAAGAGACCTGGTCAGGGTAGGTCGCTATGATGGCAATACGGGGTGGGAAACGCACTGGACACAATTCCAACTCATAGCCAGAGCTAACCTGTGGGACAGAACCGAGAGTGCAGTTCAACTGGCCACGGCTCTGGATGGAGAGACTAGGAGGGTACTGCTTGACCTCTCGGATGTGGAGATGAGCAACCCCCAATCCATAGCTCGGGCTATAGAGAGACAGTTTGGGGAACCAACATCACAAGCAGCTGCTTGTTGCTCGTTGACAGTTCAACGAGCGAGTGCGCCGGAGGGGAGAGAAGCTAGGGGTCTATGCAGCAGAGCTACGACATCTGGCCCGTAGAGCGTTTCCTGAGTTCAACGAGGAGCAGCGGTTTATCCTGGCTTAAGAGGCCTTCGTCAGTGGGCTGACCCCGCAACTGCAGGTCCGCCTCAGTAACCCGCTCTCCTGGGAGGAGGCCCTGGAGAGAGCACAGGAGGTTGAACTGATTTTTGAGGAAGGCTTGGAACCAAAGCCCCAACAGGCCTTACCTGGCAACACCAAGCCACCAGCTCTGCTCCGACAGACCCCTAGACTCCCAGTGACACACGGGAGCCGCATCTCACCAGACCCACAGTCCCAGACCTGTTGGAGTTGTGGCCAGCGAGGTCACATACAATATCATTGCCCTCTCTCCCTAGACCAGCATCGCTGGGAAACGAGGCAGGGACAGAATAGAGGGGAATACTTCTGTCCCAGCCACTGAACCTCTTCCCCCCTCCCCTGCTCGGAATAATTATTTAAAAGGACCAGACCCTGGGACACAACCACAGCCACCTCCTGGTTGTCGTCTTCTGGTGGAGGTAGAGGGGAACTTAATCCATGCTCTCGTGGATACGGGATCCTCAGTGACGCTCATAAGGCCAGACCTGTTGAAGGTAAGGCAGCAACTGTCCCAAACCAACCTCCCCCTCATCACCGTGACCGGCGACCGAGCAGCCATGCTGGGCTGCTGTCCCGTCACTATCCACGTGGGTGATTAGACTTTTAAGCAATCTGTGTGGGTGGCCGAGATCATTGAACCATGTCTGCTTGGCTTGGACTTTCTTAGGGCCACTGGTTGCGTGTTAGATCTCACACAGAACACAGTGTCTTTAATGGGTGGGTCTCCACACAGGTTAGGTAGTTATGGACAAACCCCTGAGTCTTTAGCTTCCTCTCAACTTCTGCATAGAGAGACAACCGGTGCCTCTCCACTACACCCAGGACTCTCCTACAGTGATGTCGTGAGGAGCAGCCCCTAATTCTGCCCTGCCTCCCCCACCAGTGGCCTCAGTGTCGGTGGAGCAACCGGCACCACCAAGGAACTGCCCTGGTCGACAACCCTGTCTGCCAAGACCCCCGACGACTAATACAGCCATGGTGTGTACCCCCAGACTCTCTGCGGAGGTAACTGTTAGGGCCGTACTGGAGCAGAATACCGAAGGACTGTCGGTGGAACAGCAGCAACGACTATGGGAAGTGCTGTTTGAGCACCGGGAAGCCTTTGCAACCTCTCCCACTGGTGTTGGCCGCACTCATATGGTCGAGCATGAGATTGACACCGGCACAGCTCACCCCATCCGGCAACGTCCTCGCCGTCTACCCGTACAGAGGCAAGCAGCAGCAGAACAATGTCTGGAGGAGATGCGAGCAGCGGGAGTCATAGAACCTTCAGACAGCCCATGGATGTCGCCAGTGGTGATGGTTCCGAAGAAGGGCGGCTCTTGGCGCTTTTGTGTGGACCTTCGCAGACTTAATGAGGTCACAGTCAAGGATTCCTACCCTTTGCCTCGAATCGACGAGTCCCTGGACAGGATTAAGGGCTCCGCCTGGTTCTCGGCCCTTGACCTAAGGAGTGGCTATTGGCAGGTGCCACTTTCTGCTGAGGCACGACCGAAAACAGCCTTTACAACGGGCTCTGGGCTATGGCAGTTCACCACCATGCCTTTCAGTCTATGTAATGCTCAGGCCACGTTCGAAAGGCTCATGGTGAAAGTGTTGGTCGGAGTCCCAGCAAAGAACTTACAGGTCTACCTGGATGATGTCCTTGTCCATGGATCGGACTTCGACACTGCTTTGGCATCACTTCGCCTGGTCGTCTCCAAAATACAGCAAACAGGGCTTAAGCTGCACCCGGAGAAGTGCAACCTGATGCGGAAGGAGCTCACCTTCCTGGGCCATCGAGTTAGTGGCAAAGGGGTTGCCACTAAAGATGGGGAAGTCGCCGCAGTCCGAGACTGGCCGATCCCCAAGAACCTGTCTGAGCTGCGGTCCTTCCTGGGGCTGGCCTCATATTATCGCCGTTTTGTCGCAGTGTTCTCCACAGTGGCCGCACCTCTGAACCGCCTGACGAACAAAAATGTTCGCTTTGAGTGGGGCCCAGACCAACAGCAGGCATTTGAGACACTCAAGGCCACCCTATGTCAGTCACCAATCCTCCCGACCCAGATGGAGAGTTTGTTCTCTGCACGGATGCAAGCAATGATGGCCTGGGGGCAGTCCTGGCCCAGATGACCCCGGACGGTGAACGGGTGATTGCTTACTACAGCAGGACATTCTCTAAACCCGAACGCAATTATTGCAGTCGTGGAGGCAGTGAACCACTTCAAACACTACCTCTGTGGTCTCAAATTCTTCATCCGGACAGACCATGCATCTCACAAGTGGTTGCTGTCCTTCAAAGAACCAGAAGGACAGGCGTCCTTGTGGGCCAGACTGTGCTCACTGCAGCCGCACTGAGATGAGAGACTCAGAGGCTGTGAAGGAGCAGGGGGCAAGATGTATGGCCCTGCGTTTGGATGACCCAGCTGATTGGGCCAAGGAACAGAGAGAGGACCCAGATCTGAGCACAGTGTTGGGATGGTTGGAGGGAGGCCAACGGCCTGAATGGCCCGAAGTGGCTTCTGCCAATCCTTTGATCAAGGGGTTGTGGTCCCAGTGGGAGAGCTTGGCCCTCGGGCTTGGATGAAATTCTCTGGAGACGGTGGAAGGAACCAGCCACGAGTAGAGAGAGGTGGCAAGTAGTGGTGCCGAAGAGTCGGCAGGGGGAGGTGCTGGAGTTCAATCATGGGCTGCACAGAGTCGGCCACTTTGGGGTTAACAAAACACTTAAGAGGGTTTGCCAGGCATTCTACTGGGGCACATGTAGGCGAGACGTGGAGACCTTCTGTCGGAGATGTGACCCCTGCGTGACCCGCAAGGGTCCAGCGGGCCAGAGTAGAGCGCCTCTTCAGCAGTATCGGGTATGGGCACCCATGGACCGAGTCGCTGTCGACGTGCTGGGTCCCCTTCCTCGCACACCACGTGGTAATCGCTATGTGGTAGTTGCCATGGGTTACGTCACCAAGTGGCCTGAGGCCTATGCTGTGCCTGACCAGGAGGCTCGCACCGTATGTGAGGTGCTGACTAAAGGGATGTTCAGCCGGTTCGGGGTTCCAACTGAGTTGCACTCCGATCAAGGGAGGAACTTTGAAGCCCACCTCTTCGCTGAAATGTGTAGGCAGCTGTCTATACACAAGAAGCGCACCACACCTCTCCACCCTCAGAGTGATGGGCTGGTGGAGAGGTTTAATCGCACCCTGGGAGCTCAGCTTGCCCTGGTGGTGGCCAAGGACTGGGATCTACAGCTGCCACTGGTCCTGATGGCCTGCCGGTCAGCTACACAGGAGACAACGGGGTGTACACCTGCCCTGCTGATGTAACTCCTGTCTGTCACTCACTAGCCCCGCCCCCAAACCCCCAGCCACGCCCCCTCTGGGTTAGGTGCGGGTGTGTGTGTGCTCTACACACACAGCCTCTAAACATTTTATTTTATTTTATTTTTTATTTTTATTTTTATTTTTATTTTTTTTAATTTTTTTTGTGGTAGTGGTGGTAGTGGAATATGGATGGGGATGTGTACAGATGTAGGGGCATTGCAGCCACTTTGAGCTGTTGTCTGGACACTTTAATACATTTTTAAAGTATTGTTTTGTTTGGTAGTAGTGGTAGTAGTAGTAGTACATTCCATGGTTCCTGGTCTGCTCTGCTGTGCTGCTGTAGCTGAGGACTGCTTCCACCTGCTCTGCTCTGCTGTGTTGCTGTAGCTGAGGACTGCTTCCACCGCCTCTGCTGTGCTAGCTGAGGCCTGGTTCCACCTGCCCTGCTGCTAGCTACCTGCTAGCTACCTGCTAGCTAACCAACCAGTTAGCTTGCTGGACTACAGACTGCTAAGCTCCGGATAACCACGAACAATCAATATTATATACTGATACCAAGGACTGTTGACCTCTGGGTGAGTGCTGCTTCCTACCTTCACTGGACTAACAATGGCTAATCCCAAACTGTACTGCTTTTTCCTTGCGTTATTCGTCGCCTCCCTACCTCCTCCTGCGCATAACAAATGTGAACCGACGCACTTAATATCAGCAGTGCTGCCCACC
Source organism: Muraenolepis orangiensis (assembly GCA_027704905.1). Lineage (NCBI taxonomy): Eukaryota > Metazoa > Chordata > Actinopteri > Gadiformes > Muraenolepididae > Muraenolepis > Muraenolepis orangiensis. The sequence goes on along the minus strand of CM051000.1, from coordinate 17,363,942 downwards.
TGCGTAACTAACTGTATCCATACAGTAGGCAGAGACTATGACTCATTGCTGATATTCAGGTCTCTTGGGCTAACGCCAAACATAAACTCTGACACCATGCCACTACTATCATGTGTGATTATGAGGTCTCTACACAAGATGATTACGCTACATTCCACTGTCAATGTGCGCACAAAACAAACTAGGCATTGTGACTCACTGCTAGCTCTTGGCCGTGCTCTGATTGTATTACTACTGATGATATCGGGCAATGTGCATGTTCATCCTGGACCTTCTATTGTATGTAGCCCTAGTTCTGACCTATGCCCTGATGTCAATCTTTGTCACAATGATCTGAGTTTCCCTGACTTCTGCTCTCGTAAAGCTTTAGGTTTTCTACATGTAAATGCTAGAAGCTTACTGCCAAAAATTGACCAGATAAAAGTACTCGTTCACAGCTCAAATCCGGAGGTACTTGTCATCACTGAGTCTTGGCTGAAGAAGAATATCCCAGACTCTGACATCGGCATCGCTGGTTATAATGTGTTTAGGCAGGATAGATCATCTAAAGCGGGTGGAGTAGTTATATTCACAAAGCAACACCTCCAGTGTTCTATCGCCACTAGTAAATCTGTCCCCAAACAATTTGACCTACTTATCGTAAACATTAAACTGGCAAATAGCTCTACACTGACAGTCGCTGGCTGCTATCGCCCACCCTCTGCCCCAGCATGTACCCTACCTGCTCTCAGCACCCTCCTGGCACCCCACACTCATTCTGAGTTTGTGCTTCTGGGGGATCTAAACTGGGACATGCTCAACCCTCCTGCGCAGGTCCAAAAACAATGGGACTCTCTTAATCTCTCGCAGATTATCCTTACTCCTACACGGTATGACACCAAAAATCCAGAAAAAGCCACCCTCCTTGATGTCATCCTCACAAATAACCCTGACAGGTACAAAACTGGCGTCTTCTGTAGCGATCTCAGTGACCACTGTCTTATTGGCTGCATTCGTAATGGCGGCACAATTAAACAGCCAGTTCTTACCACTCACAGGCGAATACTGAAACATTTCGACGAACAAGCCTTCCTCTACGACCTGGCTGCTATCAGGTGGGACAGAATTAGTTTGATCCCTGACATCGATGCTGCATGGTCCTTCTTTTATGACTCCTTTGGTATGGTAATCAATAAACACGCTCCCATAAAAAAAATGAGGTTAAAAAACCGATGCAGTCCTTGGTTCAACCGAGATTTAGCTGAACTGCTTCACCTCAAGAACTCCACCTGGCGCAGGGCTCGTCACTCAAAATCCCACGATGATTGGCTATCATTCAGGAAAATTAGAAATAAGTCTATACAGGCTATCCGCAAAGCCAAGGTTGATTACTTCCATAATCAATTCAACCTCTGTGGATCCAATCCAAGGACATTCTGGAAAACAGTGAAAGAGATGGAGAATAAACCCCCATCCTCTCATCTCCCTAACTCCCTCGTTATTGAGGACACAGTAGTCACCGGTAATGAGCGCATAGCAGAGCTCTTTAACCAGCACTTTGTTAAATGTGGGAACCTATTTGACTCTTTAGCGCCTCCTAAGCCCCCCACCAACACTCCGCCACCCAGCCCCTCTAGCGTAGCCCCATGTCACAGCTTCTGCCTGCAGGAAATTAGTGAGAACGATGTGCTGGAGGTCCTTATTAAACTTGACCCCAACAAACCTGCAGGTCTTGATGGGCTAGACCCCTTCTTTTTTAAAGTTGCAGCCCCAATTATTGCAGAAGCTATCTCCCACCTTTGTAATCTGTCCATACAGACAGCAGTGCTACCTTCTGCCTGGAAGGCAGCCTCAGTGCAACCTTTGTTTAAAGGGGGAAACCATGCTGACCCCAACTGCTATCGTCCAATATCCATTCTACCCTGTATCGCGAAAGTGTTAGAAAAGTTAGTTTGCAAACAGCTAACATGGTTTCTGAAGACTTACAACATACTATCTGACATGCAGTCTGGGTTCCGTGCAGGTCATGGGTGTGAGACGGCGACTCTTAAAGTCCTAAATGATATCATCAATGCCCTTGACTCCAGACAATACTGTGCTGCCATTTTCATCGATCTTGCCAAAGCCTTCGACACTGTAGATCACCAACTGCTTCTGGGAAAGCTTAGATGCATTGGTGTCACTAACCAATCTATAGCCTGGTTTGAAAACTACCTGTCCATGCGCACCCAGTGTGTAAAATCTGACAGTCTGATAACACAGCCCCTATCCATCTCTAAGGGAGTGCCACAAGGCTCTATCCTAGCACCCATCCTATTCTCAATATATATAAATGACTTGGAGAAATCAGTGGGCAACTCCTCTATCCACCTATATGCCGATGACACGATTCTGTACACTGCTGGCCCTTCCCCAGATACTGTCCTGAAAACTCTTCAGGATAGTTTTCAGAGAATCCAGTCACATCTCTCTGCCCTTGGCCTGGTCCTGAACACCACTAAAACCAAGATTATGTGGCTTGGCCGCAGTGGTGCCTCCCAAACTGGCACTATTGTGACCGCTGAAGGCCGAGACCTCGAAATAGTTAAATCTTATAAATACCTTGGATTTTGGATTGACAGTAATCTGTCATTCTCAGAACATCTCTCCAAAATTCAGACCAAGGTTAAAGCTAGACTCAGCTTTCTATATAGGAATCGCTCCTCATTCACTTCATCTGCTAAACTCTCTCTGGTCCAGATGACTGTCCTTCCTCTGTTCGACTACGGTGATACCATCTACCGCTCGGCGTGTAAAGGAGCTCTCGATCATTTAGACGTTCTGTATCACTCCGCCATCCGCTTCGCCACCAATGCCCCCTACAGGACACATCACTGTGATCTGTACTCTCTGGCTAACTGGCCCTCTCTTGAGACCAGGCGCAACATCCACTGGCTGATGTTTGTTTATAAAACACTCCTAGGCCTCACCCCCTTCTACCTCACACAATTACTGCAACTCCGCCCACCCCCGACGCACAACACCCGGTCAGCTACAAACATCCTGCTAAAGATCCCCAAAGCCCATACATCCTTTGGCCGCTCCGCCTTTCAGTTTGCAGCAGCTGATAGCTGGAATATTATACAAAAAACCTTGAAAATGAAGACCTTTATCTCCCCCCGCACCTTCAAGGACACTATTACAAACACCCTGGTACACACATGCAGCTGCTTTGCCTGATGCTCACTACCAATGTCTTGACCTCTCCTATAGTATGCATTGCCATGAAGGAATGAATGGATGAATGAATGAATGAATGAATGAATGAATGAATGAATGAATGAATGATTGAATGGATGAATGTTCTATATTATTTTAATGACTGATTGAACCATAGCAGTATTGTTTTAGAGATGTTATATGTTTAACTGCTATGCCTGTCATCTCTGCTCTGTGTCATTGTGTTGTCTCCTGGGTTCTGTAGTGCCCGGAGTCTGTCTTTTTATTTTCTTCCTCCCAACCCCCATCCCCTCAGGAAGCCTTTTGCCTCCTGTCAGGTCATCATTGAAAATAAGAATTTGTTCTTAATTGATTTTCCTGGCTAAATAAAGGTTCTACTACTACTACTACTTCGGTAGGGAGCTTAGAACGTCACCTGCTCTTGTGTACGGACAGCCTCCGGATGCCCCTCAAGCACCGGCTGGCCTGGAGTACGCTGCCCAGTTAGCGGAAAGGCTGGAGGTGGCACATGAGTTTGCCAGGAAACAATCTGAGGCGGCAGGGACCCGGCAGAAGAGAGCCTATGACCATCACACAAAGGGGACACACTTTCAGGCTGGACTAGGCTGGCTAGTGTGGGTTTATTGACCAAAAAGATCCAAATGGAGGTCACCAAAACTGCAGAGTAACTGGGTGGGGCCGTGCCGGGTCATGGAGTGGGTTGGTGAGGTCGTCTACAGGTTGAAGTTGGCGCCACGGGGGCGGGTCGTGGTGCTGCGTGGTGCTGATCGGTTAGCCCCATACCTGGGTACGGCTCAGCCATTTTATGGTCAGGTTCCCCAGACCCCATCGCCAAGCCGGCTGCCTGCATGCAGGGGGGCGGACCCCCCACAACGTTCTTCGATCAGCCCACGGCGCTCCTCGGTTGAGCCTGATGGGGTGCAAGTCACGCCCTTTGGGGCGGTTGTTCCTCCCCGGGGACATCAGGAAGAGTTGGCAGGGGTGCCAGGCCGGCCTGTGAGGTAGCGTAATGTTCCACAGTGTTATCAGGACTTTGAGCTTTAGCTCCTCGGGGACGAGGAGATTTAGAAGGGGGGGCAGTGTAACGCTGTGGCCTGGCCCACCATGGGTCTCCCTCCAGGACAAAGGGGGTTTGGGAGTTCATTGGGTGTTGTATGTGTGTGTTTGTTTACATGCATGTGTTTGAGGGGAAGTGTCCACTATAGAGGGTCATTGGCTGCAAGCGCTAGGGGGAGGGGGAGCAGGTTGTGTGAGAACGGGAGTGAGAGAGTCACACGAGAGTTAGAACGGGAGTTGGAGGAGAGGGGGGGAAAAGACGGGAGGTGGGGGTGTGTGTGGGACGGAGTGGAGTAGCGTGGGGCAGAGAGAGACACGGACTATGTTTGTTGGAGGAATATCGTTTTGGGCTTGCCACCCTGGTTTATTGTTTTTAAGATTTCAACCCCCGGATTAGTTGTGAGCTGCGGCAGGGAATAAATCTGGGCCAGTTTGGCTATCAAATAAGAACATTGTCTCAGTCTTTTATATCGAGCTGGCTACCACCGCTAAAGCGTCACAATATGTTCTAAAAGGGAATGCCTGTTATTCTTGTGAATATGAGTTGTCTTAAAATAAAAGTGCTTGTGACATACTTGTGGCATTGAGTTAAAACCAAATTTGTATAAAATATCGATATATATCGTATATCGCGATGCAGCCTAAAAATACCGGGATATGATTTTTGGTCCATATCGCCCAGCCCTACTTGGGACCAGTGCTTTTAATCATATACTTACCCGACATTGTGTGGCTCTATTCGGATGAGAGATGGAGTGTGTGTGGAAGTCAGGACCAGTGCTTTTAATCATACACTTACCCAACATTGTGTGTCTATATTCGGATGAGAGATGGAGTGTGTGTGGGGGTCAGGACCAGTGCTTTTAATCATACACATACCCGACATTATTAGCCTATTCCGCCCACTTTTCGAGACGCATATGCTCTCCTTGTCAAAGTGCAAACTGCAGACATACGCACTACCCCTGAGAACATGAAACGAGGGACCTTCATCCCCACTTATCAGCCTATCTGGGAAGATACACAAGAGTACACTGCTCGGTGATTTTTAACGTTCCGGAAGCAGGAAGTGTGACATAGGCCTATACTAAGCACTCCCTGAGAACTTTTTCACTTGAGAAAAACTCAAGTGAAAAGTAACTAATAAAATAATAAAACTGTTGATCTCTTACTGCTTTTAGCATTTCATTCTTCCATACCTGCATTTGTTTTGCCACCCACAAAAAAAAGTAAATATGTTTCTTTAAAACAAATTCTGTGATTAATCTGATTAATTGCAGAATTTTATTGTAATTAATCCGATTCAATATTTTGACCTATTGACCGCAGTAATTATTATACAACACAACTCATTTTAAATATTTTACTCATCTAATTGGATGTGGGCCGTAGCACCACAGTTTTATTCCGTCAACGGCAAGCCTTTTACGTAAAGGCAACATATTCCAGATAAAAGTGGATTTAAATGTTCTACTAATGTTTTTCCCCCAGGACATTAACTCCCATATGTTCTGTCTATCTTGAACTGTCCAGTGACGTGTGGAGCCTGAATATGTAGAGGCTCTCTCAGTCTCTTTGTGTACTTTGTGTAAACAGAAAGAAGAAACTAAACAGTTAGACTCAACACAAGCTGTTACTAATATAAACATAACAGAAACCCTTCCATGTAGAGACTCGGTGTCTGTGTGAAAATAACTGTCTGTCTCTCTCTGTGTGTGTCTGTCTCTTCTCTTTCTATGTCTCTTTGTGTCTCTCTCTGTGTCTCTTTGTGTCTCTCTCTGTTTCTGTTGTCTGTGTCTCTATCTATCTCTCACTCTTTGTGTGTGTGTGTGATTCTCTCTTTGTATTTCTATGTCTCTCACTCTGTCTCTCCCTCTCTGGCCATCTGTCTGTCTCTGTGTGTGTGTGTGTGTGTGTGTGTGTGTGTGTGTGTGTGTGTGTGTGTGTGTGTGTGTGTGTGTGTGTGTGTCTCTGTCTGTCTGTCTGTCTGTCTGTCTGTGCTAGGCTGGAAGCTTAAGCTTCTCCACACACTAAGGGGTCAGTCGGCCCCTGTGCTGTCCTGTTCCTACTCCTCTGATGGACGGCTGCTGGCTTCTGGGTCAGTCAAAGTGGTTTTATTTGTCAAATATCAAAATAAGGCTAAGATCGACGACCACGTATTTAATATAATTTATTTGTGATGTAGTAGTAGAATCTGTGACTCTCGTCCCAAAGTCTACAGTCTAACTATATCTGGATTCATCTGAATGTCAAAGTCAAACGTATCTAGGGTTGTTTAGTTGTTTAATGGACGTGAGCGTATCTAGTTGTAATTGAACAAAAAAGGCGTATGTGTTTCTGTTTTTCGAAGATAGAGCCATTCGCACCGCTTAAAATAAGAAGAAATATGCTTTATTTGCTTGTTAATTTCTTAGCTCTGTGGATAAAACAGTCACCATCTATGATGCTGTAAGTATATCCTCAACTGTATTGATGAACTGGATACAGTTATTGACTTTACATTCCTGTTGTAACTGTACTGACACTTTATGTGTTTTCAGAACACCGCCGTGTTGCTGTACACACTGAACCAACACCAGAGGTAAACATCTCTCCTCCAGGAGTTGAAGAGCCCTGTTGCATGTGGTGCACCTGTCAATCAAGTATACTGTGTGTAGTATTATAAAATAACAATAATAATGTCATCAGGGTGTGATATTTTATACTGTGTCTGTAATAATAATAACAATGATGATGATAATATTATAATCAGGGTGTGATATAGTATATTATATTATATTTTGTATGATGTGTATGTAGTGTAATAGTAGTATTAATAATAATTGTCTAGCAACCGGAAGGTTGCTGGTTCGATCCCCCAGCTCCTAGCCAAGTGTGGAGGTGTCCCTGAGCATGACCCCCTGACCCTAACTGCTCCTGACCAGCAGGCTGTCTCCTTGCATGGCTGGTACCGCCGTCTGTGTATAAATGTGTGAAAGAATGGGTGAATGTGAGCCATTCATTTTAAAGAGCTTAGGATAAAAGTGCTATTTAAATGTAGTCCCTAGGTAACATTACCTTAGTTAGGAAGACTGCATGGCTAACTTAACATTTAATTAAAGGTACAATTTGAACTAAATGTTGGTTTTCCATTTCAGAGGAAGGAACCACAAGCTTCAGCGACGGTAGGACACTTCTCTGTAAAGACGTTGAGAAGACATTTATTATTTTACCATTATTTTCTCATTTCTCTGAGTCTTATTTCTTATCTGTCTGATTTCTCTGTCTCTCTGTCTCTCTGTCTCTCTGTCTCTCTCTCTCTCAGGCAGGACGGCAGCGGGTCGCTCCAGGCTGCTGGTCTCCGATTGGTCAGAGGAGGATGTGGGGGCATGGCTAACAGAGGAGGGCCTGGAGGGATTGGTCGACACGTTCCGGGCCAATAACATCGACGGGGCGGAGCTTTTGGGCGTGACTAAAGAGACGCTGGTGGAGCTGCATGTTGGTGAGTGAGGAACACAGAGTACGTGTTTACACTCCCACTAATGGGACAAGAGTACAATGGAATGCTTACTCTCGCATTAAGGAATATACACAACAAGATTCAAGATGACTTCATTTATCCCGAGGGAAATTAAGGTAATAACAATTAACAATAATAATAACAATAATAAAGAACATTAAAGTAGGGATGATATGGATGAGATATGGTGGATGGTCGGTTATTCAAAACGACAACACAACACAAGGTTGTAGTTTGTCGACTAACAGAGTGAACTGCCCTTCTGGACGTGGTGGTGTGTGTGTGGTGTGTGTGTGTGTGTGTGTGTGTGTGTGTGTGTGTGTGTGTGTGTGTGTGTGTGTGTGTGTGTGTGTGTGTGTGTGTGTGTGTGTGTGTGTGTGTGAAGTACAATGGAATGCTTATCCCAATTCCCTCCCTCAGTATGAATTTCCTGTGTGTGTGCATACAGAGTCTGTGGGTTTGCGTGGTAAGGTCCTCAGAAAGCTGGAGGAGTTGAAAGGGGTGTCTGCGTGCTCTGGCGTACCTGATGAGTACCTCTGTCCAATCACCAGAGAGCTGATGAAGGAGCCGGTCATGGCTTCTGGTGAGATGAACAACACTATACACTATATTCAAATCAGCACGCAGAAAATGCTTCTGTTTGCCACAGCTTTTTTAAATTTAAACGCACCATGTGTGTCTGCTAATGTATCTATGTTACCTGCTGATACTTGGCTTGATATTTGTATAAAAAATTATTGTTTTATAATCATGTTTTGGGTGTATGTCCTGTATAGAACTACACCTGTAGTTTTACCCTCCTAATGACATCACTTCCTGATGATGGAGACAATCCAAGACAATAACATAAACATTTCGACACAGATTTTATGTATATGTTTATGTGTGTGTGTGTGTGTGTGTGTGTGTGTGTGTGTGTGTGTGTGTGTGTGTGTGTGTGTGTGTGTGTGTGTGTGTGTGTGTGTGTGTGTGTGTGTGTGTGTGTGTGTGTGTGTGTGTGTGTGTGTGTGTGCCCATGCGTGCGCGTGCGCTCTGCCACCAGATGGGTTCTCCTACGAGAGGGAGGCCATCGAGAACTGGATCGCCAGGAACCGGTCGAGTCCCATGACCAACCTGCCCCTGAGAACCACCCTGCTCACCCCCAACCACACCCTGAAGATGGCCCTTGGACGCTGGACCGCCAATCGCTAGCGGAGCACCACCTCACCGGAACTATGCACCGGAAGAGAGACTTACCGGAAACGCGAGCCGTACCGGGTGTTCCTTATCTTAAACATGTGTTAAACATGCATACAACATGTCTCAAACAGGCACAAAACATGTCTCAAACATCATGACAGAAATATGTTCAAGGATGCTCACGGGTAGACTGATGACACGGGGGATCGAACCCGGGACCTTTTGGCTGAGAGTCAGACACCACTGTCCTCCCTTCAAAGCAGATAGCTCTACAGTGTCCACAAAGTTAGACCAGCTCACTATCTAGCTGAACCTACACGATCCCAAGGTTAGAATCAGCCTTTTCAAAAGTGGAAGTAGGTCATTCATATTAAATGAATAAAATGAGTGTACATTATTATTGTTGTTATTATAATAATTATTATTATTTTTATTACATGAAGGCATATAACTGCAACTGTGAATGTATTATTATGTTAAGTCGTTGAGCTGTGTATCCGTCACTCATAGGATACAGTCCTAATGTTAAAAATATCATACATATAATGTCATAAACCAATAAACGTGTAATCTGTGCACTGCGCTTTGTGTTTTGTGGACACAATCAGTTCAGTAAATAAATGGTAATTTAACCAAGAACCGGATTGGGGGTTCAAAATCTGTTATTTCCTGTGTAATTCTGATTATGTTGTTCTGTTCTGTGCAGATCTGTTCATTGGGAACGAATACAAATCATATTATGGGAGATCAATTAACCGTGATGAAGGGAATGTTTATTTTTTACTTGTAATGTATCGTTTAATCCGAATGAATAGTAGGCCAGATGTGATCCGATAGGCTCCAGGCTCATGTGGCTCCAGATGTGAGCAGCAGAACAACATCCGTGTGGGAGTATGGTGGGAGGCTTGTTGCGTAACATGGGGCTTGACCGAGCCAAGAGCCCCACTCCTCCACAAAGACAGCGCTCAGATAACACACACAACATACATGACACTTGTTATTCCGTTACTATTCAAATATACAGAGATACACATAGATATAATACAACGATGGAAGCGATGGAACCCCAGCTCACTGAAGCCGACGCACTCCCAGGTTTGTTGACTTAATTGAATTCGTTCCAAACTTTCTCCCGTCCATTTCTAACTTTGTGGCATCTGATGGGTTGCACTTGGTTGAACTTTTAAGATACCGTCGTGTGTTTGTTTGTTTATTTGTTTTTCTGTTTGTTCACCAATAGATAGATGATACAGTTAGTATACGCACTACGATGCAAAAACGGTGGTTCATATTGTAGTTGTCTTGTGTAGCTCTGTGTTTTAGTTCAGCTTCATACACCTACACATTCATCGACACTATCTGTAGTCAACATATAGTGCTTCATGTTTTGGTGCAAAAACGCTTCTCTCAGTTGAGATGACGGTGATGTGATGTTGGTCCCGTTTGGGCTTTTGAGTAAATTACCACAGACAAATGCAATTGTGTTTAAAGTGTCCTACTGGCTTCACACAGCTGGACAAGTTGTGTTTAAAGTGTCCTACTGGCTTCACACAGCTGGACAAGTTGTGTTTAAAGTGTCCTACTGGCTTCACACAGCTGGACACGTTGTGTTTAAAGTGTCCTACTGGCTTCACACAGCTGGACAAGTTGTGTTTAAAGTGTCCTACTGGCTTCACACAGCTGGACAAGTTGTGTTTAAGGGGGAAGTACGCAGCCTCTCTTATTGTGGACGTCAGAGACCAGAAATGGGGGTTTCATTCGTGTGAATAACAAGTGTCACGTGGGTCTTGCGTCTCTACTGTCATCTCTGAGATACGTGTTAAACATGCGTTAAACATGTGTTACAATTTTCTAACATGTCTTTAACATGGTAACATAAAAATGTTTGTTAACAGCCCACTGACGTCAGTGTGATTGGGTATTTTTTGTTTTTCTTAACAACCAAATATGTAGCCTGTTGTGTTCAAAACTATATTCTATATCGGTTGTCTTTATCCCCGTCGTGCGCCCATAGGGCTGTGCGCACTACAGGAGCGCAGAAGCGGTATTTATTACATTAAACGCAGAAGCGGTATTTAAGGATCAATCGATATTTATTAAGCCAATGATTATCCTGATACAAAGTTTGCTCAATACTGAATTAATCAAAGCAAAAAAAACCCGGAGTTGAGATCTCTAGTTTCGCACCCCGCTGTCCCACGGAATAGGGCCAGCCTCACGGTGGTCTACCAAAGCATCTGCCCCTCCTAAATCTCGCACAATGTTATATTCGACAATATTTTCGACAATATTTCTTCCATTTCTGCCGAACCGGTTTCTTCTTGATTTTTCTGGTACACAGGAGCAGGGTCTCTCCACTCATTCTCCGACCTGGGGCTCAGGGTGCGATGGTCTCGAGCCCTGGGTGCTGCTGCCGTTGCTCAAACACATCCTTTCATAATTCATATTGGTACATCTGACTCATGCTGTCTCACATGACTTGACCTTATGCAGTTCTCCAGTCATCCTCTCAATAGTTCTCCACATCGCCTGATTCTGGTTATTACAATTCATCGCATATTCAGTTCATCATCTGGTATATTTTCAACTGTTAATACAAATGTTTGGTTTATTTTTAACACTGTCTATCTCATTATGACGTGAATCCATCCATCCGTCCATCGTCTACCGCTTATCCGTTATCGGATAGCGGATTGTGTATATTATATGTATGTAATGTGTATGATTGAAAATGGTAAATGGACTGCCTTTTATCTAGTCGTGCCTCCCATTCACCAATTCACCAATTCACCCATTCACCCATTCACCATTCACCACCGATGGCGGAGTCAGCCATGCAAGGCAACAGCCAGCATGTCAGAAGCAGTTGTGGTTAGGGTGTCTTGCTCAGGGACACCTCCACACATTTGCTAGGAGGAGCTGGGGGATGGAACCAGGTTGTGAGGCGACCGCTCTACCTCTTGAGCTACGGCCGCCCATGATGTAATGTGTATGTGTAACGGACGCCGGTGGTGCTGTGCAGTGGTAAACCTCACTCCCGACGCCTAAAAGAAGTTCTAGCGATGGAGCTAGAGCCCATGGTTTGTTTGTTCTCACGTTAGAGCGCCGCCTCTCATGCCAGAGGTCGTGAGTTCGAGTCCAGTGCGGGACACTATATACACTCACAATGTAATGTATATGATTATATGTGTGTAATATAATGTGTATGATGATTATACAGTATGTATGTCATAGGAGCCCAGTAATAGGACTGTAGTAGGCTACTGAGGTGTCTAACCCAGGAGTGACCTGGTTGACGTGCTTTGTTTTAGCTTGTTACCCTACGCTTACTTTTGCTGTGTTGTGTTCTCACCCTGACCCTATTCGTTGCAGAATAACAAATATATTTATTTATACGTCCATATTCCAAGTGTCCAAGTATATCCAAAACAGTTGCAGTATGACAGACAAACATTTACCACCGCCATGTGTATGATGTAATATATATGATTATATGATTGTAATGTGTATGATGTAATATATATGATTATATGATTGTAATGTGTATGATGTAATGTGTTTGACTGTGACGGTTCATAATGAACGGTTCTGTCGACCGGTACGATCCTGTAGAAAGTTTGGTCCTCCAGAGCAGTGTGGCGGTGGGAGGGGCCAAACCTCTTCATCGTTTCATTAAGGGACAGCCCAAGATCGTCGGTGTAAGACTCACACACGCACACACACACGCACGCACGCACACACACACACACACACACACACACACACACACACACACACACACACACACACACACACACACACACACACACACACACACACACACACATATATAAACCCACTCACAGACACACGCACACACTCACTCACACAGGCACGCACACAGACACCCCTCCCCCCCCCCCCACACACACACAGCCATAAACACACACATAAACTCACTCACACATGCTCACACACACACCTATATATATATACAAACACACACATATTAACACACACACACACACACACAGTCACACATACACATGAAACTAGACTAAACTTCATTGAGACTTGTGATCTGTGTGATCCTTCAGATTGTGCTGCTGTTCCTGGGCTCCTCCTTCTTCATCATGTCCATCCCTCTGAAGGATGTCAAAGCCCACCACTTAGAGTTCCTGGAGCCGGGCTTATGGCTCGGTCCAATGGTTCGTAGTCCTCTGAGGAAGGAGATGAATTGGGACAGAAATGTGGAATGCATTTTAGTTATTCCCTGAACCAATCAGGGAAGAGATGCCCTGATTGGTCCCAAATGATCTTGGAGCGGCCTAAAATCCAATGCGGTAGAATTCATAATTGATAAAGTGCTGCTCCTACATGAATACTCACTAGTAAGTCATTGATAATCAGTTATCAATTACAAGAAAATGTTCAGAAGATTAACTATTTACATAATAATGACATGTCATGTTTAAATACTCAGTAAGGTGTAGATAGTCATCACTTAGATGACTGATCACACAAAATATACAAACATATGTAACTTATACTTTAACTACCTGAACTAATCACTAATCATGAATTGCAGCATCATTATTTATATATATATATTTTTTAGTTTGTAAATCATTAACACATGATCTTATAAACCATTATCTAATTTTCATGAATAATTGTAACTGATTAGGAATTACTTACTTACTTACTTACTTATGATTATTAATGTATGAGCAAAGCTTTTTTGGAATTCACTATTTACTACTGCTTAATTAATGCCCAAAAGTTGCAGTTATTCTAAAGTGCTACCAAATGTTCTGTACAGATATTCTTACAACTCATTCAATTAATACATTTTAAGTCTGACCTACAGCACCTTTAAGTAAACATATTTGATGTTTGGCTTGTTACTGTGTAGGTGTCAAAATGAATCTGCGATCCTTTGATTCCAACCAGATAATAATAGTTTGACTTGAACTTGGTTTAGCGTGGTTGTCTCCTATCTAATAAGGTAACCATGCGGCATCACGGTGACTAAACATATTGTTGTTCACAGTTCATCGTGTGTGGAATTCTGTACATCTTGACCGAGTACAACCCGACCAAAAAAACAGTAAGTTCCGCAGTACAATTATTTATATATTTTTCCCAGTATTTTCAAGATTATTTATTTATTTTTATTATTTTTGGTGTTTTTTTTCTAGTGCATATGCGTACCGCAATCACAAGACTATATGTTATCTCTGTTTTTGTATTTAATGGAACTGAGCGATTCATTTTGTAAGCTATGTGGTTGTAAACAAACACTATCTAGCTCTTACAAAGACCCCCTTCTTCTTCATCTTCATCTTCATCTTCTTCATCTTCATCTTCTTCTTCTTCATCTTTGTCTCCATTTATCTATCATTACACTTACATATTTGCTGGACTTTCTGGACTCATCACAGTTACTGCACTGTACTGCACTGTATTCATGATGCTGCTGCACTACTGGCACTTTAAATGCCAGTAAATTTAAAGATGTAAACAAAACATGTAGATATCATTTAAGTCACTTTGCTGCACTTTTTTTTTTTTTTTTATTGTATATATTATTTTTATTTTTATTTTTTTCATCACCAAAAGTTATTTTGGTGATGTATACTGCAGGAGGGAATGGGGAGTAAGCATTCCAATGTACTTGTTACAAATGGCCAATAATAATATCTTGTATCTTGTATCTTGTATCTTTGTCTCCAGGTGACCGCTAGCTTCGCGGTTGGCATCGTGGTGCTGCTGTGCGCCCTGTGGGTGGCCTTACAAACCCTTCTGCCCGCTTTGCTGTTGGGGCACATGTATCTGTGGGGACTCTTTGTAAGTGGCGTTGTTCTAAAAACTACTATTTAATGTTCTATTTGTGTTTTCACTGTTATTGTCATGAATGTAATTGAGTCATTTATTCAAATCATATTTAAAGATTGGTGAATCTTTGGTATTTTATTTTTGGAGTTTTCCATGTTAAAAGGTGCTTTTGATAACGTTCGTAGCATTCCTAACATTCAGCCACCAGATGGCGGACTCCCCTCCGTCCAGTCTATTTAACTGGCTGCCAGTTTGCTGCAACAACCTGCATATTTCACGGTCAAGATTCATCACTTGACGTGACTGAGAGTTTCACTCATGATGAGCTGTGTGTGTGTGTGGGTGTGTGTGTGTGTGTGTGTGTGTGTGTGTGTGTGTGTGTGGTGTGTGTGTGGTGTGTGTTGTATGTGTGCGTAGGATGGTGTTGGCATTGCACATAGTGTTCGAGGTCTCGGTCATCGTAGCGATTGTCATCTTCATCACCATGTCATTTCTGGCCGGTGCTTCACTACGCTCACATGGCCAGGTAACACACACACACATGCACACACACATATATATATAAAGCATCAACAATGACATCTCACTGTTGGTCTCTCTCTCTCTCTCTCTCTCTCTCTCTCTCTCTCTCTCTCTCTCTCTCTCTCTCTCTCTCTCTCTCTCTCTCTCTCTCTCTCTCTCTCTCTCTCTCTCTCTCTCTCTCTCTCTCTCTCTCTCTCTCTCTCTCTCTCTCTCTCTCTCTCTCTCTCTCTCTCTCTCTCTCTCTCTCTCTCTCTCTCTCTCTCTCTCTCTCATCTCTCTCTTCTCAGACTCAGATTGTGATGACGCAAAGCCAACTGTCAACCAACTGAATGAGAAGCGCCACACACACGCACACACACACACACACACACACACCACACACACACACCCACACACACACACACACACACCACCACACCACACACACCACACACACACACCACACACACCACACACACCCACCCCCCCCCCCCCCCTGTATTCTGAGTAACTATCCATTGTCTACCGCTTATCTGGGTCGGGTCGCAGTGGTAGCAGCTTCAGCAGGGCACTTCCCTCTTCCCTGGCAACAAGGACCAGGCATTCCCAGGCCAGCGTGGAGATGTAGTCACCCCACCTGTACCTTGGTCTTCCCCGTGGTCTCTTCCCAGTTGGATGTGCCTGGAAAACCTTCCTGGCAACCAGGAAGCATCCTTACTAGATGCCCAAACCAGCTCAACTGGCTCCTTTCTACGCGAAGGAGCAGCAGCTCTACTCCGAGTCTCTCATGAGTGACTTAGCTTCTCACCTTATCCCTCAGGGAGATAACAACCACCCTCCTGAGGAAATTCATTTCGGCCGCCTGTATTCGCAATTTTGTCCTTTGGGCCATTACCCATTGTTCATGACCATAGGTGAGGGTAGAACTTTGCCTTCTGGCTCAGCTTTCAATCTCACATTCCATCCTCCCCTCACGAACAAGACCCCGAGATACTTGAACTGCTTCACTTAGGGTAAGGACACATTCCCTACTAGAGACAATCGTAGACATGGATTGTCCAATCGTAGACAATACACACACACACACACACACACACACACACACACACACACACACACACACACACACACACACACACACACACACACACACACACACACACACACACACACACACACACACACACACACACACAGCTATTCTTACTAAACCATTGGTACTTTGGCCATACTGCGTTTGTAATATAAACATATGCACATAACATGCTGTTTCTCCAACATAAACAAACATCACCCACTAACAGCACAGCAGTTTCAAATATGATCTATATTTTTGTATAATAACGCAGAACTAATTTTTTATTCTAATGCTTTGCTTTAAAATAATAAATACAACTGGTCAACTGGTCAATTGTGTGACTGATCCTTGGCATGTGTGTGCGAGTTTGGTTCCTATGGTATATTTCTTATAATATTCCTATATATCAATCATACTGTCTTGTAATCTCGGAGAAACATTGCTTTCCTCTATATGTGCACGCCAAGATACATTAGAATGGGAATCAAACCAGTCAGGGATCTCACAGCGAAAGTCACTGCCATTCAACGGAGTGGTGACATTCGACTTTCTATTCCAAATTAATTAAGAGACCGCGAGTGACGTTTCTACCAGTAGCCAGCAGGAGGAGACAAAGGGAGCATATAGCAGAGAGAGAGAGAGAGAGAGAGAGAGAGAGAGAGAGAGAGAGAGAGAGAGAGAGAGAGAGAGAGAGAGAGAGAGAGAGAGAGAGAGAGAGAGAGAGAGAGAGAGAGAGAGAGAGAGAGAGAGAGAGAGAGGATGGAAAGAAAGACACAATTGTCCGCCAGGGCTGCGCTTTGTCACCCATCCTGTTTGTGATTTTCATGGACAGGATTTCAAGGCGTAGTCATGGAGGGGAGGGCTTTCAGTATGGTGGGCTCAGGATTGAATCGCTGCTGTTTGCAGATGATGTGGTCCTGTTTGCGTCATCAGTATGTGACCTTCAGCACTCACTGGATCGGTTTGCAGCAGAATGTGAAGCGGCTGGGATGAGGATCAGCACCTCCAAATCTGAGGCCATGGTTCTTAGCAGGAAACCGGTGGATTAATCTACTCCAAGTAGGGAGGGAGTCCTTATCCCAAGTGAAGGAGTTCAAGTATCTCGGGGTCTTGTTCTCGAGTGAGGGGAGGATGGAGCGTGAGATTGACAGGAGAATAGGTGCAGCGGGAGCGGTATTGGGTGCACTTTGGCGCACCGTTGTAACCAAAAGAGAGCTGAGCCAGAAGGCAAAGCTCTCGATCTACCGATCAGTCTTCGTTCCTACCCTCACCTATGGCCATGAACAATGGGTAATGACCGAAAGGACGAGATCGCGAATACATGCGGCCGAAATGAGTTTCCTCAGGAGGGTGGCTGGTATCTCCCTGAGGGATAGGGTGAGAAGCTCAGTCACTCGTGAGAGACTCGGAGTAGAGCCGCTGCTCCTTCGCGTAGAAAGGAGCCAGTTGAGGTGGTTCGGGCATCTAGTAAGGATGCTTCCTGGTCGCCTCCCTGTCTCGATCAACTGGTAGAGCAAGGCATCAAAACTGCCAGGGTTAGGGGTTTAATTCTCACTGCCAATGCCTTGCTGCACACTTTGGATAACAGCGTCCAGCATATACTGTAGTGTGTCTGCCCAGCCAGCTAGCCCTGCCCCCACAGACCCCAGCAGCCCCGTTACAGCCGAGCCAGCTAGTCGTGCCTCACGCTTCGAGACAATATTTCGGGGCTCCCCCGCAGGTCGGACCATGGGGCCCCGCCCCCTCCCCTAAATCAATAATAGAGTGACATGGGATAGACATCGCGGCCAGTATAGTATAGTATATTTAAACAGTATAGGGTCAGTAGGAACTTTCTGTATAAAGATACATCTGATTTAAACAGTCACAAGGGGGGACCCAACTCAGAGTTATACCTGCTCTCCCTGCACTAGGGCTGAGCCAAACAAACTCTTCTCCCCCTCAAGCCACGCATGCCCCTGTAGATCCTACGCAGTTATTAACTGCTCTTTCAAATGCTCTAACTACTGCCATGGCAGGAGTTATTCCGTCACCCACAAGCGTTAATCAGAGAAGAGACCTGGTCAGGGTGGGTCGGTTTATCCTGGCTTAAGAGGCCTTCGTCAGTGGGCTGACCCCGCAACTGCAGGTCCGCCTCAGTAACCCGCTCTCCTGGGAGGAGGCCCTGGAGAGAGCACAGGAGGTTGAACTGATTTTTGAGGAAGGCTTGGAACCAAAGCCCCAACAGGCCTTACCTGGCAACACCAAGCCACCAGCTCTGCTCCGACAGACCCCTAGACTCCCAGTGACACACGGGAGCCGCATCTCACCAGACCCACAGTCCCAGACCTGTTGGAGTTGTGGCCAGCGAGGTCACATACAATATCATTGCCCTCTCTCCCTAGACCAGCATCGCTGGGAAACGAGGCAGGGACAGAATAGAGGGGAATACTTCTGTCCCAGCCACTGAACCTCTTCCCCCCTCCCCTGCTCGGAATAATTATTTAAAAGGACCAGACCCTGGGACACAACCACAGCCACCTCCTGGTTGTCGTCTTCTGGTGGAGGTAGAGGGGAACTTAATCCATGCTCTCGTGGATACGGGATCCTCAGTGACGCTCATAAGGCCAGACCTGTTGAAGGTAAGGCAGCAACTGTCCCAAACCAACCTCCCCCTCATCACCGTGACCGGCGACCGAGCAGCCATGCTGGGCTGCTGTCCCGTCACTATCCACGTGGGTGATTAGACTTTTAAGCAATCTGTGTGGGTGGCCGAGATCATTGAACCATGTCTGCTTGGCTTGGACTTTCTTAGGGCCACTGGTTGCGTGTTAGATCTCACACAGAACACAGTGTCTTTAATGGGTGGGTCTCCACACAGGTTAGGTAGTTATGGACAAACCCCTGAGTCTTTAGCTTCCTCTCAACTTCTGCATAGAGAGACAACCGGTGCCTCTCCACTACACCCAGGACTCTCCTACAGTGATGTCGTGAGGAGCAGCCCCTAATTCTGCCCTGCCTCCCCCACCAGTGGCCTCAGTGTCGGTGGAGCAACCGGCACCACCAAGGAACTGCCCTGGTCGACAACCCTGTCTGCCAAGACCCCCGACGACTAATACAGCCATGGTGTGTACCCCCAGACTCTCTGCGGAGGTAACTGTTAGGGCCGTACTGGAGCAGAATACCGAAGGACTGTCGGTGGAACAGCAGCAACGACGATGGGAAGTGCTGTTTGAGCACCGGGAAGCCTTTGCAACCTCTCCCATTGGTGTTGGCCGCACTCATATGGTCGAGCATGAGATTGACACCGGCACAGCTCACCCCATCCGGCAACGTCCTCGCCGTCTACCCGTACAGAGGCAAGCAGCAGCAGAACAATGTCTGGAGGAGATGCGAGCAGCGGGAGTCATAGAACCTTCAGACAGCCCATGGATGTCGCCAGTGGTGATGGTTCCGAAGAAGGGCGGCTCTTGGTGCTTTTGTGTGGACCTTCGCAGACTTAATGAGGTCACAGTCAAGGATTCCTACCCTTTGCCTCGAATCGACGAGTCCCTGGACGGGATTAAGGGCTCCGCCTGGTTCTCGGCCCTTGACCTAAGGAGTGGCTATTGGCAGGTGCCACTTTCTGCTGAGGCACGACAGAAAACAGCCTTTACAACGGGCTCTGGGCTATGGCAGTTCACCACCATGCCTTTCAGTCTATGTAATGCTCAGGCCACGTTCGAAAGGCTCATGGTGAAAGTGTTGGTCGGAGTCCCAGCAAAGAACTTACAGGTCTACCTGGATGATGTCCTTGTCCATGGATCGGACTTCGACACTGCTTTGGCATCACTTCGCCTGGTCGTCTCCAAAATACAGCAAACAGGGCTTAAGCTGCACCCGGAGAAGTGCAACCTGATGCGGAAGGAGCTCACCTTCCTGGGCCATCGAGTTAGTGGCAAAGGGGTTGCCACTAAAGATGGGGAAGTTGCCGCAGTCCGAGACTGGCCGATCCCCAAGAACCTGTCTGAGCTGCGGTCCTTCCTGGGGCTGGCCTCATATTATCGCCGTTTTGTCGCAGTGTTCTCCACAGTGGCCGCACCTCTGAACCGCCTGACGAACAAAAATGTTCGCTTTGAGTGGGGCCCAGACCAACAGCAGGCATTTGAGACACTCAAGGCCACCCTATGTCAGTCACCAATCCTCCCGACCCAGATGGAGAGTTTGTTCTCTGCACGGATGCAAGCAATGATGGCCTGGGGGCAGTCCTGGCCCAGATGACCCCGGACGGTGAACGGGTGATTGCTTACTACAGCAGGACATTCTCTAAACCGAACGCAATTATTGCGGTCGTGGAGGCAGTGAACCACTTCAAACACTACCTCTGTGGTCTCAAATTCCTCATCCGGACAAACCATGCATCTCACAAGTGGTTGCTGTCTGTCAAGTTTGTTTTGGTTTTCCCCACTTGAAGGGCTCAGGCAACGTGATCAAGGAAGGATATAACTCTGTGACTTTTCTTTGACCTTTGTTTGTCGTTTATTTGGTTTGACAAATGGTTGTCACAACAGCAGGTTATAAACCTGAAATGGTATGAAAGGAAATGTTTCAAAATCAACATAATACATAGGCTATAATAATATCAGTTCATTCAAATAAACAATTACCAAATGCATTTCCATTAAGAACATTCATTCAGCATTTACCAATAAACATTATTCTTTAAACTTAACCATGTGATGAATGTCATGCATCAAAATGTTCAAACAATATATTCAAACTGTTGTAATGTCAAACATTGCAGGCCTACAGCCCACGTATACACTACAGACCGCAGGAACACCATCTCCCAGGGTGCACCGGGGCCACATGTTACAAACATGCTGAGCAGAGCTAACATGCTAGCTAACATGCTAGGGAGCTAACAGCTAACATAAGCAAAGCACATGAACATAAAGCAAGCAAAACACATAAAGCAAGCAGGGAAGGCGAATGTAAACATACCATTGGGCTATCACGTTCCTGGTCTGAATGCAGCCAACTCCCTGAGCAAAATGCACTACCTGAATGAGCTGGGGCTTCAATTTAAGCCCTCTGGGGCTGCCCACATAGATGCCAGACGGTAAACCAGTCAAGCCCTGACGTGCTGCCCGCGTAGATGCCTGATATAAATTATTATTTCTTTACTCCTAAAGTTCATTTAATTTCAATTTACCTTTGAAAATAGTTGCAAGGAGTACATTTTATCATTTAGGGGGCATTTAAATTATACCATTTGTTTTGGATAAATAATATATGTAATTTTGAGTCAATAGAATACATTTGGCTCTCTTTGCTCCTAAAGAGTTTAACACCTCCCACTTAAGTTCCTGATCGCTTGGCTTGATCAGAGACTTACTTCACATCAGAGATTGACCCCTCTTAACGACACCCTTTTTGTACATATTTTTTTTGACGAGTGTGTGTAGACGAGCAAGCATATTCCAAAGTCAGCCACGTCTCTTGGCAGGTGTGTGTGGTGCCAATATCGATGGGGCATGGGGTATGAATGCTCTAAGTCTTCATGTATGTGCGGAGTGTGGGGCATGGTGGTAGCGCACGGTGTACACCAACCAGCCGAGAGGGGGGGGGTTAGGGGTGGTGACCGGATCCAGGGGCTTGGGCGATGAACTGGGTGAGGGGTGTGGGCAGGGAACTGCATCAGGGCGGCTCAGGCAGATGAGTTTGGTCCTCCACGGGGAGGAGGACCACCAATCTTCTTACGTCTCTCCTGATGACGGTCGTGGGCAGTGGAGAGCTCCTCTTCTTCTGTCCACCTGCAGGGGAGACGATGAGGCCGGCACATGTCTTGATATCAGCGTCCCTGACGATCCCTTTTCTGTCTGGGTATACTGACAAGATTCTTCCCAGACGGAACTGGCCTCTCAGCGCGTTCTGGTCGGCGATCCAGACAAGATCACCGACCTTGACGTTCCGCTCTGTCCGATGCCATTTGTTGCGGACAAACAGATTCGGGCCAGCTAGCTCACTCCACTTTGCCCAGAATCTGTCCACCCCGATTTGAATCGCTCTCAGTCGGTGCCAGGGATGGGTGCACAGGTCGAGTCCACTTGTATCACCTACAACGGAGGCACGGCCCAGGATGAGGGAGTTAGGCGTTAAATACTCTACATCCTCTTGGCATTGGGCTCTAGCGTCAATAGGGCGTTGATTTGTCAGGTTGGCCGCCTGGTAGACCAGGGTTTGAAGTTCTACCCACGTGAGCCCACTCTGTTGCGTCTCTGAGGTTGGTGAGCGCTCTTTTCAAAAGCTTCACTGCAGCCTCCGCTGCCCCATTCCGATGGGGAGCATCTGCAGGGTGGAACTCCCACTCCCATTCGGTCCCATTCTTGGCCGCCATGTCTTCCATGGATGCAGTCTCAAGGCAAGCCAAGTGTTTGTACAGTTCATGCAGAGCTGCCTTGGCGCCAAATCCTGGAAAGCTGCTGCTCTTTCTTTTGCAGATAACTTTGGGCCTGCCTCCCACTTTGCTGTTCCGGGAGCCTGGCCGTTGCCACCCAGCCAGGTTTCCACTGCTCGTCTGGTCCAGGCGACAATTCCGCACAACTTTGCGAGTGAACTGAACCTTTGGGGCTTCACAAGGCGCACAAGATCCACGCTCCATCGTCTTTGCTGTGGGACAGGGGGGCAGATCGCAGCTTGGCTGGCAGTGTCGCTCGGGCCCGACAGCTGTTTGGACTGGTCTCTGGTGACCGCTGCGGAGAACGCTTTCCTCTGGAGTCCTTTGATTTCATCAGCAACAGAGGTGGCTATCTCGCTGGCGGTCTTCATGGGCCAGTCTGATTCCGGCATCCTCAGAAATCCGGGGCCCTCCTGCCACACCGATCCTTCGGCGAGTTCTGCCGGGGTTGCTCCCCTTGTGAGGATGTCAGCAATGTTCTCTTTCCCCTCAACCCACTTCCAGCTTTCCGGATTCTGGATTTCTCCGATTCGATTCGCAACGAAGGTCTGATAGCCGTAGCTGTCCCTTTGAATCGCTCCTAGGATGGTTTGGCTATCCACAAAGTGCGTCCAGTGTTCAACTTCGATGTGGCAGTGCTTCTCGACATACTTTTTCAGGCGAGAAGCAAAAACTGCTCCACACAGCTCCGCTTTAATGATGTCACCTTTCTGGTCGAGGGGGGTGAGCTTGGCTTTCGACTCGACCAGCCTTACCATGACCCAGTCTTGCTCCGTCTCCCACCGGAGATACAGTACGGCTCCGTAGGATGCCTCACTGCCATCGGAGAAGGTGATCCCCATTGGACGGCCTATGGCTCCCCGGGGTGTGAGGCTTCTTTCAAACTTGATTTGGCCAAGCCTCACATACTCCTCGAAAACCTCAATCGCTGCTCCTCGCAGACGTGGGGAGAGTGGATCGTCCCAGGTGTCTTTGGATGGACGGTCTTTCCCTGCTTCCTGAAAGGATTCTCTCACCAGCATTACTCCTTTCTGTTTAGCAGGTGAGGCAAGGCCGATGGGATCATAGAAACCAGCGATCTGGCTCAACAGCATGCGCCGGGTGAGAGGGTCGGGTGTGCTGCTCCTGATCTCCTCCTCCCGTAGATCCAGCCCTGTTCTCATCTTCCCTCGCTTCTTTGAGAAGTTTATCGATGTCAGAACACGGAGCTTGTCTGTTTCGGGTTCGTATCCAACCCCCAGCGCTTTTTTCTCCTCGTCCTGCATCTGGTTGGGAAGAATCAGGGTTCTGGGCGAGGTTGAGCCGCTTCTATTGGGGTCAGTGGAGTCCTCACTCCTCCCACTTTGACCTGTCCAGACCCAGTGAGGAGTGTTGCTGTGTTTGTCTGCCAGCACATATGTGAGGCAGTCCTTTATTTTCTTGAGGTCCCTTTCTTCTCCAAGGGTCATCTCTTTGCCTCCTGGGGGACACTTGCTGCACTTGCAGCTTCCGCACTTCGGATCACAAGCCGCTCCGATGCTGTCCCACTTGAACCACTTAAACAACTCCTTGTTGGTGGCAGTGGTGTTGCTGAGGACCATGTCCTTTCTTGCTAGGTCTTCAGTCAGGCCTCTTGAGTCCACAAGGACCTCGTTGTACATCCTTGAGGATGTTCTCATGGATCTTGCGAAGTGAGTGTCGGACTGGTGCATGGTTAGATCGACCATTTCAAAGAGGTCAGGGTGTGTTCCGCCGACAGATTTCCCCAGTGGTCCATCCCAGAGGACTAGATCTCCCTGCATTTTGACTGGCTGTGGGACCAATCGACCTTCCCTGTGGCTAATCAGGAGGTCGATACTTTCAGGACGGACCAGGTCTTCCGTGGCGACGTCAGGAAAGATTTTCCGCAGCTGTTGCGGAGTGACAGACTGGCTTATCTCTGCGATGCTCTCCAGGCCGTAGCAGAGCAGTCTGTGTTCTGCCACGGTCCCCTTGGAGGTTTTCACCCTCAGCCGTAGGGTATACCGCTTGGTCGTCACCATCTTTTCCATCCCTCCAATACCGTGGACAATCAGCTTGATGTTTTCACCAGTCAGTCCGAGGCGTTTGGCCGCATCGTTCGCGATGTAATTGGTATCCGATGCGAGGTCGATAAGGGCGCCGATCAACTGGCCAGAATTAGTTGTTACTTCCAGCAACATCATAACCACTGGGTATTCCTCCTGTTCAACGCCAGTATTGGTTCACATTGTAGTCGAGGCTCTGTTAGAAAACGCCTTTCTGACCTCTGCCCTTATGTTTTCCGGGACTTTAGAAAGGGCCTCTTCTTGGATGCTGGTCAGGCCTTTCTTCTCCACCTTTGAGCCACCTTGCCCCTCACAGCTGCTCTCCTTCCTCTGAGTAGTGGGCCTTGGGAAGAGCAGGTAGTTGTGCGGCGGCTCCTCTCTCCTACAACCTGATTTGCCGCAGAGGAACCCTTGGTTACAACGGCCATCCCTTGGGTGGATGCTCAAACACCATGTGCCATGAGCCCTTATATGAGCCTTTTTCTTCGCCAGGTCCAACTCTTTGAAGGTTCTGCATGCAAAGAGCTTGCCAGGGTGCGCCTCATCGCCGCAGCAGGTGCAGGAGCTTAACTGCTGCTTCGTCTGAGGACCTCTTTGGCCTGAAGTGGCTCTGGAAAAGGATTTCCTCACTCCCTTATCCGGTTTGTCATCCAGGCTTTTCTCTGAGGAGTTCTTCTCACCAGGACTTGCTTCTAGCTGGTCAAGCTCCTCCAGGATTGCCTCCTGCTTTTTTAGGAATTGAAGCAAGCACTCAAAGTGGTCCTGGGGAACAAACCCGTTGGCAGGTTCATGTTTGTGAGCAATCCATTCCTTCTTTAGGGAGCGAGGCAGTTTGCTCTCTAGGGACTGAGCGACCAAACGGTTCTTTATAACGTCCTCTTCTCCTAAAATCAGGAGATTATTTAGAGCCCTCTCCACTGCCTGGATCAATTCAATAGCCTTCCTTGGGTTGTTTCCCTTCACGGGGGGTAGGCCCTGGACCTCACTTGCGATCAGCTGGACGATCTTAGCTTTATTCCCATACCTGTTGGCAAGGCGATTGAACATATCATCTGCAGACTTGCAGCTAGATAGGACTAGGTCCCTTTTCACCTTCTCACTCAGGCTTGCAAGAAGGTGGAACCTTGTCACTCCAAAAGTCCTCTGCGGGTTCCCAAGCAGCTCGAGCTCCTCCCACTCCGCCTTCCACCGGTAATAATCGACCATGTCCCCAGAAAATGTGGGGAGGCGTGCTCTCTCGAGTGGAAACTGGACTCTGGGTTGCATATAAGGAAAGATGCCTTGTGGAGCATTTGGGTACCCTAGCAGTGTGCCTGCGACATTTGGTGCAGCGCTGGTCCCAGCCAGAGACTGGATACCGGCTCCAGAACTTCTTGGAAGTGGCCCCGACGGACCGAGCGGGTTTACATGACCTGCAGCGATTTCCTGCTTGACACCGGGAGGCTCACTGAGAGAGAGATGTTGATCATCTCTAATGGATCCAAGCGGATCTGGATGGGCCGGCACTTCAGCCTTTAACCTCTCCTCTTCCTCTTCCTCGCTCCAAGCAAAGCCCTTTCGTGACTTCAGGTTCATCCGCCGCCATTTCCGCTCCCAGTCACTCTGTAAGTCTCTTAGCCCGTCTTCTTGCTTTTTAAGCTCCTTTGTCTTGGTGCTGGAGACAAGACCTTCCCAAGCAGCCATTTTCTGCCCAAACCTGTGGATTTTCTCGCCTAGGCTCTCCCTCTGCACATCAAAGTCCTCCGCTAGTAACTCCTTCAAATCCAGCGCTTCTAATTCAGCCCACTTTTTTTCCGCTTTCTCGGCATACAATCTGATGTCATCTTCAGCGAATCTGGACCATAGTGCTTCTTTCGTGAGTGTAAGCATTTCTTCGTATCGGGTTGAGCACTGTTTTCACTTTTATGCTCTCGACTTCTTCGCTCACCTGGGGATCGTCGTTTTCCTCCGCCTCCATTTCGAGAGCATCGACGTATTCAGCCCCTGTGTCGCTGACCCTACCAAAGTCCACAACAAGGCCATATAACTCCTCAATGAGATTCCTCTCCTCGAGCAAGTGAATCGTAAGAGCCAGCTTGTTGGTCCTCTTACTGAAGGCAGTCTGCGCGACCGAGCGCTTTCCCTATAGGGATTCCAGCGCAACGGAATCCATCCTGTCCATCCTGTCGGACCGCCGCCAGGTGGTGAGGATGGGCAGCATCACATCAGAGCCACTGACCCTCAACACGGGAGCCCCCCAGGGATGCGTGCTGAGCCCTCTCCTCTACTCCCTCTACACCCACGACTGCATGGCTATGCACAGCTCCAACGTCATCGTCAAGTTTGCTGACGACACGACAGTGATGGGCCTGATCGCCGGCGACGACGAGACAGCCTACAGGGAGGAGGTCGGATCGCTGGAGCAGTGGTGCCAGGAGAACAGCCTCGCCCTCAACGTCAAGAAGACCAAGGAGCTGATCGTGGACTTCAGGAGGCAGAGGGGAGAGCACAGCCCTATCTCCATCGACGGCGTTGCAGTAGAGAGGGTCAGCAGCTTCAAGTTCCTCGGCGTGCACATCTCCGAGGACCTCACATGGTCCACGCACACCACACACGTGGTGAAAAGGGCCCAACAACGCCTGTATTTTCTCAGGCGTCTGAAGAAATTCAGCATGGGCCCCCGCATCCTGAGAACATTCTACAACGGCACCATCGAGAGTGTTCTTACAGGGTGTATCACCGCCTGGTACGGGAACTGCACT
The DNA here is from genome assembly GCA_027704905.1 of Muraenolepis orangiensis. Lineage (NCBI taxonomy): Eukaryota > Metazoa > Chordata > Actinopteri > Gadiformes > Muraenolepididae > Muraenolepis > Muraenolepis orangiensis. The sequence continues at coordinate 17,336,410 of CM051000.1, read as the reverse complement.
GCACTCGAGCGCAGAGCGCTTCAAAGGGTGGTGCGGACGGCCCAGTATATCATTGGAGGTGAGCTCCCCTCCCTCCTGGACATTTACAACCAGCGGTGCGTGGCCAAGGCCAAACGAATTATAAAAGACATTGCCCACCCCAGCCACGAACTGTACTCACTATTACCGTCAGGCAGGCGATACCGCAGTATCAAGTGTCGTACAAATAGGCTTAGAGATAGCTTCCACAGTCAGGCCATCAGGCTGCTGAACAAGGGCGTATAACATATAACAATGTATATTTTATTACATTGATTTATATATACATATTGCTCTTTTCTGTGCTGATTTTTGCATTTTATAAATTGCATTTTTTATTTTTATTTTATTTTTATCTATTTTTATCTTATTTTATAACTGCTGTCTGTCGTCGGGTATTGCACACAAGATTTTCACATCACTGCTTTATACTAAACTGTAAACTGTGAAGTGACAATAAACTTGACTTGACTTGACTTGATCCCCCTTTCCTAGAGCTGCCCAAGGTTTCTCCGACACTGGCAGGGGGTCCGTTGGACCTTTCCCTCCCTCCGTGGCGCTCCTCTTCCGGGCAACACTATTCGGGGCAGATTCGGCTGGACGCTTGGGCCCGTGGTTTATAACTGTCAAGTTTGTTTTTGTTTTCCCCACTTGAAGGGCTCAGGCAACATGATCAAGGAAGGATATAACTCTGTGACTTTTCTTTGACCTTTGTTTGTCGTTTATTTGGTTTGACAAATGGTCACAACAGCAGGTTATAAACCTGAAATGGTATGAAAGGAAATGTTTCAAAATCAACATAATACATAGGCTATAATAATATCAGTTCATTCAAATAAACAATTACCAAATGCATTTCCATTCAGAACATTCATTCAGCATTTACCAATAAACATTATTCTTTAAACTTAACCATGTGATGAATGTCATGCATCAAAATGTTCAAACAATATATTCAAACTGTTGTAATGTCAAACATTGCAGGCCTACAGCCCACGTATACACTACAGACCGCAGGAACACCATCTCCCAGGGTGCACCGGGGCCACATGTTACAAACATGCTGAGCAGAGCTAACATGCTAGCTAACATGCTAGGGAGCTAACAGCTAACATAAGCAAAGCACATGAACATAAAGCAAGCAAAACACATAAAGCAAGCAGGGAAGGCGAATGTAAACATACCATTGGGCTATCACGTTCCTGGTCTGAATGCAGCCAACTCCCTGAGCAAAATGCACTACCTGAATGAGCTGGGGCTTCAATTTAAGCCCTCTGGGGCCCACATAGATGCCAGACGGTAAACCAGTCAAGCCCTGACGTGCTGCCCGCGTAGATGCCTGATATAAATTATTATTTCTTTACTCCTAAAGTTCATTTAATTTCAATTTACCTTTGAAAATAGTTGCAAGGAGTACATTTTATCATTTAGGGGGCATTTAAATTGTACCATTTGTTTTGGATAAATAATATATGTAATTTTGAGTCAATAGAATACATTTGGCTCTCTTTGCTCCTAAAGAGTTTAACACTGTCCTTCAAGAACCAGAAGGACAGGCGTCCTTGTGGGCCAGACTGTGCTCACTGCAGCCGCACTGAGATGAGAGACTCAGAGGCTGTGAAGGAGCAGGGGGCAAGATGTATGGCCCTGCGTTTGGATGACCCAGCTGATTGGGCCAAGGAACAGAGAGAGGACCCAGATCTGAGCACAGTGTTGGGATGGTTGGAGGGAGGCCAACGGCCTGAATGGCCCAAAGTGGCTTCTGCCAATCCTTTGATCAAGGGGTTGTGGTCCCAGTGGGAGAGCTTGGCCCTCGGGCTTGGATGAAATTCTCTGGAGACGGTGGAAGGAACCAGCCACGAGTAGAGAGAGGTGGCAAGTAGTGGTGCCGAAGAGTCGGCAGGGGGAGGTGCTGGAGTTCAATCATGGGCTGCACGGAGTCGGCCACTTTGGGGTCAACAAAACACTTAAGAGGGTTTGCCAGGCATTCTACTGGGGCACATGTAGGCGAGACGTGGAGACCTTCTGTCGGAGATGTGACCCCTGCGTGGCCCGCAAGGGTCCAGCGGGCCAGAGTAGAGCGCCTCTTCAGCAGTATCGGGTATGGGCACCCATGGACCGAGTCGCTGCCGACGTGCTGGGTCCCCTTCCTCGCACACCACGTGGTAATCGCTATGTGGTAGTTGCCATGGGTTACGTCACCAAGTGGCCTGAGGCCTATGCTGTGCCTGACCAGGAGGCTCGCACCGTATGTGAGGTGCTGACTAAAGGGATGTTCAGCCGGTTCGGGGTTCCAACTGAGTTGCACTCCGATCAAGGGAGGAACTTTGAAGCCCACCTCTTCGCTGAAATGTGTAGGCAGCTGTCTATACACAAGAAGCGCACCACACCTCTCCACCCTCAGAGTGATGGGCTGGTGGAGAGGTTTAATCGCACCCTGGGAGCTCAGCTTGCCCTGGTGGTGGCCAAGGACTGGGATCTACAGCTGCCACTGGTCCTGATGGCCTGCCGGTCAGCTACACAGGAGACAACGGGGTGTACACCTGCCCTGCTGATGTTCGGTAGGGAGCTTAGAACGTCACCTGCTCTTGTGTACGGACAGCCTCCGGATGCCCCTCAAGCACCGGCTGGCCTGGAGTACGCTGCCCAGTTAGCGGAAAGGCTGGAGGTGGCACATGAGTTTGCCAGGAAACAATCTGAGGCGGCAGGGACCCGGCAGAAGAGAGCCTATGACCAGCACACAAAGGGGACACACTTTCAGGCTGGACTAGGCTGGCTAGTGTGGGTTTATTGACCAAAAAGATCCAAAGGGAGGTCACCAAAACTGCAGAGTAACTGGGTGGGGCCGTGCCGGGTCATGGAGTGGGTTGGTGAGGTCGTCTACAGGTTGAAGTTGGGGGGACGAGGAGATTTAGAAGGGGGGGCAGTGTAACGCTGTGGCCTGGCCCACCATGGGTCTCCCTCCAGGACAAAGGGGGTTTGGGAGTTCATTGGGTGTTGTATGTGTGTGTTTGTTTACATGCATGTGTTTGAGGGGAAGTGTCCACTATAGAGGGTCATTGGCTGCGAGCGCTAGGGGGAGGGGGAGCAGGTTGTGTGAGAACGGGAGTGAGAGAGTCACGCGAGAGTTAGAACGGGAGTTGGAGGAGAGGGGGGGAAAAGACGGGAGGTGGGGGTGTGTGTGGGACGGAGTGGAGTAGCGTGGGGCAGAGAGAGACACGGACTATGTTTGTTGGAGGAATATCGTTTTGGGCTTGCCACCCTGGTTTATTGTTTTTAAGATTTCAACCCCCGGATTAGTTGTGAGCTGCGGCAGGGAATAAATCTGGGCCAGTTTGGCTATCAAATAAGAACATTGTCTCAGTCTTTTATATCGAGCTGGCTACCACCGCTAAAGCGTCACAATATGTTCTAAAAGGGAATGTGTCACGAGTGAGAGGGAGTGGGTTGGACCCCGAACGCAGACGCCGACAAGTGGAGAGTGATACGAACGGCTTTATTTGCGCACAGGCACACACAAAGTACCAGGGTACACAGGGAGGACTACGTAACAATGGAATAGGCAGGCGACCGGGGTGCGAACTATCTCTCCGATAGTCCGCAGCCGGGCGATCAGAACGGGTAAACGTGCAGTATACGTAACGACCTCACGCTGGGGTAAAGGAAAGGCAACGTATATATACCCCAGGTGAGGTGATCAACAAATGACACCGGGGGAAATTGAGTCCAGGTGTGTGTGTGTGTGTGTGTGTGGCCAGCGCACGTGGCTAGACCACGCCCCCTGCCAACCAACGTAATTGTTGACAGGAGTGTGTGCGCCACCAGCGCACGTGGCTAGGCCACGCCCCCTGCCAACCACCGTAACCGTGACAGTACCCCCCCCTCAACGGGCGCCTCCTGGCGTCCAACCCGGCTTGAAGGGGTGTTCCCGGTGGCAGTTGAGGGAAAAGAACAGGTCCCGACTGTAGCGGCGCGGGGGCCAACCCCGCCCCTCTGGACCGTCTGCGTCCCAGTCGATGATCCGGGGGGGTGGAGGAGATTTGGTGGGCGGGTGGGGCCCGGGAAGAGAGCCACGGGGGGCTGCGGGCTGCGTGACGTCAGCAGACGGGGGCTGCGTGACGTCAGCAGACGGGAGCTGCGTGACGTCGTCGGGCGGGTACGGCGCGGCGTCAGCAGACGGGACCTGCGTGACGTCGTCGGGCGGATCCGGCGCGGCGTCAGCAGACGGGGGCTGCGTGACGTCGTCGGGCGGGTACGGCGTAGCGTCCGCAGACGGGGGCTGCGTGACGTCGTCAGGCGGGTACGGCGCGGCGTCAGCAGACGGGGGCTGCGTGACGTCGTCAGCCGGGTACGGCGCGGCGTCAGCAGACGGGGGCTGCGTGACGTCGTCGGGCGGGTACGGCGCGGCGTCAGCAGACGGGGGCTGCGTGACGTCGTCGGGCGGATCCGGTGCGGCGTCAGCAGACGGGGGCTGCGTGACGTCGTCGGGCGGATCCGGCGCGGCGTCAGCAGACGGGGGCTGCGTGACGTCGTCGGGCGGATCCGGCGCGGCGTCAGCAGACGGGGGTTGCGTGACGTCGACAGGCGGGAACGGCGCGGCGTCAGCAGACGGGGGCTGCGTGACGTCGTCAGGCGGATCCAGCGCGGCGTCAGCAGACGGGGGCTGCGTGACGTCGTCGGGCGGATACGGCGCGGCGTCAGCAGACGGGGGCTGCGTGACGTCGTCGGGCGGATCCGGCGCGGCGTCAGCAGACGGGGGCTGCGTGACGTCGTCGGGCGGGTCCGGCGCGGCGTCAGCAGACGGGGGCTGCGTGACGTCGTCGGGCGGGTACGGCGCGGCGTCAGCAGACGGGGGCTGCGTGACGTCGTCGGGCGGATCCGGTGCGGCGTCAGCAGACGGGGGCTGCGTGACGTCGTCGGGCGGATCCGGCGCGGCGTCAGCAGACGGGGGTTGCGTGACGTCGACAGGCGGGAACGGCGCGGCGTCAGCAGACGGGGGCTGCGTGACGTCGTCAGGCGGATCCAGCGCGGCGTCAGCAGATGGGGGCTGCGTGACGTCGTCGGGCGGATACGGCGCGGCGTCAGCAGACGGGGGCTGCGTGACGTCGTCGGGCGGATACGGCGCGGCGTCAGCAGACGGGGGCTGCGTGACGTCGTCGGGCGGATCCGGCGCGGCGTCAGCAGACGGAGGCTGCGTGACGTCGTCGGGCGGGTACGGCGCGGCGTCAGCAGACGGGGGCTGCGTGACGTCGTCGGGCGGATCCGGCGCGGCGTCAGCAGACGGAGGCTGCGTGACGTCGTCGGGCGGATACGGCGCGGCGTCAGCAGACGGGGGCTGCGTGACGTCGTCGGGCGGATCCGGCGCGGCGTCAGCAGACGGAGGCTGCGCGGCGTCAGCAGACGGAGGCTGCGTGACGTCGTCGGGCGGATCCGGCGCGGCGTCAGCAGACGGAGGCTGCGTGACGTCGTCGGGCGGATCCGGCGCGGCGTCAGCAGACGGAGGCTGCGTGACGTTGTCGGGCGGGTACGGCGCGGCGTCAGCAGACGGGGGCTGCGTGACGTCGTCGGGCGGATCCGGCGCGGCGTCAGCAGACGGGGGCTGCGTGACGTCGTCGGGCGGGTACGGCGTGGCGTCAGCAGACGGGGGCTGCGTGACGTCGTCGGGCGGATCCGGCGCGGCGTCAGCAGACGGAGGCTGCGTGACGTCGTCGGGCGGATCCGGCGCGGCGTCAGCAGACGGAGGCTGCGTGACGTCGTCGGGCGGATACGGCGCGGCGTCAGCAGACGGAGGCTGCGTGACGTCGTCGGGCGGATCCGGCGCGGCGTCAGCAGACGGAGGCTGCGTGACGTTGTCGGGCGGGTACGGCGCGGCGTCAGCAGACGGGGGCTGCGTGACGTCGTCGGGCGGATCCGGCGCGGCGTCAGCAGACGGAGGCTGCGTGACGTCGTCGGGCGGATACGGCGCGGCGTCAGCAGACGGGGGCCGCTTGACGTCGTCAGGCGGGTACGGCGCGGCGTCAGCAGACGGGGGCTGCGTGACGTCGTCGGGCGTGTACGGCGCGGCGTCAGCAGACGGGGGCCGCTTGACGTCATCAGGCGGGTACGGCGCGGTGTCAGCAGACGGGGGCTGCGTGACGTCGTCGGGCGGGTCCGGCGCGGCGTCAGCAGACGGGGGCCGCTTGACGTCCTCAGACGGGTGCGGAGCGACGTCCTCAGGCGGATGCGGAGCGACGTCCTCAAGCGGGTGCGGAGCGACGTCCTCCGGCGGATGCGGAGCGACGTCCTCAAGCGGGTGCGGAGCGGCGCCGTCAGCCGGGTGCGGAGCGGCGCCGTCCGCCGGGTGCGGAGCGGCGTCGTCAGCCGGGTGCGGAGCGACGTCGTCAGCCGGGTGCGGAGCGACGTCGTCAGCCGGGTGCGGAGCGACGTCGTCAGCCGGGTGCGGAGCGGCGTCGTCAGCCGGGTGCGGAGCGGCGTCGTCAGCCGGGTGCGGAGCGACGTCGTCAGCCGGGTGCGGAGCGGCGTCGTCCGCCGGGTGCGGAGCGGCGTCGTCAGCCGGGTGCGGAGCGGCGTCGTCAGCCGGGTGCGGAGCGACGTCGTCAGCCGGGTGCGGAGCGACGTCGTCAGCCGGGTGCGGAGCGGCGTCGTCAGCCGGGTGCGGAGCGGCGCCGTCAGCCGGGTGCGGAGCGGCGCCGTCAGCCGGGTGCGGAGCGGCGCCGTCAGCCGGGTGCGGAGCGGCGTCGTCAGCCGGGTGCGGAGCGGCGTCGTCAGCCGGGTGCGGAGCGGCGCCGTCAGCCGGGTGCGGAGCGGCGTCGTCCGCCGGGTGCGGAGCGATCAGACGGGGGAGAAGCGTGACGTCAGAGGTCCTTCCGATGAGGGAAGCAATGAAGGCTGCCATGTTCCCGCACTGGACCAACGTCGTCTGCATTTTCCGACCCGCCTGTCCGTGACTGGCGATCAGGGACTCAACAACGAGCTGACACTGGTCACGGACAGCGGGGCCCATGTTGGCCAACCGGGCCTCCCACGCTTCCTCCTGCTCCCGCAGCGCCTGGATCTGTGCTCTGAACCCGACCATCTGAGCATCGAGCCCGCGCTTCGCACGCTCGAGAAGGCCGGGGTCCAGGCAAGCATCCCGGTCGTCCCGCATCACCCGGCATATTTGGCGCCACTCGTCGAGGTCGCCGGGGTCCATAGTGGTGAGGTCGTTCTGTCACGAGTGAGAGGGAGTGGGTTGGACCCCGAACGCAGACGCCGACAAGTGGAGAGTGATACGAACGGCTTTATTTGCGCACAGGCACACACAAAGTACCAGGGTACACAGGGAGGACTACGTAACAATGGAATAGGCAGGCGACCGGGGTGCGAACTATCTCTCTGATAGTCCGCAGCCGGGCGATCAGAACGGGTAAACGTGCAGTATACGTAACGACCTCACGCTGGGGTAAAGGAAAGGCAACGTATATATACCCCAGGTGAGGTGATCAACAAATGACACCGGGGGAAATTGAGTCCAGGTGTGTGTGTGTGTGTGTGTGTGGCCAGCGCACGTGGCTAGACCACGCCCCCTGCCAACCAACGTAATTGTTGACAGGAGTGTGTGCGCCACCAGCGCACGTGGCTAGGCCACGCCCCCTGCCAACCACCGTAACCGTGACAGAATGCCTGTTATTCTTGTGAATATGAGTTGTCTTAAAATAAAAGTGCTTGTGACATACTTGTGGCATTGAGTTAAAACCAAATTTGTATAAAACGTATATCGCGATGCAGCCTAAAAATACCGGGATATGATTTTTGGTCCATATCGCCCAGCCCTACTTGGGACCAGTGCTTTTAATCATATACTTACCCGACATTGTGTGGCTCTATTCGGATGAGAGATGGAGTGAGTGTAGAAGTCAGGACCAGTGCTTTTAATCATACACTTACCCAACATTGTGTGTCTATATTCGGATGAGAGATGGAGTGTGTGTGGGGGTCAGGACCAGTGCTTTTAATCATACACATACCCGACATTATTAGCCTATTCCGCCCACTTTTCGAGACGCATATGCTCTCCTTGTCAAAGTGCAAACTGCAGACATACGCGCTACCCCTGAGAACATGAAACGAGGGACCTTCATCCCCACTTATCAGCCTATCTGGGAAGATACCGGAAGTAAGAGTACACTGCTCGGTGATTTTTAACGTTCCGGAAGCAGGAAGTGTGACATAGGCCTATACTAAGCACTCCCTGAGAACTTTTTCACTTGAGAAAAACTCAAGTGAAAAGTAACTAATAAAATAATAAAACTCTTGATCTCTTACTGCTTTTAGCATTTCATTCTTCCATACCTGCATTTGTTTTGCCACCCACAAAAAAAAGTAAATATGTTTCTTTAAAACAAATTCTGTGATTAATCTGATTAATTGCAGAATTTTATTGTGATTAATCCGCTTCAATATTTTGACCTATTGACCGCACTAATTATTATACAACACAACTCATTTGAAATATTTTACTCATCTAATTGGATGTGGGCCGTAGCAACACAGTTTTATTCCGTCAACGGCAAGCCTTTTACGTAAAGGCAACATATTCCAGATAAAAGTGGATTTAAATGTTCTACTAATGTTTTTCCCCCAGGACATTAACTCCCATATGTTCTGTCTATCTTGAACTGTCCAGTGACGTGTGGAGCCTGAATATGTAGAGGCTCTCTCAGTCTCTTTGTGTACTTTGTGTAAACAGAAAGAAGAAACTAAACAGTTAGACTCAACACAAGCTGTTTTACTAATATAAACATAACAGGAACCCTTCCATGTAGAGACTCGGTGTCTGTGTGAAAATAACTGTCTGTCTCTCTCTGTGTGTGTCTGTCTCTTCTCTTTCTATGTATCTTTGTGTCTCTCTCTGTGTCTCTTTGTGTCTCTCTCTGTTTCTGTTGTCTGTGTCTCTATCTATCTCTCACTCTTTGTGTGTGTGTGTGATTCTCTCTTTGTATTTCTATGTCTCTCACTCTGTCTCTCCCTCTCTGGCCATCTGTCTGTCTGTGTGTGTGTGTGTGTGTGTGTGTGTGTGTGTGTGTGTGTCTCTGTCTGTCTGTCTGTCTGTCTGTCTGTCTGTCTGTGCTAGGCTGGAAGCTTAAGCTTCTCCACACACTAAGGGGTCAGTCGGCCCCTGTGCTGTCCTGTTCCTACTCCTCTGATGGACGGCTGCTGGCTTCTGGGTCAGTCAAAGTGGTTTTATTTGTCAAATATCAAAATAAGGCTAAGATCGACGACCACGTATTTAATATAATTTATTTGTGATGTAGTAGTAGAATCTGTGACTCTCGTCCCAAAGTCTACAGTCTAACTATATCTGGATTCATCTGAATGTCAAAGTCAAAAGTATCTGGGGTTGTTTAGTTGTTTAATGGACGTATCTAATTGAGCAAAAAAGGCGTATGTGTTTCTGTTTTTCGAAGATAGAGCCATTCGCACCGCTTAAAATAAGAAAAAATATGCTTTATTTGCTTGTTAATTTCTTAGCTCTGTGGATAAAACAGTCACCATCTATGATGCTGTAAGTATATCCTCAACTGTATTGATGAACTGGATACAGTTATTGACTTTACATTCCTGTTGTAACTGTACTGACACTCACACAAGCTTCAGCGACGGTAGGACACTTCTCTGTAAAGACGTTGAGAAGACATTTATTATTTTACCATTATTTTCTCATTTCTCTGAGTCTTATTTCTTATCTGTCTGATTTCTCTGTCTCTCTGTCTCTCTGTCTCTCTGTCTCTCTGTCTCTCTCTCTCTCTCAGGCAGGACGGCAGCGGGTCGCTCCAGGCTGCTGGTCTCCGATTGGTCAGAGGAGGATGTGGGGGCATGGCTAACAGAGGAGGGCCTGGAGGGATTGGTCGACACGTTCCGGGCCAATAACATCGACGGGGCGGAGCTTTTGGGCGTGACTAAAGAGACGCTGGTGGAGCTGCATGTTGGTGAGTGAGGAACACGGAGTACGTGTTAACACTACCACTAATGGGACAAGAGTACAATGGAATGCTTACTCTCGCATTAAGGAATATACACAACAAGATTCAAGATGACTTCATTTATCCCGAGGGAAATTAAGGTAATAACAATTAACAATAATAATAACAATAATAAAGAACATTAAAATAGGGATGATATGGATGAGATATGGTGGATGGTCGGTTATTCAAAACGACAACACAACACAAGGTTGTAGTTTGTCGACTAACAGAGTGAACTGCCCTTCTGGACTGTGTGTGTGTGTGTGTGTGTGTGTGTGTGTGTGTGTGTGTGTGTGTGTGTGTGTGTGTGTGTGTGTGTGTGTGTGTGTGTGTGTGTGTGTGTGTGTGTGTGTGTGTGTGTGTGTGTGTGTGTGTGTGTAGTACAATGGAATGCTTATCCCAATTCCCTCCCTCAGTATGAATTTCCTGTGTGTGTGCATACAGAGTCTGTGGGTTTGCGTGGTAAGGTCCTCAGAAAGCTGGAGGAGTTGAAAGGGGTGTCTGCGTGCTCTGGCGTACCTGATGAGTACCTCTGTCCAATCACCAGAGAGCTGATGAAGGAGCCGGTCATGGCTTCTGGTGAGATGAACAACACTATACACTATATTCAAATCAGCACGCAGAAAATGCTTCTGTTTGCCACAGCTTTTTTAAATTTAAACGCACCATGTGTGTCTGCTAATGTATCTATGTTACCTGCTGATACTACCGGCTTGATATTTGTATAAAAAATTATTGTTTTATAATCATGTTTTGGGTGTATGTCCTGTATAGAACTACACCTGTAGTTTTACCCTCCTAATGACATCACTTCCTGATGATGGAGACAATCCAAGACAATAACATAAACATTTCGACACAGATTTTATGTATATATATATATATATATATATATATATATATATATGTGTGTGTGTGTGTGTGTGTGTGTGTGTGTGTGTGTGTGTGTGTGTGTGTGTGTGTCCGCGTCTGTGCCCATGCGTGCGCGTGCGCTCTGCCACCAGATGGGTTCTCCTACGAGAGGGAGGCCATCGAGAACTGGATCGCCAGGAACCGGTCGAGTCCCATGACCAACCTGCCCCTGAGAACCACCCTGCTCACTCCCAACCACACCCTGAAGATGGCCCTTGGACGCTGGACCGCCAATCGCTAGCGGAGCACCACCTCACCGGAACTATGCACCGGAAGAGAGACTTACCGGGTGTTCCTTATCTTAAACATGTGTTAAACATGCATACAACATGTCTTAAACATGCACAAAACATGTCTCAAACATGCACAAAACATGTCTCAAACATGCATAAAACATGTCAGAAATATGTTTAGGACACTGTTCTCCAAAGGTACTGAAATCATCAAGGGGCTGCTATGTTTGCTCAAGGATGCTCACGGGTAGACTGATGACACGGGGGATCGAACCCGGGACCTTTTGGCTGAGAGTCAGACACCACTGTCCTCCCTTCAAAGCAGATAGCTCTACAGTGTCCACAAAGTTAGACCAGCTCACTATCTAGCTGAACCTACATGATCCCAAGGTTAGAATCAGCCTTTTCAAAAGTGGAAGTAGGTCATTCAAATTAAATGAATAAAATGAGTGTACATTATTATTGTTGTTATTATAATAATTATTATTATTTTTATTACATGAAGGCATATACGGTAACTGCAACTGTGAATGTATTATTATGTTAAGTCGTTGAGCTGTGTATCCGTCAATCATAGGATACAGTCCTAATGTTAAAAATATCATACATATAATGTCATAAACCAATAAACGTGTAATCTGTGCACTGCGCTTCGTGTTTTGTGGACACAATCAGTTCAGTAAATAAATGGTAATTTAACCAAGAACCGGATTGGGGGTTCAAAATCTGTTATTTCCTGTGTAATTCTGATTATGTTGTTCTGTTCTGTGCAGATCTGTTTATTGGGAACGAATACAAATCATATTATGGGAGATCAATTAACCGTGATGAAGGGAATGTTTATTTTTTACTTGTAATGTATCGTTTAATCCGAATGAATAGTAGGTCAGATGTGATCCGATAGGCTCCAGGCTCATCTGGCTCCAGATGTGAGCAGCAGAACAACATCCGTGTGGGAGTATGGTGGGAGGCTTGTTGCGTAACATGGGGCTTGACCGAGCCAAGAGCCCCACTCCTCCACAAAGACAGCGCTCAGATAACACACACAACATACATGACACTTGTTATTCCGTTACTATTCAAATATACAGAGATACACATAGATATAATACAACGATGGAAGCGATGGAACCCCAGCTCACTGAAGCCGACGCACTCCCAGGTTTGTTGACTTAATTGAATTCGCTCCAAACTTTCTCCCGTCCATTTCTAACTTTGTGGCATCTGGTGGGTTGCACTTGGTTGAACTTTTAAGATACCGTCGTGTGTTTGTTTGTTTGTTTATTTGTTTTTCTGTTTGTTCACCAATAGATAGATGATACAGTTAGTATACGCACTACGATGCAAAAACGGTGGTTCATATTGTAGTTGTCTTGTGTAGCTCTGTGTTTTAGTTCAGCTTCATACACCTACACATTCATCGACACTATCTGTAGTCAACATATAGTGCTTCATGTTTTGGTGCAAAAACGCTTCTCTCAGTTGAGATGACGGTGATGTGATGTTGGTCCCGTTTGGGCTTTTGAGTAAATTACCACAGACAAATGCAATTGTGTTTAAAGTGTCCTACTGGCTTCACACAGCTGGACAAGTTGTGTTTAAAGTGTCCTACTGGCTTCACACAGCTGGACAAGTTGTGTTTAAAGTGTCCTACTGGCTTCACACAGCTGGACAAGTTGTGTTTAAAGTGTCCTACTGGCTTCACACAGCTGGACAAGTTGTGTTTAAAGTGTCCTACTGGCTTCACACAGCTGGACAAGTTGTGTTTAAGGGGGAAGTACGCAGCCTCTCTTATTGTTGACGTCAGAGACCAGAAATGGGGGTTTCATTCGTGTGAATAACAAGTGTCACGTGGGTCTTGCGTCTCTACTGTCATCTCTGAGATACGTGTTAAACATGCGTTAAACATGTGTTACAATTTTCTAACATGTCTTTAACATGGTAACATAAAAATGTTTGTTAACAGCCCACTGACGTCAGTGTGATTGGGTATTTTTTGTTTTTCTTAACAACCAAATATGTAGCCTGTTGTGTTCAAAACTATATTCTATATCAGTTGTCTTTATCCCCGTCGTGCGCCCATAGGGCTGTGCGCACTACAGCAGCCGGATTACATTCAACGCAGAAGCGGTATTTAAGGATCAATCGATATTTATTAAGCCAATGATTATCCTGATACAAAGTTTGCTCAATACTGAATTAATCAAAGCAAAAAAACTCCGGAGTTGAGATCTCTTGTTTCGCACCCCGCTGTCCCACGGAATAGGGCCAGCCTCACGGTGGTCTACCAAAGCATCTGCCCCTCCTAAATCTCGCACAATGTTATATTCGACAATATTTTCGACAATATTTCTTCCATTTCTGCCGAACCGGTTTCTTCTTGATTTTTCTGGTACACAGGAGCAGGGTCTCTCCACTCATTCTCCGACCTGGGGCTCAGGGTGCGATGGTCTCGAGCCCTGGGTGCTGCTGCCGTTGCTCAAACACATCCTTTCATAATTCATATTGGTACATCTGACTCATGCTGTCTCACATGACTTGACCTTATGCAGTTCTCCAGTCATCCTCTCAATAGTTCTCCACATCTGATTCTGATTCTGGTTCTGGTTATTACAATTCATCGCATATTCAGTTCATCATCTGGTATATTTTCAACTGTTAATACAAATGTTTGGTTTATTTTATTTTACCTCAACACTGTCTATCTCATTATGACGTGAATCTATCCATCCGTCCATCGTCTACCGCTTATCCGTTATCGGATAGCGGATTGTGTATATTATATGTATGTAATGTGTATGATTGAAAATGGTAAATGGACTGCCTTTTATCTAGTCGTGCCTCCCATTCACCCATTCACCCATTCACCCATTCACCCACCGATGGCGGAGTCAGCCATGCATGGCAACAGCCAGCATGTCAGAAGCAGTTGTGGTTAGGGTGTCTTGCTCAGGGACACCTCCACACATTTGCTAGGAGGAGCTGGGGGATGGAACCAGGTTGTGAGGCGACCGCTCTACCTCTTGAGCTACGGCCGCCCATGATGTAATGTGTATGTGTAACGGACGCCGGTGGTGCTGTGCAGTGGTAAACCTCACTCCCGACGCCTAAAAGAAGTTCTAGCGATGGAGCTAGAGCCCATGGTTTGTTTGTTCTCACGTTAGAGCGCCGCCTCTCATGCCAGAGGTCGTGAGTTCGAGTCCAGTGCGGGACACTATATACACTCACAATGTAATGTATATGATTATATGATTGTAATGTGTGTAATATAATGTGTATGATGATTATACAGTATGTATGTCATAGGAGCCCAGTAATAGGACTGTAGTAGGCTACTGAGGTGTCTAACCCAGGAGTGACCTGGTTGACGTGCTTTGTTTTAGCTTGTTACCCTACGCTTACTTTTGCTGTGTTGTGTTCTTACCCTGACCCTATTCGTTGCATAATAACAAATATATTTATTTATACGTCCATATTCCAAGTGTCCAAGTATATCCAAAACAGTTGCAGTATGACAGACAAACATTTACCACCGCCATGTGTATGATGTAATATATATGATTATATGATTGTAATGTGTATGATGTAATATATATGATTATATGATTGTAATGTGTATGATGTAATGTGTTTGACTGTGACGGTTCATAATGAACGGTTCTGTCGACCGGTACGATCCTGTAGAAAGTTTGGTCCTCCAGAGCAGTGTGGCGGTGGGAGGGGCCAAACCTCTTCATCGTTTCATTAAGGGACAGCCCAAGATCGTCGGTGTAAGACTCACACACGCACACACACACACACACACGCACGCACGCACGCACGCACGCACGCACGCACGCACGCACGCACGCACGCACCCACACACACACCACACACACACACACACACACACACCACACACACACACACACACACACCACACACACACACACACACACACACACACACCACACACATATATATAAACCCACTCACAGACACACGCACACACTCACTCACACAGGCACGCACACAGACACCCCTCCCCCCCCCCACACACACACAGCCATAAACACACACATACACAAACTCACTCACACATGCTCACACACACACCTATATATATATATTCAAACACACACATATTAACACACACACAGTCACACATACACATGAAACTAGACTAAACTTCATTGAGACTTGTGATCTGTGTGATCCTTCAGATTGTGCTGCTGTTCCTGGGCTCCTCCTTCTTCATCATGTCCATCCCTCTGAAGGACGTCAAAATCAACGACACAGAGTTCATTGAGCCGGGCTTCTGGCTCGGTCCAATGGTTCGTAGTCCTCTGAGGAAGGAGATGAATTGGGACAGAAATGTGGAATGCATTTTAGTTATTCCCTGAACCAATCAGGGAAGAGATGCCCTGATTGGTCCCAAATGATCTTGGAGCGGCCTAAAATCCAATGCGGTAGAATTCATCATTTATAAAGTGCTGCTCCTACATGAATACTCACTAGTAAGTCATTGATAATCAGTTATCAATTACAAGAAAATGTTCAGAAGATTAACTATTTACATGATAATGACATGTCATGTTTAAATACTCAGTAAGGTGTAGATAGTCATCACTTAGATGACTGATCACACAAAATATACAAACATATGTAACTTATACTTTAACTACCTGAACTAATCACTAATCATGAATTGCAGCATCATTATTTATATATATATATTTTTTTTTTCGTTTGTAAATCATTAACACATGATCTTATAAACCATTATCTAATTTTCATGAATAATTGTAACTGATTAGGAATTACTTACTTACTTACTTACTTATGATTATTAATGTATGAGCAAAGCTTTTTTGGAATTCACTATTTACTACTGCTTAATTAATGCCCAAAAGTTGCAGTTATTCTAAAGTGCTACCAAATGTTCTGTACAGATATTCTTACAACTCATTCAATTAATACATTTTAAGTCTGACCTACAGCACCTTTAAGTAAACATATTTGATGTTTGGCTTGTTACTGTGTAGGTGTCAAAATGAATCTGCGATCCTTTGATTCCAACCAGATAATAATAGTTTGACTTGAACTTGGTTTAGCGTGGTTGTCTCCTATCTAATAAGGTAACCATGCGGCATCACGGTGACTAAACATATTGTTGTTCACAGTTCATCGTGTGTGGAATTCTGTACATCTTGACCGAGTACAACCCGACCAAAAAAACAGTAAGTTCCGCAGTACAATTATTTATATATTTTTCCCAGTATTTTCAAGATTATTTATTTATTTTTATTATTATTATTATTATTTTTCTAGTGCATATGCGTACCGCAATCACAAGACTCTATATGTTATCTCTGTTTTTGTATTTAATGGAACTGAGCGATTCATTTTGTAAGCTATGTGGTTGTAAACAAACACTATCTAGGTCTTACAAAGACCCCCTTCTTCTTCTTCTTCTTCTTCTTCTTCTTCTTCTTCTTCTTCTTCTTCTTCTTCTTCTTCTTCTCTTCTTCTTCTTCATCTTTGTCTCCATTTATCTATCATTACACTTACATATTTGCTGGACTTTCTGGACTCATGATGCTGCTGCACTACTGGCACTTTAAATGCCAGTCAATTTAAAGATGTAAAAAAAAACAAAAAAACATGTACTTTCAAAACATGTACATATCATTTATGTCACTTTGTTGCACTTTTTTTGTTCATTTTTATTGTATATATTATTTTTATATTTTTATTTTTTATTTTTTTCATCACCAAAAGTTATTTTGGTGATGTATACTGCAGGAGGGAATGGGGAGTAAGCATTCCAATGTACTTGTTACAAATGGCCAATAATAATATCTTGTATCTTGTATCTTGTATCTTTGTCTACAGGTGACCGCTAGCTTCGCGGTTGGCATCGTGGTGCTGCTGTGCGCCCTGTGGGTGGCCTTACAAACCCTTATGCCCGCTTTGGTGATGCGGCACACGTATCTGTGGCGAGACTTTGTAAGTGGTGTTGTTCTAAAAACTACTATTTAATGTTCTATTTGTGTTTTCACTGTTATTGTCATGAATGTAATTGAGTCATTTATGCAAATCATATTTAACGATTGGTGAATCTTTGGTATTTTATTTTTGGAGTTTTCCATGTTAAAAGGTGCTCTTGATAACGTTCGTAGCATTCCTAACATTCAGCCACCAGATGGCGGACTCCCCTCCGTCCAGTCTATTTAACTGGCTGCCAGTTTGCTGCAACAACCTGCATATTTCACGGTCAAGATTCATCACTTGACGTGACTGAGAGTTTCACTCATGAGTGAGACTGTGTGTGTGTGTGTGTGTGTGTGTGTGTGTGTGTGTGTGTGTGTGTGTGTGTGTGTGTGTGTGTGTGTGTGTGTGTGTGTGTGCGTAGGGAATGGCGTTGGCATTGCACATAGTGTTCGAGGTCTCGGTCATCGTAGCGATTGTCATCTTCATCACCATGTCATTTCTGGCCGGTGCTTCACTACGCTCACATGGCCAGGTAACGCACACACACATACATGCACACACACACACACACACACACACACACACACACACACACACACACACACACACACACACACACACACACACACACACACACACACACACACATAAAGCATCAACAATGACATCTCACTGTTGGTCTCATAAGAGGTTCTCTCTCTCTCTCTCTCTCTCTCTCTCTCTCTCTCTCTCTCTCTCTCTCTCTCTCTCTCTCTCTCTCTCTCTCTCTCTCTCTCTCTCTCTCTCTCTCTGCATCTCTCATCTTTTCTCAGACCCAGATTGTGATGACGCAAAGCCAACTGTCAACCAACTGAATGAGAAGCGCGCACACGCACGCACACACACACACACACACACACGCACACACACACACGCACGCACGCGCGCGCACGCACGCACGCACGCACGCACGCACACACACACACACACACACACACACACACACACACACACACACACACACACACACCTGTATTCTGAGTAACTATCCATTGTCTACCGCTTATCTGGGTCGGGTCGCGGAGGTAGCAGCTTCAGCAGGGCTCTTCCCTGGCAACATGGACCAGGCGTTCCCAGGCCAGCGTGGAAATGTAGTCACCCCACCTGTACCTTGGTCTTCCCCGTGGTCTCTTCCCAGTTGGATGTTCCTGGAAAACCTTCCTGGCAACCAGGAAGCATTCTTACTAGATGCCCAAACCAGCTCAACTGGCTCCTTTCTACGCGAAGGAGCAGCAGCTCTACTCCGAGTCTCTCACGAGTGACTTAGCTTCTCACCTTATCCCTCAGGGAGATAACAGCCACCCTCCTGAGGAAACTCATTTTGGCCGCTTGTATTCGCAATTTTGTCCTTTGGGCCATTACCCATTGTTCATGACCATAGGTGAGGGTAGAACTTTGCCTTCTGGCTCAGCTCTCAATCTCACATTCCATCCTCCCCTCACGAACAAGACCCCGAGATACTTGAACTGCTTCACTTAGGGTAAGGACACATTCCCTACTAGAGACAATCGTAGACATGGATTGTCCAATCGTAGACAATCCACACACACACACAAACACACACACACACACACACACACACACACACACACACACACACACACACACAGCTATTCTTACTAAACCATTGGTACTTTGGCCATACTGCGTTTGTAATATAAACATATGTACATAACATGCTGTTTCTCCAACATTAACAAACATCACCCACTAACAGCACAGCAGTTTCAAATATGATCTATATTTTTGTATAATAACGCAGAACAAATTTTTTATTCTAATGCCTTGCTTTAAAATAATAAATACAACTGGTCAACTGGTCAATTGTGTGACTGATCCTTGGCATGTGTGTGCGAGTTTGGTTCCTATGGTATATTTCTTATAATATTCCTATATATCAATCATACTGTCTTGTAATCTCGGAGAAACATTGCTTTCCTCTATATGTGCACGCCAAGATACATTAGAATGGGAATCAAACCAGTCAGGGATCTCACAGCGAAAGTCACTGCCATTCAACGGAGTGGTGACATTCGACTTTCTATTCCAAATTAATTAAGAGACCGCGAGTGACGTTTCTACCAGTAGCCAGCAGGAGGAGACAAAGGGAGCATATAGCAGAGAGAGAGAGAGACAGAGACAGAGAGAGAGAGAGAGAGAGAGAGAGAGAGAGAGAGAGAGAGAGAGAGAGAGAGAGAGAGAGAGAGAGAGAGAGAGAGAGAGAGAGAGAGAGAGAGAGAGGTAGGATGGAAAGAAAGACACAATTGTCACAAAACTTACATTACAACTTATGTGTGTGTGTGTTTGTGGTGGATATATTAATGGATAAATGTGTGTCCGTTAATGCATGAATGGTAATGTTATTCATCTTTATTGTTAGTGGTGTGTGTGTGTGTGTGTGTGTGTGTTTTGTTCTGTGGTATGATTGTGTGTGTTGTGCTATAGGGTGTGTTGTACTGTTTATTGTGTTGTGTGTGTCGGTCAAACATGACCAGTGAGTCAGCTGATGAACAAGCCATAGAACAGCCTCCTTATCATGACCTGTTAACATGCAACTGGTATAGCGTAAACACTGCCAGGGGTAGGGATTTGATTCCCTGTCTAAATCAACTGGTAGAGCAAGGCATCAAAACTGCCAGGGTTAGGGGTTTAATTCCCTGTCTAGATCAACTGGTAGAGCAAGGCATCAAAACTGCCAGGGTTAGGGGTTTAATTCTCACTGCCAATGCCTTGCTGCACACTTTGGATAACAGCGTCCAGCATATACTGTAGTGTGTGTGTGTGTGTGTGTGTGTGTGTGTGTGTGTGTGTGTGTGTGTGTGTGTGTGTGTGTGTGCAGGCCCGGCGGAGTAGGCAAATGCATAGGGCCTCCAGCATGCCTAGGGCCTCCGGCTTCGCTAAACTAATATTTTTTATAACTCTCTAAAACGTGTTAACGTTTTAGAGAGTTCTCATTGGACACATTACGTGCCAGTGATCATATAACCAATCAAAATCACAGATTTTGGCCCCCCCCCCTTCTCCAGCAATAGATTGATCTGATTGGCTGATTCCCCAATCAAAGTCAGGTGATGTTCAAATGCAAGTGCGTTCGTTGCCGTTTTGTCTAATGTCTGTCTGCTAGCCTCAGTCTTTATTTCATGATGGTGGGTAAGATTTATCTCAAAGGGGGGCCTCCACAAGCCTGTGTGTGTGTGTGTGTGTGTGTGTGTGTGTGTGTGTGTGTGTGTGTGTGTGTGTGTGTGTGTGTGTGTGTGTGTGTGTGTGTGTCGTGGAGGTGTCAGCAGCCTAGGGATGCTGAAGAGGACCAGCTGGGAACACAGACCAGCAGTCATTCTGAAAAACCAACCAGCGGTTCACTATTAGCTCACCGGACCGCGGACCACAGACCGTGACGCACGGACGGCAGACGCTGTCGAGCGTGACCGGCTGTCGCTGTGCTCGGGGCGACTGTCGGAAAATACGGACTGCTTCTGCTGGAGTAGTTTCCCTGTCAACAAGCCGTCCAGCTACTGTATCAGTCGAGATCACAAACACTTTGGACACAGACGGAGGTGTGGAGAACAGAAGAGACATATAAATGCGTTTGTTAATCAAACATGAACGGAACAATAAAGAATATTATTACAATAACACCAGCACAGCGACAGCTACACAGAGAACCAATCAGCTTTCAGAATCACCAGCTTTCAGAACCCAATCGCTGGGTAACTTTATTGGTTTTTATAATGGTTTATTTCTGTCTTTATTTTAAATTTTTAGATTAGTATTATTAGAGCCATTTGAAATGTTTTCTGTAATGTTTTATTACAACATTTGACATTTTAAGTGTTTAAAGTGTGCTATTTTGACCTATTGCAGTCCTCTCTCGTGAACCAGTTTGGAGTTGTCTAGCTCTGGAAAGTACATCTAAATAACCATCCAAAATGCATTTTCGTCTGTCAAGAGACGTGATAAGAATAATCTTGATTATTTTGTTCTCTTCTCTCATTAATTTGATTGATCCGCTTACTGAGTGAGCAGCTGTTTGTGTGAGCAGCTGTTCACACAAGTGTTCTGCTCACTTATTGGGGCCACCGTCAGCCTATCTTCTGGTTTCCACCCTCAGTCTAGTCCAATGGCCAGACTGAGCGGAAGAACCAGAAGATGGAGGCGGCTAGAGTCTTTAAACACTCATAGTAGTCCAAACAGCTCCTATGGCGCACAACACCCTGATCAGTTCGGCCACTGGACTATCCCCCTTCCAGTGCGCCTACGAGTTCCAGCCTCCACTACTTCCTGCCCTGGAGAAGGAGGGAGAAGGAGGTCTCCTGTCCGTCTGTCAAGACCTTCATCCGCTGCTGCCGTCAGACCTGGGCCCAGGCCAGAATCTCTCTATCCTCGGTTCAGCCAACCGATACGCCACGACCGGCAACCGCCGTCGCACCAAGGGCCAACAGTAGAAGTGTGTTTTGGTGTTGCTCCGGTCATGTCTCTGGAGGATATGCGTGGGGGAGCGTTAAGAGCACAGAGGCATGGCAGAGCATAATGACCCTTGACAGGGATATTCATATTTCATATCACATAGAGGACACCTTGTCACCACGCCACCACAACATCACTAAATAAAGACTTTATTTTCCCCCCAAAAAAGTGTTCTGTTCATGTTGTGTCAGAAAGTTAGATCTCTGTGAAGGTCAGAGAGAGGAAGTAGCAAACTAGTTTCCAGCGACCAGTAAATTATTTTCCAGTGACCGGTAAACTAGTTTCCAGTGACTGGTAAACTATTTTCCAGTGACCGGTAAACTAGTTTCCAGTGACCGGTAAACTAGTTTCCAGTGACCGGTAAACTAGTTTCCAGTGACATTCTGCTGACGTGAGATGCCGTGAGTGTGAAGACACTCAGCATTTCACACATTTCAGTTGTTGCAGCAGTTCCAGTTGGGTGATGAAGACGAAGATCAAGACATGGCTGAATAGATGAAGAATGACTTTATCTACATTTATATATATATATATATATATATATATGTATATATATATATATATATATATATATATATATATGTATATATATATGTATATATACGTATATACAGTATGTGTATATATGTATCACTAGATTGGGTGAGCTTTGATCTCTCATTACAACAATCTCTCTGATGTTGTTCGTCTTCAAATAGACGGGTCTCTTCATTTCATTTCACACCACATTATACACCACACACACACACACACCCAAACACACACACACACACACACACACACACACACACACACACACACACACACACACACACACACACACACACACACACACACACACACACCCCAACCATGTGCACTCATCTTATCTCCATTAAGAAAGAATATATATATTTATATAATATGCACAGTGAATATTTAAAAGAAACTGCGCTGTCCAATCTTTGTATTGCGAATATACCCTTGCGTTTCCTCCCAGGTTCCGTCTCCGCCGCTGACCTTCCACAGGTAGTCAGAGGGTGAAGCCTGAAGCCACATGGTCTCATTGTTTCGTCTCCATTGATTGATTGACGTCCACCAAAACATGAAGAACGCTCAGCTGTCCCAACCCCAGAGCATCTTCAGATGAAGAAGAAGAATCAACACTTTTTCAATTTGTATTCCACTACTGTACTTATATAATATATGTACATATATATATATATATATATATAGTTATATTTATATATATATAGCTATACAATATATATATATTTATATACGTATATATTTATAGTTATATGTATATATACTGTATATATATTATTATTGTGCAATAATATTTACAATAATATATATTGTGCGTCTAAGCTTGTAAATACAGATACTGTGTAATTGTATTGCTGATACCCACCCAATCCATCCCATAATAGTCACAAGAACAGTGAGGGGCCGGAGACCATCAGTGGTGTACGTTCTTCGGTCAGAGATATTCTGCTCACGCATTCCGGACCGACGTCGGGCGCTTGGTTATTGAGAACCACAATCACGAGAGACTGCATGTTCCAGCTCCGACCACGTCGCGCCATGTAACCAGTCCAGCCCTGCCTAGTTTGTGTTTTTGATGTTGGAGATATTTCAGTAAAGACATATTTTCCGTTGTTTTGAGTGTTACTTACTTCTGGGTTTTGAGTGTTACTTACTTTCCTACTTCTGGGTTCTTTGGCACATTTGGCTCGTCGGTCTCGTTGGGGCGTAACAGAATAACCAAGCCAAAAGATGAGCCAAGCCGGGAACCCAGAAGCGGGGCATGGGACACCGTCCGAGTTACACAAGATAGTAACGAAACAAGCCATCGAACTTACCCAACTGCAGGCCGAACTGGGAAAGGCTTTTCCCTCAGTCCAGTCCCAGTTTGCAATGCTGGAGAACACGTCGCAGACTACCGTCAGTATGGTCACCAGCCTCACCGCCAAGGTGGACGCTATGTCCGGAGCCCTAGCATCCATCCAGCAATCTCTGGACGCGTTAGCCGTCAGCACCTATCCAGCCTCAGGTTCCGGTCCGGGAACCGGTTCGTCCTACATTCCAGCTGGCCCCGATGTCCCCGCAGGGTCAGTCGTTTGCGCCGAGCCCAGCTTCGTTAGCCCCAGATCGTTCGGAAGCGATTTGAACCAGTGCCGTGGGTTCCTAGCTCAGTGCGAGTTACTGTTCACACATCAGCCGTCCAAGTATTCCTCTGGTGGGGCCAGGATTGCGTGATGTCCCTCCTTGCCGACAGAGCTCTTAGCTGGGCGATAGCCGTGGTGAACAGCGATGGGGGTTATGCCACCGATTACCCCCTGTTCAAGCGAGAGTTTTGCGCGGTCTTTGACCATCCGCTGGACAGGCTGGATTCTTCAAGCCGGCTGCTAGTTTGCCATCAGGGGTCTCGCTTGGTGGCCGATTTCACGGTGGAGTTCCGGATCCTAGCCATAGAGAGTGGCTGGGACGATAGAGCTCTTCTCTGTCTCTATCGCAAGGGTTTGAGTGACACCGTCAAGGAGATTGGCCGATCTCACCTTTCGTCAGGACTAAGAGAGTACAGGATGTCCCACCAACAGTGCCTCTACTGTGGGAAGGAGGGACATTATGTCAGAGCCTGCCCAACCCGCCCAAACGACCGAGCTCACCAGTAAGGGGCATACGGGTGAGCAAGATCCCTTTCCCCGCCCCGTAGTGCGTTAAATCGTCTCTTTCCGGCCACCGTAGCCTGGGGTACGGAGACCGCCCTGTCTCCGTCCAGTGGTTCCAGGCCTGTGTCCTCTCCACCAGATATCACTGGGGTGCCTCACATTTATCATGACCTCTCTCTGGCGTTTAGTAAGGAGCCTCTCACTCCCCCCTCATCGGCCTTATGATTGTCCCATCGACCTCCTTCTTGGGGCCGGCCGTCCTAAGAGGCGACTCTACAACGTCTCCCAGCCGGAGAAGGAGGCGATGCGCAACTATATCGCTGAGTCCCTAGCCTCAGGCCTTATAAAGCCGTCGTCTTCGCCCCTCGCAGCGGGCTTCTTCTTCTTCGTGGCTAAGAAGGACGGTGGCCTGAGGCCCTGTATAGACTATCGGGCACTGAATGACATCACGGTGAAGAATAGGTACCCTTCTTAGTTCCACTTTCGAGCCACTCACGCACGCCCGGGTGTTCACCAAGATGGACCTTCGTAACGCGTACCACTTGGTCAGGATCAGGGAGGGTGACGAGTGGAAGACTGCCTTCAACACCCATCTCGGCCACTATGAGTACGGCGTCATGCCGTTCGGTCTGTCCAATGCCCCCGGAGTTTTCCAAGGCCTGGTGAATGACGTGCTGAGGGACATGCTAAACATCTTTGTGGTGGTGTACCTGGACGACATCCTGATTTTCTCTAGGTCCATGGAGGAACACCACCAGCATGTCTGCCTGGTGCTAACGGCTGTTGGAGAACAGACTCTACGTTAAGGCTGAGAAGTGTGTCTTCCACACCAACTCGGTGAAGTATCTCGGCAACATGGTGGAGGATGGACAGATGCGTGCAGACCCCGCCAAGATCAAGTTTTTGACGTTTTGATGTCCGTGTTTCTCTACTTCTGGGTTCTTTGGCACATTTGGCTCGTCTCGTTGGGGGCGTAACAGGGACTACATGGTGGATAAGAGGCTTGTTATGGGGACTACATGGTGGAGAAGAGGCTTTTTATGTGGAGTACATGGTGGAGAAGAGGCTGTTATGTGGACTACCTGGTGGAGAAGAGGCTTTTTATGTGGAGTACATGGTGGAGAAGAGGCTTGTTATGTGGACTACATGGTGGAGAGGAGGCTTGTTATGTGGACTACATGGTGGAGAAGAGGCTTGTTATGTGGACAAATATGGTGGAGAAGAGGCTTGTTTTGTGGACTACATGGTGGAGAATAGGCTTGTTATGTGGACTTCATGGTGGAGAATAGGCTTGATATGTGTACTACATGGTGGAGAAGAGGCTTGCTATGTGGACTACTTGGTGGAGAATAGGCTTGTTTTGTGGACTATATGGTGGAGAAGAGGCTTGTTATGTGGATCACATGGAGAGAGGCTAGGTCTCTAGCTCACACCTAGACCCTGAGGTCACCTGCTAATTACATCACTTGTCCTTTACCAGCCACCAGCTCTCCAATTCCTGCGGCCAGAGGGGAGGACAGGATGTGATGTGTGTGCCAGAACGCATCATCAGGAGTAGAGGAGGAGGAGGAGGAGGAGGAGGAGGAGGAGGAGGAGGAGGAGGAGGAGGTGAAGCGAGAAGGAAGAGGAGGAGAAGGAAGAGGGAAATAAGGGAGGAGAAGGAGGAGGAGGAGGAGGAGGAGGAGGAGGAGGAGGAGGAGGAGGAGGAGGAGGAGGAGGAGGAGGAGGTGAAGCGAGAAGGAAGAGGAGGAGAAGGAAGAGGGAAATAAGGGAGGAGAAGGAGGAGGAGGAGGAGGAGGGAGAGGAGAGGAGGAGGAGGAGGAGGAGGAGGAGGAGGAGGAGGAGGAGGAGGAGGAGGAGGAGGAGGAGGAGGAGGAGGAGGAGGAGGATGAGGGGGGGGGAGAAGGAGGAGGAGGAGGTGGGGAGAGAAGGAGGAGGAGGAGGAGGAGGAGGAGGAGGAGGAGGAGGAGGAGGAGGAGGAGGAGGAGGTGGGGAGAGAAGGAGGAGGAGAAGGAGGAGGAGGAACATAAAGGAGGAGAAGGCGGAGGAGGAGGGAGAGGAGAGGTGGGAAGAAGAACATCAGAATATACAGAGGGGAAGGTGGGGGCAGCGCAGAGGGAAAGACAAACACATAACAACATGCAGACAGACAGGCAGACAGAGAGACAGACAGACACATTTATAGATATATACAAATACAGTTAGACAGAGAGACAGCGATATAGAGAGAGGTAGAGAGAGATTAACACGGTGTGAGTAGTGTGTAAGTATAGTAACTGTAAAGGAAAAAGAGAAAATGATAAGCTTAATAAATATATAGAGAAAGAGATGGACTATCAGAGAGGTAGAGAGTAAAGCAAGAGAGAGAGAGAGAGAGAGAGAGAGAGAGAGAGAGAGAGAGAGAGAGAGAGAGAGAGAGAGAGAGAGAGAGAGAGAGAGAGAGGGGGGGGGGGGATGAGAGATTAGATGAGAGAGATGAGAGGAAAGGAGAGAGCAGAGAGAGAGGAAATGAGAGAGGGAGTAGGGGAGTGAAAGAGAGAGGAGATAGAGAGTGGAGGAGAGAGGATAGTGTGTGAGAGAGCGAGAGAAAAGATAAGTGTGAGAGAGAGAGAGAGAGAGAGAGAGAGAGAGAGAGAGAGAGAGAGGAGAGAGAGAGAGGAGAGAGAGAGAGAGAGAGAGAGAGAGAGAGAGAGAGAGAGAGAGAGAGAGAGAGAGACAGAGACAGAGACAGAGAGAAAGGAGATAGAGAAAGAGCTGTGTGGGGATGGGACTCCCCCGGAGAGAAGAGTATCAGAGTCCCTGAGTCCGCCACTTGAAGACAAACGATGAGAGGAGCAGAACCTCACACCGAGACTCTCTGGAGAACCAGCACACCTCGGATCCAGATCCCCGGACCGGTTCCCCCTCAAGATGAATTACTCTAGATGGGGTTTCCCTGGACTCGACCGTAAAGCCTAAGACCCGTCTTTGATTCCTTCTAGTGAAACCTTGCAGCCTGACTCAGCTGTTGTCATCTGATGTTGAAGACACTTCAGAATTCACTTTGAACGGATTCCATCTGGGAAAGTATTGGTAAGAGGATCCTTTGTACTAACTGTGTGTATGTGTGTGTGTGTGTGTGTGTGTGTGTGTGTGTGTGTGTGTGTGTGTGTGTGTGTGTGTGTGTGTGTGTGTGTGTGTGTGTTTGTGTGTGTGTGTGTGTGGTTTCTATGATTCATGAGAACCCAAACAATCATGAATAATGAATGAGTGGAATATATAATAGCAATATAATAAAAGGTAATTATAATAATATATCAATTATATATATATATATACATGTATTTCTAACATATTTCTAACATATATATATATATATATATATATATATATATAAAATACACAAAATATCTCATATATATACAGTACATATCTAATATATAATAATAATATGTAAATAATATATAAATATGATATATATATATTTTCTATACATACTGTATATACATATACAATGTGTGTGTCACTTCATCATCATGGTGATATAAAGGGCCAGATGGTAATGTTACCACCAAGCTGTCTTCTACAAGTTAAGCCTAGCTCCGTGTGTGTATATATATATATATATTGTTATGTATTCCACTGTGTTAAACTCACTCTGGCCTTGACTTTATCTTCATCTGAATTCTGAATTCATCGTTCCCATAGTTACCTCAGCTGCTTCTGGTCCAACTCCTCCGACGCTTTCATCAGATTGGGTCTGGATTTAAAGAACAATTAAATTAAATGATATTCAATTCAATTCATGGCATGGGAAAGTAAAATAAGAAAAAAAGTAAAGTAACCTTACATTTAAATTGTTTACGTGGCCCATACAAACCCATAGTGTGAAGAGAGAGAACAGGTTCACTCTCTCACTCACAGGCTGGGTGGATGGTCTTTATACCTTAAACACTCGTCCCTCATGCCTCTGATCCAAGACAGAACTGGAACACCGAAACCGTCGGCCATCTTTTTGTATAAACATCCCTTAACGAAAAAACCTCCTCATATATCATATATATATATATATATATATATATATATATATATATATATATATATATATATATGTAAACGCAGAAAGATAGTTACAACTATTATTTAAAACTAAAGTTCCAATATAGAATTGAACAAACAACAACAAATCGTGAGGATTGAATCCTCTTTATTGGTACATGAAGACATACAGTGAAACGTGTTCTCTGCATTTAACCCATCCTAGTATTAGGAGCAGTGGGCAGCTATTCATACAGCGCCCGGGGAGCAGTTAGGGTTAGGGTCTTCCTCAAGGACACCTCGACAGTTTTTGCTAGGAGGAGCCGGGGATCAACCTTCCGGTTGTGAGGCGACCACTCTACCCCCTGAGCTAGACTGCTAGACTGAATGATATAAATAATACAGAAAACACTATTATTGTGAATATATTTGAAAGTATAGAGAATCTAAATTGTAAAACAGTGAATATTATTGCAGCTAAACGTAAAATACTTTTATGGTTATTGTTAATATTATTCATATTAATGTATATTAATGATGAATGAGGAATAATTAATAATTTATGTTAAATGATGAATGATTAATGTTTAATGATTAATGATAGAGTGAATGATAGAAAACCATAATAATGTTTTGGATGGGATGAGGATGTATGTGACACAGCTCAGGAACTTCAAGAGGTCAGCATCAAAGATGCATCAAAGTTTCACCAAAGTTGAAATAGTTTAAACTTTGAGCGCAAAGGAAAATCTCAATCTCACATGAACGCATGAATCTTTCAGCTGTATTAACACATTCATCTGTCAGCTATATTTTAAGATAGAAGATTCAAGATTTAAGATTCAAGAAGTACAATTGAATGCTTACTCCCCATTCCCTCCCGCAGTAAGAATTTCTAGAACACAATACTATAAAAATACTATACACAATAAAAAATGAACATAAAAAGTGACCTGCTCCTCAGGGCCCCCCCAGTAAACCCACTTACCCACGCCCACGTGACGTGAGACTTACCTTACGCCAGGGTAGGGTGTAGGGTTGTGTGGTGCTCTGTGGAGTCATGTGGGGTACTCTTGATGTACTTATTGTGTCAAATATAGGGAGCCAATTGATTGTACTTATACCTGAGCACTGGGTCTGCCCTTGGAGGCTTGTTAGGAAGGAAATGTAATATATTATATATTATGTTAATTGATATGTGTATATGTATGTATTTATTTTATGATTATGGCTTGTTAGGAAGGAAATGCAGTTATGACTTTTTCTCTTGTGACTAGTAGTTCTCTTGTCTACCTGTTGAATGACGAAAGCGTCTGCTAAATGACTGTACTGTAAAGACATCAAGGTTGTTTCGTTATCTGTGTGAGACCAACCTCACTCGTCCTCTTCTCCTCTCCTGTTCCAGCACCGTCTCCGTCCTCCCTCCCTCCCTCCCTCCCTCCCTCCCTCCCTCCCTCCCTCCCTCCCTCCCTCCCTCCGATGGCTCTCTGGGGCTTCCGGTCTTAGCTCAAGGGCCCTCCAGTGCACAACACATCGACCCAGGATCAGTCACCTCTCCTCACGGGGACCATGAGCGCGGCAGGGCCCGCCGTCATGGCCACAGCGCCCGGACGGACGGCTCTGCTGCTCCACGTTACCGGCCACGGCCCGCACAACCTGACGGTGCCGGAGGTGGCAGGGTGGACGGGTGTAGGAGGGGAGGGTGGGGCCGGGGAGCCAACGGCTCCGTTGTGCACGCTGTGTGGCTGTGGCGTCCTGAACCGCGCGCTGGTCGTGATCTTCATGGCGGCGCTGGCCTTCGCCATTGTGGCGGGAAACGTGGTAACGCTCGCCGTCTTCGCGCAGACGCGGCAGTCGCGCACGCCGCAGGGGTACCTGAAAGGTAGGCCGTCGCCACCGATCAGCTGAAGAGCAGGTTATGGGTAACTCTGTGTCTCCCAACCCAGGGCAAATATCGAACTATCTATATATCTATCTATCTGTCAATCTACTACATCATCTCTCTCTCTCTCTCTCTCTCTCTCTCTCTCTCTCTCTCTCTCTCTCTCTCTCTCTCTCTCTCTCTCTCTCTCTCTCTCTGTCTGTCTGTCTGTCTGTCTGTCTGTCTGTCTGTCTGTCTGTCTGTCTGTCTGTCTGTCTGTCTCTCTCTCTCTCTATCTCTATCTCCCTCTCTCCCCCATGTCTCCCTCTAGTGTCGTTGTCAATAGCGGACATGATGGTGGGAGTGCTGGTGGTCCCGTTCTCCGTCTACACGGAGGTGTGCCTCCTGGTGAACGGCTCTGCCCCCGCCTGGTACCAGGGCTCCGCCCCTTCCCCCCAATGGGGCGGCGTGCTGGGCCCCTGGCAGCCCTGCATGCTGGTGGGCCCCGTGTTCGCCGGCTGCACCTTCGTCTCCATCAGCACCATCTTCCTGATGACGGCGGAGCGCTGCCTGGCCATCCTGCGGCCGCTGCACAAGGACTCCTTGGTCACCCGGAGGCGTACCCTCCTATTCATCACACTGTCCTGGGCGGGCAGCTTCCTGTTAGCACTGGCGCCCCTGCTGTTCAGCGGCGGCTTTACCCTGGAGTACAACGGGTGCAGCCGCATGTGTAACTATGCCCCGCTGGGGGTGGAGCCGGGAGACCTCCTGCTGCTCTTCCCGGCCTTCGACTTCACGCTGCTGGGCGCCACGCTGGCGGTCAACGTGGTGTCGTTCACCAGCATCCACAGCTACACGCGGCGCCGCAGGCTGCTCTTGTGGGGGAGCGGCGGAGGAGGGGTTGGGGCCGAAGGAGGAAGGGGCGGGGCATGCCACCACCGGCCGTCGTTCTCGGATATCAAGGCGGCCAAGACCATCAGCGTCCTGACGCTGGCCTTCGCGGGGTCCTTCACGCCCATCGCGGTGTTGGTGCTAGGGAACGTGGTGGGCCACGCCTGGTGTAGCTTCTCCTTCCTGGCCTTCTGGGTGCTGACGGCCAACAGCTGCTGCAATGTCGTCATCTACGGCGTCCGCGACTGGCGCTTCCGCCGCGGCCTTGCCTTGCTGTTCCGGAGGGACACCTCTCAACGCCGACCCCCCCGCCACGGAGAGAAGGCGTGAGAGAACACCAGCGGCCGTCTTCATCCCCAGAAGGAGGGATTTATGGGGGCTCATGTTGAGAATAACAAGCAGAGGGTTGGACTGCATGAACTGTGTTTATACAGCACTTTTACCCAAACCTTTTACAATTATTGCCTCACATCCATTCACACATCGACAGCGGTGTCAGCCATGCAAGAAGACAGCCAGCTAGTCAGGAGCAGTTTGGGTTAGGGTGTTCTTGCGCAGGTGTACTTGAGCAAGAGGAGCCGGGGGATCAAACCAGCAACCTCTACCTCCTGAGCTACTGCCGTCACCACTGCCAGGTTGAGATTCTCACTGGAACGTTTCAAAGCGTTCAGTAACTTAAACTATTTTGGGGTGAAATGGTTTAGAACGTTCTTATCAAGAATCTGTAACACATTTCGTTGTGTGCTTACAGTTTTCTTGGGTCCCATAGACACCCTGTCTTTTGGGTCCAGAGATGAAAATAGTTGGGGGCCCCTGGTTTTGTCCCATTGATTATTGAGTGCTACTAAGACTTGACCTTTGACCCATGGTATGGCAGGAGCCAGGGGATATCTTTGCATGGCATGAGGACAGAGATGGACCCCAACGATAGCAGAGCAACCCCAGGGGGTCCCTGGGAGCCCAACAGGGACTTTACAGAAAGCACCAGAAGAACACTTTCTGTTCTGTGACGTGAAGTCAAAGCGTAAACACTTTACTATAAGGGCACATTAGCATTCATTATGATTAGTTAATGCAGTAATAAGCATTAACTAACAGTTAACTAATGGTCAGGTAATCATTAAAACAAATGGTGTTCATGTTAACTAAGGTATTAATGTAAACACTATTAAATATGGTTAATCACTTCACCCTTACCCCTGTGAATGCTAAATAATATGTTTTATTACTGCATTAACTCATTTGAATTGTCAATGGTTAAATAATGCACCTTTATTGTAAAGTGTTACTGTCAAACGTCTCCACTGTGAGGTTCCGTGCAGTTGATCTGGATCTGCTTTAACAAACAAACAACATATGTTCTGCACTATCCTGTGAGATGATATATTAAACTAAATATATTCGCCATTTGAATTTACTTTTCTTATATTTTTTTGCTACAAACCAGATCAACGTACGATTGTCTATGTCTTGTTAAAACATTTAATGACAAAAACAATGTGATGTAGTGAATCGCCACAGAAGCTACAAAATGGCCGTCGAAACATTTTCTTCACCGTTTGTTCTTTTTAGATTTAGTAAACGTTGCTGGCACACAAGTCAAATTGAATAATTGATGTTACACCATTACAGCTAACTGACTCCAGTACGGTCCACATCATTGAGGCTGACCAAAGCAACAACAAACAAAAAAGAAGGAAAAAACTGTAAAGAATGTCGATCTGGGACATGAACATCATTCGTAAAAATTGAAGTCTGTTAAATGGATTGGATGCAAAAATCATCCAAACTATGGTAAGTTATCTTATCTTATTGTGTGTATATATAAATCAATGTAATAAAATATACATTGTTGTATGCTATACGCCCTTGTTCCGCAGCCTGATGGCCTGACTGTGGAAGCTATCTCTAAGCCTATTTGTACGGCACTGCGGTATCACCTGCCTGACGGTAAAAGTGTGTACAGTTCGTGGCTGGGGTGGGCATTGTCTTTTATGATGTGTTTGGCCTTGGCCACGCACCGCTGGTTGTATATATCCAGGAAGGAGGGGAGCTCACCTCCAACGATATACTGGGCCGTCCGCACCACCCTTTGAAGCGCTCTGCGCTCGAGTGTGGTGCAGTTCCCGTACCAGGCGGTGATACACCCTGTAAGAACACTCTCGATGGTGCCGTTATAGAATGTTCTCAGGATGCGGGGGCCCATGCTGAATTTCTTCAGACGCCTGAGGAAATACAGCCGTTGTTGGGCCCTTTTCACCACGTGTGTGGTGTGCGTGGACCATGTGAGGTCATCGGAGATGTGCACGCCGAGGAACTTGAAGCTGCTGACCCTCTCTACTGCAACACCGTCGATGGAGATAGGGCTGTGCTCTCCCCTCTGCTTCCTGAAGTCCACGATCAGCTCCTTGGTCTTCTTGACGTTGACGTTGGGTCAAAAATCATAACACCGATTAAACATAGCTAACTACGATTTGTACTCTTAGAACCCATTGTGACTATTTGTATTCTAAAAATGTTAATTTTGAATACTTCAGACCCGTTTCATAGTAATAAACAGAAACACATTTAAATTTGAATCATGTTATTACCACTTATATACTTTGTATAATTATATATATATATATATCTTATATACGTATAACAGTAACAAGACATAGTCCTATGAATATGAATAGCAACAAGAAATAATCCTATGACTATGAACAGTAACAAGACATAGTCCTATGACTATAAACAGTAAAAATATGTAGCATTTAAAATGACTAGTCTAAGGCTGATTTTCATTGGAAATGTTTGTATTCAAAAACTTTTCAACCAAATACTTTTTTTAGACCTGTTTCATATAAATCAACTGAAACACATTTAAATTTGAATCATGTTAATACCACTTAAATACTTAGAGAGTGAATAAATAAAGAGAGTCATTTTATTCTAATTGCATTTTGACTCAACATGACAGCATTTATACTTTTCAAGTAATGGGACTAAAAGCTTTCAGAACAGTTAACAGTGCAAAGATGAACAGTAACAACAGTAACAACACATAGTCCAGAGACTATGAACATTAACAAGATGAACCTTAACAACCTTAACAACCTTAACATAGTCCTTTGACTAAACAGTAACAAGACATAGTCCTATGACTATGAACAGTAACAAGATGAACTGTAACAACAGTAACAAGACATAGTCCTATGACTATCAACAGGAAAAATATTTGGCATAGTCCTAATAAACCCAGACATTTAAAATGACTAGTATTAGTCAGTCATTCCTCCTTATTCAAATCATTGGTGGAGTTTAAATTGGCCCAAAGCTAACATGTGAGTAATGAAAACAATATTCTTGTTTGATTGGTGCAAATGGTCCCCGTCTGTAAAGACAATCTCCAAACGATTCCAGCTCCATCCATCCACGGTGAGGCAAATAATTTACAAATGGAGGGCGTCCAAGATGACCGCATCTTTGCCTAGAAGTGGACGCCCATTAAAACTAACATCAAGAAGCACCCGTAGAATAATAAATCAGGTAAAGGACAACCCACACATCACCTCTAAAGAGTTGCAGAGCTCTCTGGCAGCGTCAGGTGTAAATGTACATGCGTCTACAATTAGACGAAAATTGAACCAACACGACATTCATGGGAGGGTTGCTAGAAGGAAGCCTCTGCTCTCCAAAAAGAACAAAGCTGCCCGTTTAAACTTTGCCAGAGAGAACTTGGACAAACCAGAGGCCTTCTGGAAGTCCATTCTCTGGACAGATGAGTCCAAAATAGAATTATTTGGTCATAATCGTAAGCGCTTTGTTTGGAGAAAAACCAACACAGCACATGAAGAAAAGAACCTCATCCCAACAGTGAAGCATGGTGGTGGAAATGTTAAGGTATGGGGCTGCTTCTCTGCTTCTGGACCTGGACAACTCCATATCATCCAGGGAAACATGAATTCTGAAGTGTATCAGCAAATTCTTGATAAGAATCTCCAGCCATCAGTCAGGAAGTTGAAACTGGGCCGTAAATGGGTTTTTCAACAAGACAACGACCCAAAACATACCAGCAAATCTACCAAGGAATGGTTCAGAAAAAAGAGGATTCGTACTCTGGATTGGCCAAGTCAAAGTCCGGACCTCAATCCAATTGAAATGTTGTGGCTAGACCTGAAGCGGGGGGTACATGCCAGATGTCCCTCCAACCTTTCTCAACTGGCTGAGTTCTGCAAGGAAGAGTGGGCAAAAATCCCCCACAGCAGATGCGAGAGACTGGTCAGTGGCTATAGAAAACGTTTGATTGCAGTAATGGCTGCAAAAGGAGGTGCCACACGCTATTAACCAAAAGGGTTCACATACTTTTGCACAAGTCATATTTTCAGTTTTTGTGGGAGAAACCACTTTTTTTGAATAAATAATGAAAATACATCATTTTTCTTTGTTTGTGTCCATTATTTGGAAAGTCCTGCTTTACAAATTGGTGTTTGGATATACATTTAATAAGGTTATTTTACATTTTTGTACAATTACAATGACCATGTCTAGGGGGTTCACATACTTTCGAGCAGCACTGTATATGCATTTTTTTAAAGAAACTTTATTAAAAAATAATATCTATATATATTTATTAATTTTTATTTTACAAATTATTTCGCAGACCCCCTGGCTATGACCCAGTTTGAGAACCCCTGATCTACAGTAGCTGTGTGTGTTAACAATCAACCAATATCAACAATATCAACAATCAGGGAATCGATCAGGGATCACACAGCAGACGAGGTTTTGCTTTTGATGTACTGTAATGTGTCTGTGTGAGTACTGAGTCATGACATCACACCTGGGTTAATAAAGGTGGTTTAATAAAGTGACCATGTGTGGTTCATCTGAGATTCATATCATTCATTCAGATCTGAGACAGGCCTTCTACCAGTCGGTGGTAGCCAGTGCCATCTTCTCCGGTGTCGTGTGCTGGGGAAGCAGGTTGAGGTCAGCAGACGCCAACAAGATCAGCAGGATCGTCCGGAAGGCTGGCGCTGTCCTGGGGGGTCCAGCTGGACTCCTTGTTGGTGGTGTCTGAGAGGAGGATGCTGCGCAAGCTGCGTAGTATCCTTGACAACAACTCTCACCCTCTCCATCAGGTGCTGACCTCATACAGAAGCACCTTCAGCAACAGACTCATTCCACCCAGGTGCACCACAGAACGCCATAGGAAGTCCTTTCTTCCTGTGGCCATCAGTCTCTATAATTCATCTACCTCGGTTCGTGAGAGGGACAGTGGAGACTCAGTGACCTGAGGTCAACGCACTGTTATTATTTTTTGGTCAACGCACTGTAAATCCTTTCACAGTAATTTTGCACTGTCAATTCAATTCAATTTTTCTTTTTCAGTATTCAAGTTATTTATTAGTATTTTATTACTGCCAATTTGCACTATACGTATTGTTGTATATTGTATATACCTACGTATTACTGTAATAATACTGTAAATTGTGCAATTCATCTGTCAATACATTTAGATTTCATTTAGAGTTAATTGAGTTATATTTTGTTTATACTAGTTTTGTTTAGTTTAGTTTGTTGTTATTTAGTTTTTAGGTATTAGTATATGTTGGTGCATTTATTCCCCCTGTTTAAACTGTTGCACCTTAATTTCCCCCGGGATAAATAAAGTCTTCTTGAATCTTGAATCTTGAATCTTGAATCTTGAATCTTGAGTAGACCTGAACCCCCAGACCACTCTGTTAGGGGGAGAACTAGAGCTATGTTAAGGGGGGAGAACCAGAGCTATGTAAGGGGAGAAACAGAGTTATGTTAGGGGGAAACCAGAGCTATGTTAGGGGAGAACCAGAGCTATTTTATGGGAGAATCAGGGCTATGTCAGTGGAGAACCATAGCTATGTTAAGGGAGAACCAGAGCTATCTTAGTGGGAGAACCAGAGCAATGTTAGGGGAGAACCACAGCTTTGTTAGGAGAGAACCAGAGGTATTTAAGAGGGAGAACCAGAGCTTTGTTAGGGGAAGAACCACAGCTATATTAGGGGGAGAACTAGAGCTATATTATGGAGAACCAGAGCTATGTTAGGGGAGAACCAGAGCTATGTTAGGGGAGAACCAGAGCTATGTTAGGGGGAGAACCAGAGCTATGTTAGGGGAGAACAAGAGCATAGGGAGGAAAGTAATGTGACTCGTGCGACTTGTCGGTTCGTGGACTTCTCTTGCCTACTGCTTCTCTAATGCAAGAATAAAAAGGATAACAACACTACATAAAAAATAATTAGAACAATTACACTTTGCTAATAAAGAAAGTCCCTTAGAGGTCAAATGCCCAAAAGGTACAAACATCTCCTGCTGCAGGACTTCCTGTAGTTCCTTCCAAGGCGTACAATTGAAAGGTGTTTTGTGTGAATCAATGGCTGGTACAGCCAGTAAGATCCTGTCAAGTGTGTGGATGAAATGGAAACCAGTCCTTCAGGAGATGAGAGAGAGGCTGCTTCAGAGATATAGAGAAATAAACAGAGTGATCTTCAGGGCGGACTTTCCCACAGTCTCGTACGGGCAGCAGTGATGAGAACCGTCTACCATCTATCAGGCCTGGTGGGAAGTGAAACCTACTGTCGAAGTGTTTGCTCTCACCTTCCCCCCCCCCCCCCCCCCCATTGCCAATTAGCCAATAAAAAACCTGTATGGGGAAAAGCCACGCCCCACTTCCACCCCTTTCTCGTGGAATCGGGTCCATCATTCTGGTGTCGGCGACCTACGAAAATATCTGCAACTTCGGCCTTCCCCGTCACCGTGACAACACGTCCACGTGCCTGGGTCCCAAGTCTCTATGGCAACAGTTACTGTAGTTCATTCAGGGAAGGGGGGGGGGGGGGGGGAGAGATGTCTACTGATTTGCAACTGGACCCAAATCAGCGCAGGGTTGATTTGTTAGTCAGAAGTATTTGACTGTGAGAGTCGGACCAGAGGAGTCCTGGAGACCAGAGAAGCTGACGATACGGACAATACTAACTTTACTAACAATCCTATACAACAATACTTACACGGTGCAATGTAACATGAAAAGGATAGATTAAACATACACACACACACACACACACACACACACACACACACACACACACATGCACACAAAGATTTTAAAAACAGCCATGCCTGTACAGACCAGGTCAGGGCGCTCGGGAACAGGTTATCTCTCTTCTGCCCGTCTATTTCGCTCTCTCTCTCTCTCTCTCTCTCTCTCTCTCTCTCTCTCTCTCTCTCTCTCTCTCTCTCTCTCTCTCTCTCTCTCTCTCTCTGTACTACTGAATATTATTTAAGTGTCTCTAAGTGTAAGGGTGAGAGAAAGGAATGTGTGAGAGGAATGTGTGATAATGAGGGATAAAACAGAATCAACGTCCTGTGTATGGTCAACCTGGTCTATACCTTTCCTGGTCGCTGGGTCACCTGGCTTCTACGTCCCCTGGTCTCTACGTCACCTGGTCTCTGGATCACCTGGTCTCTACGTCACCTGGTCTCAACGTCACCTGGTCTCTACCTCACCTGGTCTCTACCTCACCTGGTCTCTGGGTCACCTGGTCTCTACGTCACCTGGTCTCAACGTCACCTGATCTCTACCTCACCTGGTCTCAACATCACCTGGTCTCTACGTCATCTGGTCTCTACCTCACCTGGTCTCTACCTCACCTGGTCTCAACATGACCTGGTCTCTACCTCACCTGGTATCTACAGTACGTCACCTGGTATCTACAGTACGTCACCTGGTATCTATGTCTCCTGGTCTCTATCAGACCCGTTTCATAGTATTCAACAGAAACACTTCATGTTGAATCATGTTAATAACACTTATATACTTAACACGTATATATATATATATATATATATATATATATATATATATAGTATGTACTTATATAACAGTAACAAGACATAGTCCTATGACTAGGAATAGTAATACTACATAGTCCTATGACTATGAACTGTGACAAGATGAACAGTAACAAGACAGAGTCTTATGACTATAAACTGTAACAAGATGAACAGTAAAAAGGCAATCCTATGACTATGAACTGTGACAAGATCAACAGTAACAAGACACAGTCCTATGACTATGAACAGTAAAAACATGTGGCATAGTCCTAATAAACCAAGACATTAAAAATGACCAGTCTAAGGCTGACTTTCATTGGAACTATTTGTATTCTAAAACTTTTCAGCTAAATACGTACAGACCTGTTTCATATAAATAAACAGAAACAGAAATTTGAATCATTCTAATTGCATTTTGACTCAACTTGACAGCATTTGGGGCGGCAGTATAGGTCAAGAGGTAACAGTAACAACAGCAACAAGACATAGTCCTATGACTATGAACAGTAACAAGATGAACAGTAACAAGACATAGTCCTATGACTATGAACAGTAAAAATATGTGGCATAGTCCTTGTAAACACAGACATTTAAAATGACTAGTCTAGGGCTGACTTTCATGAAGTGCTTTAACTTCAAATAATGAACATATTACTCCTTATTTAAATCATTGGCAGAAAGCTCTTAACAAATCATAACAGAAGTTATCATGATGTGTTACAGAACGCATCATAGTAATGAAGCCCATGCCCGTGTTTTTTGCCGGATGTATTCCTCGCTCTTTAGACAGAAACATTTGTTTGTTTTGTCCTTATATTAAATATAATTATATTCCGGGTGCTTTGTAATCAGACGTCACTTTAGCTTGGCTGGCTTCATTCGCACCTGAAGACACATGACGCACTTCGGTCAAATTCTCTCAATTGAGCTTAGCGTGACTTGACGATGTGGACTGACCGGACTGACTGACATTTTGATCCTAGTGTGAAGCTAGTGTGATGGCTAAAATGGTTTGTTGCGAGTGAAGTGAATAAGAAATAATTAAAGTGATGGGTTCAGAGTTTCTATTGGGCCAAAGCTAACATGGGTGGGAGTAATGAACACGATCGGTGCAAATGGTCTGATCAGAATCAGAATCAGTTGTACCAGTACAATGAAATTGTCGAGGAATCCTCATGGCAATTAACAATGTAAAGTGTTTTTGAGTTTATTTTAAAGCGCTATGTAACATATAGGTATTATTATGATTATGATTAAATGATTATAACCTTTTTATTAATAATAATAATAAGGTTGAGCACCTTCTTTATTAGCATTAAATCATCATCCTTATCATCTTCATCATCATCCATATATAAACTGTATATATACACATATTGGGTTGGTCCGATATGTGTGATATACGAATGTATTTCCATACATTTCATCTCCTACGGTGTGAGCCATGCCATCGGCTTAGCATGTGCATGTGTCTGGTCGGGTCTGTGGAGCGTTGTGTGTGGCTCTGTGTAGAACCATACGCATGGATGGGTCTGTAGAGTTTAATGTTTCAGTGTGGAGCCACACGGGTCTGCTGGGGTTTTGAAATGCAAACTGTTTTGTTGTTTTGTGGCCTGGCTTACGTGTGCAATGCCAGGACGTCACAGGACTTGCTGTCTTGTGGTGGCTGAGTGGGCTCTCTCAATCTCTCCCCCTCTCTCTATCTCAATCTCTCTCTCTCTCTCTCTATCTCAATCTCTCTCTCTCTCCCCCTCTCTATCTCAATCTCTCTCTCTCTATCTCAATCTCTCTCTCTCTCCCCATCTCTCTCTCCTCCTAACTCTCTCTCTCTCTTTCTAACTCTCTCTCTCTCCTACTCTCCCCCGTGTTTTGCATGCGGACCAGTGGTGTGTGGAAGGCAAATGAGGTGTAAAGATGTCATTGGATTTGAGGGGGAGGAGGTGTGGTGACAGTTCCACCACATGGGGCAGTGGGACACACCTCAGACCTCCCTGGTCCTCCCTGGTCCTCCCCGGTCCTCCCTGGTCCCCGCTGGTCCTCCCTGGTCCTCCCCTGGTCCCCCCCTGGTCCTCCCTGGTCCTCCCCTGGTCCTCTAATCCCTTCGGCTCCAGCGCCTTTTTCAGCCTGACAACAATCCGTCTCGGTCGGTGGTGGAAAAAAGTATCAACGTCACCAATTTAAAGGACCATACGGGGTCTGGGTGATCATGAAACTGACTTCCTTGTACCGGTTCTGCACGCTAAGAGCTACAAATAAAAACAATAGCAAGTAGTGCTTTAGTCTTCTGGAGTCAATCTGTCAGGATGGTTTGTGGACAGTGGATCATCGACAGTGGATCATCACACAAGAACTTTACAAAATGTCTTTCATATCACTATGGTTAACTTTTGCAGCAGAATGGTTACACGAATGGTTTGATTAGGGTCTGTTAAGTAAAGTAAGCATGCAAGTTAAAATAACAACAAAAATATTATTTCAACTGAAGTACATAATTGTAGCTGATTTAAATACACATTACGTTTACATATGTTGGATACAAATGAAAACACACAAATAAATTCTACACATGTACATATCATCCTTCAGTCACTTTTATGTTCAATTGTATTGTGTATAGTATTTTTTATAGTATTGTGTTTTAGAAATGTATACTACGGGAGGGAATGGGGAGTAAGCATTCAATTGTTCAAATCAAAATATTAAAAATCTTGAATCTCTTGGATAAGGTCCACTCATTTAAAGTAATGACCCCAAAGTGATGACGTGGACAAACCTGTCTATTGGCTTCACCATTTGACATTGTTTGATGTACTCATTTTGTCAAATCTAGGGAGTCAACTAATTGTACTTTTACCGGAGCACTGGTTCTGCTCTTGGAGGCTAGTTAGGAAGGAAATGTAATGTTTTATATATGATGTTATAATATATGTGTATATGTATGTACGTAAATAGTATATTATCATGGCTTGTTAGGAATGAATTGCACTTATGGTTACTAGTAGTTCTCGTCTACCTGTTGAATGCCCTTATTATCAGTCGCTTAGGACAAAAGCATCTGCTTAATGACTGTCATGTAATATAGCCACAGAGCTACATGCTATACTAGCACATAGCTTTGACATGTAGTAGGGCAAAAGTATTAAGTCCTCAAACATATAGAATAACACTTAAAGGTGTAACAAAACAAAAAAATAAAAATAAAAGGTGTGTTCATAGTACAGTGTGTATTACTATTACTACTACAGTACTACACCCACTCTAGAACTGTAGTACTAGACAACACGTTAAAGCAAATGTTTTCTTCTAGTGTGTAGCCTAGTAGTTCTAGTGGGTGAAAGTGTATTCTGTGTAACCTGTGTTTGTTCAATCAAGATTCATGGTTACTGCCGGTGGAAGTCAAGGCGTGCGTGTGTGTACAGTGGACCCAGGTGGGTCACCTGAGCTGTTATGCGTGCTCTCGCTCTCTCTCTCAATATACATAAAACACAACACAATTTACACATTAAAAGCAGTTCAGGTGAGTTTTGGGGAGTGATAACCCTTGGCCTCTTTCTCCCCTCGTTCTGCAGGGACAGTCAGTAGCACCACGGGATCTGCACACACAGCCTTACCAGTACCCGGTCCATCTACGTCATTTACAGAAGAGCTGCAATTCCAGTTTGGACTCTTGTTGACAACCTTGATTTATGGCCATATATTAAAGATTTTAGGTATTGTTAGACCATGGTACAACACGGTGTGTAGCCTCACTGCTCGAACTAGACAAACATGGAACCCTAGGAGACAGTGTGGGTTCTTCTTTCTGAACACAGAGAGGGACAGAGAGGAAGAGCGGTGGGCTGTGTCTAACCGCAACCCTCCATTCATGAATTAATGAACCCTAACAAGGACTTACTAGTACAGAGCCCTGCCACTAGCACCGCAGGAGGCCATATACAGCAGGTTGTCTTGTCAACCTGACGACTAATCCCAAAAACTGATACCAACCCGTTGTTACTGGTAGTCGATGGTTGGCATGCTCGCCATTGCTTACTGCGTACTATGACCACTGTTGGAAGGGACCTGCAGGCTAATCTTGTATGGGTTCGTCCATTATAGCAGTTCAAACTAGAGGGCACTCAGGAGACCACATACCTCCGCCACACCCAAAAGTCACCTGGACAATATCTAATTAACTGTTCCTTGGCCAATAAGTAATCTAACCACCAACTTCTGTCCAATTTCGTGCATGACTTTCTGAGTTATCTTCTAACAGACATAAAGGCCGTGTTTTTGTTACCTCGGTCCGAGATAACAAAAACATTTTCTGTTACCGTTTTAATTGATAAGTTAAAACCCTATCAACTGGCAGATTTAGTCAAACCTTTTTTTTGGGAGGACACATGCCACAGCCCCCCTCCCCCGTCTTAGCACAAAACAACACTATCTTCCCGGCAGTGGAATCTACTGACGTGATGCCCTCTGAATGGAGGGTCATTCGTCTCTCTGGGTTTCGTCTGTGGGAGTTTAATTCCCCCAGTTTGTGGGAATGCAACCGTGAAAAGCTATCAGAGGAGGACCATGATGAAGGCCAATGCCAATTCAACTCCGACAAAGACAGCGAGACGAGGTTCTTTTGATTTCAAACGCTGAATTAATTCAATATCCACTGAAGACTGCTGAGCACAATTTCCATAAAGCCTCAAGCAGAGCAGAAACTGCTGTAGAAGAGTGAATGAAGCCGAGCGTACCCACACGTTGCATCCTTATCTTCAATAACATACATTAGAAAAATGGGTCATCATACATTTTTTTCAAGATACACAAATGATACATAGGTGTGTGGAGGAACTTCTCCCATTCATTCACCACAGCTGGTCTGCAGACCTCACAACAACTGAAGGACCTTTATTTATTACTTATCATACACAAAACAAATAACAATAGTTCTGATGAATTATAACCAAACCTTTTCAGCACAGAACAGAAAAAGGACAGTGTTTTTAAAACATGCGGTACAGCCGGACGAGACCGCCTGGACGCAACATCCCTGAACACACAAGGCTGCCTTACACTCCCTGGCAGGACACCTTGGAGGAAATAATGCCACAGGTGTAACACGGGTGTAACACTGGTGTAACAAATACAACAACGTTGTAAATAGTCAGAATGTCTGGAAGGTGGTTCACCCAGCACCTGTACCTCCAGCCTCCAGCCGGGGGTAAAGTGACTCCGTGTCTCTCCTGGGGCCAGGGCCTCCCTTCCTTCTTTCAGGGGCCCGTGTTTCAGTTCACCTGAGGAGCCCCAGAGCCGGAAGAGACGGCCGCCGGTACTAGCGGTGCCACGGACAGGGCCGCGGTCTCGGGGGCCCGGAGGGTGACCCTCCGACCCTCGGGTCCATTGCGGTGATCGGCTCCCACCGCCTCGGAGACACAGCTGAAGCCCTGGTCCCTGAGGAGAGACCGAGAGACTGTTAAGCTAAAAGTAAATTATAAACTGTATATACTGTATATACTGTATATGTTGTTCATATATGGTCAACATTTTTTTTCCCAAAGGGACTTACAGAGCGTGAGGCTGGCAGCGATGGAAGCATACG
Organism: Muraenolepis orangiensis; assembly: GCA_027704905.1. Taxonomy (NCBI): domain Eukaryota; kingdom Metazoa; phylum Chordata; class Actinopteri; order Gadiformes; family Muraenolepididae; genus Muraenolepis; species Muraenolepis orangiensis. The sequence goes on along the minus strand of CM051000.1, from coordinate 17,291,909 downwards.
ATACATAACACATTCTATGGAAAGTAACTTCCGCTTCACAGCCAAGCTCCAGTGAGAGGATCCACATTAGATCTGCACCCATGTTGATCAAAGAGCGCCTTCACCCCACAACAGCCAGCAGGCAGCGTACTGCAGAGCACAGTGGAGTGCACACTGTTCTGGAGCCCGGAGTCTATTTATTCCGCCTCCGCCTGCCGTCTTCACATCTTTCCTCTGTGGTTTACGGTTGGATTACGCCCCCGGTGTTCAGACAAAGGCACAAAAACAGGAGTTTTGCTTGCGCTCCACGAGCTGGCTCGAAGCAGACCCCAGGTCTGAGTCTCACATGGTTTATATGGACGCTTTCTTCTGGGGTCATCGAGGCTGTGCAGGTTTGGAGCACAGAGGTCTTTAAAAAAGTGGCCTGTCAGGCATGTTTCTGGACATTGGCCGTTTTCTCTGCTGCGGCCCACTAACTCAGACCCACCCAGACTGACCAAGAGCCGACCCGGACTGACCAAGACCCGGCACAGACCTGACCCAGACCTGACCCCCCCCCCCGACTCTGACTCACTGCAGCAGCTGATGGAGCTCCCGTTTAATCCTGGTGACCAGGGGGGGTCCCTGGTAGGTGAGGGCGGTGTAGAGCTGGACCAGGGAGGCTCCGGCTCGGATCTTGTCCAGAGCGTCCTGGCCACTGGCCACCCCGCCGATACCAACGATCGGAACCTTGCCTGGAAAACAAAATGGAGAAGCAGCACAGTTGGTGATCTAGGAGTAACCCCTGAGTAAACCCTTTAGGTTTGTGTCCATCGCAGCTTCTCTAGCAGCTACCACTGTGGCTGTGTTTCTACACCGCTCCACAAAACAGACACAATCTGTTTAATCAAGAGGTAGAAATCTGTGGGGAAACTTTTGTTAATACAAAATACAAATATCTGAAATTAATTAACTGTAAAACAAGACTTTAGTTTTAGGGTGTTGGCATAGTTTTGGGGTGTACTTTTGGGCATTGTTGAGATAGTTGTGTATAGGTGTTGGAAGTAAGATTAGTGGTGTATAATTGGTGGTGTTGGGGTAGTGTTAGGAGGTGTTAACAGTATTACAGGTGGTGTTGGGGTAGTGTTAGGAGGTGTTAACAGTATTACAGGTGGTGTTGGGGTAGTGTTAGGAGGTGTTAACAGTATTACAGGTGGGGTTGAGGTAGTGTTAGGAGGTGTTAACAGTATTACAGGTGGTGTTGAGGTAGTGTTAGGAAGTGTTAACAGTATTACGGGTGGTGTTTAGGGCGGTGTTACCTCCGGTGAGCCGGTACATCTCTCGGACGGTGTCGGTGGACAGGTCTCTAAGGGGCCTTCCGCTCAGCCCCCCCGTCTCCGACCGGCGGGGGTCCTGCAGAGTGGGGGGCCGGGAGATGGTGGTGTTGGACACCATCAGGCCGTCGACGCCCAGCTGGGACGGAGCACAACCACAGCATTAAGACAATGACAAATCATCACACTTCCCCACACAAAACATCACATAGATAAACAAACTCACGTCCCTCTTTCACAAGATTCAATAGTGCACTATATAGGGAACCAATGTGTACACTGTACAACAAATGTCGACACTCCTAAATAGTTTACGGGTAAAGGGTTCTGTGTTGGCCGACTAGACTGACCTCTTGTACGACATCGGCGATGTCCTGCTGGTCCTGCGGGGAGAGGTCTGGGGCGATCTTCACTAACACTGGAGGTTTCCTCTCACATGGCAGGGCATCCCGCACCTTCAGCACCTGGTTCAACCACATATACACCTGGTTCACCAGCAGACACCTTGTTCACCAACATAAACACCTGGTTCACCAACATAAATACCTGGTTCACAAACACACACACACCTGGTTCACAAACACACACACACACCTGGTTCACAAACACACACATGGTTCACCAACATATACACTTGGTTCAACGACACACACACCTGGTTCACCCAACACACCACACACACACCTGGTTCACCAACACACACACACACACCTGGTTCACCAACACATACACCTAGTTCACCAACACACACACCTGGTTCACCAACATATACACCTGGTTCACCAACACACACACCTGGTTCACCAACACACACACCTGGTTCACCAACAAACATACCTGGTTCACCAACACACACCTGGTTCATCAACATAAACACCTGGTTCACCAACATAAACACCTGGTTCACCAACACATACACCTGGTTCACAAACATACTGTAAAAACCTGGTTCACCAACACATACACCTTATGAAGCAGCTGATTGGCCCAGGCCTCCCATGTGATACCTTATGAAGCAGCTGGTGCAGGTGTGTCTTCCCCTGCAGGGCTCGGAGGCCCGGTGTGTTGGGACTGCTCACGTTGACCACCAGGTAGTCCGCCAGGGGCCCCATCACCCGCACCCCCTCCACGTAGTCGGCTGATGCATCCTGGGAAAGTTTGTTCTTCCCCAGGTTGATGCCCAGCGGCAGGCCAGCTGCACGCACACACACACACATTTGACCTCTTGTTCTGATTGGCAGGGTAGGAGGAATAAATTTGTCCTCTTCTGATTGGCTATAGAAAGGAGGTCTTAATCAGACATAATGTTCCAACTGGTCTGCATCAGGGACAGGTCAAGGAAGCCAGGGTCAAACTAAAGAGCACCATTCAAAATACAAACACACAGCCAGCACGAAACGTCTGGTCGAACAAACAATCAATGTCCAATCAAATGAATCCTAATAAACACAGCGAATACTGAACATCCAATCCAATACATTGTTGTTGTTGTTTTTTTTATAATCAGACAACACAGGTGTCACTACCCTCTGTATGATCAGAGAGAGATACAGTTTGAAGGAGGTAGAGAGACAGTGGGGAGCACAGACATAGAAAGAGAGCTGCTTCAAGAGAGCTGTTTCGGGAGAGAGAGAGCTGCTTCGAGAGAGAGAGAGAGCGAGAGAGCGAGAGAGCGAGAGAGCGAGAGAGCGAGAGAGCGAGAGAGCGAGAGAGCGGTTTAGGAGCCAGGCACCAGGGCTGCTCCCTTCTCTCCTACCTTTCCCAAGGGCCTTCTGCCTCTCCTCCCTAGCCTTCAGCCTCTGTTGAGCCTCCAGAAGGCCACAGCTGTTGAACCCATACCTACAGCACCCCACACAAACACACCATCCATTACATGACATGCTAAACACACTACCGTTGAACTCAACAAATCAAACATCACCGCTGAATCTGATAACATTCTAGTTTGATGTACAAAAAACATCCATTTTAGTCCTCATCATTTGACATGGTGAGCAGCCCTGACCCGAGCATTCATGTAAACACAGGCGCCCACAGACACAGAAAATTCTAGTCAAACTAGAATTTTATACAGGCTCCATGTAAATACCAGCCAGGGCTTTCATTCAATTAGCATTGGAGAGGAGAGAAAGACATCTGAAGGCCCTACTCGTGATTAAGGGCTAGACTAAGTGACTTGACCATGTTTAAAGGCTAGACTATGTGACTTGACTGTGTTTAAAGGCTAAGTGACATGTGGCTGTTGGTCAGGGGCCTACCGGTTAATGACGGCCTGGTCGTCAGGGAGTCTGAACACGCGAGGCTTGGGGTTTCCCTCCTGCGGTCTGGGGGTGATGGTGCCAACCTCCACAAAGCCAAAGCCCACTTTGAACAAGCCGTCCACGGCCTCGCCGTGCTTGTCGAAGCCTGCCGCTATCCCCACAGGGTTCCGGAACTTCCTGCCCATCACATTCACTTCCTGTGTGGGTGAGGAGGACATTTGCTATTAATGTGACGTTTCTTATGATAACCATTGTGTCTTGACCATATATTGGTGCTTATTGTGATATACGCGTTGCGTTGCGTTATTGACCATTTGGTGATTTGACTATATAGTCCTCTCCATTGAACTACTAGAGAGGGAGTAGGGAATGAGGGAAGGATTTCACTATATAGTCCTCGACATTGAACTACTAGAGATGGAATAGGGATGAGGGAAGGATTTCACTATATAGTCCTCTACACATTGAACTACTAGAGAGGGAGTAGGGAATGAGGGAAGGATTTCACTATATAGTCCTCTACACATTGAACTACTAGAGAGGGAATAGGGAATGAGGGAAGGATTTCACTATATAGTCCTCTACACATAGAACTACTAGAGAGGGAGTAGGGACTAGGGAATGAGGGAAGGATTTCACTATATAGTCCTCTACACATTGAACTACTAGAGAGGGAGTAGGGAATGAGGGCCACAGCCTAAGTGGTGGTGGGTGGGTGGGTGGGTGCCTACCAGGGAGGCGGGGTCCCGGTACCGGTTCAGCGGCGTCACACCTAGACTCAGCAGTTTCACCGCCATCACGTGGGCCTCCTCCGCCCCCACCACACGCTGCAGCAGCGGCATCAGCCGGTCGGCATAGAAACGCTCGTCTCCGGTGACGGTGAGGTAGGAGGCGAAAAGGACAGTCCCTGAACCCAGGATCCCCACCGCATCCTTCAGACGCTTCTAGGGGGCAAAGAAACACACAAATTAATCCCTCTCTCTCTCTCTCTCTCTCTATCATCCTTCACAAGAAAATACCTGTAGTGACTGATAATAAAAGCTGTACAATTTTAGTGCTGAGACTCAATAAATGACATAATGTTAATATAAGATAATATAATATATTGATCAGTGAGTATGGATACGAAGGGACTGTTGTGCAGGTGGCAGCAGTAGTAAACATACGTGGGAACCCATCAAGTGAATACAATACGTACAATAGAAGAAGTATGCCCGTTAGGAAGTATTCCTATAGTATATTAGAGACTTTATGGCGCATCTTTTTGACCAAACATAACCTCCTAATAATAATAATAATAATAATAATATTATAACATTCTTAATATTATTATTATTAGGAGGTTAGATTTTCTCCCCTGTTTTTCGGTTTGTGTTAAAAGTTAAAACTTGGTGGTTGAAACAGGTGATTTGATTTGGGCAGATCTGGATCCAGGGTGACTGTTTGGTGTGGCAGAGGTACACGCTCTACTGAGTGTCCTATCATACGTTATATTATAAAGTTCAAGTCAACATAAAAAACCCTAAAACTGCACAAAACACCCTGAACTCTGCACACACCATTCACATCAAACAATCAAGTATAAAGGAAATTGTCATTTTCTTTTGATATGTGATTGGGGACTAATGGAAGGGAAATTCAAATGTTTTTAATTACTTCATCATTGTTTTACTTTTTTTAATTCTGCATTTCCTTTCAGTAGGCTCTGCCTCACTGCAAGCACGAATTAATGAAGTCAAAGTCTGGTCAAAGATGTAGGACCAGCTTACAGTTGTGTTTATAATCGTTTTCACACTTGTCTTAACACCATATCAATAGACTATGTGAACTGTGTATATCTTTGCATTGCTTTGACACCAAGGGCATTGCAGCCTTGTTACAATCTAAACAAAAGTGGTCATACTTGCATTTAAATGTGCGTGTATATCGGGAGAATACTGAAGTGATTTGTTTCTTTATTATATATTGCTTTACATTACACGGTAAACATTGTTACAGTATTCTGGGTTTCCGATACAGTACGTAAAACATTCATTCATTCATTCATTTATTTACAGTGTACTGTAAATGTACCACACTCAGTCAACCAACAGATCAAACGTTGCTGCTTGGCTTGATATATTTGTGGATTCCAAAAATAGAGGAAAGGAAAACACATAACATATGTCATATTTAGCAATGCTCCAAGAGGTTTCTGTTTTGCAGTGCGTTGCACGTTGAGTGGCAGTAGCCACAATAGTCTTATGGGAGAAAGCATACGCTATAGTGAGGGCAGCATGAGTCACTTTTGCACCAAAGGTGTTTCAAAGCACCCTGTGTGAAGAGTTTTGAAGAAGTGGGCATGGTATTGAGACATATAAGTATGAAAAAGATTGTAAAAGATAATAGTAATAATAGTAATAGTTAACACTAGAACTCCTCGGACATTCAAAGGATAGGACATACCTTCATCTGACCCGCCATGACGGCGATATCACAACTTGGCTCGGCTACTTCCTGGTCGTACTCTCGCGATATCCTATATAAGACGAGTCGTGTGGGTGTGTGCGTGTACGTGTATGTGTGTGTGCGTGCGTGTGCATCTTCTAAGTTGAAGACGTTAACTTTGAAGTTATATTCCATCATGATAAACAGACAGACCACCAGATAGATGTTTTTTTTTTACATTGTAAAAATATCTCACTTATTTTTCTGTTGACAGAGAGAGAGAGAGAGAGAGAGAGAGAGAGAGAGAGAGAGAGAGAGAGAGAGAGAGAGAGAGAGAGAGAGGGAGAGAGGGAGAGAGAGAGAGAGGGAGAGAGGGAGAGAGAGAGAGAGAGAGGGAGAGAGAGAGAGAGAGAGAGAGAGAGAGAGAGAGAGAGAGAGAGAGAGAGAGAGAGAGAGAGAAAGAGGGAGAGAGGGAGAGAGGAGATAGAGAGA